>CM065590.1:500308651-500908651 GCA_033119425.1 Bufotes viridis
CGTAGATTCCACCTATTAAATGGGGCCCCTTTGTGTGGCCTCTATCCATCCTGCAGAATGATATTACTTGTAATTAAAATTCAGCAGAGCAGAGTCCAAAAGTGATCACCGTCCCTCTCTTGTCTGTACTGTGAAATCTCATATTCCATTTTGTTTTTCCTTGCAGAATATCGCTTTAGAAAGATCACCAGAAAGGTTACGAGCATTAGTGGTGGTGAATGTGGAGCCAGGCTCCTGAAAGACTCATTTCTGAGTTTTGACAAGCTGCTATTGATCACTAAATACAAAATAAATTAGCCTTTAATATTTGTGTCAGGTAATCCATGACGGAATGCATGGCTGGCTCGATAATTATTTATTCCATCAAAATTCTGCACAAGCCCAAGGCTGCTGTCAGGATTTCCAATTACATTGCATATATGGGTTGGCTGTGGCAGGGTTACCTGGCTTCAGGATGTATGCTGAATGGGGGCTCTACTGTGAGGTACAGGATGTCCATTTAATGTCAGTTTTAGGTCACTCTTCATGTGCTGGTCAATTTCTTAATACACCTTTATAGCTGTCTGAGCTGTTTTTCTGACACAGAGCACTGAATTGCCTGCCTAAACAGAATTTAATTTTTAAAATGATTAATTCATTATTGCATTCACCACTCTGATAACTTTTTTTTGCTTTCGTAAGGTCACAGCTGCCTATTGTTGCTTATTGTGGCTCTTTACTTTCATTTTTGTGGCATTTTTTTTACAATTAGTGGGAAACAACCTATATAGATCTTAAAGTTCCTTACTATGGACCTCTGCAGGTCCCCACTTTCCTAATTCACATGCGTCACCCAGTCCCTGGAAACATACAATGCTAATTGTGACTCCCCAGGTTTCTGATTAATTTCATTTTCTGAACACATCTTTCTCAATAGATATACACCAAACAGCTGGCAAAAATAACAATGATAAATCTCCTGCTTCCCTTGACACAATATATTATAAAACTCTGTGTCTGCATCCACTACTAGGGGGAGCTCAGTGCAAAGGAATTTATACAGTTATCGTGTCTTTTGTGGTCTGTAACGGATCGACGGGCACCCCGACTGGGTACCTCCGTTGAAAGATGCTCCTAGCGCTTCTTGAGGATTCCAAGCACTCTAGCCGACACCACAACCACCAAATCGTAGAAGCATATGAATGCAGTAAACAGCCGAATAGGAAAAACCATACGAATAGGTTTACACTCCTAGCAGTCAAACTGGAACAGCATACAATAAATCCACCCCAATAACAAGACGACACTTCGTTTTGAGGGTCAAGCAGGAACTGACTGTACTGGCACATACAGCCTCTTTTATTCACAAACCACAAACATAGTACTGCCCACAGGGTTTTGAATTACAACCAATCAATCTGTACAATACACACAGACACTCCCACACAAAATCCTCACCTCTGCCTGTGATATGAACCTTATCACAGGCATAGAAATACAGTATTATAAAACATATCACAGGGACCTCAAAACATGCAATAACCCCATAAAAACCATATATAATCGGAACCGAGGGATCTGGGTGAACCACATATTCAAAATTCACCCAGATCCGTTTAGTAGTTTGGAAGATACGGTTTAATGCAGATTCCGGAGAACATATACAGGCTATATGAAAAATAATTACTTTTAAATGTGTCCCCTGTTCTGTAGTTTAAAACTACTGAACGATGTCTTTGTGCAGCAAATACCGGCGAGATAGCACCGTGTAGAAAAGTCAAAACAGTGTCTGTGAGTTAAAGTGGCCGCCATCCATTGTTCTCACCATGTGCTTCATCCATTGTTCTCACCATGTGTCTCTGATACATGAAATGGTGGCCACCCAGTAACTCCACAGTATGTCCCCAGATGGTTCTTAAAGGGCCAGCAGCAGCATAATAAAACACAATATGCCCAAATGCTGGTTTAAAAGGGTACAATCTCACAGGGGCCATAGTCGCAGGGGAGGAGGCGGGCAATCAGTCTTCTCCAATGCCCAGTGGCGAGGTTGGTTTCGTTACATTTCTCCCCTTTCCCAAACAGACCAACGAGGTATCTGACCGCCTGTCGGTCAGTGCCTTGGTTAGTCCAGCAACCCACCCACAAAACATAATCAACAGAGTGGCCCACCCACAAGAATTGGTTACTGCACCTGGGGTAGTGGGTAGCTTGTCCATGTCCAGGGGCTCCACCATGGCTCTGGGGGGTACTAGCCTTCCGGATAGTCGGGTTGCTGAGTGGGTAGAGACCAGCGGTATTCTGCGCTGGTGCCAGCGCTACCATGGGAGTAGCCTGGTTGGAGCCCAGCTGAGGAGAAGGGTTAGTAAGCTCTTCCCTCTGGACCTGGTGTTGCTGTTGGAGGGGAAGACAGGCTGTCTCCCCTTTGAATATACAGCCCTGCTGCTGGGGGACAGGGCCATCAGTCCCTACCCCTTGTGGTTTGGGCACAGAGACCACGGTCCCATCTGGGTATAGGGCTTATCCTCTCCCCTTGGTGGGCTAGGCTGCCGCTGGGGAGGGGGTTCGAGGCTCTCCCCTCCCGGTAGAATGCTCTGCCACTGGGGATCAGGACCGACTGTCCGTACTCCCTGTAGTTTGGGCGCAGAGACCCCAGTCCCATCTGCGCTGGTGGGGGGCTTAGTGTCTCCCCTTGGTAGGCTGCGCTGCCGCTGGGGAGAGGGGGTAATAAGCTCCTCTCCCTTACACACTTTCAGCCGCTGGGGAGAGGGGGTAACAGGCTCCTCTCCCTGACTCTCTCTCTGCTGATGGAGAGGGGAACCGACTGTCTCCCCTTCCAATAATGCGCTCTGCCGCTGGGGAGTGAAACCAGTGGTCTCTCCTTCCTGTAATGTACTCTGCCGCTGGTGATCTGGGCCGCCTGCCCAGCATCCCTGTAGGGCCGGTAGCGAGAACGCAGTCCCAACTCCACCTGCCATCTGTGGGTCTTCCCAGGACCAGTCTATGAGGTCCCTCAACATTTGAGAGTAGGGACCACCTGCTTCTGCACCTGGTAACTCTGGCTGCTGCTGGGAATCTGGGCCAGCTTCCCAGCATCCTGGTGGGCCCTGTGGAGAGACCTCGGTCCCATCTCCACCTGCCTGTTGTGGTTCCTCACAGGACCAGTCTATGAGGACCCCTACTTCAGGTTCCTCTGGCCGCCTCCGGGGGAAAAGGTTAACCTCCTAGAATGCAGCCTCTCTTTGGCTGCTATAACGCTCCTTCTGCTGAGCATACTCCCTCTCTTTCGCCAGCCGGAATTCTCGGTCCAGCCTTGTGTTTCGCTCGGCCATGACCTGGTTCGAGATCACCCAGCGTGTCTCCATAGGTACATCATCCCCATACTGGGCCACTCGCTGCCTTACTTCGGCCAGCAAATTATCTCCAGAGCCAGAGCCTTCCATACTTGTCTGCTCCAAGTCGCTGGATACCTCTACTCCCAGAGGTGCTGTACAGATACTAGCGTTGCCCTCAATTTGTAATTCCACGAACGGTGTCTCCGAGCTGCTTTACCTCGCACTAGGACGCCATCCCACTGCATGCCACCAATGTAACGGATCGACGGGCACCCTGACTGGGTACCTCCATTGAAGGTTGCTCCTAGCGCTTCTTGTGGATTCCAAGCACTCTAGCCGACACCACAACCACCAAATCGTAGAAGCATATGAATGCAGTAAACAGCCGAATAGGAAAAACCATACGAATAGGTTTACACTCCTAGCAGTCAAACTGGAACAGAATACAATAAATCCCCCCCAATAACGAGACGACACTTCGTTTTGAGGGTCAAGCAGGAACTGACTGTACTGGCACATACAGCATCTTTAATTCACAAACCACAAACATAGTACTGCCCACAGGGTTTTGAAATACAACCAATCAATCTGTACAATACACACAGACACTCCCACATAAAATCCTCACCTCTGCCTGTGATATGATTACTGAACAGAATGGTTAATATAATGATCACAGGCAGAGAAAAACAGTATTATAAAACATATCACAGGGACCCCAAAACATGCAATAACCCCATAAAAATAATATATCCTCGGAACCGAGGGATCTGGGTGAACCACATATCCAAAATTCACCCAGATCCGTTAAGTAGTTTGGAAGATACGGTTTAATGCAGATTCCGGAGAACATATACAGGCTATATGAAAAATAATTACTTTTAAATGTGTCCCCTGTTCTGTAGTTTAAAACTACTGAACGATGTCTTTGTGCAGCAAATACCGGCGAGATAGCACCGTGTAGAAAAGTCAAAACAGTGTCTGTGAGTAAAAGTGGCCGCCATCCATTGTTCTCACCATGTGCTTCATCCATTGTTCTCACCATGTGTCTCTGATACATGAAATGGTGGCCACCCAGTAACTCCACAGTATGTCCCCAGATGGTTCTTAAAGGGCCACAGCAGCATAATAAAATACAATATGCCCAAATGCTGGTTTAAAAGGGTACAATCTCCCAGGGGCCATAGTCGCAGGGGAGCGAGGCGGGCAATCAGTCTTCTCCACTGCCCAGTAGCGAGGTTGGTTTCCTCACTATTTCTCCCTTTCCCAAACAGACCAACGAGGTATCTGACCGCCTGTCGGTCAGTGCCTTGGTTAGTCCAGCAACCCACCCACAAAACATAATCAACAGAGTGGCCCACCCACAAGAATTGGTTACTGCACCTGGGGTAGTGGGTAGCTTGTCCATGTCCAGGGGCTCCACCCATGGCTCTGGGGGTACTAGCCTTCCGGATAGTCGGGTTGCTGAGTGGGTAGAGACCAGCGGTAGCTCTGCGCTGGTGCCAGCGCTACCATGGGAGTAGCCTCAGTTGGAGCCCAGCTGAGGAGAAGGGTTAGTAAGCTCCTCCTCTGGACCTGGTGTTGCTGTTGGAGGGGAAGACAGGCTGTCTCCCCTTTGAATATACAGCCCTGCTGCTGGGGGACAGGGCCATCAGTCCCTACCCTTGTGGTTTGGGCACAGAGACCACGGGTCCCATCTGGGTATAGGGCTTATCCTCTCCCTTGGTGGGCTAGGCTGCCGCTGGGGAGGGGTTCGAGGCTCTCCCTCCCGGTAGAATGCTCTGCCGCTGGGGAGCAGGACCGACTGTCCGTACTACCTGTAGCTTGGGCGCAGAGACCACGGACCCATCTGCGCTGGTGGGGGCTTAGTGTCTCCCCTTGGTGGGCTACGCTGCCGCTGGGGAGATGGGGTAATAAGCTCCTCTCCCTGACACACTCTCTGCTGGTGGAGAGAGGAACCGACTGTCTCCCCTTTCAATAATGCGCTCTGCCGCTGGGGAGTGAAACCAGTGGTCTCTCCTCCCTGTAATGTACTCTGCCACTGGGGATCTGGGCCGACTGCCCAACATCCCTGTAGGGCCGGTAGCGAGACCACAGTCCCATCTCCACCTGCCATCTGTGGGTCTTCCCAGGACCAATCTATGAGCTCCCTCAACATTTGAGAGTAGGGACCACCTGCTTCTGCACCCGGTATCTCCGGCTGCTGCTGGGGATCTGGGCCAGCTTCCCAGCATCCCGGTGGGCCAGGTGGAGAGAACTTGGTCCCATCTCCACCTGCCTGTTGTGGTTCCTCACAGGACTAGTCTATGAGGACCCCTACTTCGGGTTCCTTTGGCCGCCTCCGGGGGAAACGGTTAACCTCCTTGAATGCAGCCTCTCTTTGGCTGCTATAACGCTCCTTCTGCTGAGCATACTCCTCTTTTCGGCAGCGGGAATTCTCAGTCCAGCCTTGTGTTTCGCTCACTGACTTACTTCGACCAGCCAATTATCTCCAGAGCCAGAGCCTTCCATACTTGTCTGCTCCAAGTTGGTAGATTCCTCTGCTCCTAGGGGCGCTGCACGAGTGCTAGCGTTGCCCTCAATTTGTAATTCCACGAACGGTGTCTCCGAGCTGCTTTACCTCGCACTAGGACGCCATCCCACTGCTTGCCACCAATGTAACGGATCAACGGGCACCCGACTAGGTACTTCCGTTGAAGGATGTTCCTAGCGCTTCTTGAGGATTCCAAGCGCTCTAGCCGACACCACAACCACCAAATCGGAGAAGCATATGAATGCGGTAAACAGCCGAATAGGAAAACCATACGAATAGGTTTACACTCCTAGCAGTCAAACTGGAACAGCATACAATAAATCCCCTCAATAACGAGACGACACTTCGTTTAGAGGGTCAAGCAGGAACTGACTGTACTGGCACATACAGCCTCTTTTATTCACAAACCACAAACATAGTACGGCCCACAGGGTTTTGAAATACAACAATCAATCCGTACAATACACACAGACACTCCCAGACATAATCCTCACCTCTGCCTGTGATATGATTACTGAACACATTGGTTAATATAATTGCCACAGGCAGAGAAATGCAGTTATTATAAAACATATCACAGGGACCCCAAAACATGCAATAATCTGGGTGATTATAATCTGGGTGAACCACATATCCAAAATTCACCCAGATCCGTCCAGTAGTTTGGAAGATACGGTTTAATGCAGATTCCGCAGAACATATACAGGTTATATGAAAAATAATTACTTTTAAATGTGTCCCCTGTTCTGTAGTTTAAAACTACTGAACGATGTCTTTGTGCACCAAATACAGGCGAGAGTTAGTGGCCGCCATCTATTGTTCTCACCATTTGCTTCATCCATTGTTCTCACCATGTGTCTCTGATACATGAAATGGTGGACACCCAGTAACTCCACAGTATGTCCCCAGATGGTTCTTAACCCTTAAGGACTCAGCCCTATTTCACCCTTTAGGACTTGGCCATTTTTTTGAAAATCTGACCAGTGTCACTTTATGTGTGAATAACTTTAAAATGCCTTTACTTACCCAGGCCGTTTCTGAGATTGTTTTTCGTCACATATAGTACTTCTCATGACACTGCTAAAATTGGGTCAAAAAGTTAATTTTTTGCATAAAAAATACAATTTTTACCAAAATTTTAAAAAATTAGCAAATTTCAAAGTTTCATTTTCTCTACTTCTCTAATACGTAGTAATACCCCAAAATAGTTACTAACTTCACATTCCCCATATGTCTACTTCATTTTTGGAGCATATTGGGAATGCCATTTTATTTTTGGGGATGTTACATAGCTTAGAAGTTTAGAAGCAAATTTTGAAATTTTTCTGAAATTTTCCAAATCCCACTTTTTAGGGACCAGTCCAGGTCTGAAGTCACTTTGTGAGGCTTACATAATAGAAACCACCCAAAATGTGGCGAGGTTGGTTTAGCTACATTTTCTCCCTTTCCCAAACAGACCAGCGAGGTATCCTGACCGCCGCAGTCGGTCCAAGTTTTGACTAGCTCCAGCAACCCACCCACAAAACCATGATCAACAGAGTGGCCCACCGACAAGAATTGGATTTACTGCACCTGGGGTAGTGGGTAGCTTGTCCCATGTCCAGGGGCTCCACCATGGCTCTGGGGGTACTAGCCTTCCGGATAGTCGGGTTTGCTGAGTGGGTAGAGACCATGCGGTATTCTGCGCTGGTGCCAGCGCTACCGTGGGGTAGCCTGGTTGGAGCCCAGCTGAGGAGAAGGGTTGGTAAGCTCCTCCCTCTGGGCCTGGTGTTGCTGTTGGAGGGGAAGACAGGCTGTCTCCCCTTTGGATATACAGCCCTGCTGCTGGGGGACAGGGCCATCAGTCCCTACCCTTGTGGTTTTGGGCACAGAGACCACGGGTCCCATCTGGGTATAGGGCTTATCCTCTCTCCTTGGTGGGCTAGGCTGCCGCATGGGGAGGGGTTCGAGCTCTCCCTCCCGGTAGAATGCTCTGCCGCTGGGGAGCAGGACCGACTGTCCGTACTACCTGTAGCTTGGGCGCAGAGACCACGGACCCATCTGCGCTGGTGGGGGCTTAGTGTCTCCCCTTGGTGGGCTACGCTGCCGCTGGGGAGATGGGGTAATAAGCTCCTCTCCCTGACACACTCTCTGCTGGTGGAGAGAGGAACCGACTGTCTCCCCTTTCAATAATGCGCTCTGCCGCTGGGGAGTGAAACCAGTGGTCTCTCCTCCCTGTAATGTACTCTGCCACTGGGGATCTGGGCCGACTGCCCAACATCCCTGTAGGGCCGGTAGCGAGACCACAGTCCCATCTCCACCTGCCATCTGTGGGTCTTCCCAGGACCAATCTATGAGCTCCCTCAACATTTGAGAGTAGGGACCACCTGCTTCTGCACCCGGTATCTCCGGCTGCTGCTGGGGATCTGGGCCAGCTTCCCAGCATCCCGGTGGGCCAGGTGGAGAGAACTTGGTCCCATCTCCACCTGCCTGTTGTGGTTCCTCACAGGACTAGTCTATGAGGACCCCTACTTGGGTTCCTTTGGCCGCCTCCGGGGAAACGGTTAACCTCCTTGAATGCAGCCTCTCTTTGGCTGCTATAACGCTCCTTCTGCTGAGCATACTCCTCTTTTCGGCAGCGGGAATTCTCAGTCCAGCCTTGTGTTTCGCTCACTGACTTACTTCGACCAGCCAATTATCTCCAGAGCCAGAGCCTTCCATACTTGTCTGCTCCAAGTTGGTAGATTCCTCTGCTCCTAGGGGCGCTGCACGAGTGCTAGCGTTGCCCTCAATTTGTAATTCCACGAACGGTGTCTCCGAGCTGCTTTACCTCGCACTAGGACGCCATCCCACTGCTTGCCACCAATGTAACGGATCAACGGGCACCCGACTAGGTACTTCCGTTGAAGGATGTTCCTAGCGCTTCTTGAGGATTCCAAGCGCTCTAGCCGACACCACAACCACCAAATCGGAGAAGCATATGAATGCGGTAAACAGCCGAATAGGAAAAACCATACGAATAGGTTTACACTCCTAGCAGTCAAACTGGAACAGCATACAATAAATCCCCCTCAATAACGAGACGACACTTCGTTTAGAGGGTCAAGCAGGAACTGACTGTACTGGCACATACAGCCTCTTTTATTCACAAACCACAAACATAGTACGGCCCACAGGGTTTTGAAATACAACAATCAATCCGTACAATACACACAGACACTCCCAGACATAATCCTCACCTCTGCCTGTGATATGATTACTGAACACATTGGTTAATATAATTGCCACAGGCAGAGAAATGCAGTTATTATAAAACATATCACAGGGACCCCAAAACATGCAATAATCTGGGTGATTATAATCTGGGTGAACCACATATCCAAAATTCACCCAGATCCGTCCAGTAGTTTGGAAGATACGGTTTAATGCAGATTCCGCAGAACATATACAGGTTATATGAAAAATAATTACTTTTAAATGTGTCCCCTGTTCTGTAGTTTAAAACTACTGAACGATGTCTTTGTGCACCAAATACAGGCGAGAGTTAGTGGCCGCCATCTATTGTTCTCACCATTTGCTTCATCCATTGTTCTCACCATGTGTCTCTGATACATGAAATGGTGGACACCCAGTAACTCCACAGTATGTCCCCAGATGGTTCTTAAGCCCTTAAGGACTCAGCCCTATTTCACCCTTTAGGACTTGGCCATTTTTGAAAATCTGACCAGTGTCACTTTATGTGTGAATAACTTTAAAATGCCTTTACTTACCCAGGCCGTTCTGAGATTGTTTTTCGTCACATATAGTACTTCATGACACTGCTAAATTAGGTCAAAAGTAAATTTTTTGCATAAAAAATACAATTTTACCAAAATTTTAAAAAATTAGCAAATTTCAAAGTTTCATTTCTCTACTTCTCTAATACGTAGTAATACCCCCAAAAATAGTTATAACTTCACATTCCCCATATGTCTACTTCATTTTTGGAGCATATTGGGAATGCCATTTTATTTTTGGGGATGTTACATAGCTTAGAAGTTTAGAAGCAAATTTTGAAATTTTCTGAAATTTTCCAAATCCCACTTTTTAGGACCAGTCCAGGTCTGAAGTCACTTTGTGAGGCTTATAATAGAAACCACCCAAAAATGACCCCATTCTTGAAAATACACCCCTCAAGGTATTCAAAACTGATTTTAAAAACTTTGTTAACCCTTTAGGTGTTCCACTAGAGTTAATGGCAAATGGACATAAAATTTAAGAAATTCAATTTTTTGGAAAATTTTCCAATATAATCCATGTTTTCCAGGAACAAAAGCAAGGGTTAACAGCCAAACATAGACTCAATATGGGTTGCCCGATTCTGTAGTTTGCAAAACACCCCATATGTGGTCCTAAACTCTATAGTAACATAGTAACATAGTATATAAGGCCGAAAAAGACATTTGTCCATCCAGTTCGACCTGTTTCCTGCAAGTTGATCCAGAGGAAGGCAAAACCCCTGTGAGGTAGAGCCAATTTTCCCACTTAAGGGGAAAAATTCTTCCCGACTCCAATCAGGCAGTCAGAATAACTCCCTGATCAACGACCCATCTCTAGTAGCTATAGCCTGAAATATTATTACGCTCCAGAAATACATCCAGGCCCCTCTTGAATTCCTTTATTGTACTCACCATCACCACCTCCTCAGGCAGAGAGTTCCATAGTCTCACTGCTCTTACCGTGAAGAACCCTTTTCTATGTTTGTGTACAAACCTTCTTTCCTCCAGACGCAGAGGATGTCCCCTCGTCACAGTCACAGTCCTGGGGATAAATAGATGATGGGAGAGATCTCTGTACTGACCCCTGATATATTTATACATAGTTATTAGATCTCCCTCAGTCGTCTTTTTCTAGAGTGAATAACCCTAATTTTGATAACCTTTCAGGGTACTGTAGTTGCCCCATTCCAGTTATTACTTTAGTTGCCCTCCTCTGAACCCTCTCTAGCTCTGCTATGTCTGCCTTGTTCACAGGAGCCCAGAACTGTACACAGTACTCCATGTGTGGTCTGACTAGTGATTTATAAAGTGGTAAGACTATATTTTCATCACGGGCATCTATGCCCCTTTGATGCAAACCCATTATCTTATTGGCCTTAGCAGCAGCTGCCTGACACTGGTTTTTACAGCTTAGTTTGTTATTTATTAAAATTCCTAGATCCTTTTCCATGTCAGTGTTACTGAGTGTTTTACCATTTAGTATGTACGGGTGACTTGCATTATTCCTTCCCATGTGCATAACTTTACATTTGTCAGTGTTAAACCTCATCTGCCATTTCTCTGCCCAAGCCCCCAATCTATCCAGATCCCTCTGTAGCAGAAAACTGTCCTCTTTAGTGTTAATTACTTTACACAGTTTAGTGTCATCTGCAAAATTGATATATTACTGTGCAAGCCTTCTACAAGATCATTAATAAATATATTGAAGAGAATAGGGCCCAATACTGAACCCCTGAGGTACCCCACTAGTGACAGTGACCCAATCTGAGTGTGTACCGTTAATAACCACCCTCTGTTTTCTATTACTGAGCCAGTTACTTACCCACATACAGACATTTTCTCCCAGTCCGAGTATTCTCATTTTATATACTAACCTTTTATGTGGTACAGTGTCAAATGCTTTGGAGAAGTCCAGATATACGACATCCATTGATTCGCCGCTGTCAAGTCTAGAACTTACCTCCTCATAGAAACTGATTAAATTAGTTTGACATGACCGATCCCTCATGAAGCCATGCTGATATGGCGTTATTTGCTTATTTTCATTGAGATACTCCAAGATAGCATCTCTTAGAAACCCTTCAAACAGTTTACCAACAATAGATGTTAAACTTACCGGCCTATAATTTCCAGGCTCTGCTTTTGGACCCTTTTTGAATATTGGCACCACATTTGCTATGCGCCAATCCTGTGGAACATTCCCTGTTATTATAGAGTCCGTAAATATCAGAAATAATGGTCTGGCTATGACATCACTTAATTCCCTTAGGATACGGGGGTGTATGCCATCCGGTCCTGGCGATTTGTCTATTTTAATCTTTTTAAGTCGCTGTTGTACTTCTTCCTGGGTCAGACAGGGCACTTTTAATGGGGGATTTACTTTTACATTCTGCATTTCATCTGACAGTTTAATTTCCTCAGTGAATATAGTGGAGAAAAAAATATTTAATAGTTTTGCTTTATCCTCGTCGCTCTCTGCAACACCCCCAATTATGGATCAATTATGGAAACGCAAGAGACCTTTGCTGATAAGAGCCCAGTGTAACGGTGGTGTGTACACACACACACAGGGGGAGGGAAGTGACCACTTCACTCAACCTTCACCCCTAGCCCTGTCTACTTGCCTCGCAAGTCTTAATGACAGGGGACAACTGGACGGCAGTCTGAACTGTATACTGTGCAGGAGGATGGACAAGACGCAAGGCAGGACGGACCGAGTCAAGACACCAGGTGAGCAACGGCTACGATGAGCGAGTCAGAGGAGAAGCCAGGTCAGAGCACTAGGAGAGTAAAAGTGGCCGCCATCCATTGTTCTCACCATGTGCTTCATCCATTGTTCTCACCATGTGTCTCTGATACATGAAATGGTGGCCACCCAGTGACTCTACAGTATGTCCCCAGATGGTTCTTAACCCCTTAAGGACTCAGCCCTATTTCACCCTTAGGACTTGGCCATTTTTTGAAAATCTGACCAGTGTCACTTTATGTGTGAATAACTTTAAAATGCCTTTACTTACCCAGGCCGTTCTGAGATTGTTTTTTCGTCACATATAGTACTTCATGACACTGCTAAAATTGGGTCAAAAAAGTAAATTTTTTTGCATAAAAAAATACAATTTTTACCAAATTTTTTTAAAAATTAGCAAATTTCAAAGTTTCATTTTCTCTACTTCTCTAATACGTAGTAATACCCCCAAAAATAGTTATAACTTCACATTCCCCATATGTCTACTTCATTTTTGGAGCATATTGGGAATGCCATTTTATTTTTTGGGGATGTTACATAGCTTAGAAGTTTAGAAGCAAATTTTGAAATTTTTCAGAAATTTTCCAAATCCCACTTTTTAGGGACCAGTCCAGGTCTGAAGTCACTTTGTGAGGCTTACATAATAGAAACCACCCAAAAATGACCCCATTCTAGAAACTACACCCCTCAAGGTATTCAAAACTGATTTTAAAAACTTCGTTAACCCTTTAGGTGTTCCACTAGAGTTAATGGCAAATGGACATAAAATTTAAGAAATTCAATTTTTTGGAAAATTTTCCAATATAATCCATGTTTTCCAGGAACAAAGCAAGGGTTAACAGCCAAACAAGACTCAATATGGGTTGCCCTGATTCTGTAGTTTGCAGAAACACCCCATATGTGGTCCTAAACTACTGTTTGGCCAAACGGTAGGACATAGAAGCAGGGGAACGCCATATGGGTTTTGCAAGGCAGATTTTGCGGGACTGGTTTTGTTTATACCATGTCCCATTTCAAGCCCCCTGTTGCACTCCCTAGAATAGAAATTCCAAAAAAGTGACTCCATCTAAGAAAGTACACCCTCAAGGTATTCAAAACTGGGTTTACAAACTTTGTTAACCCTTTAGGTGTTCCACTAGAGTTAATGGCAGATGGAGAAACAATTTCAGAATTTCAATTTTTGGGAAAAATTTCCATTTTAATCCATTTTTTCAAGTAATAAAGTAAGGGTTAACTGCCAAACAAGACTCAATATGGGTTGCCCTGATTCTGTAGTTTGCAGAAACACCCCATATGTGGTCCTAAACTACTGTTTGGCCAAACGGTAGGACATAGAAGCAGGGGAACGCCATATGGGTTTTGCAAGGCAGATTTTGCGGGACTGGTTTTGTTTATACCATGTCCCATTTCAAGCCCCCTGTTGCACTCCCTAGAATAGAAATTCCAAAAAAGTGACTCCATCTAAGAAAGTACACCCCTCAAGGTATTCAAAACTGGGTTTACAAACTTTGTTAACCCTTTAGGTGTTCCACTAGAGTTAGTGGCAGATGGAGAAACAATTTCAGAATTTCAATTTTTGGGAAAAATTTCCATTTTAACCCTTACTTTATTACTGGACAAAATGGGTTAACTGCCAAACAAGACTCAATATGGCTTGCCCTGATTCTGTAGTTTGCAGAAACACTACCTATGTGGTCCTAAACTACTATTTGGCTAAACGGCAGGACATAGAAGAAGGGGAACGCCATATGGTTTTTGGAAGGCAGATTTTATGGGACTGGTTTATTTACACCATGTACCCTTTCAAGCCCCCTGCTGCACCCCTTGAGTAGAAAACTCCATAAAAGTGACCCCATCTAGGAAACTACAGGATATGGTGGTTGTTGTTTTGGTACTATTTTAGGATAAATATGATTTTTGGTTGCTCTATATTACACTTTTTTGAGGAAAGATAACAAAAATTTTAATTTTAAAATTGTTTCTACATTCGCCATTAAGTTTTGTGGAACACCTAAAGGGTTAATACAGTTTGTAAAGTATTTTTGAATACCTTGAGGGGTGTAGTTTCTTATATGGGGTCACTTTTTTGGAGTTTCTAGTCTAGGCTACATCAGGGGAGCTTCTAATGGGACATGGTGTAAATAAACCAATCCATCAAAATCTGCCTTCAAGAAACCATATGATGCTCCTTCGTTCTATGCCCTGCCTTGTGGCTATATATCCATTTACGACCACATATGGGGTGTTTCTGCAAACTACAGAATCAGGGCAATAAATTTTTAGTTTTGTTTGGCTGTTAACCCTTGCTTTATTACCGGAAAATGGATTGAAATGGAAATTTTGCCCAAAAATTGTGTTTTTCCATTTTTTTTTTTTTGTATGCTGTTCATCCGGGGGTTAAGCTAAATGTTATTTTTATAGGGCAGATTGTTACGGACGTGGAGATACCTAATATGTCTACTTTTTATAATTTGTTTAGATTTTACACTATATTATCAGTTGAGGAACACAAATTAAATAATTTTAGTATCTCAATATCCTGGGAGCTACATTTTTTTTTTGGTTGGGTGACTGTCTAATATAGGGGCTCATTTTTTGCGGGATGAGATGGCGGTTTTATTGGCACTATTTGGGGTGCATATGACTTTTTGATCGCTCGCTATAACACTTTTTTGATGTTAGGTGACAAAAATGGCTTTTTTTACACAGTTTTTATTTTATTTTTTAACCCTGTTCATCCGGGGGTTAAGTTAAATGTTATTTTTATAGGGCAGATTGTTACGGACGCGGCGATACCTAATATGTCTACTTCATGTAAAATCTAAACAAATTATACTATATCATCATTTGAGGAACAAAAAATTATTTTAGTATCTCCATAGCCTGGGAGCTAAATTTTTATTTTTTTGGTTGGGCGACTATCTAATTTAGGGGCTCATTTTTTGTGGGATGAGATGGCGGTTTGATTGGCACTATTTGGGGTGCATATGACTTTTTAATGGCTTTTTATTACACTTTTTGGGATCCAAGGTGAAAATAAAAATGGCTTTTTTACATAGTTTTTATTAGATTTTTTGGACGGCATTTATCGAAGGGCTAGTTTATGGGGTATATTTATAGACAAGTTTTTTACGTACGCGGCAATATATTACGTATGCCCAATATATATGGCTCTCATACTTTGGAGACACTAAGCAGGCATCCTCAAACTGCGGCCCTCCAGATGTTGTAAAAATACAATTCCCACTGTAGGTTGTCTGGGCATGCTGGGAGTTGTAGTTTTACAACATCTGAGGGCCGCAGTTTGAGGATGCCTGCACTAAAACTAATATTTTTGTGACAAAAATTTGTTCCAGTGTCTACAAAGTCTGAGAGCCATAGTTTTTTATGTTCTCTAGGGGACTGTCGGGAATTATAAAAATTTAGTACTCCATGGAAGTGTGATACTCCCTGAAGCAATTGATAACGCAGAGGCCCGGATGATCGGGGCAAGTGTCACATTGAGTGGTGGTGTCCTTCCGAATCCCCCTCTTGTGACACACTCTGCATCTTTTTGGGTTCGTCCCTTTTTCCAGTATGGGGACCACACCTGGAAAATGTTGGCCAGGGACGACCCGGCGCCTCCAATTCCCGAGGTACCCGACCTGCTCTTTCCCGGTCTGAAAAGATCAGGTCCTTGAGGACTGCCTCATAGAACTGGAGGAAAGTCTCTGTGCTGCCAGCGCTCGAGATAGTACAAAGCGTTGTACATGGCAACCTGTACCATGTAGACCGCAACCTTTTGTACCATGCCCGGGTTTTCCGCATGGCATTATATGGTTTGAGGACTTGATCAGATAGATCAACTCCTCCCATATACCGATTGTAGTCGACGATACAATCGGGCTTGAGGACCGTTGCCGTGGTACTCGCACAGAGACTGGGGTGGTGCCGTTACACATGGATTGTGGTCAGGATAAGGACATCCCTCTTGTCCTTATACCTGACCAACAACAGGTTGTCGCTGGTAAGGGCACGGGTTTCACCCCTGGGGATAGGTACCTGGAGGAGGGAGGTAGGGAGGCCGCGCTGATTTTTCCGCACGGTCCCACAAGCGAACGTGGATCTGGCGGCAAGGGACCTGAACAAGGGAATACTGGTATAAAAGTTATCCACGTACAGGTGGTAACCCTTATCCAGCAGTGGGTGCACAAGGTCCCACACAAGTTTCCCGCTAACACCCAGAGTGGGGGACATTCTGGGGTTGAATACGGGAATCTCGTCCCTCAGTAAACACGAAATTTGTAAGTGTACCCTGAGGTACTCTCACAAATTTTGTACATTTTCACGCCATACCTCGCCGCTTAGTGGGAATGTATTGAGTGAAACTGAGTCTCCCTTGAACGCAACGAGAGACTCATCAACCGCGACCTCCCTTCCAGGTACGTAGGCCTGCGCGAATGCGGCCCCAAAGTGATCGATGATCGGCCGTATCTTGTACAGCCGGTCATAGGCAGGATCACCTTGGGGGACATGCTGCATTATCTGCATAATGCAGGCATTTCCGGATGGCCTCGAATCTGGGACGTGTCATGGCCATACTGTACAGTGGGGTCTGATAGAGGACGTCCCCACTCCAGTAATGCCTGACACTTGGTTTTTGCACTAGACCCATGTGCAGCACGAGGCCCCAAACGCCCTCATCTCGGCTGCACTGACTGGCGCCCAGCCACCGGGTCTAGCCAAAAGGAGCCTGGGTGCTGAGCGACGAACTGTTGGGCATACAGATTCGCCTGCTCCACCATCAGATTCACCAGTGGGTCACTGAAAAAAACTAAAAAGTCTATTTCAGTGAACCCCACTGTGGGAATCTGGATTCCAGGATTGCCAACAAAACCGGAATCGCAGGCTCATAGTCCACTGGGGGACACCAGCTAAGTTCACCGGTCGGGGGCCCGGTGCGCTTATTTAGTGGGTCGGGAAACCAGTACGAACCCCAGGGCTGCTCGTACTGGTGTGGGCCACGGGTTCCCTAGCATGTGGGGGCCCTGGCTCCGCCTGGCGGCGTCTCCGCCGCCTTGGGGCTCATCATCATCAGATGATGATGAGGAGGATGCGGATGAAAGGAGGAACGTGGGTCATCCTCATCCTCACTGGCGCTCTCGGTGTCGGAGAGCATCTGGGCATATGCCTCCTCCGCCGAGAACATCCGGCGGGCCATGGGTATGTGTGTGCGTGTATGTGCGTGTGTGACAAACTTTATTGTATGTGCGTGTGTGTGGGGCGGGTGTTCACGTACTCAATAATAAGAAAAAACTCGCTCAAACTAGCTGATCAGCGGTGGGTGGGCGATGCGCTAACGGTGGCCGGACGCTAAAAGTGCCGACCACAGTAAGCGCACGAAAAAAAAAAAAAAAGTGGTGGTGGAGTGGGCGGGGGGAGGGTGCTGGGCTTGGGTCAGCACTCCTGGGTGGGTTTAGGGTCTCACAGCTAAGTGCTGTGGACCCCAACCACCACAAGCAGCACTGAAATAAAAAAACTTTTTACTAACACTAACTATCCCTTCTAGCCCTGCCTAAGATACCTCTCCTCGCTGACCCTAACCTACCTGATGGCGGAGGGTGATGGGAGCCAGCCGGGGGTGACTGGGGGGTGACTGAGCGGTGCTGGAGCGGTGCTGGAGCTGTGCGGGTGCGATCCTCACTCGGCAGCAGCAGCAGCAGGAAGAGGAGGGGAGAGAGGAGCACCGGAGTTTGAATCTCCCGCCTCTCCCCGGACCAATCGGATCCCAGCACCGCCACAACCGTCCCTCACTTCAAGAACGGTGATTGGTGGTGTGATATCACACCACCGATCACCATTCTTTTCTCGGTTCATCGGGTCACCAGAGACCCGAATGGACCGGAAACGCAGTAAACCGCAGGTCTGAATTGACCTGCGGTTTTCTGCGATCGCCGATACGGGGGGTCAAATGACCCCCCTCGGCGTTGTGACAGGATGCCCGCTGAATGATTTCAGCGGACATCCTGTTACAATTAACCCCTGCCGCGCCGCACTTGCATTTTGAAAATATGACGTACCGGTACGTCATGGGTCCTTAAGGGGTTAAAGGGCCAGCAGCAGCATAATAAAACACAATATGCCCAAATTCTGGTTTAAAAGGGTACAATCTCACAGGGGCCATAGTCGCAGGGGAGGAGGCGGGCAATCAGTCTTCTCCAATGACCAGTGGCGAGTTTGGTTTCGTCACATGGTCATTTATCAAACTGGTGTAAAGTAGAACTGGCTTAGTTGTCCATATCAACCAATCAACCATTCAAAATGAAAGGTTGAATCCGATTGGTTGTTATGGGCAACTTAGCCAGTTCTACTTTACACCAGTTTAATAAATGACCTCATTTGTTTTAAGTTCCCTCTAGTGGTGGCTACCCGAAAATGCAGTGAATTTGAACAGGATGAGCAGTTCAGTGCCAGGTCCCCCTCCCTGGTTTCCATAGCAGGTGCATAATCTGCCTCCATGGTGGATATGCCACTGATAATTGGGGAGATTTACTAAGCTAAGCTAAATCAGCCAGAATTTATTTAGTAACATTATTTTAAAACACAATTTTTTAGTGCTAAAAAGATGTATATGGGAAAAACACCTCAAAATATGTCACAGTGGGCTCTATGGTGACATATTTTCAGGTGTTTTTCCCATACAAATAAATATTACATACAGTATGTAGAACTTTCAAAGTAATGATGCCATGAAGAACACTAAGTGATTTCAGCATAAGAGTTCTCCACTTTGGACAATCCCTACTTGTGTGAAAGGACTAATGATGCTAAGCTGATCACAAAGTGTCCTTGTGCTGGTGCCCCAGCAATCAGCAGTGGGAAATCCTTGCCAAACGTCTTCAATTTTACATATGAGCAAATCGCCTCAATATTCGGGTCCAGCTCTACAATTGGCCTGAAAATTTATGTTACACTGTGAGGTCTCCTGTTCTCTATTGTCTTTGTCTCTCTGTTTTTAACAAATAATTTTATCCAAAATTTGTCTAAATCTCATTAACAACGAATCTGAATCAGATCCACTTCAAATTTTTACAAAATTCGGGTCAAATCTGATTTGTTTACAATAAATTCATTAATCTCTATTCAATTTCACTGCAGTGCTATCACAGGGAAAATGAAGCATTTGGTGAATTCACATGCGGCAGATTTGTTGTAGAAATTTCTGCACCTGAAAATCAGCACAATTGTTTCGAATCTTTGTTCTTCAAGCTGCATTCAGATGACTGGTACAGCCACAGAAATTTCAGTGCCAATTCAAATCAGAACTCCCTAATACAGAGTATGAAAATAGTTTTTCTGAATGGATAACCCGTTAAGACTGTCAGTGCATAATGTGGTCCAGGAGCTACTTTCACATTAGCGTTTTTTGCGGATCTTTCATAATTCTGCAAAAACGCTTCCGTTACCATAATACAACCACATGCATCCGTCATGAAGGGATCCGGTTGTTATTATGTCTTCTATAGCCATGACTGATCCGTCATGAACACCATTGAAAGTCAATGGGGGACGGATCCGTTTTCTATTGCTCCGCACCACATCACGGACAGAAAAACGCTGCTTATTTATTTTGAAAATCATGTATCATTTTCTTTTCACTTCAATCACCAACACTTTGTGTTGGTCTATCTAAAATCCCAGTAAAATACATTTAAGTTTGTGAGTGTAACGTGAAAAAATGTGGAAAAATTCAAGGGGTATGAATACTTCTTCAAGGCACTGTATGTGCGGCAGCCTTGGATGAATGAATGAGGATCAATGGCCCCCCTGTACCTTCTTTCACCTGGATGTGGCAGCTAGAAGTGGTGGGGACTACAAGAACAGCAGAGCATGCTGTGCTACACTGCTCCTGTCTTAATTTAGGGGTTGATCTGGGGTCTAAGTTTGACCCAGACTAGCTCCTAAAGTCAGACTTCAGCTACGAAAACACTATAGCACAGCCTGCTCAACTGCTCCAGTAATTCCCACCACTTCCAGGCAGGAAGAGGTAGGAGGGGCCCATTCTGATACGGAAATACCCCTTTAACCCACTAAAGGGGCATTCCTACTCCTGTACAACTCCTTAAACTCTGTCCATATGTTTTAATAAGCATTAAACAAAATATTAATATGCTAATGATGCCACACTCATCTTAACACCCCATATATCCATCTGCAGCCTAAACAACATCATAAATACATATTGGGATATAATCTAGACAGTGAGAGATGATGGCAGCTGCAGAGGAGGGATGAAATAAATTAATAGATTTGCATAGAGAACTGAGATGCCATAGATCACTCACTGGAGGGTAGCATTAATTATGGCAATAATCAAGGCTGGATGAGAGTTTAATCTGTTAGATTAGAGAAGAAGGTCACGGCTGTGGCAGCATATTACTATTGGTTGAAGATCTGTATAAACGTATGTGTCAAGATGCAAAAGCAGCTGGTGATACGAGTTAATAGCCACCCCTGAAAACATTTTTTACTTAGAAATGTGTGTGTGTTATAGCAGTGGGTGTGGAAAACCTGTGTTAACCAACCAATTTGAGTTAAGACTAATCCTAAGGGCATTATCCTGGCAGTGCCCTGGTATTCACCTTTTAATCTTTATACCTATATCTGGACTTTGTTGCAGGGGAGCCTCCAGGGCGCTACCTCCTGGAGTAGTTTCTGTGTGGTTAACAGCTGACCCATGGGGGTTAGAGACACTGGTACAGGGTACCAAAGGGTCAGACAGAATCAGTCAGTGACAGGCTGAGGTCAGGGCTGGTAGAGTCAGTGCAATACATAATTCGGTTCGAGGTCAGGGTAGGAAGTGTAGTTTACGCAACACAGTAAACAAGCACAGATCAAATCAGGCAGTGACTGCTTCATTTCCTGTCTAGCTTAATGCAGTTGACTGCAGTCACTTCTGCTCAGGACCAGGGCAATAGAGCCTGTAGGATGCATAAGCTCAGAGCAGATGGCAGCATCAGGGAGGGAGGGAGGGTAAGTACTGTGTGAAATATCTTCTCTCCACAGGTTAGTACCATGAACTCATTAGAGGAAATAATCGGAGAAGCTTTTTAAAGGTGTATTCTGGTTGTTACAAGTTATCCCCTATCCGGAGGAGTCCTAGTGCTGGGACCCCACTGATCCTGAGAACAGAGGCCCTGTACCATCCATAGCCGAGTACAGAGCTTGGCTGTCTCTGCATCTGCTACCGGCCACTCCGTTCTTTTCAGGTGGACAGCAGGGGGTACGGGGCCCCCATTCTCGTGAACGGTGGGGGTCCCAGTGGTAGGACCCCCACTAATCTAATAGTTATCTCCTATACTGTGGATAGGAGATTACTTCTAAAAACTGGAATACTGCTTTAAAGGGAACCTGTCATCAACTTTTTGCTGACCTCACGGAGGGCAGTATAAATTACTGACAGAAATGCTGATTTCAGCGGTGTGTCACTCTTGAGCTAAAAGTAAGTGGTTGCTGAGAACCAGCATCATAATCATTGCAGCCCAGGCCTTGAAAAGAGTCAAATCTACCTGAGAAGAGTCACGGTTATTCATGAATAACCATGACTCTTCTCAGGTGGCCGTGACTCTTTTCCAGGCCCAGTCTGCAATGATTGTGATGTTGGTTCTCGGCAACCACTTACTTTTAACTTATAAATGACAGAACGCTGAAATCAACGCACCTGTCACGACTTTATGCTGTCATTAGTATGGGCAGCACAAAGTTGATGACAGGTTCCCTCTAAACTTCTAAGCTCCCTTTGTTGGTTACTACAGGCTCCAATGTAACTGTGTGTATGTAGGGGATTTGGGGCTCTGTATCAGGAAAAAAACAGATACGTTAAGGAATTTATTAGCCTAGAATTTTGAACCTAAAAATGATATGGTCTAAAATGACGGAGACTTGCTGTAAATAAGCTAGTTGTATATGAATAACATCAATGTCACAGTTGCGTGGCATAACAGTTTGGTGTGTAAATAGGAGTTTATCCGGGATTTATTTGCATGAAGCTCATTTGTTTCATGTAATTCAGCTGCGGATTGATGATTGAGATAGTGTTGAGACTTCATGTTGGCAGTGCATAAGAGGGGGCTGTTTCATTAAAAGAGTTATGCCTGTAAGAACATATTAGATCATGGGGTCTTAGCTTGAAACCCCCAGATCACGAGAACATGGGACCCATGGCCCAGTTTGATCGAACTTGTGTACCTCAGCTCTATTCATCTCTGGGGCTGCTGGTGATTGCCAAGTACTGCTCTGGCAGCTCCATAGACTTTAAATGGAGCTATTGTGTGTATGCTCAACCAGCGCTCTGTTCAAACAGTGGACATGGGTTCCCCATTCTCGAGATCAGTGCTAGACATCAGACACCTCTGATATAATAGCTATTCACTGTCTAGTGTAATGAGGATAACTTGTTCTAAATGGTTTACCCCTTTAACAGTATGGCCATAGAGCTGCCCTTTTCCTTATCCTAGGAACATTGGCCCAGATTTAGTATTGTGTTTGTGCAGTACCCAAGGCCTGGGTTTATCTGCAATTGTTTAATGTTTTCTATACAATATTATATAATGTAATGTAATGTGATGCCATTTATTAATGTGATTGGCAGTTATTGGCAGGAACAAGGCTAACCACCCTGTTCCTTCCCTCTTGGCAAGAGTGGGCTGGTTCTACTTCCTGGCAGGATAGGGAGTTCCAGTCTAGTGTGAGACAGAGAAAGGAAAGGATAAGAGAATGCCTGTTCTGATAGCGTAGGAGTGAGGAAGCACACGTAAGAGCTCCAACTCCCAGGAACCATATCTTATTCCCTTGTGAGAGAAGCTCATGAACCAGATATTCTTCTACTTTGAGAACAACATAATCCTGACTCAAGAAAATGCTTGAGAGACAAGACAGCAGAGTGATCAGAGAAATATAGCTTTATAGACGCTGTTGCAAAGTGAAGGACACCAACTCAGACACCACCACCTACCTAAAAATCACTAGGTCATTAACAATAAGTATTACAGTGGACACCTACCGTATTTTTCGCCTATAAGACGCACTTTTTCCCCCAAAATGCTGCAATTTACACTGATACATCGCCGACCAGGATGCTGCACAGTGCGGCCGGCAGTGTATCAACAGGGAGGAGGGGCTGGGGGCCAGCATCTGGTGCAGGAATGGTAGCGGCGCCTGGCGGCGGCAGCATAACGTCGTTCACTACGTCACGCTCCTGCTTCATTCATAAACTGGGAGGAGCAGGTGCGTGATGTAGTTAGTGATGTTACGCTGCTGCTGCCCCGCTGCCATTACAACACCAGATGCTGGCCCCCACCCCCTGTATTGGAGTTCATTTAGTATTTGGGACACTGTTATGGGGGGGATCTGTGGATGACACTGTTATGGGGCGGGAGGGGGGACGACTGTGGATCCACAGACCCCCCCCCATAACATTGTCATCCACAAATCCCCGCATAAAAGTGCCATCCACAGATCGCCATAACAGTGTCATCCACAGATCCCCCATAACAGTGTCATCCACAGATCCCCCATAACAGTGTCATCCACAGATCCCCCATAACAGTGTCATCCACAGATCCCCCATAACAGTGTCATCCACAGATCCCCCATAATAGTATCATCCACAGATCCCCCATAACAGCGCTATCCACAGATTCCCCATAATTGTGTCATCCACAGATCCCCCATTAGTTCAAAACCCACCAAAAGCACACCCTTTGGCTCAAAATATTCTTATTTCCTCCTCAAAAACCTTGGTGCGTCTTATGGGCCGGTGCGTCTTATAGGGCGAAAAATACGGTATATCTACAAGTGCTTACTAGTTCCAAGCTATTGCCATCCAATCAGCCACCATATCACCTCAACTAGGAGCAGAAAAACTGCATTTTGTATTTACTGCTGCCACGAGTTATATTTTGCACTTATACATTTACCTCTGGCCTGAGGCTTCAATCTACACTTTGACTACACAGAACAGCACCTCATCAGGGCCACTACCACTCCCATCCTCTGCACCAGCTGCTCAAAGGCTCACTGCATTTGTGCCATTATGTTATGCCACATTTGACAGGGAGGAATGGCCTAAAATGTGACATTTTTGCACCAAAACACGCAGTCTATAGATGCTCAGGTTTGTCTCACAACCTGAGCCACTGTAATAATTCTGGCTCATTTTAAGACTTCATGGGGGAATGTATGAAACTGGTACACAACTAGTTGTGAATATTGGCATTGTTCTGTTTTGGGCCAAAATGTGCAACTTTTTCCATTTTACACTAACTTACCACTTCTCATTAGTTTCACGCCTGATTTAAAAAAGCCGCAAATAGTCTCAAAATCACTCCAGTAGGAGAATGGCATAAAACTGGAAAAGCATTTTTTAACAAATAGGGTTAGGACAGTGGGCCGTACTTTGCTGCAGAATATCTGCAATAGATCCACGTTAAAAAAGTATGGCAAGTCTGGAGCATTTTACTGTGGATTTGCAGCGGATCTCACTGTTTGGCCTCATGCACACAACCGTATTTTTTGTTTGGAGGTAGACCAATTCAGTTCTATAGTGCCACAAAAAATGCATACAGAACATAGATGTTATCTGTGTAATGTCTGCATCCGTGCGCCATTCCACAAATTATAGCACATGTTATATTCTTGTCTGTTTTGCATACAAGAATAGGCATTTCTATCATAGGGACCGAGGGTTGGTATCTATATTTTGTGGATCTACAGTTTGCAGACCACAAAATACATACAGTCGCATGCATGAGGCCTAAAGAGTAAAATCCACAGCATAAACTGACATGCTGCATATTTGAATTATTTCAATGTCAGGAACATCCACAGCATATACAATATGACCGATGTAAATGCACCCTCAACAGAACCTGAGAAGATCTTGTGGAGACCAAATTTTCACATTTGTTTGATGCCAGGGTTGTGTAGATTCTCAGGCTATTACCCACTAATCCTTCACTTCCCCTTCAAAGCCCAGTTCTGATATAATTGCAGCAGGTGACAGCTGTATATAATAACACTGAAATAATTATGATTATATTCTTCTTACTCCATTAAACATAATGAACGTTTGTCATGTTAAGTTTTAGTTTATTTAATGGTGGTTCCTGCATCTTCAAAGACAATAACTACAATGAGCATACACTGAAGCTTTCTGCCAACTTAAAATAACATCTTAGTATCAGGAACAGCGGGAAGAGGGAAGCACTAGGGAAACCGTACAGTGTGTGATATATCTGCAGGAGGTTCACTCACAGTTCTTGTTTTCCAGGCATTTGACATGTCAATTCATCAGATGTTTCAAAACATCTGATCAGAATGTCTCCTGTTCTGTGGAAAGCTAAATCTTTCTAATGTTTTATTAACTGGTTTCTCAAAGGAGATCTACACAAAAGCATGCACAAAACATTGCTAACTTGTGGCTGTGAGCTGAAGTAGTTATTACAGACAATGTAACCAGAAATGTCTAGGTACAACCCTACTAGGACATTCTGATCCTTTACTATGGGGAATGGCCAATGGCTGGAATACATTTGTGGAGGCATCTAACCAAATATTTTGTGACTCTCAATTCTATCTCTGGATAAAAGACCTAAACAGAACTACATATAAAAGTGGCTCTCACCACTGAAGTCTATGGGAACCCCAAAACTAACTGTTACTTTCCTTACCTGTGGTTGTTTCTACATTGGCATCAAGAGGTAGCTGGCCTGCATATGGATTTATGACATCATATTGTGCCAGACTGCATGAAAAGAGGGGTCTTATTTTAATTACAAGATGAATGGTAGGGCATGGAACCCACCCACTCAAGCCGCCCCGAGTCCTCAGATCTTGTTGTGATTTAACTGGATCAAAAACCCTAGCCTGGGAATGTGGATGCCGATGGCCTAGGGTCACATGTCCTTTGTGCTCTCCCATACTCTGGGCCTTGGAATGGCTACTCCAGTACTTTATGAACTAACCATCTCTCCCTCCACCCTTGTACAAAGTGTACATAACTTGCTGCTCCCCATTGAAAACAGAATGGGCATAACTATGGCACTGACTGAGAGGGAAGAGATTTGTAAGCTCAGAAGTCTACCAGATTGCAGCTCTTCAAGGTCTTGAATGATCAGACATTAACAGGTTTAGAGAAAAACTCTAAAATTTGGTGTGATATGATTTTTTTGTCTGGAAGTAAGACTTAATAAAAAAGTATAATGACCCTTGTGTCAAATGGCGTAAATTTTAGTGGACATGCCTTGTTTTTTATTTTCAGGAAATTGTGGGGCCCAAGAGCTGGTTATGTATACTTAGCCTCATCGAGTAGGACAAACCATGATGATATGAACAATAGACTTTTCAAAGTGAAGATGGGACCAGGAATTAGGAGAATGGGAGCTTTCTTGGGGTAGACTTCCCACGGAGGAGTTCCCCTTTAAAAACATATACAGAAAGTTGTATACTGTATGCAGCATCAAGGATTTAGAGGAAAAACATGGGCCCTCATAATCATGCATGTGATGGTGGTATCAGGGCTCATTTTCAGGTTGTCAAGGATCATAAAATAAATTGCAATATAAAATCTTGAAATGGCAGAATAATGAGAAATTCATATTAAATTTAGAATAAATAGGTAAATCTCCAGTGCAGCTCCAGAGAAAGTGGCATTTGGATGACATTTGGTGATTAAATTAAACGGTAATGAAGTTATGAGTAATGGATGTCAGAGATGCGTTTTCCGGGCTGCTGCTTGATCAAATCTCGGAATGCAAGATTCATCTAAATCCCATTTCAAAAACAAATTCTTAGTATTGACATAGATGTGTGTGACGGGAATGTTGCCCACTGAATAAAAGGGACTCACAAATGTATGTTCACAATACAGAGTAATAATTAATGGAAGGACAACCTTGAAGCTGATTTAAAAGGACTGGGTATCGGCCATATTTATGAACATTAAAGAGGTCGGGCAGCGGTGCATTGTACCTTTTGAACAATCATACTCACCTTCTTCCTGCCACTCCGTTCTGGCTCCCTTCAGTAATCTTCCTCTCCTGTAACCTTCTAGACAGATGGTCCAGAAGGTTACAAATTACAATGACTGACCTCAGCTGTGACATGTCCCCAAGTGGAGCATTACTTTTGGGTCACTTGCTGCTTGGTGGCACATTACCTGTGAGGCCAGTCTTAAGCTGCAGTGGAGCACATCAGAAGTTTACAGGAAGAGGACCAGAAGACCAGTGAAGAATGCCATTGAGTCAGAACAGATCGGCAGGGAGCATATGAGTATGATTTTTCCAACAGGTACAATATGCTGCTGGCCAAAGTTAAAAATGTCCGAAAGGCTGACAACTCATTTAAAGACCAACAATCACACCACCTATGTGAGAGAAGTCTCTAAAAAGTGTGAGTGGCAATCTCTTGTACAAGCAATGGAAGATAGTGAACTGACTATAATCATTCCCCTACCGACACTAGTTGCATGTAGAATTCAAGAAAAGGAGATGCAATAGATATGCCTTTAGGTAATTTATGTAATGTAACACACTAAATAAGTGGTTAACCAACATAACACAATGCAGCACGGTGGCTCAGTGGAAAGCACTGGTGCCTTGCAGCGCTGGGGTCCTAGGTTTGAATCCCACCAATCATTCCCCTAGTGACACTAGTTGCATGTAGAATTCAAGTGAAGGAGATGCATGGAGTTTGTATGTTCTCCCCGTGTTTGTGTGGGCTTCCTCCAGTTACTTCAGTTTCCTGCCACATGCCAAAGACATACTGATAGGGAACTTAGATTGTGAGACCCATTGGGGACAGTTGGATGCTAATGCCTGTAAAAGCGCTGTGGAATATAGTAGCGCTATATAAGTGCATAAAATAAATAAATTATGATGGATTCTAATCTAAATGAGTGCCAATGCCATAGCTGGGACAGCACACTCCCTGTCTGAAATTCTTTCACTATATAAACTGACATTAAAGAGTAATGCCTGTCCGATGTTCAGTTGTTCATAGCATAATCAAATAGATAGCATCTTTTTTTATTTTAGAGACACCTCACTAGGCTAGTCAAGTCTTCATGTTTTGGATATATGTCCAAGGATGAACACCTAAATTGACTGAAAGTTCTTTGAAAGTCCCTTATGGCTTGACAGCTATTTACTCCTCTACAGATAAAAGCAACAACCTTGGATTTAGGCTTGATAAAAAATTTGGAGTCACTGTTTTGCATCGGTAACTCCCACCTTATGAACTTTACTGTCTTCACTAGGAAGATCTTTGAGACAAGTCCCACGTATCTCTTTCCACTTTCTGTTCCTTCATGACAACAAGTTCTTCAGCCTATAAGTTCGGCTTGGCATGATGCCTTTTTCTTCTTCCCTGAAGGAGAGTAAGATATTCCCTTTTCCATCTACTCCAGAAACAGCCAGATGTTGAACACATTTCTACTGTCTCTAATATACAGTAGGTTACTAGTCATAGATTTTTCAGGTAGACTAGGAGCAGTTCCAACTTTCTGAGTGAGAAGAGGCGCTGGAGTGAGAATAACTGGGGATTCAGGATCCATGGATAATAGTGGACACCTCAGCTAAGAAGCTGGCTAAACTCTGATGAGTAAGCCTTGAGAAATTTTAGTCCATGAGCACAGAATCCAATATCTTAAGAGTGAAGCGTATCATTATAATAATAATTATTTATATAGCGTCACCATATTCTGCAGCGCTTTACAATTCAGAGGGTTTATGTACAAAACAAAAGACATCACAAAGTTAATGCCTTATATAGAGCTGAAACACTGGGAATGAGGGTCCTGCTCGCAAGAGCTTACAATCGATGAGGAAGTAGGGGTGACACAAAATGTAGTTAATTGTTATATGAAATGGTCCAGTCATCTTTGTACTGAAAGTAATGGTGTAGGCCGATCTGTGTGTGCTAGTGTTTTAGGTGTGGGGATTGCTGTCAGAAGATCAAGTTTAGGTCTGAAGAGTTAAGGGGTTATTAGGGGAAGAGTCAGTTTAGAAAGCATGATAAGCCTGCCTGAAAAAAATGTGTTCTTAAGACACATTTGAAGGTACAGTTGTGTTCAAAATTATTCAACCCCCACTGAAATTGAGTGTTTTGGCCAGTTTCACATTGATTTTGATCATTTCAGTCATCTTGTTTACAATTAAATCAAAGAGGCACTTGTAAGTCAGACAAATATAACATAACATTTATAATGAAATAACCACAAATGTCTTTTCTGTGCTCACATCATTATCAGTTTTATTCAACCCCCAAGTGACAATCTTAGTACTTAGTACAACATCCTTTTCCAGTTATAGCAGCTTTTAAACGTGAAGCATAGCTTGACACAAGTGTCTTGCAGCGATCTACGGGTATCTTCGCCCATTCTTCATGGGCAAAAGCCTCCAGTTCAGTCACATTCTTAGGCTTGCGCGCTGCAACTGCTTTATTTAAGTCCCACCAGAGGTTCTCAATCGGATTTAAGTCTGGTGACTGCGATGGCCACTTCAAAATGTTCCAGCCTTTAATCTGCAACCATGCTCTAGTGGACTTGGAGATATGCTTGGGATCATTGTCCTGTTGAAAGGTCCAACGTCTCCCAAGCCTCAGGTTTGTGAAGGACTGCATCACATTTTCATCCAATATCTCCTGGTACTGAAGAGAATTCATGGTACCTTGCACACGCTGAAGCTTCCCTGTACCTGTAGAAGCAAAACAGCCCCAAAGCATGATTGACCCCCCGCCATGCTTCACAGTAGGCAAGGTGTTCTTTTCTTCATAGGCCTCCTCCAAACATAGCGTTGATCCATGGGCCCAAACAGTTCTAATTTTGTTTCATCAGTCCACAGAACACTATCCCAAAACTTTTGTGGTTTGTCCACATGACTTTTGCCATACTGCAGTCGACTCTTCTTATTCTTTTGAGACAGCAAGGGGGTGCGCCTGGGAGTTCTGGCATGGAGGCCTTCATTACGCAGTGTGCGCCTTATTGTCTGAGCTGAAACTTCAGTACCCATATCTGACAAATCTTTTTTCAGTTCCTCAGCAGTCACACAGGGACTTTTCTCCACTTTGCGCTTCAGGTAGCGCACAGCAGTCGAAGTCAGCATCTTCTTTCTGCCACGACCAGGTAGCGTTTCAACAGTGCCCTTTGCCTTGAATTTGCGAATGATGCTTCCTATGCTGTCTCTTGGTATGTTTAACATCTTTGCAATCTTCTTATAGTCATTGCCCTTCCTGTGAAGAGAAATCACCTCTTCTCTTGTCTTCCTGGACCATTCTTTTGACTTTACCATGTTTGTAAACACACCAGTAAATGTCTAGAAGGAGCTGAGTATCACAGTCATTTTACATCTGCCTAATTGGTGCTTATTATGCTTGATTGCTGCTCCTTGACATCCAATAGGTGTTTTCAATACCTGATCGAAAACACTTGAATGAACCTCTGTTCTTAAGAGTGGTAGTCTATAAGGGGTTGAATAATTGTGTCAATGAAGAAATCACAAAAAAAACATTTAATACTGGAATTACAAAAACAATTGATGTCATTTTAGTTGCATTTGGTTCTTTAAAAAGTCCTTGTAAGATTTCATTCTGAACACAATTACAAATGTACACTAAATTCCCTAAAACCCTTTACAGCATTGGGGGTTGAATAATTTTGAACACAACTGTAGGGAAGTTGAGAATTGACCTGATATCCTGGGGCAGAGCGTTCCAGAGAGTAAGTGAATCTTGAGAAAAGTCTTGAAGACAGGAGTGAAAGGTACGAATTAAGGAGGATGTTAATCTTAGATCACTGTCAGAATGGAGAGCACGAGTATGGTGGTAGATGGAAATAAGGAAGGAGATGGGTGAGGGTGAAAAGTTTGTACTGTATTCTGTGGGGGATGGGCAACCAGTGAAGTGACTGGCACAGGCAAGTAACATCAGTATAGCTAGTAAAGATGAAGAAATCGGCTCCAGCACCAAGGATAGTATTAAAACAAGCTTCCTCTTTATTAAGACGTATTCACAAGATAGCCAGTCTTATAGGAAAGTATCTCCTGCCACAAGCTAAAAAATCTAGGTTTCATTGGCCATGTTGGGCTTCCACCACCTGTTACCTAATACAACATTTAAACACACCTGTGTCACCTCGGTGGTTATTTCCCTGTTTGGAATTTAACTCACCATCTTCCAACGCATTCTGATGTATATGGAAATACTGTGCTGACTGACAGATAGCCAATTGCTGTGACATGTTACTATGTTTTAATTATGTTTGCATATTAGCACTGTGCACAGAATGCGGTTTTCCCTGACTACATCTCCTAAGAAGCTTTTGCATTGAGGGAAGCCCTTTGCTATGGATATCTTGGGAGATGGTGAGTTAAATTTCAAACAGGGAAATAACCACCGAGGTGACACAGGTGTGTTTAAATGTTGTATTAGGTAACAGGTGGTGGAAGCCCGACATGGCCAATGAAACCTAGATTTTTTAGCTTGTGGGAGGAGATACTTTCCTATAAAACTGGCCATCTCGGACTGACACATTGTTATGACTAAGGACACACTGTCCGAAACGCGTCAACAATTACCGCATACCGAATGGATTGTATCTGCTTGTGAATAAGTCTTAATAAAGAGGAAGCTTGTTTTAATACTATCGTTCGTGCTGGAGCCGATTTCTCCATCTTTACTGGTTTGCTATTAAGGGTACTCAACCCCAACTTATGGCACATGGGGATATACAACCGGGCAAGGTGAGCTGGATCACAAGTGTTTATAGCATCAGTATAGTGGGTGGACAGATAGATGAGCCTGGCTGCAGCATTTAGGACAGACTGAAGGGGGAAGAGTTTAGTGAGAGGAGGGCCAATTAGTAATGAATTACAGTAGTCTAGACAAGAATGAATCAAAGCAGCAACAAGAGTTTTGGCCATTTCCACTGTAAGATTCTCGGATGTTTATGAGGTGCAGATGACAAGAGCATGCAAGTGATTGGATATGGGGAGCAAAAGAAACACCCGAGTCAAACATGACCCAACGACAGTGAACGTACTGCCCAGGAGTTAAGATAGAACAGAACGAAATTGAGACATCAACTTTAGGTGGGTTAGTAGATGGGGGAAAGACAAGAAGTTCAGTTTTTAGATACAGAGAGGACCTGATGTTAGTTTCCAGACAATTACTGGTGTTTTGGAGTAAAGCAGGGGAAGAAGTGTGTGTCATCAGCGTTGAGATGGCACTGAAAGCCAAATTTGCTAATAGTCTGTCCGATTTCCATTAATGTAACTGAAAGTGTCCAAGGATTCTATCACTTTTATGTGTAGAGCACATATACTCATGCATGTGAACAACACTACCCATTGTTTGCTCTCTGCCAGTGCCAGGCCAGCAAAAGTAAACAGTGGCTCAGTACTTGTCCTATCTGCAGGAAAATAAAACATTTGTTGTTTTTGCAATTTTCCCCATGACTTGCGATACTGAACGCAATGGTGAAATAGGTGGGCAATCTATGTTTTTGCTTCTACTATCCAAAGGCCGGCAACTCCTAAAGCACCCTCAGTAAAGTGCCTGCTTTGGTGCTTAACGCTTTCATGACAGGCCAAGCTAAACTTCTATTTTAATTTGTTGACAGAAGTAATAACTTCGGGGTGAATCTTTGGATCTTTGTCAGGGTCTTGGAGACTCAAAATTTCCTCAATAGAAAATCTCTCGTCTGGCTTAGCAGGAACTCTGGACCTGTCAAACAAGAACAATTTTCAAAGATACTAGGGGACACTGCACAATCTGCAGGGTGGAGATGGGATGGAACATAGTGCCACTGTTCAGATTTAGAGAACTTCTTGATCCCTTTAACGTGGGTAGATTCATCTTTGGAGAACCCATTGCCAATTATTTTAATAAACTCTTTGTCTTCTATGGACAAGGCTACTTTGTTGTCATCTTGTGTTTTGCAAAACAGTGATCTCCCTAAGTCATCATTATAAGGAGAAGAAATTACATCTTGCACTTGGATAAGGTTGGAGAGCTTATCTTTAGAACAAACACAGAACCAGAGATAGGTGCACGCTGCCGTTACACTAACCCTCACACTGATGTTAAAAATTGAGAGTTAGTTCGACATATCCTACTAGGAGGACGTGTCTTAAGCCTCGGGCACCAGCGTCAAGGTCTCTCAAGTAGCCCGTGGGCCCTAACACTCACCTACCTGCGCCATATGGGCGATATCAGGGGCCAGTGGGCAATTACAGGAGCATTAGGACGACTCACAAACATCTCCTCTGTTACCTCCAGCATGTGGCCATGCTTGCAATGGGAGGTGGGAGGTGTCTATGAGCCCTACCCAAGACTGACTGATATAGCCCAAGGCCAAGCAGGTGCACCCAAATGTGACCTGAAGATGAAAAACAGGCACATTAAAATTGGAGTTTGTACACCTCCATACATATATATATAAACCATCAAAAAATGTGGTGATAAGAAAGCAGGATGCGCTCATACCCATATGCAGTTGTGCATTTCTGTAGGGGAGCACATCCTGCACTTGTAGTCCGTTGCTAATGGCAATCACCAGCAAAAAAATGCATACAATGGATGATGCCAGCAACGGACTACAAGTACCACAATGGACATCCTACATAAGATGAAATTTATGTGGATGTGGCAAGAATTCAGAACAAACACAGAACCAGAGATAGGTGCACGCTGCCGTTACACTAACCCTCACACTGATGTTAAAAATTGAGAGTTAGTTCGACATATCCTACTAGGAGGACGTGTCTTAAGCCTCGGGCACCAGCGTCAAGGTCTCTCAAGTAGCCCGTGGGCCTAACACTCACCTACCTGCGCCATATGGGCGATATCAGGGGCCAGTGGGCAATTACAGGAGCATTAGGACGACTCACAAACATCTCCCACTGGCCCCTGATATCGCCCATATGGCGCAGGTAGGTGAGTGTTAGGGCCCACGGGCTACTTGAGAGACCTTGACGCTGGTGCCCGAGGCTTAAGACACGTCCTCCTAGTAGGATATGTCGAACTAACTCTCAATTTTTAACATCAGTGTGAGGGTTAGTGTAACGGCAGCGTGCACCTATCTCTGGTTCTGTGTTTGTTCTGAATTCTTGCCACATCCACATAAATTTCATCTTATGTAGGATGTCCATTGTGGTACTTGTAGTCCGTTGCTGGCATCATCCATTGTATGCATTTTTTTGCTGGTGATTGCCATTAGCAACGGACTACAAGTGCAGGATGTGCTCCCCTACAGAAATGCACAACTGCATATGGGTATGAGCGCATCCTGCTTTCTTATCACCACATTTTTTGAGAGCTTATCTTTAGCCTCGTAATGACAAGGACATGGCATAAAACGGGTCTGCGACCTTTGTTGAACACATGTTTAACGTTAACTTCAGATGGTTTGTGATTTTTATCTAAGCATACATCGAACATAATTACCAAGCCTAAATTAAGTCTTTGTGCATATGGAGCATCACCTGAACCAGTGCATGGTTGGCGCACTTTATGGACTCTCAGAATATCTATTCCGAGGTAGGTCAAAATATCAGCATTCATATCCATAGGAAGAATTTCATTATATAGGTGCCTTAAGTGGGTATGATGATGTGCAACTTCAGAAGTAGAAATTTTGTCTCTTTCATACAGTATCTGGTCACATTCAATTAAATTTGATTGCAGTAACTACTGACTCAGTGGCCATTCTGTCAAAAGTCTCTACACAAGCAGGTATTAAGGGTTTATGGTATTGCTTACTTTTATATATCATGTATATCAAAGATTTCAAAGAATTTAGGTTTTGCTAGAGACCTGTTGCTTTGTTCATCTAAAATGGTATACATTCTGGTGGCTTTTTCAGGTTGCCCTTCTGGTTAGATTTTGACTAGACACACCTTAGTGCAGCATTTTGTAACCAGTCTCTTTCCCACATACTTTCAAGCATGGAGACAGTGGTAGTATTTGATTCTTGAACTTGTGAACACCCCCCCCCCCCATCCCCGTCATGTTTTGTTAGGGGATTGGATGCTGCAGAAATTTGTAAATTGTCAGGAGGGGGAATAGTATGCATAGCTGTAACATGTTTGTCGCTACTGTATTTTGTAAACTTAAAGGGAACCTGTCATGAACTGTTTGCTGCCCATACTAACAGCAGAATAAAGTAGAGACAGGTGAGTTGATTTCAGTGGTCTGTCATTTATAAGTTAAAAGAGAGTGGTTGCTGAGAACTAGCATCATAATCATTGCAGCACAGGTCTTGAAAAGAGTCAAATGTACTTGAGAAGAGTCATGGTTATTCATAATCTCATGCTCTCCCACCCATCTGCTGATGATTGGCAGTTCTCTCATAGAGAGAAAGGGAGAAAATTAGGTAGAAGCTGGTTCGTTCTCGGCAACAACTTTTAACTTATAAATGACAGACCACTGAAATCAACTCACTTGTCTCTACTTTATGCTGCCGTTAGTATGCGCAGCATAAAGTTGATTACAGGTTCCCTTTAATGGCATCTTTACAGCTTTGCAATGTGGTTTGTGGGTGTGCAGCACTTGTAACACACCCCAAAGTGCTTTTTGAGTATCTCTGCACTTGCAAAGTCTGTGCCCTGAGCCCAGGACAAGAGGGTGAGTTTTTTTGTGGATAGGGCACATAAGACTGGGGTCCCTTTCTTTAAGAGCCAGAGCTCATGGGCATAGCTATAGGGGGTAAGGGAAGGGGGGCCCAAGCTGAACTCTCGCACCAGGGCCCATGAGCTGTTAGCTACACCCCTGCCAGAATCTATTGGTGGAAGGTAAGGTAAGTGGAACATCAGTCCTTCTAAAAAATACCATTCCCTTTAACACCTTAAGGTAATAGAACGTATGGGTACGCCCTGATGTCCGAGTCCTTAAGGACAGAAAATCACCTATATTTAAAAAAAAATCATGCTAGGAACATGGTTCCTGCTGTGATCGTGCAGCAGGAACCATGTTCAAATGCCGAGGGGGTTCCTGTGACCCCCCCATATCGGCGATCGCTGCAAACCGCAGGACAATTCAGACCTGCGGTTTGCAGCGCTTTTTGTAGTTTCGGAGATCAGAAACTTAAAAGTTGTGGTTTATTTGTATTTTTTTGCCCCCTACTGCAGCCCTGTTCGAGATGGCCGGCGGGCTGAGCAGGGGGGTGGGGGTTGCGGGTGGCGCTGATGTGGCGTGGGCGGTGAGGGAGGCGGGATCGCAATCCCCCGCCCGCCTCCTTTCTAATGTCGTTGGTGGTCAGTGGTTTTAGCAGAGTGTCAGCTGACACTCTGCTAAAAACTGCTGACATCTGTGCTTGTTCAGATGCCAGCCGCTTAACCCCTTCCATACCGGGGTTTGTACGGACCGCTGTATGGAAGGGGTTAACAGGGAGGGAGCCCCCTCCCTCTCCCATCGGGGGCTGCTGTGCCCTTGCAGCCCCCGATTCTTGATGGGAGCACAAAGAGAAGGGAGCCCCACTCCCTCCCCATCACCCATTGCTCTGTTCTGGCAGTGGGTGATGGTTACCATGGCAGCAGGATGCTTTCAGAGGCGTCCTGCTTGCCATGGTAATATAAGTCTGATCTGACTTCTGCTAAAGGCAGAAGTCTGATCATACTAAGTCTAAAGTAAAAAAATACAGTACAGTACACTATATAGTGTACTGTATTATATAGACCTCAGACCCACTGGATCTTTAAGAACCAAGTGGGTCTGGGTCAAAAAAAATTAAGAAAAGTGAAAAAAAAAGTACAAATTAAAAAAACACATTTATCACTAAATAAAAATTAAAAAATAAAATACACTACACATATCAGGTATCGTTGCGTCCGTAAAAACCTGCTATATAAAAATATGACATGACCTAACCCCTCAGGTGAACACCATAAAAAAAAAAAAAATGGTGTAAAAAGAGCCATTTTTTGTCACCTTACATCACAAAAAGTGTAATACCAAGCGATCAAAAAGGCGTATGCCTCCCAAAATAGTATCAATCAAACCACCATATCATTCTGCAAAAAATGAGCCCCTACATAGGACAATCGCCCCAAAAAATAAAAAAAATATGTCTCTACGACTATGGAGACATTAAAACATGAATTTTTTTTGTTTCAAAAATGATATTATTGTGTAAAACTTAAATAAATAAATAAAAAGTATACATATTAGGTATTGCCGCGTCCGTAACAACCTGCTCTATAAAAATAACACATGAACTAACCCCTCAGGTGAACACAGCAAACAAAAAAATATAAATACGGGGTGTCAAAAGCCATTTTTGTCAAATTGCATCACAAAAAGTGTAATAGCAAGCGACCAAAATGTCATATGCACCCCAATATAATGCCAATCAAACCGTCATCTCATCCCGCAAAAAATGAGCCCCTACATAAGACTGTCGTTCAAAAAATGAATAAAAAATATGGCTTTCAGAATGTGGAGACACAAAAAAAATTTTTTTTTCAAAAATGCTTTATTATGTAAAACCGAAACAAAAATTCACAAAAAGTAGTCATATTTGGTATTGTCACATCCGTAACAACCTGCTCTATAGAAATAGCACACAATCTAACCTGTCAGATTATCTATGTAAATAACAAAAAATAAAAACGATCCCAAAACAGTTTTTTTTTTCAAATTTTCCATTTTTTTTAAATCAATTTTTCTTGTAACAAAGCAAGTTAACAGCCAAACAAAACTCAATATTTATTACCCTGATTCTGTAGTTTGCAGAAACACCCAATATGTGGTCGTAAACTACTGTACGGGCACACGGAAGGGCGTAGAAGGAAGGGAACGCCATATGGTTTTTAGAAGGCAGATTTTGCTGGACTGTTTTTTTGACACCATGTCCCATTTAAAGTCCCCCCGATGTACCCCTAGAGTGGAAACTCCATAAAAGTGACTCTATCTAAGAAACTACACCCCTCAAGGTATTCAAAACTAATTTTACAAACTTTGTTAACCCTTTGGTGTTCCACAAGAGTTATTGGCAAATGGAGGGGAAATTTCAGAATTTCTATTTTTTGTTACCTTGCCTCAAAAAAAGTGTAATATAGAGCAACCAAAAATCATATTTACCCTAAAATGGTACCAACAAAACTGCCACCTTATCCTGTAGTTTCCAGAATGGTTCTACTTTTTTGGAGTTTCTATTCTAGGGTTGCATCAGGGGGGCTTCAAATGGGACATGGTGTCTAAAAACCAGTCCAGTAAAATCTGCCTTCCAAAAACCATATGGCGTTCCTTTACTTCTGAGCCCTGCCGTTTGGCCATACAGTAGTTTAGGACCACATATGGGGTGTTTCTTCAAACTACAGAATCAGGGCAATAAATATTGAGTTTTGTTTGGCTGTTACCCCTTGCTTTGTTACTGGAAAAAATGGATTAAAATGGAAAATTTTCCAAAAAATCTAAAATCTGAAATTTTATCTCCTTTTGCCATTAACTCTTGTGGAACACCTAAAGGTTAACAAAGATTGTAAAATCAGTTTTGAATACCTTGAGGGGTTTACTTTCTTAGATGGAGTCTGTTTTTTGGAGTCTCTACTCTAGGGGTACATTAGGGGGGCTTCAAATGGGACATAGTGTCTAAAAACCAGTCCGGCAAAATCTGCCTACCAAAAACCACATGGCGCTCCTTTCCATCTACGCCCTGCCGTGTGCCTGTATAGTAGTTTACGACCACACATGGGGTGTTTCTATAAACTACAGAATCAGGGCAATAAATATTGAGTTTTGTTTGGCTGTTAACTCTTGCCTGGTGACTTGAAAAAATGGATTACAATGGAAAATTTTCCAAAAAAAATCGAAATCCCGAAATGTTATCTCCATTTTCCATTAACTCTTGTGGAACACCTAAAGGGTTAACGACGTTTGTAAAATCAGTTTGAATACCTTGAGGGGTGTAGTTTCTAGAATGGGTCCCTCACAAAGGGACTTCAAACCTGAACTGGTCCCTAAAACATGGGTTTTTGAAAAACCTGGGTATGTCTGGGTTCAGCTCTGAACCTGGATAACCCTTTTAAGTCTTCACTTTTAGTTGTGCTATCATACCTTTATAATGATGATAATGAAGCCAGCGAAACCAATTTAGAGTGAGTTTGGGTTACGTTGCAGCTTGGTAATCATAAGGTAACTCGTGTAGGTGTCATATACAGACCACCAAGCCAAGTCAAAGAATTGGATGATCTACTAGTTGAGGAAATGGCTAAAATGACATTGAAAGGGGAAGTTGTCATTATGGGAGACTTTAATCTTCCTGATATAAACTGGAAAACCAAAATAGCTAGTTCTGCCAGGAGTACAGACATTTTAAATTCCCTACTGGGATTATCTCTACAGCAAGTAGTTGAGGAGCCAACCCGGAAGGAGGCCATTTTAGATTTGGTGTTCACAAATGGCAATTTGGTATCTGATATCACTGTAGGGGAAAGCTTAGGATCCAGTGATCACCAGTCAGTGAGGTTTACTATAAGTACAGTGACTGAGTCACTCCACACAAAAACAAAAGTTTTAGATTTTCGGAAAACAGACTTTTCTAAAATGAGATCAGTGGTATACGAGTCCCTATCAGACTGGAACAATTTCAATGGAGTCCAAGAGAAATGGGACTACTTAAAATTGGCAGTACTGAAGGCAACAGAAAAGTGCATTAGGCTTGTCAGTAAAGGCAAAAAAAGGTAGAGACCACTGTGGTACTCAGCAGAAGTGGCCAAAATCATTAAAAACAAAAAGATGGCATTTAGCAAGTATAAAAACACCCAAAACGAGGATGACCGGAAATCTATAAGATGAGGCAGAGAGAGGCCAAGCAAGTTATAAGAGCTTCTAAAGCTCAGGCAGAAGAGAAATTAGCTCAGTCAGTGAAAAAAGGTGATAAGACATTCTTCAGATACATAAATGAAAAAAGGAAATTAAAAAAAGGAATTACCAAATTAAAAACAAAAGAAGAAAGGTATATGGAAGAGGATAAAGAACTAGCTGACTGCCTCAATGAATACTTCTGTTCAGTTTTTACAAAGGAAAATGAAGGAGAAGGACCTCAGTTAGGGAGGAAGACTAATGAATCCTTTGATGCATGTGTCTTTACAGAGGAAGAGGTTCTAAGTCAGCTGTCCAAAAATTAATACAAATAAATCACAGGGGCCTGATGGGATACACCCAAAGCTATTAAAAGAGCTTAGAGGTGTACTAGCAAATCCATTAACAGATTTATTTAGCCAATCACTGGTAACAGGTGTCGTCCCAGAAGATTGGAAATTAGCAAACATTGTGCCAATTCACAAGAAAGGTAGTAGAGAGGAATCAGGCAACTATAGGCCAGTAAGCCTGACATCAATAGTGGGGAAATTAATGGAAACCATACTCAAGGAGAGGATTGTGGAACATCTAAAAACCCATGGGTTGATTGATAAAAACAGCATGGGTTTACTTCAGGGAGATCATGTCAAACTAATCTTATTGACTTTTTGATTGGGTGACTAAAATAATAGATGGCGGAGGTGCAGTAGACATCGCTTATCTGGACTTTAGTAAGGCATTTGATACTGTCCCACATAGAAGGCTTATCAATAAACTGCAGTCTTTGAGCTTGAGCTCACATATTGTTGAATGGATTAGGCAGTGGCTGAAGGACAGAAAACAGAGGGTTGTAGTCAATGGAGTATATTCAGACCATGGTATTGTTACCAGTGGGGTACCTCAGGGATCTGTTCTGGGACCCATATTGTTTAATATCTTTATCAGCGAAATTGCAGAAGGCCTCAATGGTAAGGTGTGTCTTTTGCTGATGACACAAAGATTTGTAACAGGGTTGATGTTCCTGGAGGGATACACCAAATGGAAAAGGATTTAGGAAAACTAGAGGAATGGTCAAAAATCTGGCAACTAAAATTTAATGTCGATAAGTGCAAGATAATGCACCTGGGGCGTAAAACCCAAGAGCAGAATATAAAATCAGTGATACAGTACTAACCTCAGTATCTGAGGAAAGGGATTTAGGGGTCATTATATCAGACAACCTAAAGGTGGGCAGACAATGTCATAGAGCAGCAGGTAATGCCAGCAGAATGCTTGGGTGTATAGGGAGAGGCATTAACAGTAGAAAGAGGGAGGTGCTCGTGCCGCTCTACAGAGCACTAGTGAGACCTCATTTGGAGTATTGTGTGCAGTACTGGAGACCATATCTGCAGAAGGATATTGAAACTTTGGAGAGAGTTCAGAGAAGAGCTACTAAACTAGTACATGGATTGCAGGACAAAACTTACCAGGAAAGGTTAAAGGACCTTAACATGTATAGCTTGGAAGCAAGAAGAGACAGAGGGGATATGATAGAAACTTTTAAATACATAAAGGGAATCATCACGGTAAAAGAGGAGAGAATATTTAAAAGAAGAAAAACTGCTACAAGAGGACATAGTTTTAAATTAGAGGGGCAAAGGTTTAAAAGTAATATCAGGAAGAATTACTTTACTGAGAGAGTAGTGGACGCATGGAATAGCCTTCCTGCAGAAGTGGTAGCTGCAAATACAGTGAAGGAGTTTAAGCATGCATGGGATAGGCATAAGGCCATCCTTCATATAAGATAGGGCCTGGGGCTATTCATAGTATTCAGTATATTGGGCAGACTAGATGGGCCAAATGGTTCTTATCTGCCGACACATTCTATGTTTCTATGTTTCTATGGAGTAGATTCAGCAAAGTGGAAGCTTGGATCATTCTTCTTGCAAATATCAAGGGGAGAAAAACAGAACTAGATCGCACATCCACAATACTATGCTTAGATCTACAGCCCCCTATACTGCATGCTGTACAAGAGGCATTAGTGTACATTTTGATCAAAAGGCATAAGCCCACTCACCACGCCAAGGTTGCCTCTGAGTGGGAACTACCCTGTGCGATCCAGTTCTGTTTCTCCCCTTGATTTATGCATGTATAATCTTTCTCCTTTATTACGGAAGAGAAGACGCCGGCATCTTCTCTTCTGGGTGTAGCTGTGACGTCATCGGCGCACTGAGGAAGGAGCGGCCGAGCGAGCTTACTCCTCTTAGTGCGCCTGCGCCGACTGAATACTGGTACGGCGCAGGCGCGAGATTTGAACGGAGACAGGGCCAGCTGGAAGAGGAGAGCGCTCGCTGGCCCTGTCAATCAACCGCAGGAGGGGGCGATTTTTTGAAAGCAGGATGCGGTGGCTACCAGCAAGTAACCGCCCTACTTGCTGGTAGCAAGGTAATTTACATATTATAAAATAGTGTTTTCTAGCGAAATTAACCTACATAAAAGTTAAAAACAATATGTTTAGTATAATCGCCCTATAAGCATTTTAGTGAACCCCAAAAAAAAAAAAAGACTTTTGGTGGGTGACAGAAGCCCTTTAAGGTGTAATATGGCTGTGACCTTAAGGGGTTAAAGGGATTGTCGGGGTTCAGAGCTGAATCCAGACATAACCATATTTTCACCCAGGCAGCCTTCTTGATGTTAGCATTGGAGCATTTAAAAGGCATTTCTAGGAGATCCGGTGACGTACCGGGCTCTCCATAGGGCTGCCAGGCGGAGGCTTCCACCCAGCAGTGAGCCCAGTGACATCACCGGCACTGATGGGCAGGCTTTAGCGCTGCCCTAGCCTGTAAAACAGCTAGGGCAGCACTAAAGCCGGCCTATCAGAGCCGGTGATGTCACCGAACACACTGCTGTGCGGAAGCCTCCTCCTAGCAGTGTGTTATTGTAAATAAAAAAAGCCCTTGCCCTGTGCAATCCAGCGCAGGGCAAGGGAGAGCATCAGAGCATTAAATGGGGGGGGGGGGCGCTGCCTGGGTAAAATTCTGGGTATGTCTAGGTTCAGCGGTGGCTAGCAGGAGATATAGGTGATGATTGCTTTAGCACATAATCAGAAATGTGATCAGTTGGGTCTTCCATTTCTCCAAAGCAGTCCAGATCAGTATCTTGGCATAATGCTTGTTCAAGGACTTTCAGTTTATTTAAGGCAGTTGCTTCTTCCCCTTCCACAATACAATTATGGTGGATTTTAAAGCAGTGCTATAGCTAGAACAGCACAAGGGCAAATGTCCACAAACACTGAGACTCCAAAGTACTCGTGTTCCAGGGCACTACAATAATATATTATGTTATAAAAAGGAAGAGAGAAAATAACAGAAGATCTAAAACGTACAACTCCTTCTGTTGCCATGAGGGTAGGCAGAGTAATAGTCAGGTATGGCTGGTCATTTAAAGTGGCCCTGGTAAAAACCTAAAAAACTAAAAGTGGCCTCATGTTGTAGGCAGGTCTAAAGTGACAGAAGGCAGGGCCAACACAAGTACATACAGCCAGCATAAGAAGGCAGAGAAAACCGAAGTAGGTGGAGCCAGGAATATCCCAATGCAGCACAATGCTGGTTCTGCCCCAGCAGAACCAAATAATACCGCGGCACAGACTACTGCCTCAGCAGATACAAAAACCACAGTGCACCACAAAATATGGCCGCCTTTACCACAGTATTCAACTGTATGATCATCCTGAGGATGGTGACACAATTAAATACAGAAGAACACCGCCCAGTCAGGTGCACAAGGACATAATGCTCCTACATTAATTAATGCTGAGAGCATCAGCCATTATACACCCAGCCAGCAGCCATAGGGAGGGCTCACGCAGCCCTCTGGGCATCGGCCCACAGGGAAATTTCCTTGTAGGCTCTATGGCCAGCCCAACCCTGGTAATAGTTTCATACTTCAGTCTTGGGGAAAAAACTGAGAATTATAGAAATATACCCAGAACCTCGATTGCATGCCTAAAAACACAGAGGAAAAGAGTACTACAACCTCTATCATTGCTGCTGACCATATAATGCTATTGTGGAAGAATTGCACTGCCATTTACTTGGAATTGTTCCTTGAACTGTTGGATGTACTACTATTCCTATTATGCACTTTAGTAAAGTGAGACATTTATTTACTACAACTGGCCTGGTTACTGGCTATATGGCGACCATTGTACCTACACCACCCGCCTTGCAGCCAAACCAACATTTAAAGGGGTTTTCTCATCTGAGACAATGGGGGCATATCATTAGGATATGCCCCCTTTGTTTGATAGGTGCGGGTCCCACCCCTGGGACCTGCACCTACACCGAGAACGGAGCCCCAAAATTTGTGGAGGGTGCACTTTGCATGGGCAGCTGCCCTCCATTAATTTCTATGGCGCCGCCGAAAATAGCCGAGCTATTTCCATCGGCCCCATAGAAATAAATGGGAGCGGTGGCTGCACAAGTGCGGTGCACTTCTATTCACTACTACGGGGAGAGCACTTCCCTTTCCCTGGTCCGTTCGCGTGTAGGTGCAGGTCCCAGAGGTGAGACCCGAACCTGTCAAACAATGGGGGCATATCCTAGTGATATGCCCCCATTGTCTCAGATGGGAATACTCCAATACATGTAGATAATTCAAGGCACTCACCCGACTTTATTTAATGTCCATTTATTAGAGAAGGTGCACAATGCTGGGAAAGATCACCAGACTGAAAAGTCGGACATGCAGGACTTTTAGTCCGGCGATCTCCGGCTGTGCACTGCGTGCTGCGCCGTAGCTCCGCCCCCCGCCCCATTATAGTCAATGGGGACGGAGTGGCAGCACGGCAGTGCACGGCCACTTGCGGCAGGATGGATCCGGCAGGCTGAATAGCCTGCCGGATCCGTCCTGCCGCAAGTGTGAAAGTACCCTTAGTCATTTGTCCTAATTAAGGAAAGTACCTTTATGCATCTATTTGGATTCGTATGAGCTGTTTATAATACTGCAACTTTCAAGTGAATGGGGATGAGGGTGTTATTTGACACAACTAGTTTTGTAATTTCTGGGGGGAAAAAAGCCTTTTTGTACTCTTAGGAACACTGTGCGTCAGACAAAATTGGCACAAAGTGTTGTAGCTAGTTCAGGCCTGAGGGGCAAGGCATAATGCAGGGCCTCCTCTGTGTTCCCTGAATCCTTGTGTCAACCTCACCCCCTTAGACTCTGTATTAGTCTTAGCACTGCTGTAGTTTCAGAGAATAACATAAAATTGAGGACAAAGTAATAAAAGAGTTTCCTACCCTGCATTTAGAGGATCATTATGCTGATTGTTTTACTGCTGGATGTTCCTTAATGGCAGCTGTAAAATGTCCTGTGTGGGCATCCCATTACATTCTTATGCTGGGATTTTTAGAAGCTTTTGCGGGAAAGTGACAGCCTGGAGCTGACGTTGAAATCCTCCAGCTAAGCTCCAAATCACCGTCATTTGTATGAAAAGCCGCAATGGGAATCTGAGATTGGAAAGTGGCGTTCTGTGATCATGAAGATTGGTCCAAAACAACAAGATGACCGGCATGGAGAATAGTTTGAGATAAATGATGGAATTAACATCTCCGGTCTGGGCTTTGTGCCCAGTGACTCTCACCTAGATGCTAATGGCAGAACGATAAAGCTCTGTTATATGACCTCAGTGCAGGAAATCACAACATGTCATATATTATTCCATAGAATGAAGAGGTTAAGCCAGGAACAGCGTGTGCCCAGTGATCATCCAGATTTCCATAGATCTTGAATGGCATAGAAATCAGTGTTATCATCTTTCCTGTTCCATCTTTCATACTGATGTACAAGTGTCACTCTTTACTGTAATATTGGCATTCTATTCCTGAATCAAGAGGCTGTAAATAAACATGTGGCATCTCACACTACTGAAGTCATTAGCATGGATTCAGGACAACTCTAGTTATCCAGAAGTGAGTGATAAAAAAAAAGCTTCCAGCTAAATCAGCATTCATATGCAAAACTCACAATGCTGGATTAGCGGGGAATTCCCTGATGGTATAGAAAAACCTATAATGTTGGGTTGGTTAGACCGCCACCAGAAGCTTTGTTTGGAGAGTTCACTTGTTGACAGTTACTGCCTGGAGGAATTAAGAAGCTGGACTCCACAATCTCTTTAGAGCAAGTCCCAATACTGCTGGGTGAGGCACCACATAGTGACCACCACAACAATCCAGCTCCTGCGAGTGGTCTAGCAGCCCAACAGCACCTCCAATCCATGCAGTGCTAATCTTCCCATCAAAGTGACAGAAGACACCACAGAATTAACAGAAACTGAAGTACCCCTGATGAAACCCTTGGGATACTGAAGGTATCTTCCATGCATTATAAATGGAACCAAAACTGCATGTTGGATCATAGTGAGGAGCGGCAGGGGCAATATTCGAATTTGCGATATTTCGCGAATATTCATTGGAATATTCATCATATATTCGCGAATATTCGTATTCGAGATTATTCTATAGATTGCGAAAAATCGGCAATGTAATATTAGCGTAATGCGAATATTCTAAAACCCGAAAATATAGCACTATATTTAGAATATTCAGAATAGTTAGAGTAAGTTGCTTTTGGGCCAATGACTGTTCACATTAAATTAGATCAAATGACGAATATTCTAAAAAACGAATTCTATAGTGCTATATATTCGTGTTTTAGAATATTCTCATTCCGCGAATATTACATTGCCGATTTTTCGCATAAGAGGAAAAAAAATCTTTTTTTTTAGAATATTCGTCATTTTTTCCAATTTAATGTGAACAATCATTGCCCAAAAAGCAACTTAAGCAGGGAGGAATCATGACTTCAGATGGAAAAAAATAACGAATATTCTAAAAAACGAATATATAGCACTATATTCTATAGTTCTATATATTTGGGTGTTAGAATATTCGCATTACTCGAATATTACATTGCCGATTTTTTGCATAAGAGAAGAAAAAATTAAATAATGAAGAATATTCTAATTCACTCCAGACTACAATATTGCAGCCTTCTCACATTGGCCCACAATCTAGAAGCAGGTAGGTATACTAGGTAATGGGTTCAGATGAAAAAAAATACGAATACGAATATATATCACTATATTCGAATTTTCGAAGTGCCGATATTCGCGATAAAAATTCGAAATTTGAATATTCGGGGGCGGAGCCTAACCGCTGACTGTGATGGAGGTCTGATTCAGAGCTCCTGCTCCACAGACCGGATAAATCTCGCCTACAGACAACCTATCGCTTCTGAAATGGTCAAGATTGGTCGTGACCGGTCCAGGGAACGCACTGTATCCCCCAGGGCCAGGAAAGGTCAAGTGGACATGGACAGATTTGTAAGAAAGAAGCTGGCTCTCTCCCCAGGGAGGACGCACAAGATGGCGCCTCGCGCCGCTGCACCCGACTCTGAGGAGGAGGAGCGGGAAGGAGCCCGAGCAAACAGGGACTCGAGCGACTCGATCCATGAGCAAGCCGACAGTCAAGACACTCTGACCAAAGCTTTTTTGAGAGAATCCCTCTCTCTAGCTATGGCTCCCCTCTTGCAGGAGATTAAAGACACGAGGCAAGATATTAAAGAGCTCGGTCGCAGGGTGGAGTCGCTGGAGGGGAACCAGGCCCTGCTGGTCTCCCACAACGCTGCTGTTTCTAGGTGTCTGCAGTCCCAACTAGACCATCTGAACTCCGTGTACCTGCTACTTGAAGATCAAGAGAACCGGAGTAGAAGAAAAATGTAAGGATTAAGGGGTTACCGGAATCCATTGACCCGAAGTCCCTGCGGGATACGGCAATCTCAATCTTCGCAGAACTTCTAGGAGAGGACAGAGCGTCCACCATTTCTATTGAGAGGATCCACAGATCACTCAGGCCTGTACCGGGGAAAGATGACCCTCCCAGGGATGTAGTCTGCGGCCTTCTCAGTTTCCAAGATACAGCGGCCATTCTTCAGGCCGCTAGACGCAAACCTGATCTGCTTTATGACGACGTTCACATTCAGCTTTTTCAGGACATTGCACCGACGACGCTCCAGAAACGGCGGTTGCTAAAACCCCTCACTGATTACCTGCGGAGCCACAACATTATGTATAAGTGGCTCTTCCCGTTTGGGCTCACTTTCTCCAGAGGGGGCAAACGATGCACAATTCGGAAACCGCAAGATCTGCAAGATGTCTGGCCGATCCTGGACACAGACCCATTGGACATACAGTCATGGCTGCCTGTTGGTGATCAGGACTATCAATTACCCTCACTGCCTAGGATAGAAGCGTGGTCCGTGGTCCACAAGCAGAAGTCACCGGGGGCGAGAAGACACAAGCAGTGACTCCTTTGGGTTTTATAATTTTTTCTCTTCTCACCACCTACATAATGGCTACTTAGTATGTCTGTGCTTAATTAACACTTTCTTATAAGTGTCTACAGTATGTACGCAATCACCTTTTTGCTGATGTGTAAAACGTGTAGTATACTAGATTGCACTTTTCTATGCTGTCTTTCTTTTTCGATCTCGCTTGATCTCTATTTCTCTGCTTATTACTTTTTAGCATATTCTTTATTTGACCGCAGCCCAGGACCTGAGGTCTACCCAGCGGATGGGACCTCCTTTTTCTAGTCTTTTCCTTTTCTACCTATTCCCGCTTTGCTGCTGCTTTTTCTCTCTTACTCATTATGGGTCCCTTTATGCGTTAGTAAGATCTAACATATTACTTCGAGGCCCATACAGGGTCCCCTCTATGATGCTACTGTTTGTCTGTACTATGTAGAATTATCTTACTGTATTGGGGTCTGTGGTGCTAGATCAGGATAGTAGTTTTCCATCTTCTACCACTACACCATCCCCCCCCTGTATTTCTGTCAGTATTTTGTTTTATTCTTTATTGACGTGTTATCCATTCTTTACTGGATGGTTTGTTTATATGTTTATGCCTAGGTTGGCTGTTCCCTTTTTACAGTTTATATCACTTTCTGATACAAGAACTTATATGTGGTTGTTTCTTAATGTTCTAGGCCACGTCTGGTGGGGATCTTGCATTTACTTCAATATACTACCCTGTATACTGTTAGATGACATCTCTTAATGTGACGTCTTTCAACATCAGGGGCCTCAATACTCCGCAGAAAAGGTCTCAAGTTCTTGCTCTACTCCGTAAAAGTAAGTCCGACATTTGCTTCCTCCAGGAGATCCATTTCAAGTGTGGTAAAATACCCTCTCTCCCACTTTCCACGTATAAATACTGGTACCACTCTACCTGTAGCAAGGCAGCTAGAGGTACTAGTATTGCAATTTCTAAACATATCCCCTTTGACCATATCCTCACTGTTTCAGATCCAGAGGGTCGATTTGTTTTTGTTAAGGGGAAAATTGGGCATTCTTTTGTCTCTCTAGCCAGTATCTATGCGCCAAATACCAGACAACATCGGTGGCTTAGAGCGGGTATCAATAGACTCCTTTCTGACTCGCACCTGGTGTACTCCTGGAGGGCCATCAACCCCACCATGAGAGATTATACTTTTTATTCCAAGGTACATCACTCTTTTCAACGCTTAGATTACGTATGGATCTCTGATAACCACGTAGGTATGCTCCAAAAGGCTACGTTGGGGCAGATCACAATCTCGGATCATGCTCCTTCCACCTCTTCCTTCTCCTTTTCCTCCCTCCCGGTCAGAGAGTGGACGTGGCGCCTAAACGAGACTCTGTTGGATTCTGACAAACATCTTGCTGATATTAAAAACAAATTATTGTACTACTTTGCGGAAAACTCACCTGCTACTACTTCACAGACTATTGTCTGGGAGGCCCATAAGGCCTTTATCAGAGGTGAGCTTATAGCTTTAGGGACGGCGGTAAAAAGAGAGAGACAAAAACAACTGAACTCCCTGTTATCCCAAATAGCTGTGTTGGAATCGATCAGCAAAAGATCAGCTGCTAGAACTAGACTCGAGGAACTAGAAGGGCTTAGGAGGCAATTGAAGGAATTGCTCAACATCCAACATGCTAAAATGTACCAAAGAGCCAAATATAAATACTACGCCCATGGCGACAAAGGAAATAAATTGATGACTCGACTGGTGAAGCGTCAAAATGACCAGCTATTTATCAAAAGCTTTAAAACACATAGCGGAACTTTGGTAACAGACACTAAGACAATAGCTTCTGAATTCCGTTGCTTTTACCATTCTCTTTACAATATCCCGTCCCAAAACTCAGATACCTAGGAATGTACAGCTATAAATAGCTTTCTCTCTAAACTGACTCTCCCATCATTGATGGACAATGAGTGCTCATCCTTGCTCTCCCCTATAACTACTGAAGAGGTAGCTGGCATAATCTCTTCATTACCACAACATAAATCACCGGGCCCAGATGGCCTCCCCGCTGGCTATTACAAAAAACTGTCCCCCGTTCTACTCCCACACATTACTGCCTGGTGCCAGGCTTTAATGTCAGGAGAAACGCTCCCAAAACAAGCCCTGGAAGCGACATTAAGGTGTGGGCTAAACTCTTAGCCAACAGACTAAATAAACTAACCCCTAGGCTGATCCACCCAGACCAGGCGGGATTTGTGAAGGGCAGGGAGGGAAACCTGCACTCTTGCAGGGTCCTGAATGCCATCCAACTAGCAATCAAAGATCGTTCGCCGTTAGTCCTTCTCGGCACTGATGCCGAGAAGGCATTCGACCGTGATAAGTGGTCATTTATGAAACTTACCCTTGGCAAGTTTGGTATTCCTGGACCCTTCATTACTGCAATGATGTCTCTATATCAATGCCCTAGTGCTCGGATAAGAGTCAATGGAACCCTATCTGATGCATTTGATATCAGAAATGGTACCCGTCAGGGTTGCCCTCTGTCGCCCACCATTTTTATCATTGTGATGGAGACGTTGCTGCAGACACTGAGGGAGTGCTCAGTTATACGCGGTCTCAAAGTGGGCGAGACAGAACATAAGTGTGCTGCTTTCGCAGACGACTTACTCCTGCTTATCACAAATCCGCTTGAAGCATTTCCGAAAGTTGTGGAGATTCTGGACTCCTTCGGTAATCTCTCCAACTTCAAGATTAATTATGCGAAGTCGGAAGCCCTCAATATCTCGTCACCTAACAAGCATGTTCAGCAGCTCCGCTCTTCTCTCCCTTTTAAATGGCAGCCCCAACAATTAAAGTACCTAGGTATGTTTATATCCAACAAACCATCTCACTTATTTAAGGCCAATTACTCCCCACTTCTGAAAAAGGTGAAGGAACAATTACAATCTCTCTCTGTACCATACGTCTCCTGGCTAGGGAGAAAAAACCTACTCCAAACCTACGTTGTCCCACAATTTTTATATTTATTACAGATGGTCCCGATATATCTCCCCAAATCCTTCTTCATCTCTGTACGTTCCATTTTTACCTCCTTTCTTTGGAAAAATAAACACCCTAGATTGGCATATGATAAAATGGCTAGGGACCACCGTCTTGGTGGTTTTGGGCTCCCGGACGTTCAGAGATACTACTCAGCTACTCAGCTGAAACGTTGGATTCAACTATGTATCCCCAAGTTTAGGTCCTTGGGCACGGATATTGAATTGGCCCTCCTGAGTGACTGCCAAATAGCTGGTCTGTGGGGAGTAACAGCATCACCTCCCCCATCCCAGGCTCTCTCAAAGGGTATATACTGCACAATGCGGGATCTGAAAGCTACTCACGCTCCACTCTCTGACCCACCCACACTTCTACCTTCCTCCCTCTCTCCTTTTCTCCTTAACCCGGAAACAGTTGAGCCTCCTCCTTTTTGGCACTGTTTTCGGGATTTATCCATAAAGCAGCTGTTAGAGATGACCAAAACGCACATTGATACGAATCTTCTATATTGTTCACGCATAGGAGAGGGTAACTTCTTGGGTAGACAAGAATTTGAGCGTTCCTGTAAGGCCTTACTCTCTAAATATAACCCCCTTCAGGAGTCCACATGGTTTGAGAAACTTATAGAGAGCACTAATACTCCAAAACGCCTGTTGTCTACTCTTTACAAATCTCTGATGTCCTTAGGCGGTACCGTGAAACCGGCGTACATCAGACAGTGGGAATCAGATCTTGGCAGAACGTTTACCCCGGCAGATATCGATCAAATCCATTTGCGATCGCATGGATTCTCCAGATGTGTGAGAATTCAGGAACAGTCGTATAAAACGATGTCCAGAAGGTATAATGATCCGTGTAAATTACACCGCATGGGATTGAGAGCGACAGACAAATGTTGGAGATGTGACTCTGAGAGAGGTTCCTTGGGCCATATTTTTTGGTCATGCCCAATTATTAGCACCTATTGGTCTCAAATCACGGACCTTGTTAATAAGATTTGCCAAACCGCAATTGTCCTTACTCCCGCCTCAGTACTATTGTGGCTTCCCTCAGATACATGGTCCCCTAGGGTGTACGACCTACCTACTTCCCTGATACAAGTGGCTAAGTCACTTATACCCCTTCACTGGCTTGAATGTAACCCCCCAAGTATTGGACAGTGGAGAGAGAGGGTGGAACAATTGTTCCTCATGGAAGAACTTGCTAGTTGGGCGAACAGATCCCACTCCAAATTTGAAAAATGATGGGCTCCATGGAGAAATTATAGAAGCAGGTTGGTGGTTTCTGACCCAGACAGTCACGGAGTAGACCAGGTAACAACGAGCTCTTGATCCTCTGATGGTTTGAAAGACCATTATTTACAATATCTTAGCCGTTATGACTACTTTGACCTGTCTCTTTTGAGGTGACGTATTTCCCTATTGGACGTGGCCTTACGTACGATACTTGAATTTGCGTTCAGTATTACTTTAATGCAGATGAATACTCTCCCTGGGTACAGTGTTTTGCTGTATTTCCTCTTAGCTTCGTGTTTTATTATAGCCTTGTGCTTGCAGAGAGTGTAATATCAGGCTGTGATATCTGGTTGGTTTGTCCCCCCCCCCCACGTCCTCCTTCCCGTCCCCTTCATTCCCCTTCTCCTGCTCCCCACCTCCCCCTACCCTCGCACTCCCTTCTTACCTTTCCCTCCCTCTGTTTTTCTCTTGTTATTGATACATGTGATTTACGGCATGCTTCTCGGAAGACTTGGATTTACACCCATTCATATGCAATGTCATGTGTGATGTTTGCTGCTTATACCTGTCTCTTGACTATGCAACTGTACCGAGTCTTTCTTTTTGTTAATCACTTGATGGAAAAAATCAAAAATTTTCAATAAAAAGATATTTGTTAAAAAAAGAAATTCGAATATTCGAGCTCAACACTATCATAGCTTTGATTAATGCAGTCTCGAAAAGTCATGGGCTGGCATGTGGGCCTCTATGTGGACAATGTGATGAGAACAGTGACACTAGAAAAGACCACTAAACTCGGATGCATAGTGCTGGGGATGGAGCTAGTTCAGTATATGTTGGGAGAAGGGCATGGGGTAAGCGCCCCATTTACAGCCCCAGTTTCATTTTGCAATAAAGCCTTTAGTGTATGCAAGTAATAAAATATATGAACTCGGGATTCTCCCTCTGCTAATTAATAATGTACTTACAATTAAACTGAATTAATGCATTTTATTTATATTCCATCTTCTGAGACTTTTTTCCACTTCGCTGAATAAATGAGTCCACAAAGCAGCAAATTATTAATGATCATCTCTGCAAAATTAATTATTTAAGTCCCAGGAAGGAAACTGTTCTAGGTGCTACATAAATAAATACTAATCTGCAGCACAGCACTCTGCAACAACCATCCTAAATGAGTCTCCAGATTTATGTATGTGCAACTTTGTCCTAGAAAGCATGATTGTAGCTATGTGTTTGTGTATCTGTAGAGGTTGCATTATATTTACTATTGCTGCTATCTCTGACATCTTTGCTTGTGGAGCTTCAGCTTCAGAGCTCCGTCGGTTTTCCCTGTGAAGTGCTCTTCTCTCAATGTTCTAAGCTGTGTCTTCTCTACCTCTCATTAGACTGTGCGGTATGTGATTTCTGTATTTGCTCTATTTTTTGGTTTTCTCTGACATACTGCTTGTTGAGCTGCAGGTTCAGAGCTCAGTGGGTGTTGTAAAAAGGTTGGAAATCTTCATTATGCCTCTTACAAAGAAGTCTGTATCGTTTACAGTAACTATTGCATTGGGTTACGAGTCTTACGACCTGACCCTGTTGCAGTTGCAATACAATGTAGTTTAGCTGTTAAACTGCAAAGTGGAAGTTGCTGGAATATGCCAACATTACTATAATGTTAGATTTACGCATGCTATATATCTCCCTGCACTTGCACCAATGTGATATGCCATGCCGTAATGATCTATGATTTACCATGTACAGTACCTTCAGTACCCTAGAGCAAGGGGTATCTGCATATGGTTTGTTATTTAATGTTATGTAATGTAATGTAAGGTTTTGCAATGTATTAATATGTTACATATTCTACCAAGCATAGCTGTGTATGGATGGCACAACCAGGGTTAATAATCCTGGTTTAGCAGCTTGCAGGAGGTTGGGTGGGGATCCTGGATCCTCCCTCAGCTCAGTCAGGGTACTTTCACACTAGAGTTAGAAGAATCCGGCAGGCAGTTCCGTTGCCGAAACTGCCTGCCGGATCCGGAAATCCGTGTGCAAACAGATATATTTTTTTCCGGATCAGTTAGACTTTTGCATTGAAATACTGAATCTGTCTTTACGGTATCAACCGGAAATCCAGATCCGGTATTTCATTTTTTCAAAGCTAGAAAGAACTGCCCATGTGCAGACCAGAAAACCGGATCCGGCGATGTGACAATTTCCGGAACACTTGGTACCGGATCCAGCATTAATACATTTCAATGGAAATTAATGCCGGATCCACCAAGTGCGTTAGTGTTTCAGGATTTTGGCCGGCATGCTGCGGTAATTTTGTCCGGTCAAATACCGTACAAGGGACGGAACGGAACACATCCTGATGCACACTTTCCATTCAGAATGCATTGGGACAAAACCGATGTTTTTTTTTCTGGTATTGAGACCCTTTACCGGATTTCAATACTAGAAAAGAATAACGCTAGTGTGAAAGTCCCCTCAGTTAGTTAGTTCTAGGGAGAATTCAGAGAAGAATGAAGCAGTGACCACTCTGACGATCTACAAAAACAGTGAAGAGAAAGAGAGGAGGACTCTTAGAATCTCCATGTCAGCAAGGGAACCTGCTACTACATCATTTAGACTTTTCTGTTCTGGGGGACACCATTAAGACACCCTTCATATTTTGACACATCCTGACCAGCTGTGCCTTTAAAACCCCATATCCTGCAGTGGACATTACAGCCATTATTGCCAAGGTACTGTTACCAGCCATAGATTCTTTTGAGAGAGACTTTAGCAAGATATTATACAAAGAGGGCCATAAATCTAGGCCACCCGACCGGTAGCGCTGCCAGTGCCGGTAATTTTTTTCAACCGCCAATGTTAATCGCGGATACTTTACAGTGTGGACTTCTACTAATGAGAGCATCCATTGTGGAGCACTCACAAGTGCAGCCTCCACCACCCCTCCCCCACCCTTGTAAAAAAAAAAAAATAAAAACACTCATCTCCTCCATTTTCTCTCGCAGCTAACTGGAAGCTCAGGGGGCTTCACAGCCGCGCAAGCAAGTGGAGGAGGTGGGTGCTTTTTTTTTTTTTTTTTTTGCAGACTGGGGGCACTAATGGGGGGCATTATTCTAACTAAGGGGCACTAATGGGTGGCATTATTCTTCCTAGGGGGCATTAATGGGGGCATTATTCTTCCTGGGGCACAAATGGGGACATTATTGTTTCGGGGGGGGGGGCACTATTGAGGACATTATTCTTCCTGGGGGGCACTAATGGGGGACATTATTCTTCATGGGGGCACAACTGGGCGGCATTATTCTTCCTGGGGGCACTAATGGGTGTTCATTATTCTTCCTGGAGGGCACTAATGGGGCTATTACTCTTACTAGGGGGCACAGATGGGTGACATTAATTCCGGGGTGCACTAATGGGGGCATTATTATTACTGGGGGCACTAATGTGGACAGTATTAATTCTGGGGGGCGCTAATGGAGGCATTACTATTACTGGGGGCACTAATGTGGGCATTAATTTTTCTGGGGGCACTAATTGGGGCATTAATATTATTGGGAGCCACAGTATGATAGCGACTTAATACCTTGTGTTAAGCCATGCCCCACAACCACACCCCCTCTGGGGTGTGGCTTGAATGGGTTCTCCGGGAATTAAGAAAATGAAAATACTTAAATATTACTTAATAACAAATATATTCCCAAATACCTTTCATTATTTATAAGGGCTAAATGTTGTCTAGAGAGCAATCAGCAAGGGAAACAAAATGGCCACCGTCCTATTAGTAAACAAAAAATCTATCCTAATCACACAGCAGGACAAGTTACTTCACAACACTGAGCTAAATATCTGCATCATCCTCCTCTCTGCTCTTCTTCTCAGGGGTTATGATCCTGAATACAAATGATAAGATCTTCAGTTGAATCTCTGTAGAAATGGAGTTAATGAGGAGACATGAAGTACAGAGAGGACGGACAGGACAGACTGTGAGCTGTGATAATGGAGACTGTATATAAGTGCTGCTGCTCATTACCCCCACCTTCTCTCTGTACTTCATGTCTCCTCATGAACTCCATTCTTATAGAGATTCAGCTGAAGATCTTATCAGCTGTATACTGACAAGCAGAGCAGAGAGGAGGATGAGGCAGCTCTTTAGCTCAGTGTTGTGAAGTAACTTGTCCTCCTGTGTGATTAGGACAGGTAGGATGGCAGCCTTTTTATTTCTCCTAATGATTGCTCTCTAGTAGAGATGGCCCGAACTATTTGCCGGCGAACAGTTCCCGGCGAACATAGCTTGTTCGCGTCCGCCGCGGCGGGCGAACATATTCGATGTTCGCGTTCGCCCCTATACTTTATCATTGAGCAAACTTTGACCCTGTACCTCACAGTCAGCAGACACATTCCAGCCAATCAGCATACCCTCCCTCCCAGACCCTCCCACCTCCTATCTAAATGCAAGGACAGCATCCATCTTACATTCATTCTGAAGCTGCAGTGTTAGTAATTGTAAATCGCAATGCGATTAATATAACCTGTATTATTCGCATTGCGATTACAACTTAGATCTGAGTTCCTAATGGTTGTATTGCTAGAATATATTAACGAAGATAACGAATATAGCACTATATTCTCAATCTTCGTTATATTCTAGCAATACAACCATTAGGAACTCAAATCTAAGTTGAATTTGCAATGTGATTAATATAACCTGCATTAATCGCATTGCGAATTTAACTTAAAGCTGAGTTCATAATGGTTGTTGTATTGCTAGAATATACGTTATATTCTAGCAATACAACCATTAGGAACTCAGCTCTAAGTTGTAATCGCAATGCGAATAATCCTTACAATTATTAATCGCTTTGCGAATCCATTTGATGCCTCTATTTGATTGTATATGACAGTTGACTATGACTACCACCAACGTTCTGCTGCCTCCAAAGCAAGATATCTGAACCCCACAGGGGCCATTTGGGCGTTTTTGATAGAAAATGCATCTGCGTTTTTATAATTTTTTCATTTTTTAGTTCATTTTTTTGTGTATTTTGCCACATTTGGTTGCATATTTACATTTGGTATAGGCAAATATGGTAGTCTAGATCATGTGTCTATGCCAAAACCTAGGAGTAATGATCTAGACTACCATATTTGCCTATACCAAATGTAAATATGCAACCAAATGTGGCAAAAAACTCAAAAAAATGAAAAAATTATAAAAACGCAGATGCGTTTTTGATGCGTTTTCTATCAAAAATGCCTAAATGGCCCCTGGGGGTTTCAGATATCTTGCTTTGGAGGCAGCAGAACGTTGGTGGTAGTCATAGTCAACTGTCATATACAATCAAATAGAGGCATCAAATGGATTCGCAAAACGTAAGTATTATTCGCATTGCGATTACATCTTAGAGCTGAGTTCCTAATGGTTGTATTGCTAGAATATAACGAAGATTGAGAATTCAATCTTCGTTATATTCTAGCAATACAACCATTAGGAACCCAGCTCTAAGATGTAATCGCAATGCGATTAATGCAGGTTATATTAATGCGAATTCAACTTAGAGGTGGGTTCCTAATGGTTGTATATAATAATATAGCGCTAAATTCTCAATCTTCGTTATATTCTAGCAATACAACCATTAGGAACTCAGCTCTAAGTTCAATTCGCAAATAAGATGTCCCGAGACTCCGAGCGAACAATTCCCAGTGAAAATAGCTTGTGCGCGTTCATCGCGGCGGGCGAACATATGCGATGTTCGGTCCACCCCCTATCCTTGAGTAAACTTTGACCCTGTACCTCACAGTCAGCAGACACATTCCAGCCAGTCAGCATACCCTCCCTCCCAGACCTTCCCATCTCCTGGACAGCATCCATTTTAGATTCATTCGGAAGCTGCAGTCTTAGTGAGAGGAGGGACAGAGTAGCTGCTGCTGATTTAATAACTAGGCTAGTGTATTCAGTGTCCACTTCAGTCCTGAAAGAGTCATCAGATCTCTGCTGTAAGGACAGTGTCCTGACAGCACCCCAAAAAGCCCTTTTTAGGGCTAGTACAATTACATCAGTCTCCCTCCCAGACCCTCCCACCTCCTATCAAAAAGCAAGGACGGCATCCATCTTAGTAGTTGTAATCGAAATGCGATTAATACAGGTTATATTAATCGCATTGCGAATTCAACTTAGAGCTGGGTTCCTAATGGTTGTTGTATTGCTAGAATATAACGAAGATTGAGAATAGGAACCCAGCTCTAAGTTGAATTCGCAATGCGATTAATATAACCTGTATTAATCACATTGCGATTACAACTTAGATCTGAGTTCCTAATGGTTGTATTGCTAGAATATAACGAAGATTGAGAATATAGCGCTATATTCTCAATCTTTGTTATATTCTAGCAATACAACCATCAGCTCTAAGTTGAATTCGCAATGCGATTAATGCAGGTTATATTAATCACATTGCGAATTCAACTTACCACACTCCGCGTCAACTACGTCATTTTCCATGGGAGTTTTGCCATGGATCCCCCTCCGGCATGCCACAGTCCAGGTGTTAGTCCCCTTGAAACAATTTTTCCATCACTATTGTGGCCAGAAGGAGTCTCTGTGGGTTTTAAAATTCGCCTGTCTATTGAAGTCTATGGCGGTTCGCAATGTTCGCATGTTCGCGAACATTTGCGGAAATTCACGTTCGCCAACGGAAAATTTTATGTTCGCGACATCACTACTCCCTAGACAAAACGAGCCATTATAACTAATTAAAGGTATTTGGGAATATATTTATCATAAATTAATATTTAAGTATTTTCATTTTCTTAATTCCCGGAGAACCCCTTTATTTTGGCCGGTATTTTTTGTTGGGAAAGGTGCCAACCCTACATAAGGCCATCCTTGCCTGAATCTGTACAAAGTTATCTGAATTGTGATTGCTATAGCTGGATGTACTACAACTCCCATTTTGCACTTTTTCTACCACTGCCTCGTTTTTTTTTATTCCTACACCAGACGCCGGTCATTGCACTCAACATGCCCTGCCTTGCACCCATTCAAACAGCTAACATCAGGGGCACCCCAGCCACCATGAGGCAGGAGCTCCAGAATCAGGCTGTAACCAGAGGAAAGAAAGGATTCCCTCTCCTTTCACTGCATGGCCATAGGGAGCAACGGTGTGAGGACAGCCACTGTGATTGACTGTGAAAGCCAGAGCCATACCACTCACATCCTCTGCTCCAGCTCCTCATAGGCTTGTTGTATGACTCTTAGGCCTATTTCACACGTCCGTAGTGTTTATGGATCCGCAAATTGCGGATCCATAAACACACCCGGCCGGCAGCCCCATAGAAAGGTCTATTCTTGTCCGCAATTGCGGGCAAGAATAGGACATGCTCTACTTTTTTGCGGAGCTGCGGCCGTAAGATCGGCGGCGCGCTCCACAAAAACTGATGCGGAGAGCACAGTGTGTGCTGTGCTCTCCGCATTGTTTCGTGCCCCATTCACAGTCAATGGGTTCGCATGTATTCTGCAGAATTGCGGAATACATGCGGACGACATTGCGGATGTGTGAATAGGGCCTTATGCTGATGTTAGATGTCAGTGAAGAAATGGTGAATGTATATGCAGTACTGTGGGTCATGTCATGGACAGACTGTGGCAACATACTCTCTGAGAAAGTCATATGTCCAGATGTCCAATTTTAGGCCAGACAGTCCGGTTTTTAGACTCCTGTCCGGCACAAGGCCCATACGGACTGCCACAGGTCCTCCTTTTTTGTGGTTATCGGCGAGGGCACTGTACGGGGCACTTTAAGAATCACTCACATGATCATCGGATCACTAGTCACAGCGCAGAGCGCACTGACGTCACACATTCGCTCCAGTCAATTCTGGTTTGCAGACGCGGCGGGCAGACTCACAGAAGAGCGGTGAGCGTAGCTGCGCTGAGGAGGTAGTCGTAGCTCGTACACTGGTCTGAAAGGCTGTGCGTTTGCTGTGGCCGGGGATTGCTGAAACTGAAAGGGGGGGACTGTAATAACTGCTGAAAGGGAGGAAAATCTGTGAATAGCTACTGGCGCTGCTGATTTTAAAAGGGTTTAATAATTACTTTGGGAGCTGAAAGGGGGGAATAATAACTTCTGTGGTGTAAAGAGGGGGCTGAAAGGGGTTAATAAATACTGTGAATGGGGGACTGCTGAAAGGGGTTAATAACTACTGTGAATAGGGGACTGCTGAAAGGGGTTAATAATTAACCCCTTTCAGCAGTCCCCCATTCACAGTAGTTATTAAGCCCTCAGCAGTCCCCCTTTACTAAAGGGGAGACTGCTGAAAGGAGTTAATTAAAAACGGGGGGAAGGCCCTTTACAGTAGTTATTAACTCCTTTCAGCAGTCCCCCATTCACAGTAGTTATTACCCCTCGGCACTCCCCCTTCACTGAAGAAGGGAACTGCTGAAAGGGGTTAATAAATACTGTGAATGGGGGAATGGGGGACTGCTGAAAGGGGTTAATAACTACTGTGAAGGACCTGCCCCCCCCCCCATTGGTGATGGGGTTGTGGCTTCATGTGGGAGGGGAGGGGCTTCACGTGGTTTATCTGTTTGGGGGCGTGGTCGGTGAGGTGTGGCTTTCTTGGGTGAAGCCAGTGGCCAGCCTACTTGGGTAGGATTTAATGAAGATTGCACAGATTGCACAAAAGACAGAAAAACACCCTATAATTGTATATATCTTTCACAGAAGGTAAATACTGGGGGAGATTTATTAAACTGGTGTATAGTGTTGATCGCAAATTTTTATCGCGAATATCGGCACTTCATAATTTTTTTCATCAGTACTACTGCTTCTTGCTTGTGGGCCAATGAGAAGGCTGCAATATCTTTGTCTGAGCTTAGCAACATCCCTAGCAACCAATAGAAAAGTTGCCTACCCCTTTACTATATAAGAAACTCCCCAGCAGCCATTTTCTGCAGTTTTTTGCAGTTCTGAGAGAGACAGCGGTGTCATTGCTGTGCTCTGTGCTTTGCAGACTCATCTGGATCCTTATTTAATTACATTAGTTAGTTAGTTAGTTACCTCATATATATAATACAGATAGTTAGTGAGAAATAGTCAGTGTAGGTTAGATAGTGATATAGTTTAGCTGATGGGTTCCAGTACAGGGTGCTACGGTACTTTCACATTGTTAGAAACTGGCAGGCAGGCACATCAGTTGCCGGAACTGCCTGCCGGATCCGGAAATCCGGATGCAAACGGATATCTTTTTTTTCCGGATCCGAATGCGTTAGACTTATTCATTGAAATACTGAATCCATCTTTCCGGTATCATCTGGAATAACGGATCCGATGTTTAATTTTTTCACAGCTAGAAAGAACTGCGCATGCGCAGACTGGAAAACCGGATTCGACGATGTGGCAATTTCCAGAACACTTGGTACCGGATCCGGCATTAATACATTTCAATGGAAATTAATGCTGGATCCGGCAAGTGCGGTAGTGTTACGGAATTTTGGCAGGAAAAAATACTGCCGCTTGTGCGGTATTTTGTCCGGTCAAGTACTGTACAAGGGATGGAACAGAAGACATCCTGATGCATACTGATGGATTGCTTTCTATTCAGAATGCATTAGGACAAAAGCATTTTTTTCCGGTATTGAGACCATTTACCGGATTTCAATACCGGAAAAGAATAACGCTAGTGTGAAAGTACCCTAAAGTGTGATAGGAATTACTGTGCTGTGATAGCGAATATATTGAAGCACTCTATCTGCATGTAAAGCTATTGTTCTGCCATGCGTGCGAAATGTAATCAAAAACAGTGCTGTAATGTAAAATTACTTACAGTGATCAGGAGTTCATCCTCACAGTCACGAAAGTTGCTGCCAACCATTTTCTCCAGTCTCAGGAAACTTCTAGCAGCTTGAAAAATGTAGCGAAAGTGAGCCTCGCCTGTATTGCGCGCGCAATGCGCGCATATTACATTGCCGATTTTCGCAATCAAGAAAATAGTGACTGGATCATGAATTCTAGAATTTGCGAATTTATGGCGACTATTGGGCCAAAAATTCGCTAAATATTGCGAAAACTAATAGCTGGCCTAGTTGCCCTAGGCAACCAATCAGATTCTACGTTTCATTTTCCAAAGGAGCTGTGAAAAATGAATCGTAGAATCTGATTGCTTGCTATGGGTAACTAAGTCAGTTCTACTTTACACCAGTTCGACAAATCTCCCCCACTATTACTGCCTCGAGGTATACACCGTATATTGTATAACAGGAAAGGAAGTACTGAAAGCATGTTTCTACAACAGCACTGAGGTTTGCTGCCATCTATCACAGTCTAATAATACCGTACATGGGATGATGCAACACCTTCTGATCAGCTGGCCTAATTAGCAAAGGCTTGGATTGACCAATCCCCGACAGGTCCTTGAGCTTATATTAGAAGTTCACATGACCTCATCACATGACCTAAACCTGTCATGAGCTCATACATTATAGGCTTTGCCATACCTTCCAATTTTAGAAAATCGCAAAGAGGGACAATATCTGTGGCGTGCATTGCGTGCTGCAGCAATTTTTTTCATATTAGGCCACTCGTCTAACTCCGCCCAAAGCATAACTATACACACCCAGTCCTCTTAATGCCCCCACATAGTAGTAAGTACAGTATTTCCCATTTGTGTCAGCAAACAGTAGTAATGCCCAAACTGTGCCCCCTTTACAGTAGTCTATGTGCCTCCTTCACAGTTGCTATGCCCAGATATGTGCCCCCTCACAGTAGTTTTGCCAAGATATATGTCCCCTTCACAATAGTTATGCCCAGATATGTGTCTCCTTCACAGGAAGTAAAAAAACAAATAGTAAATACTCACCTAGTTTCTCCGGTGACCACAGCTCGCCACAGCAGCAGACAGTATACTGTTACACATCGCGCTGCTGTGTAGGAGGAGGAGGAGAGGCTGACTCCTGGCCAGCACGCAACTCCTACACAGACCAGCAGTGAAGTGTGTGACAGTACATTGTGCTGCTGCTGCTGCTAGGGAGTGCCGGCAGCTGCGGTGAATGGTGAAGTGGAGAGCGGACGGCTCCCTGCATCACCATTACAATCAACTGAGAGTGGGACATACCTCAGCCGTTCCACGACCATGGGACAGCCACCGAAAGCCAGGACTGTCCAACAGGCTCTGGGATGGTTGGGAGGTATGACTTTACCATGAGATTATATGTACAGTTGCTATGCATACCATATGCTCAATGTGTGACGCAGAGTGAGACATTGAAGAGTGAGCTGGTGGCTGCTGATGGAGACAGATCTAGTGTCATTCCTGAAGGAACTAGAGGAAGTGGTTGCTACTGGAAAGAAGGCTACCTCAGGAAATTACAAGGCAGAGATACAGCAACGGCTAAGTGTGTGTAGTGGTTGCAACCTGGGATCGCCTGTTAGAGACTGCACAGATTGTATGATCCTGTGCCATGTGGAAAGGTATCTGTGGTGATGAGTGCAGATAAGGCCATCTACATTGCTGCCACTCTGAGGAGACCTGACCCAGTGTGCAGTGCAAGCCAGAGGAAGAGTGAGCTTCTAATTGTTAAAGAGACTGTATGTAAGGTTGTAACCATACATGAGCCAAGTGAGCCAAGTAAAAGCCACTTTGTTACAGCTGTATACCAGGTATACCACCCAAGCCAAAAATATCCTTCAGTTTTGAGTAAAGGGACCCAGACAGCACAACGATATATGACAACACCATCAGGGCCGGTTCTAGGTGAAATGGGGCCCTGGGGCGAAAAACAATAAGGGGCCCCCCCATATGACACTTGCTGACTTTAACGTCCCATATTGTAAACAGCACATCTCTCCCCCCACCCTCCCCCCTTGGCACATTTCTCCCCTCCATGGGCCAGTGACAGCAGCACATCTTTCCTTCTGTCGCCCCCCCTCCCCCTCCCCCTCCCCCCCCCTCATCATGGGCCAGTGGCAGATGGGATCCATCCAGTTGTTATTTTTCTTTGTACCAAATAAATACCTGTGACTTCTGTTTGAACCAAACTTGGCTCAGGGACAGGCAGGCAGGCTGTGCCGTGGGCCTTGACGCTCACTCCTTTTTCTCTCTGGGGTGGGAGCTCAGTGGCAACGTCACGTGAAGACGTGCCTGTACTGTAGCTGCGAGCCTGCGGCACACTCCAGCAGCCACTGCAGTGACACTCTTTCAGGCTGTGCGCTTTCCGCGCTGTTAGTCAGCTGGCGGCCGCCTGCTGACCGCAACAAAATAGTAAGTAGAGTTAGTTTGCATCGGGCCGGCGCCGGGGGCCCCTAAGGACTCGGGGCCCGGGGGCAATTGCCCCCCTTGCCTCTATGGAAGTGCCGGCCCTGAACACCATTGCCTTACAGGTGTTCCCTGTGAAGTTGCCGTCCTCCTTCTTTTAGTCAATGTTCAAGCTGTGTCCTCTCCTCTCATACTAACATGACTGCGAAGTTTGATTTGGTTTGTGTCTGTAGATGCTTGTTTGCAGGTTGTGATCATGGAGAATCAGCTACATATGAACTGTATCCACTAAATAGTACCAGAGAAAATTTGTCTTTAAAATAAAGAAGCATATAACCTTTAATCTCCGCATAGTGATTACTTCTGCAGCTTTCTCATACAGTAGGCTTATGTTTCTAGTTTTTTTCCCCTAATTTTCAAGATCAAAGCTTTCTTGACCTAATTCTGTTTTTGCACAGAAACATTTGCACCACTCAATTAACCAGTTATATATATACCACAATCTCTTCTTTTTTGTATTAATATTGTGTATAATTGGAAACCTTGTCGCTACTGCTGCCATTTATCCCTTAAAGGGGTTGTCTGATCTCAGACATTGGGGGCAAATTGCTAGTATATGCCTCCAATGTCTGATAGGTGCGACTCCCACCTCTGGGACCCACACCTAGGTTTAGAACGGAGCTGGGTCCCTATTTCCGTCAGCTCCAAAGAAGTAAATGGAGCGATGACCATGCTTGTGCGGCGCGCTTCCTATTCATTTCAATGGGACTGCCCAAAATAGCAGAGCCCTCAGCTATTTTTGGCGTTCTCATAGGAATGAATGGAGGGCAGTCATGCAAAGTACGCTATCCTTCATTTTGCGGGCTCCGCTCTAAAGATGAAGCAGGCGGCGCAGGCACGTGACGTCAGTCACACTGCGCTCGCTCTCCCGCCCGGCCTGAAGTATTCACTGCCCGACTGCCGCATGTGATGAAGTACAGAGGGGGCAAGAATTATAGTAAGAATAACTATATAGAATAATCTAATTTAAAAACTATACATGAGCGGTAATGGGGGGATGGGGGGGGATGTGGATGGCACTGTTATGGGATGAGGGGGATGTGGATGGCACTGTTATGGGATGGGGGATGTGGATGGCACTGTTATGGGATGGGGGATGTGGATGGCACTGTTATAGGATGGGGATCTGTGGATGCCATCCACAGCCCCCATCCCATAAGTGCCATCCACAGCCCCCATCCCATAACAGTGTCATCCACATCCCCTCATCCCATAAGTGCCATCAACATCCCCCTTCCCATAACAGTGTCATCCACATCCCCTCATCCCATAAGTGCTATCCACATCCCCCTTCCCATAACAGTGTCATCCACATCCCCTCATCCCATAAGTGCCATCCACATCCCCCTTCCCATAACAGTGTCCTCCACAGATCCCCCATAACAGTGTCATCCACAGATCCCCCATAACAGTGTCATCCACAGATCCCCCATAACAGTCGTCATCCACAGATCCCCCATAACAGTGCGTCATTCACAGATCCCCCATAACAGTGCGTCATTCACAGATCCCCATAACAGTGCGTCATCCACAGATCCCCCATAACAGTGTGTCATCCACAGATCCCCCATAACAGTGCGTCATCCACAGATCCCCCATAACAGTGTGTCATCCACAGATCCCCCATAACAGTGCGTCATCCACAGATCCCCCATAACAGTGACATCCATTTCCACCTCGGCTTATACTCGAGTCACTACTTTTCCCAGTTTTTTTTGGGTAAAATTTTTTTTTTCTTATTGTCCCCCTCTAAAACCTAGGTGCGTCTTATGGGCCGGTGTGTCTAATAGGGCAAAAAATACAGTACTTGCTCCAGCCGACCTCCTCTGCCCTTTGCGAACGCCGCGCGCTGTGACATCATGCGGAGGCACTTGGGTGAGTTCCCACACTTTTTTTCCCAGGACTTGACCCCTGCATATCGCATTATACATGGATAATTTGGAGGCTTCATAGGTTTGTCACATCATCCATTTAAACAGTTATCTTAAATTTAACAAAAGAAAACCCTCTAATATCTATAGCTATTCACTAAGAAATTCAGAGGATGACCTTCATTCAGATAGAAAAACCACAATATTGAATGTGAAATTGCTTTGGGGAGATGATACCACTTACTGCTGTTTTGTGCTTATATCCACACTGCCGTGTGCTCTGCCCTCAGATCAGGATGTAAGTGAAGTAGCACGGAAGGAGCGATCTGTTCTTTCCTTAAGAGCTGACCTGAGAGCAGGACAGGAAAGAATGAAGAGTCAGACGAAAAATTCCCAGTAGAGTTATCTCTAGACGTTGTCTATCTATGGCTCTGTTCACGTCTGTGTTGTGGCTTCGGTTTCTAAAAAGCCAATTGATCCTATTAGCATATAATGGGGGTCAGACGGGTTACATTGAGGTGTCAGTTTTGATTCGCAAAACAGCACTGCGTGCAGCACGACCTACAGTGCAATGCAGATGTGAACAGAGACTGATGTTTCAGAGGTGTTGTGATCTGCCTCCAGGAAAAAAGATATCCCAGAAAACTCAAGGATGTCCCATCTTGACTGCACATACTCACCTTTCATCATTTTTGCAATCCATTTAAATTCCCAGGCACCACCACAGATAGTGTCTTAATGCCGGGGCTGGTGTCAGAACATTTTATTTTGGTGGTGCCAGAGGACTTAAGGAATGAGGAAAGGTGAGAGTCTGCAGAGTCTAGCCTGGCATTGGTAATATTTTTTTATTAACATTCTATAGCAGGATAACAATGACCTGTGTGATAAAGATGCTACAAAATGAAGACACTGCACCAACTACTTGGCTTCTGGTGTCTGCCCATATACTTTGCTCATAGCAGAAATATCCAATTCTGTTCTTAGCAGATACTAAACCATGACACCCAGAGCAATACTGACCATGCTATGACATCATAATGTATAATAATGCTGGATGGACACAAGACCACAAAACTGGACTTCACCAATAGAAATCCCTTTTCCCAGGTACTAAAAATGTCTGCCGATACTCAGAACTTACAGTAGGGTCAGTTTATGCAATAAACAGTCATGTAAATTAATACTGTAGTACCCCAGACTTGGAGCCCCTTCCATTGTAATTTTGTATTGTATTGTGTTATATATTGTTATGTATTTTGTATACTATCACCGTATGTTCAAGTAAGGTTGTGGATGGCAAGGGTTAACCAGGAACAGGGCTAACCACCCTGTTCCTACCCTCTTGGTAGGAATAGGCTGAACTTGCTTCCTGTTAGGTGGTCAGTTCCTCTTCTGATACTCCCAGGAACTGTATCTTATTCTCCTGTGAGACCAACACGCCAGAGAGATCAGCAAATTGAACTTTAGGAAAGCATCTGTGTGACAAGACAGGAGAGTGGTCAGCAAAATACAGCCTTACGGACACTGCTGCAAGGTGATGGACAAAAGCTCAGACACCCTCACCTCCCTAAGCCACTGGTAGGCCAGGCAAACATGAAGCCTATATTAGAGTGGACACCTGTATGCACAAGTGCTTGCTAGTGCCAACCTATTGCCATAGATTCTTCAGTCCACCTTTTCACTGCCCCAAACCCCAGTGATGAGCGATGGCCTGAGGGAATACAAAATGACAACATTTCATCACAGCCGCTACCATCCTCTGCACAAGCTTCTCAGGAACTGGCTGCAATATGAAACATCTCAACATCACAACACTAGCAGGTAACAAGAAGGCAAGTAAATAGAAACTTATCATGACTAGGACAGAATGGTGATGATAGTCAGATGATGGAAGAAATGGATGGTGGGGATAATATGGTGAACAGATTAAACAAGTAGACAAGAAATTACCCCTATTCTCTGGCTTTCCCTAAATCTTTCTGAAGATCTGTCGCTAAATAGTGACCATCACACCACACGATTCTGACCTAAAACATGTTCCTAATGGAAACCATAATCTGCAATACTGACCCTAACATGAACAAGAATTCACAAGGACTCAAATACAAGAAGACTGAATTAAGCATACCTGAACACCAGCAACCAGCCAAGGAGCAGATTCCTCCAGGAAAACTAGAAACAATCAAACAGAACAAGAAAATTGAACTGGAACCAGAACAAATCACTGGAATCAAACATCACTGCCCTAGAATCTCTCGAGACTGGAAGCAACAGACAATTACTAGATCAGCCACAAATAGCATACGCTATGATCAGCAACAACCTGCAAGAAACCAGGATTCTTAGAAGAGAGCTAACCAATCAAGTAAGTCAGGAGGACTCCTGCCATTCGTCACATATCAACATCAATGGGCTCTGAAGTCATAGATAGCTGTGAGATTTTATATTCCATTGACAGCCCAGTCTTTCCTTCTATAAATTATCACAATTTGCTGATTTATTGGTGATAGCTTTCAACTGTTTTGGAAATTAGAGGACTGGGGTTCATTGTCCTCTTCTCAGTCTTTTGGGGTGTGAACTAGCTCTCACTGGCTACACACTGACTGTCATCATGGGATATGCCACCCCACTGATGAACACCAGACAAGAACACAAGACTTTTATACCATACTGGTCATGTTTTTTTTGTTGTAAAGATTTAGGAAATATCGTACATACATAATGGTTTTTATTACCATGATATATATTACATATATATAGCAGATCATCTGGGGAGCTGTTAGTCTGCAACAGTCTGTAAACTGACTCTATACTTATATTGGACAGGATATGGGACATCACCGCTGCAGTCAAAACATGATGTCACTGTTGCAGCACAGGTAAACAGGTTATTTTGGAAAGATTATATTACTTTGGTGTTCACCCAATCAGTGAAATTGACCTTGAGTTTTACGAAAATCTGCTTTAAATGTGAATGAGAGTTTGATACAGACTGGTTGCCTGAAAAGTGGTTGCTAGGTAAGTATATCCCTAGCATCCAGGCTATGACATTTGACTGCTTAGCAGCATTAACAGCCTGCAATTTCTCATCAGCCTGCATTAGTAATTACTAGAAAAAATACATTCACTTTGCTAATAATAATTGATAATGATGGGCTAAATTAGATGATTAAGACAAATTGCAGAGGCCCATCCATTACTGAAGGCCTGTTTGTTGGGTTCTGTTCAGACCTTGATTTGTACATTTGTCTTGGATACCGTATAAAAAATGTATTTTGTTAATTTGTTCTCTTTCAGCTCTTTTTTAGCTCTATTTCATTTTTGAGCATGACCTTTCTTATATCATGTTCCATTTCGATTCTCTCAAGGCTCGCTAGGCCTTGATTCAGAAGATCTTCCTAACAAATGGTTGGTCCCCTTGCATTAGTAGTCTGGGAGTCTACTGGGAGTCTTCTCATATACACCACCCACCTGATAACACACCCTCTACACTTTTTTATTACCCACACACATTCCTTCACACCCCTTTTCCTGCATACAAAGTCCCATCACACACCTTCATCCTTATTTCCTCCTTGTCACATCTCTCATCCCTTTACCATAATTTATTTATACATCATGTTACATCCATGTTCCTTATCTCTGCCTTTTATTCACCATACTATCTGCACATATCCGAGCGAGATCTTGCCTATTCTCGTACTACATTCAGCCACCTCCCTCCTGCACACGCGTGTGATCTCGTGTTTTTGCGCTCGACGCAAGCGCACTGCATCTACATAGATGCCACACACGGCGTCGCTGCACGCAAGCCACATGCTTTCCCCCACAGCGCCTTTACGCTGCTCTTCGGGGGTCTCCTCCAGCATCCTCTTCTCCTCCCTTGGTAAGTTCTCCATGCCGGTGCTGGGGCTGCCTCCCCTCTCCTTTACTTCTCTGCCAGACTTTACAGGGCAGCCATATACTTTTTCCCATTATCTATTTACCTGATGCAGTTCTCTTTTCTTCCCTTTTACTCCGTTCATTCTGGCAAGCGCCCGACTGTATAGGGAGGGTGCTCAGGGACTAATGGTCCCCCCCCCTTTTTTTTTCCCTTCGGGCTTTAGGGAGCTGGCTCCTTCAAGTTAATGGTAAAGTAGATGGCAGAATAGGACCATTAAGAGGTTTATTCACTGGGGAGCTCCTAAGACAGGATGTGGGCGGTGCAGAAAATCCTGGAAGCTACATATACCCCCTCTTTGTTCTGGCACTTCCTCTTGCCAGTGGAAGCAAATTGGCCCTCGCTCCCTCCCTTTGTGGTTATGCTTGGGAGGCTGGTCAAGATACAAGGTTATGATCGGTTATGGATACTTGGTTATTCTGTTTTGTTTTTTCAATTCTTAGGAGCCCCACTGGGAATCCAGCAGTTTGGATATCGCTCTGATGATTGCGGCTTTTGAGATACGCAAATTCGAGTTTATCAAGTCACAGCTGGCGGCATTTGGGTACAGCGGAGATATAATGGTTGAGATGGCGTACTTGCCTGCTGGGAGTACAGCGGTCGGCATACCGCTCTTGATTACGGTTTAACTTGCCCGCTGGGAGTCTGGCGTTTGGCATACCGCTATGATATTATGGTTTATTAAAGAAGCTTTAATAAAGAAGCTGTGGCCGATTACCATCCAGCAATAAAGTGACACAGTTGTCTGTTAAGGGGCCAAGCGTGAGTTAAAGGTGGTACACCCCCCTCCCCGTTTCCCTGGATAGCAGTCTCATCATTTTATTGCCATCTATCACAGCCTCCGTTTATTCCAATTATTTTATTTCCATCCCTCATAACCTCCGCTAGATACCTTGTGTTTTACCTCAGCTAGGTTTGTGTCCTGTAGCTCTATATATGCAGCTCTTGAATTACATCATTTACCCAGGTTGGCCTCATATGTATGGTTATACATGTACATGCTATGACCTGAATCTCCTCTTTACATTACCTATATAATTTATCTCATCATCTAGCTTACACATTACGGGATACATTTTTTAAAAAAATGTTACTCTTTGGTTGACTCATAACTAATTTCTTGTTCACTTACATTTTTTTCTCCCTTTTTTTCACTAGTGACTCTGTGACCAAGGTCTGGGAATTGACTGAAACATCAGAGATATAGTAGTCACGTATACATGAAGGCATTTTGTCTTAATTTGCCAATATTATATGGAGGATATGTCATAATAAAACATATTTTTCTTTTATTTCTTTCTATTTTATCTAACTTTGAATGTGCAGCGTTATTTCATTTATAATTGGACTTAGCACCTCACTATTCTTGGACATTGAGTGCAGCCCAACAACACTACTTTACTATGATCACTGGGAGTCTGGCAGCTCAACCCACTGGTGATCAGAATAGCCATATGGCTGGGGGTCAAGTGCGGCATTCTCTCCATCACTTTGGGGGCTCCTTTCTGAAGATAGGAGTGGCTCCCAGAGGTAGGACCTGCACCTATCTGTCTGAAATGACAACTATTTTAAAGATAAACTAAGAATTCTGCTGTTTTTATGTTTCCAGATATCCAGAAAGCAGTGCATGGAGACAATCAAAGGGATATTCCCACAATCCATATGTATCAGCTATCCCGTGGATATGAAGATTCAAGCTATGTACATCTTACCAAGAAAAGATCTAGCTAAAAAGTGTGTACGTTTTAAATTTGGTAGTCTGGGGATAGTGGTGACCTTCATAAAGCTCTCTGCCCAGTCAAAGAGAATATTGTGGCTGTATGATCCTTGTTGTGCACATTGCATCCCGGTCAAGCCTGAACGGTGAGTACACCATTAGACAACCAGTTATTAATAGGGCATTTCAAAATACCAAACTTAACTTCTATTGAGAGTATGCATAGCAAAGTAAACTTCCTAGTATAAAGTAATTAAATCTTTTTTTTTTTAAATGTTACCAGGTACTCATCGCTTGATATGGTGTTTATAGCCCACTCCCTAGGGTTACCATGTAATTCAGCTTCAGGTGCTGGTCAGGAATGCACTTTTCCTGCACTAATGCCTCATTCACACATCAGTGTTTCACATACGTGTGCTGTACGTGTTTTCCGCGGACAGCCCACGTCCCCATTCATTTGAATGTGTGTTTTCAGCACGGATGCATGTCCTATCTTGGTCCGTGTTCCCGGATCCCTCACGCTAATTATAGTCAATGAGTCCTTGAAAACCACGGATGCAACATGGATGCCATCCGTGTTGCATCCGTGTTTGACGGATCATTAAGAAGAGATGCTTTGAAAATTATTTTCCAGCTGCTCAGTGTCAGTGAAACACGGATGGCACACGGACCGTGTTACCACTGCTCCAAAACTGACACTGGCGTGTGAATGAGGCATAAGCGTTATAGGAGGCTGTATTAGTGAAGGAGCACAATATGAGATGCACAATAGCCAGGGGAATACAGGAGAGGAGACCAGCCTACAATTGATGTCAGCAATTCATGATGGGAACCACATGCTACCCACATGGTCTGGTGCTGAAGCCAATCCTGCTCCTGCTGCACAGAGGATATTCACATAGAAAACATGTTAAGGGAATGTTAATGATGTAGCATAAAGGTATATTCACACGGTAGAAGTTACATGTGGGAAAAATATGACGAATATTTACATTGAAATCCGCTGCAGAAATCATCTGATGCTGGAAATCTGACCTCAGATTAGCCCCATTTCTTTGGCTTATCCTAGTGCAACTTCCCATCTGAGGTTTATACACAGATTTCATTTAGATTCATTGAGATTATATGTCAAGAAGTGGCATGTTACTGATATGTAGCATGTGAACAGGAAATAATGGGATGCACATTTTGACGAAATTGCAGCTACTATGTGTGTACTGACACTGCAGCCTTCTTTTTTTAGGCTTCTAAAGTTACTCTAGACCACCAATGAAGGGGTCATTGACCTAGATTAACCTTTATTACCCTAGACCACCACAGAATCAAATAAACCCCTTTTTCTGCATGCAGTTTTGAAAGCCAAAACGAGGAGTGAATCATAAAATGGAACCAAGGATAAAGGACAGGTATGACTTCTCTTCTTTGAATTCACTCCTAGTTTGGCTTCCAAAACTGTATGCAGAAACCTAACAGTGTTGCCATACCCTGTTTTAAAGAACCAGGGCCAGTGGTCCATGTACAATCCTATCTTCTCCACTCCTCACAGCTGACCTATATACATTGCTGCTCTGTGACTGCTTCCTATAGCTTTTTCTGGGTCTCCCCATTGTAGGTACAAGTGTAACACTCTGCAGTGGTGTTACTATTCCTACACCATGCTACTGTCTCTAATGGGCTAACATAAATGCCATCCTGTGTATTTCTTTCCAGGTCCTTTATATTGTGCAGTTATATGATTGTTATACAACTGTTATGACATCTAATATGCCTGGTTTACCAGCAGGTGGCAGTGTAAATGGCAGAGCTATACTTAGAGAGAATGGAATTAACCATTCCATTCTCCCCTTTTGGGCAGAAGTGGACCTGTCCTGCTTCCTACCATGAAAGACATAGCAGCCAGAGGAAAGTGTTCTTTGGCTGAATCAGGAGCCACAAAAGAGGCTTTATCCCCTAACTCAACTATTCCCCCTTTATTTGCTTTGGAGCCTAAGCTTGAGGTCCCCCTGTATCCAGGTAGTAGCACCGTGATACACATAGGCCGCACCACACCACTTGGCATTCCTCTAAACCTGGGACACGACAGGGCCCTGGGGGGAAGGGAGGGGGGGGCGACACATTGCACAAGCATCCATTGGATAAAACCAGCATGTTTTGCATCACGCCCAAGGTCGTGCATATCATAGAGGCCGCCCATGCAGCTGCTATTGGACCTATGGGTTGAGAAAAGCCAGCTCAACAGTTTCTACTCTCTAGTGAGAAATCAGTACATAAGTATCCAAATCACACATGGTGCTGTGAAAATTTCTGCCCACCTCCTCAACCCTGTATTTTCAATTTATATCTGGCATACAAATAGTAATACCATTTGAAGTCTTTTGTGAAAATTATGAGCTACAAGTCTGTACTGGCATCTTTAAAATTCTTTTAATTTAACCTCAGTCTTTGTGTTGAGCATCCCTGCTTCACATACACAATGCCTTGTCCTGCTTAGCTAGCAGATTTGCACTTGCAATTGACGTTTTGGGAGCAAAGACATTAGAGGCGAGAGTAAAAAGAATGCAGGCAATTTGTGGCCAGAAGTAACCTGCTCTTAAAAAGTCTCACTCGTTATATTCCAGACGTTTTTCTCGCTTTCTCCCTTGAATTGTGTGAAAATACGACGTGCTGGCTTGCTACTGACTGCTCTATTTCCAAAGGATGTACTTAATATTTCAGAGGCTATAAATACTGCAAGAACACATGGCTCATAGTTATAATGGTGGTGACCAGATGTCCACTCTGAACTGTGGTAAGGGGAGGGGGTGCAAATTTTGTGATTTTAAAGACCTGTATCAATCATAATATGATATGGGAATAAATTGTCATATAATTAATATTTTAACCTGTCCAGTTCTGTGTTTCTACAGATAAGCTGTACAAGAAGTATCAGCTGCTTACCTCACCTACACCCAAGACGATCTCTCCACCAAGTGCCATTTATAATGTGGGAATTATCACTATGGGGGGGCACGAGTCACTAGACCCCACTTTCCAGTCTCCATAGTGTTGTGCCCTCACTGAATATAGTGCATAGAGCCTTAATCTAAAATTCTAAGAGGCACCATACCCCCCAACTGTCCTGGATGCATGGATGCTTTGGGACACTGCTGGATTTCAGGTGTTGTCCCAATGTCTGCCACATGTCCTGGTATGTTTTCTGAAATTCTAACTGGGTGACAGATTGCAAGACAGCTCACACAATCTCAATGCACACTGAACCTGAACACAATGTGTAGCAGCTTCTCCCAGGATCTGAGTCGGCCTCCTGTATAAAAAGTAACACACATAGCAAAACTAGCAGTTGCTCTTAGCAACCAGTCAGATTCCTTCATTACTTTTCCATCATGCATGAAGGAGCACAGCAGCGGTCCTGTTACGATGAACAAATGTTGCACTCTCTATCTGCATTGCTTTCATCCTTGCATTTGAATTAGTATATTCGGGGCGTTTAAGTCCACCTCTATGAATGGAAGTTGAGCTGCCGTAAGTGACACTCCTCCTACTACACAGCAGATGGAGATTTCTGCTTGCAATGGGTTTACCCACAGGGGGTGCTGGGTCAGACCCCCCCCCCCCCCCCCCACACACACACACACACACACTAACATGATATTGATATTGCATATTCAGAGGATAGGTCATCATCAATATATAGGACCCGGATAACCCTATTTAACCCTTCCTTAACCATGTAGGTATACAGTGTCGGACTGAGTTGCCTAGGGCCCATCAGTAAAATTCATTATAGGGGCCCACTGTAGAACTACAAATACTAACTGCCCATACAGTGGCAGCAGCAGCAGCAAGATGCTACAATATGATTGATTATGGGGGCCCTTCAGTGACTCTGAGAGGGCAGGTGCCTTGAGAAAGAGGGCATGGTTGGCCTGAGTCTATACCTAGAAGTCATCTCAGGCACATGATGTGTCTATAATAATAAAGTAGGTACTTTGGTAGATAATCTACCCAGTGTTTCATGTAAACATAGGCTGGTTGAGATGTTGTATGCAGTTTATATGCAGTGCAGTCAGTCTGCTGTACCATTTAATACTTGTGCAGGGCATGGAAGACAAGGGGCCCACCAGGGGTTTTACCTTTTCCCATGTGGGCCAGTCTGAGCTTGCTAGTATTGGATTGGATTGTTTGACCATTCTTTTCACAATTTCACCAAGAAAAGATCCTCCCTTTTCGTATTGTGACTTGGCTCTACTTGTTTATGCCATTTGGTGACTCCTCTGCAAACACAACATCGGATACATTGCAGAGAAATTCCAATCCCTATGGAGTTATTACCTCGCAAAAAACCTGGTTGTTCCTCTAACATTACCTGACCCTAACCTGTAGAGCTTAATTGTTCCTGTCTCAGGTCCCATTCAAGGGTCTATCTGTTCTGCAACCAGGCTTCAAGGGCTCCACATACGCTATTCCCTTCTCAGGGACAAACCTGTTCAGTATGGAACACCTCAAATCTGAACCTAATTTACACAACTCAGGCCACCAGGTAACCAGATCTCCTCTATAGCTCATTTCTAGTCTTCACAAATATGCTACCCTGCTGGACCCTGGGTTATAGCTCAACACTGCTCACCTTCCCAGATGTCTTCAATCTGATTTTATCTAGGCAACTACAGCAGCACTAACCCCACCAAGGCTGACATTGCATTAAGCCTGTAGTGGCAGTCTACATGTTCCTCTTGCAAACCACAGTCTGCCACAGCCAACTTCCCTAGCCCAATTCTTAGATTGTGATTAGACATAATTAGAAAATTTTTATTTGTATGATTCACTGAACATCGTCAAGAAATTTGATTCGTTCTGAATTAATTTGTCACAAAACGCAGTAAATCTGGTATACCCAAACCCCTCTGCCTAATCATATTCATCCCACTTGGTGGCCTGATCTCAGTGTAAAGGCTTGAAACTTAAACTGCAGGGAGAGTGTAGGGGGAGTATATCGCTGTGTGCATTGCATTCTAGTGCACCCAGATCCATAGTTAATCCATTCTGTAGGTACTGTGCCGTCAGTATTACAGGCAGTTGTAATTTATTGTCTACATTACTTTGCAGGGCACCAAGATTCAAAGATAATTTCTACTGTTAGCTGTGGAATTACTGTGTATTAGTATTGCAGGTCAATAAAAGCATCAAGTCTAATTTATTGCTGTCGACTTAACTGTGCAGAGCACCAAGATTCAAGTCCTCAGCAGCAGTGGCAGTAACAGCATGCACCAAGATTAATAGCTAATCCCTTCTGTTAAACAATAAGAAAAGCATACAGCACCCTTCAGTAAAGCAAAAAAAAAAAAAAAACATGCGTGCCCCATGCAGGAGTTGTGTGCAAATGGCTTCTTAGTGGAACAAAATAAAGAAATAGAGGAAGCGCAAATAAAATAGTGGAGTAAAAAAAAGAAAAATGTTTCTTTAATGCATGATGTGGCAGTCCAAACACATGCTTCTCTTAGCTGTTGAATCACTGTGCGTAAGTATTACAGGTCAATGTTAGTGTCAGATCTAATTTATCATCATGGACTTAACCTTGCAGTGCCCCAAGAATCATGTAGGGCCCCATGGCAGAGTGGGGATGGTGGCAGCATCAGCAGTGGCAGTAACTGTGACTAAAGTGGCCCCATGACAGAGTGGGAACAGTGGCAGCAGTGGCAGTAACTGTGACAATAGTGGCCCCATGACAGAGAGGGGAGTGGTACAGCAGCAGTGGTTGTAATGTTGTGTTAACATCATTGTTCATTTTTCCGTTCTTCTGAACTGTCGGAAGAACAGAACACTAAAAACAAAAAAAACGAATCCTGTATTTTGAGCATCAATAAAGCCTCTTTCAGACGGTCAGTAGTTATCCCTCCTGACAATGCGGCTGTCAGTAAGCATACAAGAAAGCATCTGGCCATTTGCGCAAGAGCCTCACTGCCTCCATCTGCACTGCATACTGACACGGTCTGTTGGGGCCATCTGCGTTGTCTTTGTCATCACCCTCTAGCTCCTCTACTGTCTCGTGGGCACATAAACCACCCAGTTGTGCATAGAATTCCTATATGTTTATGGCCTCCAGCCTGTCATCCTCCTCAGCGCTCAGGTGGCCAATCTTTCCCCACGCCAATCAGATTTGTCAGCATCCCTTCCCGGACGTGAAGCAATGGAATGACATCATTCATCCGTAGTTCTGCCCACTGACATAAAGTGGCCTCCTCCAAGGGTCTGAGCAAATGGCACGTGTCACACATGAGCTGTCGCTGGCTAACATGGCAGTTACACCGGGGAGTGAACCAATCCGTCTGCTGCATCATGAAATTGTTAACAGCTTTTGCAGTTTAGGGGAAGACTTGAGGAATCGGAGACCGAAGACGTGCACCATGCAGGGAGCATGGGTTAGCCCTCCCAGATGTAGAGCAGACAAAATGTTCTTCCCTTTATTAGTGTTGGGCGCGAATATTCGAATCGCGAATTTTAATTGCAAACATCGGCACTTTGAAAATTTGCGAAGATTTAAAATATAGTGCTATATATTCATATTCGTGAATATTATAGATTTTTTTTCATCTGAACCCATGATCCCTCCCTGCTTCTTGCTTGTGGGCCAATGAGAAGGCTGCAATATATTTGTCTGAGCTTAGCAACATCCCTAGCAACCAATAGGAAAGTTGCCTACCCCTTACTATATAAGAACCTCCCCAGCAGCCATTTTCTGCAGTTTTTTGCAGTTCTGAGAGAGACAGCAGTGTCATTGTTGTGCTCTGTGCTTTGCTGTGTCATTACATTAGATAGTTAGTTAGTTAGCTCATATACAGTTGTGTTCAAAATTATTCAACCCCCAATGCTGTAAAGGGTTTTAGGGAATTTAGTGTACATTTGTAATTGTGTTCAGAATGAAATCTTACAAGGACTTTTTAAAGAACCAAATGCAACTAAAATGACATCAATTGTTTTTGTAATACAGTATTAAATGTGTTTTTTGTGATTTCTTCATTGACACAATTATTCAACCCCTTAAAGACTACCACTCTTAAGAACAGAGGTTCATTCAAGTGTTTTCGATCAGGTATTTAAAACACCTGTGGATGTCAAGGAGCAGCAATCAAGCATAATAAGCACCAATTAGGCAGATTTAAAATGACTGTGATACTCAGCTCCTTCTAGACATTTACTGGTGCGTTTACAGACATGGTGAAGTCAAGAGAATGGTCCAGGAAGACAAGAGAAGAGGTGATTTCTCTTCACAGGAAGGGCAATGGCTATAAGAAGATTGCAAAGATGTTAAACATACCAAGAGACACCATAGGAAGCATCATTCGCAAATTCAAGGCAAAGGGCACTGTTGAAACGCTACCTGGTCGTGGCAGAAAGAAGATGCTGACTTCGCCTGCTGTGCGTTACCTGAAGCGCAAAGTGGAGAAAAGTCCCCGTGTGACTGCTGAGGAACTAAAAAAGATTTGTCAGATGCGGTACTGAAGTTTCAGCTCAGACAATAAGGCGACACTGCGTAATGAAGGCCTCCATGCCAGAACTCCCAGGCGCACCCCTTGCTGTCTCCAAAGAATAAGAAGAGTCGACGACAGTATGCCAAAAGTCATGTGGACAAACCACAAAAGTTTTGGGATAGTGTTCTGTGGACTGATGAAACAAAATTAGAACTGTTTGGGCCCATGGATCAACGCTATGTTTGGAGGAGGCCTATGAAGAAAAGAACACCTTGCCTACTGTGAAGCATGGCGGGGGGTCAATCATGCTTTGGGGCTGTTTTGCTTCTACAGGTACAGGGAAGCTTCAGCGTGTGCAAGGTACCATGAATTCTCTTCAGTACCAGGAGATATTGGATGAAAATGTGATGCAGTCCGTCACAAACCTGAGGCTTGGGGGACGTTAGACCTTTCAACAGGTCAATGATCCCAAGCATACCTCCAAGTCCACTAGAGTATGGTTGCAGATTAAAGGCTGGAACATTTTGAAGTGGCCATCGCAGTCACCAGACTTAAATCCGATTGAGAACCTCTGGTGGGATTTAAAGAAAGCAGTTGCAGCGCGCAAGCCTAAGAATGTGACTGAACTGAAGGCTTTTGCCCATGAAGAATGGGCGAAGATACCCGTAGATCGCTGCAAGACACTTGTGTCAAGCTATGCTTCACGTTTAAAAGCTGTTATAACTGGAAAAGGATGTTGTACTAAGTACTAAGATTGAATGTCACTTGGGGGTTGAATAAAACTGATAATGATGTGAGCACAGAAAAGACATTTGTGGTTATTTCATTATAAATGTTATGTTATATTTGTCTGACTTACAAGGGCCTCTTTGATTTAATGGTAAACAAGATGACTGAAATGATCAAAATCAATGTCAAACTGGCCTAAACACTCAATTTCAGTGGGGGTTGAATAATTTTGAACACAACTGTATATAATACATACAGTTAGTGGGAAATATTCAGTGAAGGTTAGATTGTGATAAAGTGTAGAGCAGTGCAGGGTGTTAGGTAGTGTCCTTTCCTCCCTCATGTATCCAGAGCTCCTGTTCAACCCTCCTATCTCCTATTGCTGCCCTGCACAGACCTCCTGCCACTATTTCTTGTATGAATCCCCCTCAGAGCCCCTTCCACCTACTTGCTTTGTCCCCCCTTCCTGTCCATCCAGGACCCCGGACCCCTGTCTCACTCCTCTGTCTCTCATAATGGTGGCGTCTGAACCGCATTCACCATAAGAACCTTCTAACGTCACAGGGTCATGTGACTGTGCCCCCACCTCATATTGTGCCCCTCACCCCGTACTGTGCCCCCTTATACCCTGCATTGTGCCCTCTTTATACCCTGCATTTTGCCCTCTTACCACACCCTGTACAATGCCCCTAGTTATACTACAAAAAAAATTTGTGGGGCCCAGTCAGTTCTAGCTACATCACTGCACAGCTCCTTCTCGCCTCCAGGCCCGGCCCAGCAGTGACGTCATGAGGTGTTAAAAGGAAAAACTGGGCACTCTAGAAAATTGGACTAATTACAAATTTATTAAACCAGTGTCAATAAAAATATGTCAATTATACATATGTGTACTCTGAAATATAGTAAAAAAGCTACAATAATGGCTCTTATGATATCAATTCATATGGCAAGTAATATAGCAGCATTTAAAAAAAACATCAATTGAAACACCCAACAATTCAATGTCCAAAATCACTCCAACGTCGGTCCAACTACATTGAGTTCTATATTGTAGTTCCCAAATTAGGAGCATCCTATAAATTCAATAGCAAGAATCCAGTATGGTTAGATTCCCAATGCTTTAAAAGTGACTTAGTGCTGGGGACATCTGATAACTCCCCTCATAATGTTCATCTCAGCCTTGGAAAACCAGCTGTACTTAGGAGCATGTAAGTCCAGCAATAAAAACTTCTTTGTACAGCACTAGTACAGTAATTCAAATAGGGGCGTCCCACTACAGTGCACTGTCAGCGGCTTCCCGCTGACTTGCTCTATAATACAAACAATATTTCGCATAAACTTGCTGGCAATTTATTAGAACATTCTTACCATGCGCCTCAGGAAATGTTCCAATGTTGCTCTAGACCTTGGTCCGGGTAAGAAAAAGACCAGTAGCCTTCAAGCTTTTCTCCGTTCTATCTCCCACGCTGGCGGCTCGAAGCACATGTCAGACACCGGTAAGGTATATCTACCTCGTTGTGGTGCGATAGTTTTTAAGCCTCCACTCGCGTGGTAAACGGAATCATAAGGAACTTTAGGCACATTCTTTATATTGGTTTGAACGATGAACGTAATGTATATGGGGGTTCTCAACCAAATGTGTTTCGGGGTGTCTGGTGACCCCTTCTTTAGTGGTTAACATGTGTATTAAAACAGTAAAAATAAAGGTAAAGCAATCTCCTACTGCCTAATCATCTCATACAATTATAAAACATTGAAGGCTCTTTCTGATGGAGTAAAACAGGAATCAAGACCCATGCGGTTTCCATGCGGTTTCGGTGCGGTTTTTCACAGAAACTTCTAAAAGATCCAATTATCTGATCTATTACTCCAATCTTCCATGTAGGATAATAAAACCAATCATTCTCGATTAGATGATGTGATAACTATTACTTACTATACAAAGAAGATAATGTTGATCGTATAATGATATAAATGTAATTCGCTTGATAAATAGGGCTTGGGGAGAATAAATACTTGGGGAATTAAAAGAGTAAATAAATAAATAAAAGACTAACTTAAGGGAAAGATGGGAGGATGAGGTGGAGGAAGCCCTCTGCTAAGGGAGAACCCCCCAGATTTAGAAATACTGGGATGGGTTGACCATCGACAGGGGGCATCCTCCTCTACAAAAAGCCAAATAACTCAAACTTCGCATTCACTTCCCCTGGGAGTAATGTATTCAGTTCAAATATCCTTTGCGTTTTCAATCTTGTCATCTTTTTAATATGATTACCACCCCTCCATTCTTTATTCACCTTGTCTATAGCTGCAAATCTGAGGCCTCATGGATTTTTATCATGAACCATTTTAAAATGATTTGACAATGAGTGTGTCTCTAGACCCTTTCTGATGTTTGCAACATGCTCTGAAATGCATTTCCTCAGGGGCCTTTTACCCACATATTGTCTTTTGCAAGGACATTCAATGATGTAAATCACATTCTCTGTATTACAAGATAAAAACTCATTATTTGTATGTTTGTGTTTATTTGTAGTCGAGATTATTTCATTCGTTCTACGTGGAAAAGAGGTAGTCTTACAGTTCCCTTTACATTTGCCTAACTTTGAACCAAAGAACCCTTTGGTAACCCTCTTACAAATATGGCTATCTTTTCTCTTGATAGTTAGGGCCACTATATTATTTAAATTAGGTGCCTTAGTGAATGTAATAAGGGGATTTGTGGGTATAATAGACCCTAATATTTTGTCTTTTTTCATCAGATGCCAATGTTTTCGTATTATTTTTTGTATTCTTTTATATTCAGTATTGAAGGGTAAAATTATCCTCAGTTCTTCTCCCTTCTGTTCCCTATCTGTTCTCTCCCCTTCTACAAAAAAATCTACTCTTCCCATATCTTTTACTTTATTTAATGCTTTATCTACAAGTTCCATAGGGTATTCCTTTTCTAAAAATGCATTCTTCATTCTTTGTGCCTCTATTTCAAATTGTTGGTTAGACGTGCAATTTCGTTTTATCCTGCAAAACTGGCCCTGAGGTATATTTTTGAGCCAACTTGGCAAATGACGGCTACTATATACAAACCGGATTCCAAAAAAGTTGGGACACTCTACAAATCGTGAATAAAAACTGAATGCAATGATGTGGAGGTGCCAACTTCTAATATTTTATTCATAAATCACGGAACAAAAGTTTAAACTGAGAAAATGTACCATTTTAAGGGAAAAATATGTTGATTCAGAATTTCATGGTGTCAACAAATCCCCAAAAAGTTGGGACAAGGCCATTTTCACCACTGTGTGGCATCTCCTCTTCTTCTTACAACACTCAACAGACGTCTGGGCACCGAGGAGACCAGTTTCTCAAGTTTAGAAGTAGGAATGCTCTCCCATTCTTGTCTAATAAAGGCCTCTAACTGTTCAATCGTCTTGGGCCTTCTTTGTTGCACCTTCCTTTTTATGATGCGCCAAATGTTCTCTATAGGTGAAAGATCTGGACTGCAGACTGGCCATTTCAGTACCCGGATCCTTCTCCTACGCAGCCATGATGTTGTGATTGATGCAGAATGTGGTCTGGCATTTTCTTGTTGAAAAATGCAGGGTCTTCCCTGAAAGAGATGACGTCTGGATGGGAGCATATGTTGTTCTAGAACCTAAATATATTTTTCTGCATTGATGGTGCCTTTCCAGACATGCAAGCTGCCCATGCCACACGCACTCATGCAACCCCATACCATCAGAGATGTAGGCTTCTGAACTGAGCGTTGATAACAACTTGGGTTGTCCTTGTCCTCTTTGGTCCAGATGACATGGCGTCCCAGATTTCCAAAAAGAACTTCGAATCGTGACTCGTCTGACCACAGAACAGTCTTCCATTTTGCCACACTCCATTTTAAATGATCCCTGGCCCAGTGAAAACACCTGAGCTTGTGGATCTTGCTTAGAAATGGCTTCTTCTTTGCACTGTAGAGTTTCAGCTGGCAACGGCGGATGGCACGGTGGATTGTGTTCACTGACAATCGTTTCTGGAAGTATTCCTGAGCCCATTCTGTGATTTCCTTTACAGTAGCATTCCTGTTTGTGGTGCAGTGTCGTTTAAGGGCCCGGAGATCACGGGCAACCAGTATGGTTTTACGGCCTTGACCCTTACGCACAGAGATTGTTCCAGATTCTCTGAATCTTCGGATGATGTTATGCACAGTTGATGATGATAGATGCAAAGTCTTTGCAATTTTTTGCTGGGTAACACCTTTCTGATATTGCTCCACTATCTTTCTGCGCAACATGGTGGAAATTGGTGACCCTCTACCCATCTTGGCTTCTGAGAGACACTGCCACTCTGAGAAACTCTTTTTATAGCCAATCATGTTGCAAATTGACCTAATTAGTGTTAATTGGTCTTCCAGCTCTTCGTTATGCTCAAATTTACTTTTTCCAGCCTCTTATTGCTACTTGTCCCAACTTTTTTGGGATTTGTTGACACCGTGAAATTTTGAATCAAAATATTTTTCCCTTAAAATGATACATTTACTCGGATTAAACGTTTGATCTGTCATCTACGTTCTATTACAAATAAAATATTGACATTTGCCATCTCCACATCATTGCATTCAGTTTTTATTCACAATTTGTTTAGTGTCCCAACTTTTTTGGAATCCGGTTTGTAAAATGTAGCTATTTCTGGTTGCAGGTTTGATATAAGTCCGACTTTTTAATTTATTGGCCTTCACATAAATATTTAGGTCTAAAGACTCTAAACTTTCACTACTTGTACTACCTGAAAATTTAAGGTTAAAAGTGTTAGAATTAATCTCTTCTAAAAAAAACTATTCAGACTTTCTTTTCCGGATTTCCAAATAAAAAATACCTCGTCGATGTATCTTTGCCAGAGCACCAGGTCTGTCCCCAGTCTGGGGGTTATAACTTGTTCCTCCCAATTAGCCATAAATAAATTGGCATAACTGGGGGCGAACCAGGTGCCCATGGCTGTGGCTTGAGTCTGTAAATAAAGGTCACCATTAAAATTAAAAATAGCTAAGCGACAATATAAAATCAATACCATCTATTAAAAATGTAATTTGTCTATGGGCCAACCTCCCTTCTTGTTGTAACTGAGCGTTCACCGCTTGCTTCCCTTGCTCATGATTAATGACCGTGTACAGTGATTGTACATCCAAAAAGCCCATTAACCAATTGTCTTCAAATTCAACGTTTTCAATTATTTTGATAATTTGTGTGGTGTCCTTTATGTAAGAGGGAATTTTTTTGACTTTTGGCTGGAGTAATACATCTATGTATTGGGACAAATTGCACGTTAAAGAGTCTATCCCTAAAACAATAAGACGTCCCGGTGGATTGTTACTATCCTTGTGGTTTTTTGGAATGCAATAAAACACTGGAATACATGGGTGTTTGTTTAATATAAAATTATACTCCTCTTCTTTTAAAATGCTGCTAACTTTCCCTTCTTCACAGAAATCAACCAGTTCAGAATAAAATTGTTGTGTCGGGTCTCCCTTTAATTTCAGGTAAGTGTCTGTATCCATTAATTGCCTCAAACATTCCAAGTTATATTTTTCAACATCTTGTATTACTATTGATCCTCCTTTATCGGCGGGATGGATAACAATGTTGTTATCTTTCTGTAGTTGTTTTAAGGCTATAATTTCTTCTTTTGTTAAATTTTGACGTTTGAATTTTGTCTTGTCTTTATTTCTGCGTAAATCACTTTCTATACATTTTTTAAAGGAGACCATTTCTTGACTCATTTCATTTCTAGGGTACTTTTTTAAAGGGTTTTTCAAAGTAGTGTGAATGTATTGTTCCGATTGGACCAAAGGGACTATTTCTGTGGATGTAGGGTTTTTAAAAAAATATTTTTTTAAACAAAGTTGTTGCATAAATTTCTCTACATTTATAAAAGTTTCAAATTTGTTTAGTTTTGCCGTCGGGGCAAATTTCAGACCTTTATTTAATAGTTGGGTTTGAGTGTCTGTTAACGACGTGGAACTTAAATCAATAATGGAGTCATTTTTAACCTAATGATCATTTATCTGTGATAGTGTCGATTTCTTCCTTCTTCCCCTTCTTGTGTTCCCCTTTCTTCCTTGTGATGTCTCCCCCTGGGTCGATATGTTTGATTTTGTTGGTTGTGGTAGGGATTGTGCAACCTCCCCATCGTTTGTGTCCTGTACTCCTGTCTTGGAGTCCGTGGTTTGTTCCTTAAGTTGTATCAGTGGTCTGGGGGTGTGTCTAAATGTGATATCTGTGGTCTCCTCAAGGGTGATCCTTGTCTCGTACGTGTCCTGTGATGTGGTGGTGTACGATCTAAAAAAGGCTCTCTTTCTTCTAGTATTTCAAATCTGTTGTGCACCAGGACACTAAAATTGTTGTGTTTACGTGCATCCTTCTCCTTAATATTACTATCCCTTAAATTAGTTTGTCCCTTCTATCCTTTCCCCTTCTGCATTTTGCTCCCTCTTTTCTTTTCACCCCTTTTTGTGAAAATTACATTTTTGCACTTTTTTTATCTATTATTTCCCCTTCTATTTTATCTAAATTGTTAAATATCCGTGAATGTAAATCCGTCACTTCCTCATTCTTTGGAAATCTATCCACTGAAATCTTCATTTCAGCAATTTTTTCCTCAAGAATTTTTGTACATCTTTTAATTACAAGGTTAGTCAATGCAATGGATTGTTCATGTAAAAGGAGTTCCCATTCCTTATTGAAATCAACATTACATAAATCCGGGGCTGGGGTTTTGGTTAATGTTAATCCTTTAGGGATCTGATCTATTTCTATACATCTTTTCAGAGTTTTGATCTCCCACCTTTGTCTTAATTGACTGATCAACAATACTTCCAATTCTTTAAATACATTCCCTACACAAAGTTCTTCTTCAATAGTTTCAGTGCCATTACCTTTAAAATTAAAATTTTCAACTTTTTGTCTTTTGGATTCTATGTGGTCCCAAATGTCCATGGTTCCAAATTAGTCTGTGCAACCACAAGGGTGAATTCAAACGTGTAAAAGAACTTTGCTAATGACATGCACAGGAGCAATTTGTACCCAAATGAGGTGCTTACAGTAAAGAGGACTCACCCAGTCCGCTTAAAATAAAATAGTATTAAAAGGAAAAACTGGGCACTCTCTAGAAAATAAGACCAATTACAAATTTATTAAACCAGTGTCAATAAAAATATATCAATAATACATATGGCAATTAATATAGCAGCATTTAAAAAAAACATCAATTGAAAAACCCAACAATAGATTCTTGCCATTGACTTTATAGGATGCTCCTAATTTGGGAACTACAATATTAAACTCAATGTAGTTGGACTGACGTTGGAGTGATTTTGGACATTGAATTGTTGGGTGTTTCAATTGATGTTTTCCTTAAATGCTGCTATATTAATTGCCATATGAATTGATATTATAAGAGCCATTATTGTAGCTTTTTTACTATATTTCAGAGTACACATATGTATAATTGACATACTTTTATGGACACTGGTTTAATAAATTTGTAATTGGTCCTATTTTCTAGAGAGTGCCCAGTTTTTCCTTTTAATACTATTTTATTTTAAGCGGACTAGGTGAGTCCTCTTTACTGTGAGCACCTCATTTGGGTACAAATTGCTCCTGTGCATTGCATTAGCAAAGTTCTTATACACGTCATGACGTGTGTCTCACTGCTGCAGCGGGCCTGAGGAGAGCAGGAGCGCAGGAAGCTGTGGTTAGTGAATGACAGGACCGCCGGCTCCCCTGCGCTCCAGCAATCATAGGTATGTGAGGGGGCCACTGGAGGGTCATTGCACTGTGAGGGCCCCTTACACAGTATTATGACCACCAGTGCCCCCATTTAGTATAATGATCCCCAATGACCCTCTATTCAGTATAATGACCCCAGAGCCCCCTCCATACAGTATAACCCCCAGTGTGGGGACCACTGCCGGTCATTATTCTGAATGGGCGGTGACTGTGGGTCATTATTCTGAATAGAGGGCCACTGTAGGGTCATTATACTGTGTGTGGGGCCACTGAGGGTCATTATACTGTGTATGTGTGGGGGGCGGCATTAGGGGAGTCATTATACTGTGTTAACTAGGGTCACTATACTGTATAGGGGCCAGTGGGGGTCATTATACAATGTGGGAGCCACAGGGGGACCTGTAAATGTAAAAAATGCCTCAAGGGGGCCGAGGGGGATTTATCGCCCAAGGGCCCACATGAACCTGGAGCCGGCCCTAACCTCAGTGGTTGATTGCTGATGAAACAAGTAATGTGGAGTAAGAGGAGCATCAGGAGCTATATACAACTTTGAAGTTGATAGAAAAGAATGACAGCTTCCTTCTGCTGACATTGCTGAGTCCTGACTGCTGGGAAAGGGTGCTCACCGGTGGGAGATGCAGCAGTTGCTGCATTAGGCTGTAACACTAAATAAGTAGTACGAGTATCCCATGCCACTTTAAGGTGAAGCTCCATGTGTTGACGCAGGGCCGTCGTGCTGATATCAGCACCCTGGCCTGCACCTCACCTTCTGCCTACATATCCTGCATACCGCCACGCTAATGTCCTCCCTCCACCACTGCGTGAAGCCTACCGGCCACTGCTTTTATGAACCCGTGCACCGCTATTGGGTGTACCCCTACCGCATTTGGCTGCAGATCTTCCACTGCTTCCACCCTACTGTCTCATGGGCACGCTTCCACCCTGATATCTCATGGGCACACTGCCACTCTCGCCCCCTGATGATGATGATGTCCCCCCTTCACCCATCTCCCACTTGCAATTGGCTACATCATCATCTACATTGGTTTGTTCCTCACCAATGTCACTCTTACTTGTCTCCTGTACACGTCCCTGACCTCCCACCTGACTGTCATCATCGGTAGTTTAACACCTAAAGGAATCTACAGCGGACTACTCCTCCAAGGCTGTGCTGGCCTGTAACTATTGACTGTCCTCAAAAAATTCATCCTCACTGAAAAGCGAAGCAGAGCCAGCTGCATAGATTACTTTGCTAGCAGAAGGAGCAGCAAAAGCAAGAAGGAGGTTCAGGACAGCTGAAGGCACAGAGGCAGTTCCTGGGCCATGCCAACTATGTGTAGTGTCAGAGGAACCTACCGATTCCTGGCTATGTGTATCTGTTGCCACCCAAGATTGAAGAGCTAGTCAATCATTCCAGTAGCGGTTGCTGCTACCACCAGCCCTTCTTCTGCTGCTACTTGTGTCCGCTACAGCAACATTTTTGCCAGTACTAGTTATTTTCGAGGGCCCAGGCAACTGTCTGTTGGCCATAGTGTACAGTAACTGTATCAATAATGTAATAGATTAACTGAGAATGTGCCAGCGGTTCAACAAGATGCAGACGAGACTTAATTTACACTGCACCTAATTTATACATAGAATTACTGTGCCTCAGTATTTAACAGATTAACTGGGATTATGGCAGCAGATGAACAAGATGCACACAGTGCTTACACTTAACCTGCACTGTCCCTGCAGTCTCCCTATGCTCTGCCTACAGTGTCTAAAAACTCTCCCGACGATCTCCCTACAATGTCCCTGCACTCTCCCTATTTAATATTCTACAATTAAAAGCTTACTGAAACACTGTTCCTAGCACATAAGAGTTTGTCATGTCTATCCCTAAACTCAGCTCGCAGTGAAATGGCTCAGACCACGCAAGATGAGGCTATTTATAGGGATGTGACATTACAGGGGATGGTCATCTGCTGATTGGCTGCTTGCATGGCATTATGGGTCATCTTGCATTCCCGGGCTTCTTACTTACTTACTAACACGTGCAGCACCCATTTTAAGAAAAAATCTGATTCTTTACCAAGAAGCGCAAGGAAATTCAGATTCGTGGTGAATCAATTTTTCCTAAGCTTCTAATCGAATTCCGCTTTAGATGCTTGGATTCGCTCAACACTAATTTTGATAGCACACCATCGGCTCCCATGACAACATGATCTCTTCCCTCCATATGTTCGTTCCAATGCATCAAGTAACACTCTGCACACTCCTCCTTTGGCCCACATCATCTAGTGACCTCTAGTCCACTGCTTGTCTGTAGTGAGTGAGCTGCTCCCAACCTACAGTCTACCACTACTCTTGATGTTCGAGCCTTTCCTGACAATACAGTACACTCCTTCTTGTTGCAGAGACCAATAGCTGTGCCAATAGGCAACACACTTGTAACACCCCAGCGTAATGTTACTACTTCTGCACCCTGCTACTATCTTTATTGGTCTAACCTCATGTCATCTTATGCATTTATTCCAGGTCCTCCACCCTGTGCATTTCTAATGTTATGTAACTGTTCATATGTAATGTGCCTGGTTCACCAGCAGGTGGCAACAAACACGACAGAGCTATACTTAGATAGAATGGAACTTACCATTCCATTCTAACCCCCCTCTGGAGAGAAGCTGGCAAGTCCTACTTCCTGCAGGAAGGGTGGGGACCAGTTTCTAGTTAGTCTAGCTTACCCCCTGCTAGGGGAAGTGTGTGCAGGGGCACATCTGTGCTGGACGTGCCCACGTCAGCCAGAGCACTTTATGCTCTGCTGGCCATGAGGCCAAAGCTTAAAGCTTCAGAAGCCAGGAGGAAAGTTCCCTGGCATAACTTAAAGTAAGACTACAGAGAGAAAGTGCAGCTTACAGAGGAAGCCAAATTACCTATTCAGCTTATCAGTACAGCAGAGAGAGAGAAAGCTAGCAGAGTTATTGAAGAAGCCTGCCAGTTTAATGCTATAGCCTGCTGGAACCAAGGCAGAGCTTGAAGATTGTCTTGATGAATGTTTAATCAAGTAAAGCTGCTGTTCAACTACATACAAGGTCTGGACTCAAGTTATTCTTTTATTCCTCAATTATTCCCCCTATTTATTGCTTCGGAGCCAAAGCCTGGGGTCCAGCCATATCCAGGTAGGAGCACATCTCATCATGACCAGGCACTTCTTAGACCTACTCCACTGTCAATACCTTCCCTTTAGCTGATATCCAAAATCCAATTATTGATGCAGCCAACCGCAGCAACTTTTGTTGGTGGTATTTCAGGGCACAATGACCTTTGTCACAAGCGTCGCTCTTAGAATCACTGCACACTTCACTTATTTGGACAGTCATGGGGCCAAACCTGACCAAATAACTCAAGTATGAACTCATCCTTACAGGTCGATTTTAGCACCAAGAAGAAGCGCACTGCTTTTACACCGTCGTCAGCTGATTCTACATAGATGTCTACAGAACCTGTTCTATTAAACGCTTATACAAGTAGAGCCCCCCAACAGAGTGGAGAGGGTGTCAGCAGTAAGTTTGTGTCGACGTCACTGATTATTTTGCCCTTCCGCTGATCTGTCAGAACAATAACCCCCCAAAAAACGGATCCTGTCTGTTGAGCATTCACCTTCACTATGTCAGCATTTGGTCAGTAATCCATCAGTATTGCTAATGCAAAAAAAAAAAAACAGGAGTGGATCCAAAACAGAGATGACACGTGAATGGAATATTTGCATGTCTTCTGTGTTTTTTACCCACTCCTGCTTTTGGCTACCAAATCACAAGCCAATTCTAATGGGACCACACAGGCCTTACAGCTGCTAAACAGACAGGATCCGTTGTGCATCTCATTTTTCCTTACTTCTGACAGATCAGAAGAAGGGTCAAATAAATAATGATGTCAGCAAGGCCGAAAGGCAAAATAGTGGACCAGTAATGAAGTGGGGAGGGTGGGAACAGCATAAGAAGTTCACAAGGTGGCCCTATGACATAGTGGTGAGGTGAAAGCAGCATGAGGAGGCCACAGAGTGGCACAATGACAGTGTGGAGGTGGCAGCATCAGGAGACCACAGAGTGGCAAGGTGACATAGTGTGGGGGTGGCAGCAGCATGAAGAGACCACAGAGTGGCAAGGTGACATAGTGTGGGGGTGGCAGCATCAGGAGGCCACAGAGTGGCACAATGACAGTGTGGAGGTGGCGGCAGTATCAGGAGACCACAGAGTGGCAAGGTGACATAGTATGGAGGTGGCACCAGCATGAGGAGGTCACAGAGTGGCAAGTTGACATAGTGTGGAGGTGGCAGCAGCATAAGGAGACCACGGTGACCCGGTGACAGAGTGTGGAGGTGGCAACAGAATCAGGAGGCCACAGAGTAGCAAGGTGACATAGAGTAGAGGTGGCAGCAGCATGAGGAGACCACAGAGTGTCAAGGTAACATAGTGTGGAGGTGGCAGCAGCATCAGGAGACCACAGAGTGACCCACTGACAGAGTGTAGAGGTTGCAGCAGCTTCAGAAGGCAATATATAAACCATCAAAAAATGGTTTATATGGGGATGTGCTCCCCTATAGAAATGCACAACTGCATATGGGTATGAGCGCATCCTGCTTTTTTATCACCACATTTTTTGATGGTTTATATATATATATATATATATATATATATATATATGTACGGAGGTGTATAAACTCCAATTTAAATGTGCCTGTTTTTCATCTTCAGGTCACATTTGGGTGCACCTGCTAGGCTCTGGGCTATATCAGTCAGTCTTGGGTAGGGCTCATAGACACCTCCCACCTCCCATTGCAAGCATGGCTACATGCTGGAGGTAACAGAGGAGATGTTTGTGAGTCGTCCTAATGCTCCTGTAGTTGCCCACTGGCCCCTGATATCGCCCATATGGCGCAGGTAGGTGAGTGTTAGGGCCTCGGGCTACTTGAGAGACCTTTACGCTGGTGCCCGAGCTTAAGACATGTCCTCCTAGTAGGATATGTCGAACTAACCTCTCAATTTTTAACATCAGTGTGAGGGTTTAGTGTGACGGCAGTGTGCACCTATCTCTGGTTCTGTGTTTGTTCTAGCTTCAGAAGGCAACATAGTGGCAAGGTGACATAGTGTGGAGGTGGCAGCAGCATTAGGAGGCCACAGAGTGGCAAGATGACATCGTGGTGGGGTGGCAGCAGCATCAGGAGACCACAGAGTGACCTGGTGACAGACTGGGGAGGTGGGTGGCACTAACAGTACTCACTGATGATGGTGGATGTAAGAAGGAGCACATGGGATCAGGTGGGTGTCAGCATCAGAATAGTAGCTGAGGCTGGTAGCCATAAGAAACCTGTCTCTTTTGTCAAGGTTTGGGTGAGGCAGCATGGATGATCTAATCTGATGCATCAGGCATTAGTGGGTGGAAATCCTGGCTGATCCACGCCTGATTCATCTTGACAAAGGACACAGCCGAACACTCCAATATATCTCAGCAAGCAAGCAGCATCAAGTACAACACGTGTGATGCCGATGTGTGCGCTATATCTTTAAGCGCAAGTAAAGGAAAGCGATCCAGAGAAACGCGTGGGACGCTAAACATTGTGTGGTGGTTTGCAACCTCCCCTACCCGTGAGATCAGAGTGGAAGAGGTGAGTGTACCGATCCAGGTGGGACACCACAAGCTGGACAGAAGAAGGAATGTAAGTAAACCACCCACACAGATTATATGGTGTAAGCTTGCCAACAAGGTATTATTACCTAAGGATTGGGACTATATTTGAAAGCCCTGACTGAGTATATTGGGAAATAAATTGAAGGGACAGTGGCATCTTTTCACGGAAGATTAAATGAACATAACTATGACCTAATGCGTCACCGCTAGCAATGTGAAAATGACAGATTAACAAGGATCCTTATGATAAGGGACATTTAACGGTGTATATACACAACACTGCATTGCTTCACCTATTTTAATATTGTTTTTATTTCTTTATTGTGTTTTAGGATTTTTAATATATATCTAACTCTATTTAGGAATAAAAATATTTTTGGGAACCACGATACCATAAATCTTTTACTTGATGAGGTTTGCCTTGATATAAATGACATCCATACAGATAATGCCTTGGTACAGAAAAGGTATGCAAGCTGCGACTTCATACAACAGGCACGGTGTGACAGTGATAACTGGCAGGTTCAAACCCAATCCGAGAGATGATACTTTCCTTTTACTTATCTCATTTGCTACTGGAATTTGGCCTTTAGGCTACTTGGTTCTTACGCTACTCTTGAACTTGGCACTGGGCAACCAACAGGGCGGTCTCCCTAGCGGCAGGCATCATTCTTCTGCTCGATTATTTCAACAGGTTGTCTCAATACTACCAACCCACTTAGTCTCTGATTCCAGGACAGTGGCCCTACACCAGTAATCCTTTAGCTAAGTTCCCTTTTCTTTCTTGCCTTTCTCCTGGGTAGCACCTCATGGGCACAAAGCTTAAAGGGGCCAGTGATACTAGTCGTGACGTCAGTGGGCCTGCTGGGAAACAGCGAGAAGGCCGCCTCAAACAGCTGATCGACGGGGGTCCCGGGTGTCGGAACCCTGCCGATCAGATGCTGATGATCTATCCAGAGGATAGATCATCAGTTTAAAATAACTGCAGAACCCCTTTAAGTTACATACTCTCCTCCTTGTTCCCAACTAACTCCCAACTCACTCTCAACTAACTTCCTGTTACTGAGCTGTCCTATATATATGATGGGACAGCACCACCTAGTGGAGAATGTTTGTAAGTGCGGCTCCCAGCCTGTTGTAAGGAATCAGCCTCTCAATACATTGCAATTGATGATGGAAATTAATGACATATATCAAAGTTTGAAGTGTCCCCTTTTTACACATAGTGGGACGCTGCATCCTTCTCCTCCAGTTCAGCCCCCACAGGGCTCATGTGACGGTGAGATCTAGGTGCCATGTCTCCAGTAGTGATGAGCGGCATAGGCAATATTGAAATTTGCGATATTTCGCAAATTTTGGGCTGAATATTCGTCATAAATTTGCAAATTCGAGAATTAATGATCTCCAGTCATTAGTTACCTGATTGCGAAAATCGGCAATGCAATATATTCGTGATAAAAATGCAAGATTAGAATATTCGCGATCAACACTAAAGGGTAGGGAACTTTCCTATTGTTTGCTAGCATTGTTGCTAGGTGCCGATATTCACAATAAATTCGCGATTAGAATATTCGCGATCAACACTAAGGGGTAGGGAACTTTCCTATTGTTTGCTAGCGATGTTGCTAAGTGTCGCGATAAATTTGCTATAAATTTGTGATTAGAATATTCACGATCAACACTATTCACGAATACGAATTTATATGACGTTGTTCATCCCGTAGTCCTGGCGACTGACAAATAACGTGGCCTCCTCAAAGGGCCTGAGCAAACGGTAGGTGTCACGCATGAACTGCCATTGGCTGACATCGAAGCTACACAGGGGAGTACTCCCTTCCGCTTGGATCATCAAGAAATCATTTATGGCCTTTCTCTGTTCGTATAGTCAGTCTAACACATGGAGGGTGGAATTCCAAAAGGTGGAAACGGGTGGGTACTTTGCGGTGTATGAGTGGCTGAAGTGCATGCAGTTTCCTAGCAATTTTTAGGATGCCTTGCAGATGGGTGGAAGACTTCAGGAACAGCTTGACAACCAGATATAACACGTGTGCCATGCAGGGCGCATGGCTCTGCCGTCCTTGACGCAGCGCCAACACCAGGTTCTTCCCGTTGTCGGTCACCATGGTTCCGATTTTGAGTTGTCACGGAGAAAGCCAGGATTCAATTTATTGATGAAGGACACAGAGCAGTTCCTCACCTGTGTGACTACGTTCACCCAGGCAAACGAGGTGCAGAACATTGTGACACTGCCGTGCCCTGCACATGTGTTATGCTGGAGGGGCACTTTGAATTGTCCCTGCAGTGGAGGCTGAGGACACGGTGGAGGATGAGCAGGCAGAGGCGGACATTGTCGCAGAACCAACGGCGTGAGAACATGGAGGCGGAAGCGGCGTCACCTGCCAAGTTGCTGGTGTGGCTGGGCAGGAACCACATTTACCCAGTAGGCCGTTAAGGACATATACGTATTGTCCCTGACCGTAGTTACAGCTACCGACCAATTTTCCAAAAAAAGGCTGTTTAACAAAATAAATTCCCCAACGAATGGCTAATCAACATAATTTGGTCCACACAGCAAAAGGAGGTCTACAATCACCCATCAATTAACCCCAAAAAAGATGTATCACAAACAAATTTCACCACTGAATGACAAAAAGTAAATTCATTGCAGAACAGCTAATAGGACGTGCGTTTCTATACTATTAATACACCCTGTAGTACAATGGAACCTCACCGCTGAACGGCAGATTTTTTTTTTTTTGCCACTAATACACACCAAAAAGGGCTGTAATTTTCTCACTTCACCACACTGCTAATAAGCCCTTTTTTCCCCCCACTAATAGACGGCAAAAAGGGCTTTAGAAAATTTAACTGCACCGCTGATCGGCAAATATATTTTTTCTTTTTCCACTAATACATGCCATAAAAGGCTTTAGAACATATAACTGCACCGCTATACGTCAAATATATTTTTTCTTTTTCCACTAATACATGCCATAAAAGGCTTTAGAACATATAACTGCACTGCTATACGTTAAATATATTTTTCCTTTTTCCACTAATACACGCCACAAACGACTTTAGAATATATAACTGCACCGCTGGTCGACAAATATATTTTACTTTTGCCACTAATACACAACAAAAAGGGCTGTAATTTTCGCACTTCACCACGCAACGGCTAATAAGCCCTTTTTTTCCCCAGTAATACAAGCCAAAAAATGCTATAGAACATATAACTGCACCGCACAAGGGCAAATAGGACGTATAAATATTTTCTTGTAATAAACCCTGTTAAAAAGCACTTGCACCCTAATAAGAACAGTTTGCTGGAATTACAGATCTGTATAATGGCAATTTGGATCCCCAGTCAGTGCAGCAAGGTGTAATAGGATTATTCCTATTACTCAGGCTGTAACCTTCCCTACTGAACCCTGTTCAACATAAATGTTGTGGAATGATTCCTCCCTATCCTTTCCCTACACCTTGAATAATCTTTCCCTGCACTTGTAAATAGTTTTTTTTTAGCACAATGAAGTTTTTTCTAACACTGTTCCTAGTGCCTGCTGACTTCTCTCCCTGCTCTAATTACACTGGTAAATGGCAGAATCTAAGATGGCTGACGCTATTTATAGGGCTGTGACATCACAGGGCTGGCTGGCTGCTGATTGGCTGCATGCATGGTATTATGGATGATCCTGCCTTCCCAGAGTTCCTAGCTCCATGTCCTCACATGTGCAGCAGCAATTTTAGGAAAAAATTTGATTTTTTTACCACGAAGCGTGAGAAAATTCGGTGCGAAGTGAATTTTTCCTGAAATTTTGATCAAATTCCACTTTGTCAGGTTTGATTCGCTCATCTCTTTTTTTTTCTTTTTCTTGTTTTTACATCTTTTTCACCCTAAGTCTCCCCCTTCTGGGATGTGTCCTCTCTTCACCACCGCCCCTCCTTAACAAGACCGAGGAGAAGTGGGGAAGGATGGAGAGGAGAGAAAGCTCTAAGAACTCCAATCTCCCCAGATTCTAGTCCATTTTATTTAGGTATTTCTTTACTTATACAAGGTATATTCATATCTCTTATTGGTATTCACCAGATTTAACCATATACTCATATTAGGGACATTTTGCGAAAGCCAAGATCATGTTATCAGAAGTCTCGACAAAAACATTATCTTAATCAAAAGATTTTTTTATATTTCTGAAAGCCCAAGGTCATCCAATACCCAGCATTCAGCAGTGAAAGGGGTCCGCACTTTCAATTTTCCCTCAATATATTTATGAATAGCACCCCAATATTGTTTCAGCTCTGCACAGGACCAAAACATATGCAAATAATCCGCCTCAGGAGCATCGCACCTAGGGCAGTTGGAATCATTCCTCATACTGCATCTACAGGTCCTTCTCAAAAAATTAGCATACTGTGATAAAGTTCATTATTTTCTGTAATGTACTGATAAACATTAGACTTTCATATATTTTAGATTCAATACACACAACTGAAGTAGTTCAAGCCTTTTATTGTTTTAATATTGATGATTTTGGCATACAGCTCATGAAAACCCCAAATTCCTATCTCAAAAAATTAGCATATCATGAAAAGGTTCTCTAAACGAGCTATTAACCTAATCATCTGAATCAACTAATTAACTCTAAACACCTGCAAAGATTCCTGAGGCTTACAAGACTCCCAGCCTGGTTCATTACTCAAAGCCGCAATCATGGGTCAGACTGCCGACCTGACTGACTGTTCACTAGGCTGATCATTGACTACCTGCTAATGCAGCTGAGGGTAAGACATATGATTGAATATCTTTGATCTAATAGGCTGTTCCCAGAGTGCTGTACTCTAGTCACCTCAGTGGAAGTCCGCTGGGCAAGAAAAAAGTGTGGCAGAAACGCTGCATAGCGCGCAGAATAGTTCACGGACCCTGAGGACGCTCTGTGTTGAAGGACCAGTTCCAGCGCCTCTGCGCCCTCGCGGAGCCGTGTACTGCAGTCTGGAGTAGAAACATCCAGAGCCGCCGTACGGTCTGTAGTGCAGGCGCATGGGCTACAGGTGCCGCATTCTCCAGGTCAAACCACTTTTGAACCAGAAACAGTGGCAGCAGCGCCTGACCTGGGCTGCAGAGAAGAAGCACTGGCACTGCTTGCTCTTTACCAGTGGATGCCGGCGTCTTCTCTTCCGGGTGTAGCGCTGGCGTCATCGGCGCAGGCGCACTGAGACGGAGCGCCTAAGCGAGCATCCTTCACGTCAGATGCGCCTGCGGTCGACTATAGGCCGCAGCTGCTGGTGTTGGTCCACTGTGTTATCAAGGGCAGGGTCAGTGCAGCTAGCTATCAGGAGATTTTGGAACACTTCATGCTTCCATCTGCTGAAAAGCTTTATGGAGATGAAGATTTCATGTTTCAGCACGTACCTGGCACCTGCTCACAGTGCCAAAACCACTGGTAAATGGTTTACTGACCATGGTATAACTGTGCTCAATTGGCCTGCCAACTCTCCGGACCTGAACCCCATAGAGAATCTGTGGGATATTGGGAAGAGAAAGTTGAGAGACACAAGACCCAACACTCTGGATCAGCTTAAGGCCGCTATGGATCCTGGGCCTCCATAACACCTCAGCGGTGCCACAGGCTGATTGCCTCCATGCCACGCTGCATTGAAGCAGTCATTTCTGCAAAAGGATTCCCAACTAAGTATTGAGTGCATAACTGAACATAATTATTTGAAGGTTGACTTTTTTTGTATTAAAAACACTTTTCTTTTATTGGTCGGATGAAATATGCTAATTTTTAGAGATAGGAATTTTGGGTTTTCATGAGCTGTATGCCAAAATCATGAATATTAAAACAATAAAAGGCTTGAACTACTTCAGTTGTGTGTAATGAATCTAAAATATATGAAAGTCTAATGTTTATCAGTACATTACAGAAAATAATGAACTTTATCACAATATGCTAATTTTTTGAGAAGGACCTGTATTAGGCCAAAAAGGTGTAACGTAGACTCTATGTAGAATATTAAACTGTACCAAAACCGGATTACAATTATGTGAATCCAGTTTTAAATCCAGAGTTACATTCTCCCGGTCATCTATGCAGTATACGGGCACTTTGATACCCGTTTACCACCATTCTGTTATGCTGTGTGTTTCATGTAATTGCCTGCAGCAATGTTGAAGGGTGTCATTTGGGTATTGGACCACTGGGGGAGCTGGTGAGCAGTTTATATATATAGCTAGGCCAAGGCAGGCTAGTGCAGTGCAGACCCTGGAGTCTGTGAAGGCCACATGTCTCAGGCCTAGGCCAGTTCAGCAGAAGTCAACCTGGAGGCAATCCCTAGAGCAAGAGGTACTAAACGTCAAGAGGAGGTACTCTATAAACTGGAGATTCAAGGATATAAGCCAGAAGTAGGGCATTGGGGCCTTGAAGCATCAATTCCAGTCAGGACGAGTCAGGAAGAAAGTAAGGTTCACCTGCAATTCCAAGTCCTGTATTATCACCCTCTGTTTAACCTTGCTGGATGTAAGACCACTGCAATTTTGATTGTCTGCAAAAGGAACTGTTGGAAAGACTGCTTACTGTATCATCACTGTCTTCAGTAAAGTTTGAATTCTGTTTTCAAGTTACCAGTCTGCACCTCTGTTATTCCTACTGTAAATACGGTGTGCCACCGTTTACTGGCACTGGCGTCACGACATATCAGGGACTTAGCCATAGGCACGTTAAACTATAACACCAAGGGCACCTCACCTTCCACCTGGCTGTGTCCCTCAAGAACCCAGAGAGTGCCCCAGAGGAGCAGCGTGCCGGCCTCTCCATCACTGGCATTCCCCAGGTTAGTTCCACACATTGCCCTGACTTGGGGATGCTACATTTTGGCGTCACGAACAGGATACGCACGTTTTACGGACTGTGAGCAAAAACGTGAACTTTGTGCCTTAACCAGTTTGCCAAGTGACAAAACGCCTGTTTGTTTATTGAACTTTGCGGACCTAAAGCGTACAGAAAAGTGTCCCAAAGACCTCCAAAAGCGCTGTGCAGTGTTGCGCTATCAAGAGGAAGAAAATCGCCACTTCAAAGTGCATTTTTGTGGACTTTTATGCTGTTTCACTACCGCTGCTTGCTGTCATTGAATTGATGCATCATGGCGCCCAAGATGGCCGCCTGAACTGTGGACTTATCTACTGCGCCATCACTACTCATCGCTGGCGGGAAAGCTTAGCGCCAGACTCTGCAGCGTCACCACTTTATTCAAATTTCCCAAGCTGGACTCCACCTACCTTGGACTTAGAAGAACGCAGACGCTGTTCCCCGTCGGAACAAGTCCGAGCTCCGCCCCTCCAGCCCGGCGTCCTCGCGGGAAGGCACGCTGCGCAAGGGATTCCCGAAGACGTCCTTCCGGATCTCGCGAGATTTGGACCGCCTGCACCGGAGTAAGTACCAACTCCTGGGAGAAATAATCCGACACCGGAGAGGGGTCGCCTGGTTAGCAAGGCCCAAAAGGGGATACTGGACTCTGCCCATCGATCACGCTCACCGGCCAGTAACCCCGCCGGCGCGACATCGGACCTATCGCTACCTCTTAAAGGGACCGCTCAACCAGATAATCTGCATCATGTCGGACTCAGAAGCAGCCGAGCAGCCTGCCCCCAGGGAGCCAGTAGCCACCAACGGTATTCGCCTGTCAACATGATGCCGCTGACGATGCCATACTACTTTGGGGCTCCATGGTTTCCCCGTTATGCCGGGAGGCTCATAATTTAAAAGACTTTCAAGACAAAATCCTAGCTCTGTTCGGCTCTATCCTATTAACCCGGAGCAGCAAATGGAAGATTCTGTTAGCCCAGTTGGAAGGAGCGGCCCGTCGAGAAGTCATGTCCTGGCCCAGTTCTGAGAGGAGTACCATAGAGCAGATCTTTGACCGCCTCAGCACTACCTTTGAAGTCAGGACGGTGTCTGAAATAAAGATGCGCTTCTTCAGCAAGAAACAAAAACCTGGTGAGTCACTTCGTGATTTTGCTTTATCCCTCCAAGAGGCCTGGAGGGCTGTCATTCATATAGACCCTAGAGGTTGACACCCAGGATCAAACTCTGAGAGAACAATTTATTGCGGGTGTGAATAGCGAATCTTTAAAAACACAACTGAAAATGTTGTCGGCTCAGCACCCTAACAGTGTTTTCCTGGACTTTAAAGAACTGGCCATCAGTATTCTGGGACAACATCTGCCAACGGAACCAGTGGCCCATCCCGAACCTCCTGTCCGTAATCCTAAGCCAACGGATACCAGCCTGCCAGGGGCCAGCCAAGCCGCCCAGACTCCAGTTCCTGATACAGTGGCTGCTCTGATGGAACAGGTCAATTACCTCACTAAGAGCCTGGAAAAAGTCTGCAGGAAACTGGAAGAGTGGGAGAAACCCTTAATGCTGGAAGATGAACTCCTTTTGCCTCAAAAGCCTGGCCCCCTGCGTATCAAGAAGTTTATCCCAGAGATCCTGGAAGACGTTCAAGTGACCGGTTTAGGAACCATAAGCGACCTTCCTGTAATTACTGCAAGAAGTTGGGTCATACTGAATCTACTTGCTGGCAGTTAAGCGGGTCACCCTCGAGGCTGAGGACCGCCCCTCGGGAGGTAGAACAACAGGTCAAAGGGATCCAAACTGGATGCCCGTTATGTGGGGTCCCGTCCCAAAATAAGCGTCCGGATCAATGGAGTGCCTTTTGAAGCGTTGCTGGACACTGGATCTCAAGTCACCACTATTCAGCAGTCCACCTTTAATCAGTTCTGGAGTTCCAGCCTGCTTACCCAGCCACCTGAGTCCTGGTTGGAGATAATTGCAAGCAATGGTAAGCCCATAAAAGTCCATGGATACTGGGAACCCACGCTCCAAGTGGGTGAAGCCACTTTACCACAGCAAGGAGTGATCGTGGTACAAACCGAGGGATAAAGGGGGCCACCCTGTGATTGTTGGGACTAATGTTTTCAAAAATTGCTACCCTGAGGTACTTGAAGCTCTCCATCAGTCCCTGCCTGCAGCTTCCTCCGCCTCCAAGAAGGTCCTCCAAAAGACCATCAGCGTATTGTGTGCTCAGCAGAGGTTTGCAAATGAAAAGGAGAGATCTGCACCGCCAGGATCGGTGATAATAGACCAGTGACTCTACCTCCAAACTCCCAAACCCTCTTGTGGTGCCGTGCTGTCCTGGGAGTCCAAGGCCAAGACTATCCGGCCCTGGTGGAACCTGTCCAGATGGAGAACTACCCATATGTGAGAGCTGCCAAGTGCCTGGCGACCGTCTCCCAAGGTAAAGTACCTGTCCGTCTGATTAACCTCAGCGATCATCCTGCTGTGCTTACTAAGCACTGTCCTGTTGCCCAGCTTTCCCAGGTTTCCTTCCAGGATGTCATCCGCCTGCCTGCCACTCGAGGACCTCTTCCTGCGGACGACTCTCCAGTGCCCTGGTGGAAGGAACTCCATGTCGAGGGACGAAGCTACCCCGCAGCATCAACTAGAGGGACTCCTGAACCTAGTAAAGCAACACCATCAAGCCTTCAGTAAGCATGCAACGGACTATGGAGAGGTCAGTGTTATCCAACACACCATACCCACTGGCTCTCATCCTCCCATTAAAGAGAGGTATAGGCCCATACCACCAACTTCATACCAAACTGTTAAAGAGATGATCCAAGAAATGAAAGACTCAAGCGTAATCCGGGACAGTCGTAGTCCCTGGGCTGCCCCCTGGTTTTAGTAAAAAGAAAGATGGTGGCATCCGGTTTTGTGTAGACTATAGAAAGATAAATCAGATCACTCACAAAGATGCTTACCCATTGCCGCGTATTGAGGAGTCTCTAACTGCTCTAGGCTCCTCCGCCTATTTCTCCACCTTAGATTTAACCAGCGGATATTGGCAAGTGCCCATGGCCCCTGAAGATAGGGAAAAGACTGCTTTCACCACCCCTATGGGCCTGTTTGAATTTAATTGCATGCCATTTGGACTGTGTAATGCCCCGGGACCTTTCAAAGGTTAATGGAGCGGTGCTTAGGCCATAAGAACTTTGAGACGGTGCTGTTGTACCTGGATGGCGTTATCATCTATTCTAAAACGTATGAGGACCATTTAAAACATTTAGCTGAGGTGTTTGAAATCCTTATTAAATACGGCCTCAAGATTAAACCGTCCAAATGTCACCTGCTGAAACCTGCTGTAAAATACTTGGGACATGTTGTAAGCGCAGAGGGAGTCAGCCTGATCCTGATAAGTTGGCTGCTGTCGAAATTGGCCGGTTCCCACTACAGTGAAGGAAGTGAGGAGTTTCCTTAGTTTCGCTGGCTACTACCGGCGCTTTATCCCCACTTCGCTCAAATAGCGGATCCAATCCAGGAACTCCTGAGGGGCAACCAAAAAGAGCCCAAAGACTCCTGTCCCCATTGAATGGAATGAAGAGAGGGAGGTTGCATTTCAGTTGTTAAAGAAGAAGTTGACTGAACCTCCTGTGCTGGGGTACCCAGATTACAGTAAGCCATTTCACCTTTACACAGATGCCAGTAAGAAAGGCCTGGGAGCGGTGCTGGCTCAAGTGCAAGAAGGGAAAGAAAGGGTGATAGCTTATGCCAGTCGGTCCTTAAAGGGAGCTGAAAAGAATGATCAGAATTATAGCTCTTTCAAATTAGAGTTTCTGGCCTTAGTGTGGGCGGTAACAGAAAAATTCAAAGACTATTTGGCTGCCACTCCATTTATTGCCTTCACTGATAATAATCCTTTGGCCCACCTGAACACCGCCAAACTGGGGGCCTTAGAACAGAGATGGGCCTCCCGCCTTGCTAATTACGACTTCACTGTAAAATACCGGGCTGGCCGTTCAAGCGATAATGCTGATGCCCTGTCAAGGCTCCCCACTGAGATAGCACCAGATGACAAGCGGGATGCCTGGGAAGATGTAGAGATGCCAGCATTTTATAACAGGTTTGCTCAACAGGACCAAGCTCAAGCTGCCAACAGTGGAACCTCTGACCCACCATCCTTTGATAAGCCTGCATCCAGAGAAGAAAAGTGGATTAAGTTGCAATCAGAGAGTAGAGTTCTCGGTGAACTGCTGGACTTCTTCATCAGTGGCAGAACCCCTGAAAGAATTCGGCGAAAGACCGCAGACCCAGAACTCCTCAAATTGTGGAAGCAACGTCAACAACTGTTCCTTCAAAAAGGCCTGTTGCTGCGGCGAAGCCTGGATCCAGTGTCAAATGACAGAGTGCACCAGATCCTCATCCCACGTCGTGATGCAGGTATGGTTCTAGAAATGTATCATGATAAGTCTGGACATTTTGGGGTTCAAAAGACTGAGGCCACTATCCGTAGGCGGTTCTACTGGGTTGGAATCAGAGAGGACATTGAGAGGTGGTGTCGGGAATGTACAGCCTGTGCCCTAAAGAGAGGTGAACATCATGATCAGAGAGCACCGCTGCACCCTATTATAAGTACCGCCCCTCTTGAACTGGTTGCGATTGACCACGTAAAGTTAGCACCCAGTCGCTCAGGAGTATGCCTATGCCATGACTATTATTGACCATTTCACTAAGTTTGCCGTAGCAGTGCCTGTGAAGGACCTGACAGCCAAGACGACCGCTGAATTGTTCTGGAAGCACTTCCTCCTGCCTTACGGCTGCCCAGAAAAGATCCTCACCGACCAGGGGTCTGCGTTTGAGTCTCATCTGTTCCAGGAGCTGTGCCGACTACACAATTGCCAAAAGGTCCGGACCACGGCCTATCATCCACAAGGTAATGGACTCTGTGAAAAGATGAATCAGACCCTGATTGAAATGTTGAGAGCCGTGCCTCCTGAGACCAGAGGAGATTGGCCTAACCTGTTACCACAGCTCATGTATACGTACAATAATACTATCCATTGTTCCACTGGATACACTCCTTTCTACCTGTTGTTTGGGCGTCAGGGTAAATTGCCTGCAGATCATTCCCTGGATGTACAAGTGCTGGATGACATTAATCCCCTGCCTAAAACTGACTGGGTAGCGGAACATCAAAGGCGCTTGCTTAATGCCAAAGAAATTGTCCAGGAGCGCATGGAAGGTGCCCGGGAGCGACAACAAAAGACTATGATTTGGCGGCCCATGCAGAGCCCTTGGCTGTGGGGACACCGTGTGGTTGAAGAACAATCACCGTACCAGTAAGCTGGACAGTAAATGGGAGAGAACTCCCTATCTTGTGTCTGCCATCCCTAATGCTGAAACTCATACCTATGAGGTCACCCGAGAGGGTAAAGGTCCCCAAATTGTTCACAGAAACCGCCTAAAACTCTGCATGACAAAGGGGCCCACTGCTGGAGACTCCGGACCCCAGTCTCCTGTGCCAGGACTTTCTGCTCAGCCTGTGGAGCCTATGCAGGCTGTGGCGGATCTAGTCAATGATGCTGAACCACTCCATTGGTTCCTCACACCTTGGTTAAATTTGTTGGTGCCCGCTCCAGCACCTACTGTGCCTTCACCTCCCGGAAGAGCCGGTTCAAAATGTCCCGGATCCAGTCCCCCTTGTAGAGGATCCTCCGGCTCCTGTTGTTCCTGATCAGGGTCTCACTGGTGGAGACCCTCCTGTTGCTCCTCTCCCTTCTACCTCGGTGCTAAGGGAGGAGGAAACTCCTGTGTTGAGAAGGTCCACCCGGATGAACAGGGGCGTCCGCCAGTCCGTTTAGGGGACTTTGATTATACTGGTGGTGTCTCCTCCCGGGCAGTTACTACTGGAAATACCTTGCTTGACGTTTGTGCGCAAGAATGGACTCCTCCACGCGAGCCCTTGCCTGTGATACACCCCAGGGAACCTCTGTGTGAGCATCATCCTTTTAAGTTTGTGCCCAGAGATGGACTCCCTGTGTGCGAGCCTCTGTGATATGTTTTTATGGACTCACTCATTGTCATGGACTATCCTGGTATTCCCTAACATCCGCTGTGCCAGGTCAGCGCCCCAGTTCCACTCTTTATCCTGAAGGAAGAGAACGACGCCCCTTGTCACCGCGCTCCACCTTTTCCAGCTGGACCTGATATAAATTATGCAGATGTCATTCATTTGTGTTTATGTATGCCTGCATGTTTTCCTTTTGTCTTTCAGGAGATGAATCCAGCTGGGTGGACCCCTGTGGTGGAGTACGAGGTCGTACTCAGTTTAAAGTTGTGGGGTATGCAGTATACGGGCACTTTGATACCCGTTTACCACCATTCTGTTATGCTGTGTGTTTCATGTAATTGCCTGCAGCAATGTTGAAGGGTGTCATTTGGGTATTGGACCACTGGGGGAGCTGGTGAGCAGTTTATATATATAGCTAGGCCAAGGCAGGCTAGTGCAGTGCAGACCCTGGAGTCTGTGAAGGCCACATGTCTCAGGCCTAGGCCAGTTCAGCAGAAGTCAACCTGGAGGCAATCCCTAGAGCAAGAGGTACTAAACGTCAAGAGGAGGTACTCTATAAACTGGAGATTCAAGGATATAAGCCAGAAGTAGGGCATTGGGGCCTTGAAGCATCAATTCCAGTCAGGACGAGTCAGGAAGAAAGTAAGGTTCACCTGCAATTCCAAGTCCTGTATTATCACCCTCTGTTTAACCTTGCTGGATGTAAGACCACTGCAATTTTGATTGTCTGCAAAAAGGAACTGTTGGAAAGACTGCTTACTGTATCATCACTGTCTTCAGTAAAGTTTGAATTCTGTTTTCAAGTTACCAGTCTGCACCTCTGTTATTCCTACTGTAAATACGGTGTGCCACCGTTTACTGGCACTGGCGTCACGACATATCAGGGACTTAGCCATAGGCACGTTAAACTATAACACCAAGGGCACCTCACCTTCCACCTGGCTGTGTCCCTCAAGAACCCAGAGAGTGCCCCAGAGGAGCAGCGTGCCGGCCTCTCCATCACTGGCATTCCCCAGGTTAGTTCCACACATTGCCCTGACTTGGGGATGCTACATCTAGACAAATCGTTGGGCAATTATTTTGCCAAGCCTTCTGGCCGGGGGAGCGAATAACTCCAAATTGTGTAAAATTTGGTATGTATTTCAAACCAAATTTTTTTTTTAATACTCAAAAGTACCGATCTTAACTGTAAGTACCGAAACCATGATAGTTTCTGTGACTGTTCTCTTTGTGATAATTCCGTGAATGAAACAATATCCCAATTACCTACTACCTGTGTCATATACAAAATATTACTTTTTTGCCAATACTGATCCCTACCCAATTCATCTAAAGTTTGCAAGTGCTGATTGTACCACAAAGGAGTACATCCCAGTGAGCCCTTAACTTCAAACCAGAGTCTAATAGAGTACCACGACTTCATAAACAAATTCCTGGCAAATCTAAATCCCTTATCAGAGTCGGTCAATTGGCCAGACTCCAATAAAGTAAAAAAATTATCATATGGAGAGCTATCCACTTAGTACCTGCAGATTGAACTGTCCATCCACTCGCGGAGAAAACAAAACTGTGCTGGCTAAAAAATAGCCCCTGAAGCAGGGGAGATTAAGCCCTCCCCTCTCCAACGGCTTATACCAATGGTCTAGTTTAAGTCTTACACGTTTCCTCCCCAAAGTAAATCATTAATAATTCTTTCAATTAATTTAAAGAACCTATCCCCAATCCATACTGGAGAGTTCCTAAAAACATAAAGTACCCGGGGAAGAATCACCATCTTAACTAGAGATATTCTATCAGCTTTCGACAAAGGCAAGCAAAGCCATATTGTTATTTTTGATCTTAACTTATTTATCAGTGGAATCAAGTTAAGCGGAATAAAGTCTTCCACCCTAGGGGAGATTATAATACCCAGATACTCAAAGGATTTGTAAATTTTCAAAATGTTCAAATGGCTCTCATTAGGGAATGGAAATTTATCTAAGGGCGTAGTCATACTATCTAATGGCATAAGTGTGGTTTTATCCCAATTTACAGCCAGACTTGAGGCTTCCCCAATGGAATTTACCATTTGAATAATATTTAACATAGTGAGTTGTGTCTGTTGGACATAAAATAAAATATCATCTGCATATAAGGAAATACGATCTTCAGTTTCTAATACCACAAACCCTAGAATCCTAGGGTCTTGTCTAACCCTAGCGGCAAGGGATTCGATATAGATATAGTCAAATAAAAGGGGAGAGAGTGGACATCCCTGGCGAGTGCCTCTAGTCATAGGGAAACTTCTTGTAAGATGACCATTTATATTAACCTCCCAGGTACGCCCTGATGTCCGAGTCCTTAAGGACACAGGATGTACTCTGGGACAATGCCGTGGGGGGTCCTTTGACCCCCCTGTATCAGCAATCACTGCAAACTGCAGGTCAATTCAGACCTGTGGTTTGCAGTGCTTTCTGCTGTTTCTGATCCCCGCGGTCCGTGACCGCGGGGATCAGAAACCTGTAAATGCCTGAATGCCTATTTTTGCGGGCGGGCAGTGCGGGAGGCGGGCGGTGCGGCAGGCCGCCTTCTCTGTAATATTCATTGGTGGCCAGTGGTTTAGCAGAGTGTCAGCACATTGCTGACACTCTGCTATAAACTGCTGACATCTGTGCTGGTGCAGATGTCAGCAGTTTAACCCCTTCCAGCGTATGGACCGCTGTATGGAAGGGGTTAACAGGGAGGGAGCTCCTCCCTCTTCCATCGGGGGCTGCTGTGCATTTGCAGCCGCCCGACAGGATGGGATCACAGAGGGAGGGGGCCCTCCTCCCTCCCCATCACCCGCTGCTCTGTTCTGGCAGCGGGTGATGATTACCATGGCAGCAGGACGCTTTCAGAGGAGTCCTGCTTGCCATGGTAATGTAAGTCTGATCTGCCTTCTGCTAAAGGCAGATGTCTAATCAGATTAAGTGTAAAAGATAAAATACAGTACAGTACACTATATGGTGTACTGTACTGTATTATACTGACATCAGACCCACTGGATCTTCAAGAACCAAGTGGGTCTGGGTAAAAAAAAATGTAAAGAAAAGTGGAAATTATATAATTGCATTTCCATTTGCCATTAACTCTTGTGGAACACCTAAAGGGTAAATGACATTTGTAAAATCAGTTTTGAATACCTTGGGGGGTGTAGTTTCTAGAATGGGGTCATTTCCTCACAAAGTGACTCCAGGCCTGAACTGGTCCCTAAAAAGTGGATTTTTGAAAAATTCTGAAAATTTTCAAGATTTGCACTTGCACTAAGCCTTGTAATGTCCCCAAAAAATAAAATGGCATTCCCAAAACGATCCACACATGAAGTACACATATGAGGAATGTAAATTAATAACTTTTTTGGCAGCATTATTATGTATTATAGAAGTATAGAAATTGAAACTTGGAAATTTGCACATTTTTCCAAATTTTGGGTAAATTTTGTATTTTTATATAAATAAAAATGATTTTTTTTTTACTCCATTTTACTAGTGTTATGAAGTGCAATATGTGACGAAAAAACAATCTCAGAATGGCCTGGATAATTTAAAGCATTTTAAAGTTATTCACACATAAAGTGTCAATGGTCAGATTTGCAAAAAATGGCCTGGTCCTTAAGGTGAAATATGGCCGTGTCCTTTTAGGGGTTAAGTATTGCGACAGGAGATCTATAAAGAAGTTTAATCATATTAATAAACCTAGGGTCAAAGCCCATCCTGTAGAGCACTCTCCATAAGAACCCCCATTCAACTCTATCAAAGGCCTTAGACACATCTATGGACAAGATGGATCGCGAGGCCCCTCAAGACACCTGTAGATTAGAGAAAAGACGGTGTAGATTATAATGAGTCCCTTTATTAAGAATAAAGCCATTTTGGTCTGGATGTATAATTGATGTCATAACCTTAGATAGCCTCATAACTAGGATTTTGGAAGCTTGACATCTGTATTAAGGAGAGAGATAGGTCTGTACGACCCCAAATCACTAGGGTCTTTACCCTTCTTTAATATTACTGTAATTACAGCCTCTGTCATTGGAAGGGCTCCCTCTTCTATTGCGTCAGAGAATGTTCTCCACAGATGGGGAAGGACAACCTCCCTATATTTACGATAAAACTCATATGGGAGTCCATCCAATCCAGGAGAGGAATTACCTGAACAGGCCTTGATTGCATCCTCTATCTCTTGAAGACATAAATCCATCTCTAGACATTCTTTTTGAGTGTCCGTAAGAACTGGAAGGGAAATGGAATCTAAATATGAGTCAATCACAACCTCTGAGAGGACACTCTCTAATTTATATAATTCACAGAAATACTTTATAAATATTTCTATGTTTTCCTCCTGATCTTCAACAATAGTACCATCTGGCGTGCGGATACTGCGAATCACTTTCTTTGGATCCTGGCTAGCTATTACCCTAGCCAGCATCTTCCCAGGCGACCTGCCTCAGAGAAATATTTCTGTCCTCTAAAGAATAACCTCTGTTGAGCTTTATCCAGAAGAAAGTCAGATAAGGCTTGACTTGTCCTCTGCATAACCTCCCTACCTTCCTCTGTTTTTACCTTCGCATATCTAGCCATTCCGTCAGCGGCTGCTTCCTCTAGCTCTTTCTCCTTCATAGCATAACGTTTACTTAAATTTGCAATTGTACTAATAAAAATCCCTCTCATAAATGCTTTAAAAGCATCCCAGACATAATAAGATTTTGCTGAGTCATAATTCCTATCCCAAAAAGAAGTAATCTTACTTTCTCTCCAATTATGATTATCAATTATTAATAGCCAATGAGGATTCAATCTAAATGTGGGTTTTACTCTAAGATCATTACTGACCATACATAGCTTTATTAAAAAAGGAACATGATCTGAGATGGATCTGGCCTCATATTTCATCCGTTTAATACAATTAAGATAACCTTTGTTTATCAGGGCCAGATCAATTCTAGACATCGAGCTTCCCGACTTACTAACACAGGAATAAGCTCTTTTTCCTTTGCATAGGTATTCCCAGACATCCACAAGGCCCACCTCCTGGCAGAACCGAGCCAGCAGGGACCCCTGGCCCGGGGAGTACCTATTTCCTCCTATAGAAATCCTGTCAACCTCTGGATTCATCATACAGTTGAAGTCCCCGTTGACTGTAACCGAACAGTCAGGCCACTGATCCACAAAGGCCATCAAGCAATTCAATACTTGCATTGAGAAGGGAGGGGGGATATAAATAAAAGCCAAAATACCTAACTTCCCATCAAGCCTACCATGAAGAAAAACATTCCTCCCCTGCTTATCAATAGAGGATGCCGAGCATCTGTTTATGAATTAATACTGTGACTTCTCTAGAGTATAGCTAGTATACGTGGAGTGATAAACCTGTGTAGCCCACCTCCCCCCAAGTCGGGGGATCGTGTCCTGGGTAAAATGGGCTTCTACCAGGCTAACAATAGCAGGTAAATGTCTTTTTTATCTTCTCCCCAAGGCCCCGAACATTCCAAGTAAGTATTCTTATAATCATTAATTAATTAATTGCTAAATTCTTCAAGCTTCACTCCGCTCCCCACCTCAAAAGACGACGCATCGTAACCCACCCTCCCCACTTATCCCACCCCCCCACACCTTCCCCAACCCACATGCCCCATATGCCCCATGATCCGTAACTAAGGGTACCAGACCCTCCCCCACCCCCCCATCCGGACCTCCACCAAGAAAAACAAAAGCAAGAGCTAAGATATCAGATATCATTTTAAACGTTATTCCTATCTAACCAGTCAGTGGCCATATCTAACCATACTTGCTGACCAACTCCTCCCAGTCCCTCCAAACCTAATTATAAGCTGACCACGTAGCTTCAGAAACTGACTGTTGAACCAAGCGCCATGCCATCAAGTTTAAAAGCCCTTGGTACCAAGTTCCAAGGCCTCGTTACTCCCCATCAGGCGTCAACCCATGAAATCTGTCCCACTGAAACCGAGAGAAGGAGTCATCAATGTCATTGTACACCTCTGGGACATGTTTGGCCAAGAAATTAGCACTGAACACCAACCCTCGCAGCACTAAATAACGCAGAAATCACACCACTGGCGGTGAGCTGGCAAACTGAGAGTTAATGGCCTGTACCATCCCCAAGTTGTCGCAATAAAAAAGCACCTTTTTACCTTTCAGAAACCTGCCATAAATAACTGTGGCCACTACAATCGGAAATAGTTCCAGGAGCGCTAAATTATACACCAAACCATCCTGTTTCCAACTGTCTGGCCAATGCCCTGTGCACCACTGCCCTTGGAAATATGCTCGAAACCGTGTGCCCCTGAAGCGTGAAAAGTTTCAAAAAGACATTTGACACTGACAGCTCAATCATTACCGTTCTGCCATTATACGTCCCCAAAAACCTCCACCACACCTCCAAGTCCGCCCACGGATCTGCCGTCAGCCTAACGCCCTCGCCATGGAAAGAAGCCGGCAAAACACCCGCCCCATGGGCATAATCCTGCATGCAAAATTAAGGAACCCCAGCAATGAATGTAAGTCCTGCAACAGTATCTTCCTGCTCCGAAGCGCCCCAGCCACAACCGCCTTTAACTCAGCAAGCTTATCCTCAGGGAGTCGGGACTCCATAAGCTCTGTGTCAATCACAATGTCTAGGAATTTAACGGTTGTAGATGGACCCTGCATTTTCTCCCATGCTAACGGAACACCAAAAGCAGGCTCTACTCTCTCCATGATTTGCAGCAGAAGTGCACAAACCCACATAACTTTCAGACCCACAAACAAAAAGTCATCCAGGTAGTGGAGCATGGATTCAAGGTGCGACTTCTGCCGCACCACCCACTCCAGGAACAAGAAATTGCGCACCCTATGGGAAGGCAACGATCCACAAAGTATTGCTCCTGCTATTTACACCTCAATAAAACAAAACTGTCTGGGTTTACCGCCTTTATGTCAGTTTTCACCATCAATGTCCCAACCCCAAACTTCTGTACTCAAGCTATAGCCGAATCAATTGACGCATAAGACACAGCACACAATGCCGGATCAATCCCATCATTAACGGAACAACCCACCGTATGACAAATGATGTATCATTTGGGTACCAGGCCTAACAAGGAAATGCGCAAGACCGGAAGAGGCAATACCAAAAAAGGACCTTCCATTAACCCCAGCTCAACCTTCTTAAACAATTTTTTTCGAGACAACCCTGGCTTAGCTAAAGCCAAGTGCAAGTTTTGAGGTTTCCCGGATGGAGGTGATAATGTGCATAGAATCCAAAATCCATTTGCAAACCTTTCCTCTAAAAGCAACACCGCACTCCTATTTGGGTAACAAGCGAGAAACGGGTGCATCTTTTCCACTTTCAACAGCGTCGCCCCTCTTATTCTCAGATTCTCCACTCTTCCCTCGCTGCTTTTTAAAGCATCTGGACAAACTGTGAAAACCTCCGCAGCCCATGCAATCATGTTTAAACCTGCATTTTCCTCTGAATAGGCACTGCCCCTCATTAAATTGCAAGCAACAACCTTTACTGACGGCAGCCAGCTGTTGTGTCGCTGACCCCAACTCGTCGGCTGTGTCCCAAAAGGGCTGCACCCCACTTCGCCGGGCCGCTCTCTCTTATTACAAACCCTCTCATCCCGGGAATCAGAGACCTGGCCCTCTCCTGGATCTCCTCTTACCACATCAACAGAACCTTCAGTATTTCCCATTCATACGACACCTCCTGTCACAAAACACAGAGAGGGGGGAGGGAAGTGACAACTGTACTCCACCCTCACCCCCTGTCCCTGCCTACTTGCCTCGCAAGTCCTAGCGACAGGGGACAACTGGACTGCAAACCCTAACTTAAATACGTGCAGGGAGGACTAAAAGACAAACAACAGAATAGTCAGACAAGCCAGGTCAAATACCAGGAGAGCAAAAACGGTACCAAATGGGGAGAGCAGAGAGTAGTCAGAAGCAAGCCAAAGTCAAAACCAGGAGGATACGTCAGGACCAGAGGAGTAGGAGATGAGGAGGTCAGGTACCAGCAGAGAATCAAAATAGCAAAGCACCAGGATTGCAGGTAGAACCTTAATAGGCAATCTGCGGCCAGCAGACTGCCTGTTTAAATAGGGAGCCAGAGGGGTCATGTGATGTGGCCAGCATCACATGACTCCACACAGACTACACAGCCAAACACCAAATGGTCAGCTCGTTGCACAACCCTTACACATTTTGCATGGATGCGCATAGATGCGCAGGGGGTGTCGTGATACCTCCTCATCATGCCTCTCTGTTGGTGTCTCTCAAGGGTCTGTCTTCAGTCCCCTACTTTTATACATTTATACATTTGGCCTGGGATAGTTTATAGAGTCCCATGGCTTACAATACCCCCTCTATGCTGATGACATTCAAATCTACCTCTCAGACCCAGATGTCACTTCTCTTCTATTCAGAATCCAATCATGTCAATCAGCTATATCTCTTCCCCCTTCTTAAAACTGAACATGAAGAAAACTGAATTGATCATCTTTCCCAAATTTCAATCTGCTCCCCTACCAGAAATATTCATTACATTTAATGGTGCCACGCTTTATCCAGTCTAACAGTTCCGCTACCTGGGGATAACATTTTATTCTGCCCTGTCCTTTAAGCCACCTCTGGCTTTCAACTCAAGAGCATCTCTCATATTCGCTCATTTCTCACCCCTGAGTCAATTAAAATGCTAGTGCATGCTCTCATCATCTCCCGCCTGGACTACTGCAACATTCTCCTTTGTAGCCTTCCATCTAGCACTCTTGCACCCCTCCAATTATTTTCAACTATGCTGCCCGGTTAATCCACCTCTCCCCTTGTTTCTCCTCTGCCTCTCCCCTCTGCTATTCCTGTCACAAGCGTCACATTACCCAGCGGATTTAGTTTAAAATACTAACAACATATAAAGCCGTCCAGAATCTGTCCCCTCCATACATCTCTCACCTACATTCCCAAAACATCCCAAGGAGTAATCTTGAATACCTTATAGTTCAACATCCAACAGGGCAGGATAATTGTCCATGTTTCACCATGTGTCATAGTTATTCCAAAATTGTAACTTTTTTAGTTTAAAGAAATTCCGGAGGAAGATTAGTGTCTCCCTCTGTCTGTCTGCTGCTTACAGACAGAACATGCTGTGTTTTATGCTGGGACAAATGGAACAATGAGAATAAAATCCTTTCATAAAAAAAAAAGTTTCTCTGTCCAAAGTGAGAACCCAGTAATTACAGATATCGCTTAATTATTTATAGAATTTAATTGGACTGTGGAGCAGCGCATTTCAGCAGACTAAATGGCAGATGAGAAGATGTCCTCATCACGCCGTGTCGGCCTGATCATCAGCATAATATTTTTATAATGTACGAGCAAGAATTCCATAATGAGGAACCTTTGGCGCTGTCTATTGTCTCTTCCCGTCTCTTATTTATTTTCCTTTTTTCTGCCCTTTTATTTTAACATGTAATTAGCTCTTGGAGTTGCATTACACCTGGCACAAGACACTTGTACAAGGCGCTCCCACAAATGTTGCTGGTCCTAATTAATGACATTTAGTAAATGCAATTTTTTCATTTTGACAAGGTGGAAGGGGGTCAGTCTATGCACAGGAAGAGTAAGACAAAGTTATAATCATTAAGAATTGGTCCAAACTTTAATTTCCACTTTAAAGGGGAGTGCACCTTTTAATATATTATGAGTTTGTCATTTGAAAACTAGCCCATGAGCGCCATCACCCTTAAAGATTCTAAGAATGAAGAGGCTGATGTACTTGGTGCAATGTTCTACAACTCAAAATATTCATTTCAGAACTTCTTCAGGAACAGCATTGCATGAATTAATTTCCACATTCAAATACATTGTGAGATTAATGGCGTACCTCCAATAGGGGCAGACCACACAGCTGCTATAGGGCCCCTGGGTGAAAAGGGCCCAGCTGTGGAACCCCCCCTAATTACACACACAAGCTCCCATCACTTCCTGAATGCCTGCCTGGGGCTCAGGCTCTGCCTTTCAGGTCTCTTATATGGCACACTATACAGTATATTATCCAAAGAAGTTCACAGGTAAGCAGCACCATGAGTTGACAAATGGGTAAAACCAATATCCAATAATGGGGTACCAGGAAAACATCCAGGGTATCTGGTGTATGCAGTGTCAGATTCTGGCTTGAAATTCCAGCGTTGATTCATATACACTATATAATTAATTATACGCAGCAATAGCCACAGTTCATGGGGGGTGTTGCACACTACATATATAATACGCAGCAGCAGGCACAGTTCATGGTGCAGGGGGAGGGACCAGGGAAGGTAGTGGGAGGGGCTAATGATGGGACATGGGGGCCCAATCCAGATTCCCACTATGGATCCCAATGATTTTTATGTACGTCCCTGTCCGAGATGTGCACTGGGTGCTAAGTCTTGGGAGGGGGTGATGGTGTTGGGATCTGGATGTTTAATTAAAGGAGTTAATTGGGATTTTTTTCTTTTAAATCCCCCATCCACCCCTGGCGGGCAGGACTTGCGAAGAGAAATATACTTACCTGCTCCCTGCAGCTCAGTTCCAGCTCCCTAGCTCCCAGACTGTCTGTACTGCATTTCTGGTTCCCATCTGTCAACATCCGCATGGATGGAGTCACAAGCGCCATTGCAGTTAAAAAGTCTGTCATCAGCTGTGATTTATTCCCAAGTGGCATGTCACTTCATGTATTCGGTCAGGCAGAGGAAAGCCTGCCGGAGTTCACCATATCTAGGATAAGCAGATACTGCTGTTAACCACCAGACTCTATTCACTATAACTGGATCCGGTGGGGATCCATCCAGTTTCCAGCATGAGGGCCAGCTTTTGGCAAGACAAAAAACGGTGCATGCACAGGTTTTTGTCCTACCGAAACCTGGCCAGAGCTGCATCAGATCAAATTGTAGTCAATTCCTGGTGTCTGCGTACACCGTCATACAGTTTATATTTTGTCTTTACTGTCTGTTCAGACTACACAAAAACTGAAAAAAGTACGACATCACTGCTGTATTGAATTTTACATGCTTTATTCAATAAAAATTAACCTGATTAAAAAAAAAAATTGTAGTAAATTCGGCATTTAAAAACACAGATGTGAAAGTAGTTCTATGCTTTTCTATGGTTGCCCATTAATCCACAATATCTGATATCTCTGCAATCAGATTGGTAGCACATTTGATCTCTAGGTATATGTTCGTCTCTACAAAGTGAATTTTAAAGGCAAGTTTCATTCAGACTCTATCCCCCACCTCTCCCTTTCCCATGCTGTGTCTAGCCCTGCACTGGTTCTTTGCTCTGAAGGGCAGGACCACTATAAACGGAATGAAGCGGCAAATTGAGTAATTACTACTTATTTAGAAGAATGACCTGATTGGCTGATCATCTCACTGTATTCATTATATCTCGCTTCACATATGATTATTGTTATAACAAGGTCATCAAAAGAGGAGAGATTAGAAACACAGAAAGGCACAAAGTAGCATAGCTGAGAGGCGATAAGGCAGGTAAATGATGTCTAAAATCCATGACTAGTCTCGCGCAAATAATTCGAAGCTGAATTTCCTTGCGCTTCACTGTAACGAATCAGGTTTTCATAAAATGGCGGCTGCACATGTTACAAAGCGAAATTAAGAAGAACGCAAGTTCCCCCATAATGCCGTGCAGCCAATCCACAGAAAGCAATCCCCTGTGATGTCACAGCCCTATAAAATCCTCATCCCGCGCAGTCACCAACATTTCGCTGTGAGCTGAGCATATGGAGAGACGTGGCAAGCGATCATATGCTAGGGACAGTGTTGCTGAAAACTATTTTAAAAAGAAATATTGGAGAGGAAGAGTGTAGGGAGATCATAGGGGGAGTTTTTTGAGACTGTAGGGAGAGTAAAGGGAGACTGAAGGTTGAGTGTAACCGCCATGTGCATCATGTTCTCATGCACCCACATTCAGAAATTTATCACAGTGAATGCCTTCTGTTAGCTGTTGCGTTACATAGCATTAGTGTGATGCCACAGTTAAATACTCTGCCCAGTACATGTGTGCAGTGTAGTGAAATTTATCATACAATGCCTTCTGTTGGCTGCTAAATTACATAGCATCAGTATTAAGTCACAGTTAAATATTTCGCCCTGTACATGTGTGCAGTGGAACTAAATTTATTATAGCGAATGCCTTCTATTAGAAATATAGTTGTTATATACTTCGGCCAACATACAGTTGCCTGGGCCCTCCAAATGAATATGCAGTGGCAAAAATGATGCTGAAGCAAGCACAAGTAACAGCAGAAAAAGGGGTGGTGGTAGCAGCAGCCGTAGCAACAGGCCAGAGGTGCCACTGTCATCTAGCAGCTGTGTTTTGACCAACAATCCAGCTGTACTGGAATGGTAGGAGGGGTACACCGTCTGCTACTCGGGAGGTCTGTGAGGAGTAAGAGTGCACATAGTAGCAGTAGCAGGCAGGCATCACGCAGTGGTGGAGGGAAAATGCTATACTTGGCAGTGTAAGAATATTTCACACAGTCACTGATGTTAGCGTGGCAGTACGCAGGATGTGTGGGCAGAAGGTGAAATGCGAGGGTGCTGATTTTGGCACCACAGTCTTGTGTCAACACATGAAGCGTCACCATAAAGTGGTGTGGGAAAACCGTGCCATTCATTTAGTATTACAGCCTGATTTAGCAACCACTGCATCTCCCACCGGCCCGCACCCCCTTTCCAGCAGTTAGAACTCATCGTCAGCAGAAGGAAGCTGTCATTCCTACCCATAAATTTCAATGTCGTCTATTGCTTCTGATGCTTCTCCTCCTCCTCTTTTTCCTCCTTCTACTCCTGGTCACTTGTTTCAACAGCAATCGCTTTCTGCAACAATTAGTGGGGCCAGGTCTCAATGATGACCATCCTCATCTTTTGCTGGGTTTACTTCTTCCAAATTATCCTTTGCAGTCTACATGTTGAGAAAATGCAACGGGCCCACTAGGCTGCGGCTGGGGTATCCCTTGCCCCTCAGGAGCTATCTCCGAAATATGTCACTCTTATAGAGCAAGTAATCGTGACGCCAGCTGCGGATAAGCAGCGAGGACTTGGAGTCCCCTTTGTAGATGGTAATGTTGGTACCCAGGGGTAGGATTGCCAGAGTGGTGTAGAAGTAGCCACAATATCCCTGAAGATGTTGTGTTGCACGTGTCACGGTGCTCCTTACCTGGATATGGTTGGATCCCAGATGTGGCATGGTCCGAAGCAGTGCAGAAAGGGTAGTTGAACTTGGATGAGGGATAGGTAGAATAAATGGAGTCCAGACTTTGCAGTGACATTAAACACAGCTTTACTTGGCATAAAAGGTAATCCAAACAGTTTCCAAACCTTATCTCTCTCAGCTATGCTTGGCTGGGTAAATAGGAAACTCTTCCTCTACTGCTGGAACTTAGGTTAGCTGTAGTCTGTCTCTTACATGTAATCCTAGGAACTTCTGGTCCTGGCATCAGAGTACTTCAAGCTTGCTTATGCTTGGTGTTGCACAACCTCCAATGATAAGGCTGGCGTAGGCCTAACAGAACCTGTCCAGGGAGGACCAGGCCTGCTACATTTACCTAGCAGGGATTTTCTCAGACACACACACAACCTCTTACCAGGAGGGGTAGGCTGGAACTGACCTTAACTAACTAAACTCCTCCCTCTCTAAAGAGGGCTGGAAGGAACTAGAAGGTTCCTTTCCAGAGAAACTATCTCTGCTCAGGTTTGCTGCCACCTGCTGGTAACCAGGCACATTACATATAAAACATTACATTTGCAAGGAAATGCATATACACATTGCAGGAAATAACATTGAATATGAGAGATGACACAGGACCACACAATACAGATAGTTGGGGTCCAAAAAGTGGTGGTAATGGCACTCCGGGACATTACAAAAAGTCAGCAAGATACAGAGAGAGGAGATGCAGGATATTCCTGATAACATATTCTCATCCATATTATATGATGTGGACAAGAAGGAAAAGCAGATGGCAGAACAAAGGTTCTCCTACCTGTAGGTCATGAGAGCACTGGGGTTGGAGAAGTGGGTTCGCAACGGGGGCAGGCTTTCTTTTTCTGTCACTCCAGGAATGCGCCATGACATTTTCTCTCCTCTTATCAGTTCGCTGGATCCAACTGCCGGCCATCTGCTGCGCCACGAGGTACTCTTCATATGTGGTTTCTGAATCCAAGGATTAAAAGCAAGTATAACTTGCCATATAAATGTATATATTGACCACTTTAATTAATTCTCATACAAAAGGGGCATTTTCAGGAGATTGCAGGCCAAAACAGCAATAATTTACATATTGTGCCACTCACCTAACCAGCCAAATCCCATACCAGCAACAGCCCCTGTTTGGCAAATATATTATATGGCAGCTACTAGTTTTCAGGTTCCTGTCCCTTATGGCAATTATCCTGTGGTTATGTTTGATCCATTCACCATGTTATAACGAATCAAATTCCGTGGCGAACTTTGGCGAGGCTGCCGAATCGTACTTTTCAAAACTACACTCATCTCTACCCATGACCAAAAACAGTTAGGTGACAAACAGCTCTGCTACATCCTTGAAGAGTCATGAGACATATTTCAACTTTCTGAGTTTTTCATCATTTCCAAGATTTACTGCTTGCTGTCAGTGAGAGAAAACATTCTTGATTACAACATGATGTCATCAGCATTGACGGAATTTCATAGCAGCGGGCTGATCGTCTGCTATGATCAAGCGATTTCACATACATGTGGAAATATTTCAATTTACCAGCTAAGTGGCTAACAGAAATATATTATGTTGTAAAGTTAGTCACTACGTAAATGTAACCATTGATATAACATTTTTTGGAAATATGGCTTCTCTATAGACAGAGTATCTAAAAGATGCTGCAACCAAACTAATCTCAAATGAACCTTATATGCAAAATTCATTGTCAAGGTGTCCTAGGAAGATGCGCCAAGAAAGCATCAAAGTAAATTAGCATTTCTGATTGCTTGAGTCTCTCTGTCACCTCGGCTCTTGTATCTGCCTGTACAACATCCAGTCTCATTTTGCTGTGCTTGTGACTTTCCAGATGTTATTTAGTGAAGGTCATAAGCTTTATTCATCTTCTAGAGGTCTCAGCAATCATGGTGGGGGGACAATTCATAGGGGCATAAAGAGGTTGAAAGTTTTCCCTTCCATAGGTACTTCATAATATCTTTAAAGGACTCTGAAACAGTGCTCCAAGGCCCCTGCTTCCCTTCACGTAACCATAAATGCAAGAAATAACATTCTGCTTGCATGCCCCTAACACTAGGGGCGCTAGTTTCTCCATTGAACAGGATAGTTATTTTATGATGTAACACTCAATGCAGGAGGACTGAGGCCTCGGTATCAGAAAATGGAGCTCTCTCAGTTAATTTAGGCTCTCATCCCCAAAATTGTGACTCAAATTGTTGCTTGCTTACACCCAGAAGCTGACAACCTAATACTCTTTACAACAAGGGTATGCTGTCCTACCATCTAGGCAATCTGTGGCCACCTGGACTATGATACATGAGATAAGTGTGTGCCACTTATGTTGTTAGTTCACATAGGATTGTCTAGAGACTCTAGACTGAATACAACTGTTGAAGGTTCTCAATTGTGACAAGTGTTAGGTCTAAACAAGATTTTAAACCTTCACATGTAAGGAACCATGTTTTCATTTCCTGATAGCACCCCTTGCCTCCAATTCAGTGGTGAAAGGAAAGAGTTAACCTTTGTTGTGGAAATTTTATTATGATGTGTTGTCTAATATTGTCATCGTGTCTCTCAGTGTGTAAACCACTGGAAGTGGATATCTTGCTGCGGATATAGAGACGCAGCAAGCAGTGTTTTCTTGCCGAATGGACAGATGCCGGCTGGGGCCCCCCGCCCAAAAGGTGGATTTATTGGCTTGGCATGTATGCATTTATTAAGTGAACAATATACGGAAAGGAACGTGCATTCGTTATTTCCAGTGTGCCTGATCAACCGCTGGAGATGGTGACGCTGTTCCCATAAGTAGGCCCACATAAGAATCCTGGTGAGCCTTGTTGAGCATTGATCACTGATCGATGCTGAACAAGATCCCCCCTAGTGGTGACTAAGAGACATGTTGTGGTATTCTTTCTCTGTGTGTGTGTCATCACTTCCTTTATGACTGTACTGTACCTGAAGGGAGTGGTCAGGTGTTGGGCCTGCCCCTTCCTATTGTTATCCCTTTTGTCTATGTAAATAAAGAGGGAGTCTGGAGGAGAGCAGTCTCTCACCAGATCTCAACCATGAAGCATCTTATCTCATTACTGGAATAGTGCGGCCTTTCCTTACACAAAAGGAGCTGATACACGTGCTTGTGAGCACGGGGTAAGGAAATTACTATAACACCTTATAGATTCACTTGTCACATTTTAACCCCTGATCAGTTACTTGGATTGTAGATCTGCTACCGTTGCCCATGAGACACATCCTATTTCACAAACATAGTGTAAACTGTGTGATTTAAAGGGCAAGTCTAAGGGTACGTTCACACGACGACATTTGTCGCGCGACAATAAGTCGCACTATTGTCGCGCGACAATTTTTATAATGGGAGTCTATAGTGTTGCATTGCGACAGGCAACATGCTGCGACTGCGAAGCGACATTTTTAAGATGCAAATGGAAGCTATATCTTGTCCTAAAACATGAGCTGGTTGCTGTTCTCACTATTTTCATGGCTTTCATTCTTAAACTTTTGGTGACATCTATCATACATTTATGGTGGATGTCCAGACTTTAAACATGGCACCTGTGATCGGAGAAAACTTCAATCATGAAAATGTATCTCTTTAGATGCCCAGGAAAATGTTATACCAGGATAACTGCAATCATGGCATCTGATCAGTCATTTGGAAGAGGGCTCCTTCCTGTGACTGAACACCAGCCCATGACTAGATTGTAGGAGCTGTTTGTTTGCTATGCCAACCCGGGGCCTTCCGATTGTATCAAAGGCTGCAATACTATTTGATTTCAGTCTATGTTATGCAATCAACATTTGCATGTTCAAGTCCCTTGGGGGTGCTAAAACAAAGTTAAAAAAGGTAAAAAAAAACGTTTTTATAAATTTTTTAAAAAATTAAATCATCCCCTACCCCTATTTTACAAATAAATAAGTAAATAAAAAGAAACTAATCAAAATGTATAGCACTATGTCCCAAAAAGACTGAACTATTAAAATATAAAAGTACTTGGGAATCCTAAAGCAAGTGTTTAGTTTTCATGCAGCGCCTCCACAGGGAAAATGAAGCATTACACAGTGTCCATTCAAATTAATGGGTTGCCTGTGTAAGGTAGGACAGGACAGATCCTTCAGGACAAGAGATGCTCTTTGTAACCGTTTTCTGATGAAAAGATGAGGATCCTGAACACATGCGGACAGGAGTTCCGGCAGCCTGTTCCAGCATTGCACATAGTGGTATTTGTCTGGCTGTATCCCGGCATATTTGTCGGGTAGGAGCCTGATCTCTGCTGGACCCCATTATAGTCAATGTCGGACACCATTAGACAATAATAGTACAGAAAATGTGCACTGAACCCCAATGCAAAATCTGTAAAAGGACAAACATCTACCATGTGCCATCCACCATTGAGGCCCTTGTGCAACTACCTCTGTGACCCCTATAGCTACAAACATGTGAATTGAGAGCCCTTCACTGGGTGAAACGTGTGTAACAGGTGTTGTCAGAAATAAGAGTTGTCTTTTTGAGGGTGTGGCATACAAAATAGGGTGTGACTAATCTACATATGGTGCCATACCAAGATCGTAGCATAAATACAACACCAGAATGGAGCTCAGAAAAAAAAAATATATATATATCATCAGATCCAAACTCAGTACATAAATACAGCACGCAAACCAAGCTCAGTACATAAATACAGTGTTAGGCCTAATGCACACGACCGTATGTGTTTTGTGGTCGGCAAACCGCGGATCCGCAAAACACGGAAGCTTCTTCGCGTTCCGTTCTGCAATTTGTGGAACGGAACGCGGCCCATTGTAGAACAGCCTATTCTTGTCCGCAAAACGGACAAGAATAGGACATGCTCTATTTTTTTTGCGGGGCCACTGAGTGCTGTCTGCATCTTTTGCAGCCCCATTGAAGTGAATGGGTCCACACCTGCGGATTAAAACAACGGCTGTGTGCATGAGGCCTTAGGATAATGTGACTATAGTCACACACAAACAGGGATAGTGCATTTTTGGGAGGATTTTTCCAATTTTAACGTGACTGTTAGCAGGTTAAGGCTACATGCACACGACCATATGTGTTTTGTGGTCCGCAAATTGCGGATCTGCAAAAGAAAAAACAGATGAGATCCGTATGCCATCCGTTTATTTTTTTAAAATCCATTGTAATAATGCCTAAAATGGACAAGAATAAGACATGTTCTATTTTTTTGCGGTGCTACTGAACGGACATACTGATGCGTACAGCACACGGTGCTGTCCTCATTTTTTGCAGGCCCATTGAAATGAATGGGTCCACATCCTATCCGCAAAAAAAACCGAACAGACACGGAAACAAACAACGTTCGTGTGCATGTAGCCTAAGTGAGACAGTGATTAACCACTACAGGACCGCCTAACACACGGATGCGTCCGGCCGGCGGTCCTGTAGCTCTGGCTGGACGCATCCGTGCGTCATCTCGCGAGACGCGAAATTTCCTGTGAACGAAGCGTTCACAGTGCCGCGCGTCTCACCAGTTATACTGCAGCCTGCCAGCGATGATCAATCGCTGGCAGGCTGTAGATGCGAAATAAATCGCATCAAAGTGGTATATCAGACGCTGTTTTGTTAACAACGTCTGATATACCTGCTATCTGGTCCTCTGGTGGTCCCATTTGCTGGGATCGACCACCAGAGGACCAGGTAGCTAAGTGAAGTTGCACCAAACACTACACTACCCCCCCCCCCCGTCACCTATTAACCCCTTGTTAACCCCTTGATCACCCCATCTAGATTCCCTGATCACCCCCCTGTCATTGATCACAGCCTGTAAGGCTCCATTCAGTGGGCCATATGTGTTTTGCGGATCCACGGATCCACGGATGCGCGGATCTGATCCACAGATCCTCAAAATACGGACACCGACAATGTGCTTTCCGCATTTTGCAGATCCGCACATTGCCAGAACTATATAGAAAATGCCTTTTCTTGTCCGCAATTGCGGACAAGAATAGGACATGTTCTATATTTTTGCGGAACGGAAGTGCAGACCCGGAAGTGCGGATCCGTAATTCCAGATCCAAGCGGGACAAAGTCTGTCCCCATAGAAATGAATGGGTCCGCAATTCCGTTCCGCAAACAGAATTGCGGACGTGTGAATGGGGCATAAGGGTCCCTTATCACCGCCAGTTAGTTAGCTACTTTTAGGTAGTTAGCGCCCAGCCCACTGCACTGCAGTCACTGATTTTGGCAGAGATTTTTTCATCCACGATGATCGATGCGAATGAAAAAATCTGTGCCGTTCATTTTTCTTTTTTTTTCAGCCCAGAGGCTAAACGGAAAAAAAAATCTCATTACCCGCATGCTCAATATAAGGAGAATCGCAGAAACTCCTAATGCTGGCGATACGTGTAATGATTGCGGAGACCCTCAAATGCCAGGGCAGTACAAACACCTCACATGTGACCCCATTTTAGAAAGAAGACACCCCAAGGTATTTCGTGAGGGGTATGGTGAGCTCATGTAAAATTTTATTTTTTGTCACAAGTTAGTGGAATATGAGACTTTGTAAAAAACAAAAACAAAAAAAAAAAAACAATTTCCGCAAACTTTTGCCCAAATTTTTTTTTTCTGTGAACTCGCCATGCCCCTCACGGAATACCTTGGGGTGTCTTCTTTCCAAAATAGGGTCCCATGTGGGGTATTTATACTGCCCTGGCATTTTAGGGGTCCTAAAGCATGAGGATCCAAATGCGTAAAAATGGCCTGTGAAATCCTAAAGGTACTCATAGGAATTTGGGCCTCTTTGCACATCTTGGCTGAAAAAAAGTGGCACACATGTGGTATCGCCGTATTCAGGAGAAGTAGGACAATGTGTTTTGGGGTGTATTTTTATATATACCCATACTTTGTGTGAGAAATATCGCTGTAAACGACAACTTTTTAAATTTTTTTATACTAAGTTGTCAATTTACAGAGATATTTCTCTCACCCAACATGGGTATATGTAAACATAGACCCCAAAACACATTGCCCTACTTCTCCTGAGTACGGCGATACCACATGAGTGACACTTTTTTGCAGCCAAGATGCCCAAAGGGGCCCTAAAACCAATGAGTACCTTTAGGATTTCACAGGGCATTTTTACGCTTTTGGATTCTCACACTTTAGGGCCCCTAAAATGCCAGGGCAGTATAAATACCCCACAAGTGACCCCATTTTGGAAAGAAGACACCCCAAGGTATTCTGTGAGGGGCATGTTGAGTTCACAGAATTTTTTTTTTTTGGCACAAGTTAGCGGAACTTGATATTTTATTTTTTTTATTTTTGTTTTTTACAAAGTCTCATATTCCACTAACTTGTGACAAAAAATAAAATTTTACATGAACTCACTATACCCCTCACGGAATACCTTGGGGTGTCTTCTTTCTAAAATGGGGTCACATGTCGGTATTTGTACAGTCCTGGCATTTTAGGGGCCCTAAAGCGTGAGAAGAAGTCTGGAATCCAAATGCGCAAAAATGCCCTGTGAAATCCTAAAGGTACTCATTGGAATTAGGGCCCCTTTGCGCACCCAGGCTGCAAAAATGTCACACATGTGGTATCGCCGTACTCAGGAGAAGTAGGGCAATGTTTTTTGCGGTGTATTTTTATATATACCCATACTTCGTGTGAGAAATATCTCTGTAAACGACAACATTTTACATTTTTTTTATACAAAGTTGACAATTTACAGAGATATTTCTCTCACCCAGCATGGGTATATGTAAAAACACACCCCAAAACACATTGCCCTACCTCTCCTGAGTACGGCGATACCACATGAGTGACACTTTTTTGCAGCCTGGGTGCGCAAAGGGGCCCAAATTCCAACGAGCACCTTTAGGTTTTACATGGCTGCTCACAATTTAGCCCCACCCAAAATGCCAGAACAGTAAACACACCCCACAAATGAACCCATTTCATAAAGTAGACACCCCAAGGTATTCACTGAGGGGAATAGTGAGTCCGTCGGAGATTTTTTTTTTTTTGCCAGAAGTTTGCAGAAATGGAAACTTTATTATTATTTTTTTATTTCTCAGAAAGTGTCATTTTCCGCTAACTTGTGAAAAAAAATGAAATGATACATGAACTCACCATGCCCCTCCGCGAATACTTTGGGGTGTCTTCTTTCTAAAATGGTGTAATTTGGGGGGTATTTATACTATCCTGGCATTCTAGCACCTGAAGAAACATGACAGGTGCTCAGAAAGTCAGAGCTGCTTCAAAATGCGGAAGTTCACTTTTTTTGCACCATAGTTTGTAAACGCTATAACTTTTACCCAAACCAATAAATATACACTTATTGGATTTTTTTTATCAAAGACATGTAGAACAATAAATTTTTAGAAAAATGTATATAGAAATGTAGTTTAAAAAAAAAAAAAATTACAACAGAAAGTGAAAAATAATTTGCAAAAATTTCGGTCATTTTTGATTAATAGCTAAAAAAGTAAAAATGTCAGCAGCAATGTAATACCACCAAATGAAAGCTCTATTAGTGAGAAGAAAAGGAGGTAAAATTCATTTGGGTGGTAAGTTGTATGACGGAGCAATAAACGGTGAAAGTAATGTAGTGCAGAATTGTAAAAAGTGGCCTGGTCATTAAGGGTGTTTAAGCTAGGGGGGCTGAGGTGGTTAATAAAATAATGTAGCATGTTAGGCCTTATTCACACGTCAGTAATTTTTCTTTCCAGAATCACGGTCCGTTTTTTTGCGGATCCGTGTTTCCACAAAATTCTTCAGTTTTTGTTTTTGTTAGTGTCTCCGTATACCTTCAATGTTTCCGTATTTCCGCAAAAATCTGGAAGAACAAGAAAAAAAGAAAGATGTTTACAGGGTAACTTTTCATTTCCTGTGGATCTGTAATTACGGATCCGCAAATACGGATGACATGCGGATGACTTTTGTAACCTTTCCGCATGTCATCCGGATTTATGCGGACCATTCACTTCAATGGGGCTACGGTCCGCAATTTGCGGGCAAAAGTAGGACATGCTCTACCTTTTTACGGTTCCGTATTGCGGAAATGAAAGGATTTGCGGATGCGGAGAGCATACAGAATGCTCTCCGCATCTTTTGCGGACCCATTGAAATGAATGGGTCCGCATATCTTCCGCATTATTTCCGCATTTTTGCGGAAATAATGCGGAAAAAAAATACGGAGGTGTGAATTAGGCCTTAAACATTCCTCTCAAAAGACGTCTCCCATCACTCCTCTCTGCTCATCTGACAAAAAGGTACAAAAACATTCATTAATGCCCAGTGAGAACAGGTTTGGAAGTAACGATTTGTGTAGACCTGAATTTTGCAAATGTTATTCATATCATGTGAACTTGTTATTTCCCTTCTGTGAGGAAAGCTATGGAATAACATCAAATCACGACTGTAAAACGTAAATACATGTCAAAATTTCTTTCAAAAACTTGTAATCACTTTGAGATAACGAGGCTGCCAGTCTGAAAAGCAGAAATCATCTCATTTAGATTCTCATCATTGCGACTTATCAGGGAGGGCAAAGTGATTACTGCCTATCACGTCTTGTCCTTGGTAGGGTCTGTAACAACCTTGGTGAGAAAGCAAGATGAAAAATCCACCTGGGGTCCTGTGTCTGTCTCACCCCAAAAATAGAGGCAAATACGGTAGGTGCCAGAATAAAGCCAACGGGTTCTTAAAGGGGAAGGTAGCCTAGGAAGTAGGAAGTGCTTCATATCATTTCTAGGAGATGGTCCCACTCCCTTCAAATGACACTGCAATGTAAAGGGGTTTTATTGGAATTGGATATTGATGATCTGTCCTCAGGGTAAGTCATCAATATTAGATTGAGGGGTCTGACTCTGGTTGGAAAAAGCCACGGTGCTCTGTTGAGTGCTGCATCCTCCTCCTATGCTGGTGACATCATGTCCATAGGTCATATGACCTTTATGCAGCTCAGTCCCATTCAGGTGAATAGGTTGAACTGTAATACCAAGCACGGGCGCTATATAATGTACAGTGCTGTGAAGGGGTTCAGTACTCCTCCAAACTGCAGCCCTTTAAAACAGTTCATCTGCAGAAGTCTCAAGAATCTGACACCCACCAGGGTGATAGGTAATCAATATTTAATTCCCGGAAAAATCCCTTTTGGTGTTTCATACTTGCTCTTCATCGGTTACTGTGTACAGCTGTAGTTAGTAAAGTAAACCGGACAGTTTTGGATCATGCTGTGTGGTGTAGAGTAAGTGTCGTAACACATACTGTACACCATACTGTACATTATTGTAACAATGCCTATCCTTGTCTGCAAAACAGACAAGAATAGGAAACGTTCTATCTTTTTTGTGGTACAGCCATGAAGACATGCAAAAACAGAATGCACATGGAGTCATTTCCTTTTTTTTGCAGACCCCTTAAAGTGAATGGTTCCGCTTACGAGGCACAGAAAAAACGGAACGCAAACAGACAAAAAATATGTTTGTGTGCATGAGACCTGGATTATGCCACATTTATTATCTGTGGCACTTGCATCATATGCCAGACAGCCCCCAGGGGTATTTTTAAGGCTTACAGCTCAATGCAGTGGCGCCAAAAACATAAAAACTCTGCACCATTCCATAAATTGGTGCACTTAAACAATGCAAAGCTAGACTATATCACAATCTAAGGCCTCTTTCACACTAGCGTTGTGTGGATCCGGCTTGTACTTCCGTCGTCGGAAATTCCCGCCGGATCCGTCACAGCGCAAGACAACTAAAAGCATTTGAAGACTGATCAGTCTTCAAAATGCTTTCAGTGTTACTATGGCAGCCAGGACGCTACTAAAGTCCTGGTTGCCATAGTAAGTGGTGAGAGCCAGGGAGCATACTCACAGTCCGTGCAGCTCGGGCGCTCCACAATGACGTCAGAGCGCCTCATGTGCATGGATCACGTGATCCATGCGATCATGTGATCCATGCTCATGGGGCGCTCTGACGTCATTGTGGAGCGCCCCGGGACTCGGGAGCCGCACGGACGGTAAGTATACTTCTCCCCTGCCTCCCCACTACACTTTACCATGGCAGCCGAGACTTTAGCGTCCTGAGTGCAATGGTAACCATTCACAAAAGCTAAACGTCGGGTCCGGCGATGCGCAGAAACGACGTTTAGCTTAATGCCGGATCCGGATTAATGCACTTCAATGGGCATTAATTTCGGATCCGGCGTTACGGCATGCTACGGGTTTGTCAACGTCCAAAAAACGTTCACAGCATTCTACGGATTTCTCTCCATTCAGAATGCATTAGGATAAATCCTGATCAGTATCTTTCCGTCCTAGAGCCCCGAGGACGGAACTCTAGGACGGAAAGATAAAACGCAAGTGTGAAAGAGCCCTAACCTACATTTAGGGCCGACTTCAGCACCCGGCATACACGAGCAAGTGCTGGGGCCCCTGCTCCTGGGGGGGGCCCACTGAGCTGCTATGAGCACTTCCATCAATGACACTGCTGTCATTTCACTTACGCAGTACCCCTTCTGGTGGGCCCTCTGAGTCACACCAGGCCGGCTGCTACAGAGCTTCAGACACGACCCCTCTACACAAGACATGCTGCCTGAGGAGAGAGACTACAGGGCTGGAGAAGAAGTGTGAACACAGTCTGTGAGTCAGGGCCGGCTCCAGGTTCATGTGGGCCCTTAGGCAATAAATCCCAGGTGGCCCCCTTGAGGCATTTTTTTACATTTACATGTCCCCCTGTGGCTCTCACACGGAATAATGACCCCCACTGACCCCTTTACAGTATAATGACCACTAGTGGCCCTTCACACAGTTTAATGACCCCCCTTATGGCCCCCACAAAGTATAATGACCCCCAGTGGCCCCACACAGTATAACTACCCCATAGTGGCCCTCTATTCAGAATAATGACCCCCAGTGGCCCCCAAACTGGGGGTTATACTGTATGGAGGGGGCACTGGGGGTCATTATACTGTATGGTGGTCACTGGGGGTCATTATATTGAATGGGGGCTCTGAGAGTCATTATATCGTTATTAATTCATTTAGTCATTATATGACTCTCATTTGCCCCCATTTAGTATAATGATCCCCAATGACCCTCCATTCAGTATAATGACCCTCAGAGCCCCCATTCAATATAATGATCCCCAGTGACCACCATACAGTATAATGACCCCCAGTGCCCCCTCCATACAGTATAACCCCCAGTGTGGGGGCCACTGGGGGTCATTTTTCTGAAGTGGGGGCGACTGGGGGTGATTATTCTGAATAGAGGGCCACTATGGGGTCATTTTACTGTGTGTGGGGCCACTGGGGTCATTATACTGTGTGTGTGTGGGGGACTGGAGCCAGCCCTGCCTACACAACTCCCACTAACTATCTGTATTATATATATATATGAGCTAACTAACTATCTAATGTAATGTGACACAGCAAAGCACAGAGCACAGCAATGACACTGCTGTCTCTCTCAGAACTGTAAAAAACTGTAGAAAATGGCTGCTGGGGAGTTTCTTATGTACGAAAGGGGTGGGCAACATTCCTATTGGTTGCTATGGATGTTGCTAAGCTCAGACAAAGACATTGCAGCCTTCTCATTCGCCCACAAGCAAATAGGGAGGTTACTGATGAAAAAAAAAGTTGAATATTTGAAAATACGAATATATATCACTGGCAAACCACCAGAAGCAGCTCTCACCTGTAGTGACTAGCAAAGAAGCATGGATGCAGTCTGGACTGGACTGTGGAACTTCAAATGAAAAAACAGGAAAATCCAGCTTCTTGAAAGTTGCAAATTTATTCCATCAGGTTAAAATCTTCAGATACAGGAATAGACTCAACGAACAACGCGTTTCAGACCTTAAAAAACATTACGGTCCTTAATCATGAGCTGGATTTTCCTGTTTTTTCATTTGAATATATATCACTATATTCAAAATATTTGCGAATTCTCAAAATTGCGATATTCGCAATTAAAATTCAAAATTCGAATATTCGCGCCCAACACTAATTACTGATGCTGGAAGCACCAGATTGCAGGTGAATGACCCCTATTAATGTGGCTGAATATTTCCCTTCTGTGGTGCAATTGCCAACTTTCTTCACTTTTGTTGGGGAAGTAATTGCTTCTCTTCTGATTAATTCTGTATGAATAATTAACTATGTCTTATCTCTCCCGGAGTCATTTTAATACATTACACCAGATCCTGGAGGAACACACGGTTGTAAACATTCATAAATGAGACAAACAAACAGTAACGTCCATGGTTCTCTGAGATTACACACAATTTCTAGATTCACAGGCTGCAATTTAATCAACGCTATGTATTACTTACATATCAAATATACCACCATCTATCAGTATCAGTGAAAAGGGTTAAACTGACTATGAAAAAGGGTTTTCTGCAATTTATTTGCCTTCATTTTACTATTTCGTGTATATCTATCGGGTAAACATAATAAATTGAAGACCTCAAAATCATACTTCCCTTACGTCCTACCAGCAGCACAGATGGCGTTAACCACCCCCCGTGGACTGGCAGGACCGGCTGAATGTTTAATGAGCCCAAGACTAATAACTCAATTTAACAATTAAGTATCTCCTTAAAAGGAGGACGTCAACCCCCAGCCCACTGTGTTTTTTTCTGTCCTCCTGGACAGGTGGACTACGCGGTTTGTTCCCCCCTTTCTTATGGAAAGTGCGGGGAGCCTTCTTTTCGTTTGGGTAACGGCGTTGCCCTTTTTTCTAGGTACCTTGTCAGTTTGGCCGGCAGCTTATTTGCTGCCGGCCCCGCACAGTTGCGCCTGGCTGGGGTATTTTGGCTGCATCCTTGGTCCAGGATTCCCGGTCCCTGTGCGCCGCCATCTTCCGGAGGTGACGCGGGGACTCTCCTTTTGCATCACCTCCGGGTAATCCGGCCGTGATTTTTTTCATAGATGTGATTTTTTTATGCATCTTCCTGTGGAGGATTTACTGGGGGAAGGGTGGATTGGCTATCCCTCCCCTCCCCTATTTTGGGAGGCTGTGTGCTCCAGTTCAGTCTCTGGCTACATATGCTTTTTCAGCCAGCTCCTAGAGTCCTAAAATTGGTGTTGTTCCACTTGTGGTGTTTTTTTCCTCAGCTGCCTCCGGTCTATTTTTCTACCATTCCTGCGTAGATAGGTGGTTTACAAATGTTTTATTTGTCCCTTTTTTTCCCGCAGTGATATCTTCTCCACGGGATTCGGAAGGCAGGAAAGTGGATTCCAAGAGGAAGCATCTATCCTGCTACCATTGCAGCAGTCAACGGTTATTGTAAGCTGATCATACCTGCAATCGTGAGATCGCAGAAGCTAAACAGCTTAAGGCTGGGCTAAGACCAGCTTGGGAGACCGGTTGGGAATCCCTGGGTCTGTTGACTTAACCTACATCAGGTGTTACAGCTGCCGTTAGAGGTTTCTGACCTCTAGTGAACCTACGTTGCAGGATATGTATCAATGGCTCTGTTAAAGAAGTCATAGGCCTGGATGGAGACCTCTGTCCCGGTAGAGAGACCTTCTTGGTCTCCTTAGTTTCTTCCTCCTCGGGTGAGGAGGAGCTGACGTTGTGTTTTCTCCCCTGGAAAGACACAGAAGTTGCTCAAGTCCATCAGGTCGGGGGACCATGATGTTGACTGTGGGGAGCCTCCCGTTCCCGCTACTCGGGCACCTCGTGTCTTCAAAGCGGATGAGACCCTCCTCTCTGTCATGATATAGAGTGGAAAAAACCTGGAAAAGGTCCGGTTTTAACAAAGAAGTTTAAATCCATGTTCCCGATGGCTTAACCCTTGGTGGATTCATGGGGATCTATTCCCAAGGTGGACATGGCTATTGTCAAGTTGTCCAAGCGCACTCTGGTTCCTGCAGACGATGGGTCTAGCTGCAGGACCCCCTTGCAGAGTGCACATTAAGACGGGATGTTACGGCAGCTGCGGCTTCCGGTTCCACAGCCATAGCGGCTTTTGAAGTCTCTACGTTCCTCCGATCTCGCCTGGATCAAATTCAAGTTGATGTGAACTAGAGGTTTTTTCCAGGACGACTGGCTGCTTTCAAGACCATCAACCTGGCTACGGACTTCTTGTGCAATACCGCACAGCTCCAGTTGAAGCTAGCGAGGGAGCTTCCCCGCTAGCAAAACAAGTCCTGGGAACGAAGCCAAACACAGATCCTTGCTCTTGAAGCTAAGCAGCAGGTCTGTAGCTCATGGGAGACCAAGTGCGCCTTTGGCACCCTGTAACAATACTATCAAATAACGTCAGGGGCCTATATATAGCATGGCCCTGGGATCGGCGGCCCATATTCCATTTTGGCTTAAGCTTTGGGTCGCTGACAATTCCTCAAAATACAGCTTATATGGCCTTCCATTCGAGCCCAACCATTTGTTCGGTTCAGAGCTAGATAAGATCATGGAGGGCCTTTCAGACTAGAAGGTGAAGAGCCTTCCCCAGCAGTCCTTTCGAGGGCAGGGCAGACAAGACCGCGGTGGCAGGTCTGGCCAGCAAACAAGCTCTTGTAGTGACTGGAGAGCACAGCGAAAGGGTTTAAGGTGCTCTCGTGGAGGAGCCAAAGATGGAAAATCCACCTCCTGACTACGGGCCTCTTCGAGGCTCTTGGTTAATTCCCGTTACTCCTGCCGTCCTGCCAATAAGCTTCATGTAACCGTCGGCAGTCGTCTCTCCCACTTCTGAGAAGAATGGATCCAAGAGATCTCGGATCCCTGGGTCCTGAATATCATTTCCAACGGTTATTTAGTCAACCTCACCTCTATTCCTCTGGACAGGTTTGTCAAGATCAACCTTCTACAAGCTGCCAAGGAGGCGATCCTAGAGGCCTACATTCAGGACTACATTTGCAAAGGGGCTCTGGAGGACGTTCCGGCAGGAGAACGGGGCCTAGGGATCTATTCAGTTTTTCTGGTTCCCAATGCTTCAGGAGATCTCCGTATGATTATCGATCTGAGATATTTCAATTGATTTATAAGGAAGGTGAAGTTTCGTGTAGAAACCATCAGGTCAGTAGTTCACGTCGTCAATCCTGGAGACGTGATGGCAACCCTGGACCTCAAGAATGCATATCTGTACATCCCGATCCATCCTGGTTCCAGGAAGTATATCAGGATCACGGTCCAGGTGTCTGGTGTCATCAGGCATCTTCTGTTTGTTGCCCTTCCCTTTGGCATTTCTTCTGCCCCTTACACTTTTACCAAGGTGGTGGTTCTGTGGTGGCGGCTTTGAGGCTTCAAGGACTGACCATCATTCCTTATCTGGACGACTGGCTTTGAAAGCCTCTGCTCTAGCGGTCCCAACCCAACTTCTTCAGGTAACAATCTCGTTTCTGTTCCACCTAGGTTGGATCATCAGCTGGTAGAAGTCGAACGTGAGCCCGTCGACTTCAGTAAGATATCTAGGCTTCATAATCGACTCCACTGGGATGTCGCTCCAGTTGACTCCAGAAAGAAGATTCCGGGTCCAGAACACGGCAAGTTCCTTTCCCCGGCGAGTTCCAATCCGGACTCTCATGAAGATGTTGGGGCTCATGTCAGCGTCTGCGGAAGCAGTCCCTTGGGCTCTATGGCACCTCCGCCCTCTACAGTCGGAGGTCCTCTCCTAATGGAATGGCAGCCCTGCTGGGCTAAACTCCCTGTGCTCCCTGACTTGGCAAACTCGGTATTCCCTCAGATGGTGGTGCCATCTTTTAGACGGGAAGTCTATGACCCAGCCAATCTGGGTCATATTGACTACGGATGCGTCCTAAGTAGGCTGGGACGCTCACCTAGACGACTCTCCAGTTCACGGGACCTGGTTTCCTCAGGAGTGGTTTCTTTCATCCAATCTCCGCGAGATTCAAGCTATCCGGCTAGCCCTCCTTCACTTAGCCCCTCAAATCCGGAGCAAAGCGGTGAAAGTCCAGTCAGACAATGTGACTGCGGTACTTTACATCAACCAGCAGGGAGGCACGAGATCACTTCCCCTCCTGTCAGAGATCGGGGTGATTCTGGATTAGGCAGAGTTGTACCTTCCCACTTATCTGCAATCCACATCCAAGGCTCCCTCAATATGATAGCGGCTGAGCCGCGGTCTTCCGTCGGTGGAGTGGTCTTTACATCCGGAGAATCAAGCAGATAGTCCTCAAGTGGGTATGCCAGAGGTGGATCTCATGGCAACAAGGTTCAATGCCAAGGTGGAGAGGTTCTGCTCCCTTTACAGGAGGACAACCCCTGGCGTTAGACGCTCTGTCAATATCCTGGAGGTTCAGGCTGGCTTACATCTTCCCTCCCTTTTCCATGATACCGAGGGTATTGATGAAAATCCGTCAGGATCAGGCCTCGGTGATAGCCATCATACTGTTTTGGCCGAAGAGATCCTGGTTTACCTAGCTCACCCAGTTGAGTCGAGGACAATATTGGAGGCTCCCCACAGCAGACCCTGGTGTCGTGGGACACTCACCTCTGCTCAGATCTGCAACCTGACAGCCTGGAGGTTGATCAGTCCCTTCCCAGAATAGAAGGGCTTTCAGAGTCGGTCCTGAGAACGCTGTCTCATTCTAGAGCGGACTCTACCAAGAGAGCCTACTCTTGTATTATGAGGATATTCTCATCCTGTTGTACCTCAACTGAGGTGGCATCTGCAGATCCGCCCCTCTCCGCTATCCTTCAGTTCCTGCAAGACGGCCTTGATAGAGGCCTTGCCCTTCTACTCTGAAGGTTAAAGTTTCAGCCATCTCAGCTTGCCTTAACAGGCTTTTTTCTCAGGACCCGCTGATCAAACGGTTCCTTAAAGGAGCTGAAAGATTAAAGCCTACAGTACTGAGACCCCTTTTTTTCAATGGGTTTTTCAGTAGTTCTCAGGGGGTTAGCATCTCCCCCTTTGAACCGTTAGAGGAGGTGGACATCAAGTTCGTCACTTGGAAGTTTGTGTTTCTCCTTGCAGTGACTTTGGCCAAGAGGGTCTCTGAGCTTCAAGCTCTCTCAGCACATGAGCCCTATACCATTTTCTTACATGTCCGGGACCTTCTTAGATTCCTCCCGTATTGTAGGCCTAAAGTTCCTTCCTTCCAGAACATCAACCAGGTGATATTCCTCCCGGTTCTGTCGACATCTACCACCTCCTCCTAGGAACCTGCTAGACATCCTCTGGACGTCTTGAGATGTCTCCGGATCTATGTGGATAGATCAAGGAGTTCAGGAAAGATGAGAATCTGCTAATCCTGTTGCCGGTAAGTTTAAAGGCTATAAGGCATCCAAACCTTCCATCAGTCGGTGGATTGAGGAGACTATTAAGGAGTCCTTTGTTTCCACAATCTCTGGACCCTCCGAGATTCGTGAAGGCCCACTCTACTAGCGTTGTGGCTACTTCTTTTGCCGAGAGGAGTCTTCTGCCTCTCAACATGATTTGCAAAGCTGCCTCCTGGAGCTCTGAATCGACATTCATCTCCCATTATAGACTAGATGCCAGTCTAGCTGAGTTTTCGGCCTTTGGGCAGACTTTTCTTAGTTCTGCCAGACAGGAAGGCCCTCCCTAGGGGTTTCTTCTTGCTATCTCCCCATCTGTGCTGCTGGTAGGATGTAAGGGAATTGTTAATTTCTAACGATAATTTGTTTTCCCTTAGTCCTAACAGCAGCACACAAATTTCCCACCCTAGTAAGTCTAGTTTTTTTCTTACTATAAACACAGTGGGCTGGGGGTTGACTTCCTCCTTTTAAGGAGATACTTAATTGTTAAATTGAGTTATTAGTCTTGGGCTCATTAAACATTCCGCCGGTCCTGCCAGTCCACGGGGGGTGGTTAACCCCATCTGTGCTGCTGTTAGGGCTAAGGGAAAACAAATTATCATTAGAAATTAACGATTTTCTCTCAGAATGGCCTAGTCATCCAACTTCTTTGTAGCCGAGGACTTTACTACAGATTTCCATCTGCCTCTTTGGAGAATAGGACCACTGTGTACATTACCATTGCCCATAGAAAGTCATCCCTCTGTATGTTGCCATTGCCCATGGAGAACAGTGAGGAGTACACAGCGGAGAACAAAGGAACCCATAGACTACCCCTTGTTAGTATGGTCCACCATATTGTCAGAAATTTAGCAGCCAAAATTCTGTGTGTGGCTGTGCAGCAAGGGTTGCCATTTTGACCATTTAAAAAGATAAAAAAATAGTGGCTCACCCTCCAAAAACAAACGGCCAAGGTGCTCACCTCTTGATATTATGCAATTGAACAAACAATATAAAATGGATTGGCCCAAAATTGAATCAAATATACCATAAACTATAAAGTGCAAATAATGAGCAAACAGCAATAATGTGCAAACTGCAAATGATGTGCAACTAGGTAAAGTGCAAATATGCTTAACTTGTGGAACTTGCGCGCAAATAGCACAAAGTAAGATGATCAAACTGAAAAGTTGATCGAAGTATAAAGTTTAAACTGTGTATCCAATGTTTCTCCAAACCAGTGTTCCTGTTTGATCAATGTAACTCAAGACTGCCGGCGTCTCTGGCAGTTAGATGTCACATGCGGCAAAAAGTCAGTATAAACTTGCCAGCATACCGCTATGCTAGAAATCCAGGCTATCTTCTTCTTACCGCTCAGACCTTCGGCGTCCCGTTCGGTCTCAGGCTTAACGTCTCGTCCCATGTGACCTGGCGTTTTTTTTAAGCCTCGGTAAAACGTATGAACAATTGCGTTGGATCTTTATGCACTGGAGTTTTCTGTTAGTTGTTTTTGTCTCTTCTAATAAATGTTCATCAAACAGACGAGACTTCTTTAGATACAAAATTCCAGTGTCTTATCAATCTTTGCTGTCAATACCAAACGCGTTTTGGGGGCACTTCCCCCTTCCTCAGTGGTTATGACAGCAAGTAACTGCATTCCCCTTATGTAGGCCTGAATTGTATGATGGGATAGAGGTGTAATAAAAGAAATTGACTGGATTATCATCAGCCTTCCATACATATATGTGAAAAAACAGGAAAATCCAGCTTCTTAAAAGTTGCAATTTTATTCCATCAGGTTAAAATCTTCAGTACAGGAAATGGACCCAATGAACAACGCGTTTCAGACCTTAAAAAACATTACGGTCCTTACTGCATCCGTGCTTCTTCGCTAAGTCACGACAGGTGAGAGCTGCATTCCCCTTATGTAGGTCTGAATTAATCGCATTGTATGATGGGATAGAGGTGTAATAAAAGAAATGGACTGGATTATTATCAGATATATAATTTATATCTCAGATTTCAACAAACCTATAAATACCCTATATAATAAAATAATTCATTCATATATAAAATCAAAAGATTTTTATAAAAACGCATATGCGTTTTTAATGCATTTTAGATGCGTTTTTTCTTAAACATGCGTTTTTTATACCGTTAAGTGTATCCCATTGCAGTAAATATTGCATTGTAACTAGTATTCATTAATATATTGTATCATCATGATAATGGTATTTATTGTATTACCTCCTTTATCAAATCAAAATGTAGTGTGAAAATGTAGTATAAAATTATGATATAAAAAGGGGGGGGGGGGAGAGGGGGCAGTCTGGGAGGAAGAGGGGCTGCAAGTGCTGATATACAGCCTGACTTGGATCCCACATCTCCCCCAGACATGCCCCTCTACAAAAATCCGAATAACTCTAAATCAGCATTCAGGCCCTTTGGGATCATGGTGTTAAATTCAAATATTCTGCGTGATTCCTGTCTGGATATCATCATTATATGATTACCGCCTCTCCACGATCTCTTTATTTTTTCAATTGCTGTATACTTTAGGGAGGATGGGTCACAATTATGATGCTACTTAAAATGTTTGGATACCGAATGGAGCTTGTATCCTTTTCTTATATTAGAATAGTGTTTTTCTATTCTCTTCTTTAGAGGCCTACTTGTCCTGCCGATATATTGTTTTTGGCATTCGCATTCCAAGAGATATATAACATCTCTGGAATCGCATATCAAAAAATCTCGTATATCCATTTCATGGGTCAATCAATTCTCGTATATCCATTTTAAATGTATTTTGCCTGGACAACACTTGCATTGTTTTTTGGGGGAATTTAGTGGTCTTACAATTTAGGCATCTCCCACACCTGAAAAAACCTTTTGTGGTCAACCAGTTGGAATGATTTGTTTCTACCACTTGACCACCGCTATATCTTTTTTTTAACTGTAGGGGCTATTTTCAAACCAATATTAACCGCTTTTGTGTATATTACTTTTAGGTTACTTGTTAATAGTGGACCTACTATTTTGTCATTTAATAGAAAATGCCAGTGTTTGTAAATGATACTTTCTATTTGGCGATATTGAGCATGATATGGGAGGACTATGCATAATGTATCATCTTGTTGTTTATGTTCCTTAGGCTCAAAAAAAGATTCCCTATCCATTCCTCTAACTCTATGTAGAGCATTTTCTATAATTGGGGTAGGATATTCTTTATCCTCAAACTGCTGACTCAGTTTTTTTGCTTCCTCCTCAAATGCATCAATGTCAGTACAATTGCGTCTGAGTCTCCTAAATTGACTGACAGGTATGTTCATCAGCCATCTGGGCAGATGACAGCTAGAAAAACGTATGTCGCTGTTCTTGGCTACTGATTTGAAATATGTACTACAATTAAGTTTATTATCTTTCACCTCCACCTTCAAATCTAGGAAAGCTAGTTGTGTTGTGCTGATTTCTGGAGTGAATTTTAAATTACAGTTGTTGGAATTAATCCCATCTATAAAATGATCGAGTGCTACCCTATCATCCTGCCAAACAAAGAAAATATCATCAATGTAACGGCGCCAGAGCACCTGACTTTCCCCCAGTGACGGACGAATGTATTCGTCCTCCCAATGCGGAAAAAAAAGATTGGTGTAGCTGGGGGCAAATCTGATGCCCATGGCAGTCCCGGTAGACTGTAAATAAAATTGTTCTTCAAACACAAAATAGTTGTGTGATAGGATGAACTGAATTCCTTCCAATAGATAATGTATTTGCTTCAATTTTAAATTCACCTTGTTTATAAAATGGTATTCTACCGCCTCTACACCTTTCATATGGTTAATCACTGTATAAAGGGAACTAACATCAAGAGTTCCCATCAACCAGTGGTCTTCCCATTTGAGGGTTTCCCATTTTTATCATATCTGTCGTATCTTTAACATAGGATGTCATCTCCTTTACCATAGGTTGTAGCCATCGGTCCAAATACTGAGACAGATTAGAGGAGATTGATACAATGCCTGAAACTATAGGCCTTCCAGGCGGTGAAATCAGATCCTTATTGATCTTTGGAATGCAGTAAAAGGCTGTGATTCTCTTATGTGTACCTAGAATAAACCTAGCCTCTTGTTCCAACAGATAGCCCATCTCTAAACCTTTATTGCAAAAATCCTCTAATTGTTTATAATAGATCTCCGTTGGATCATTTTTTAGTTTCTTATAAGTTAATTCATCACTAAGTTGTCGTAAACACTCCTTTTTGTATAATTCTGTATCCTGTATCACTATTGCTCCCCCTTTTTCTGCCGGGAGAACAGTGATACCTTAAGTATCTTGTAATTGCTGAATAGCTTCCCTTTCCTTTTTACTTAAATTATTTTTGGTTTTGGTATTCCTAAACAATCTCAAATCTTTTTCCACATTTGTTTTAAACGTAGCAATATGATTACCCATTTCCTGTTTAGGATACTTTCTGGATTTCATTTTTAATGTCGTATGTTCATATTTTTGTATTTTACAGCTAGTGGACACCTGCTGACTTCCAGGATTTTTGCTAAAATATTTTTTCAAACATAGTGTCCTGACAAACTTCTCCACCCCAATATAGGTGGAGAATTTGTCAAGAGGTTTAGTTGGGGCATACGTCAAACCTTTATTTAATAGCGATGTCTGTGCTTCCGTCAACTGTATTTTACTTACATTGATTATGGTCGACGCTTCCTCTGATGATATGGATTGTCTCTTTTTACTAGAGTGTCTACCTCGTCGTATCTTTTTGTTTTTCTCGTTGTGGGTACGCTTGTTCTGCCCTGTTGTATTGATTCGGCTGACGTACATAGCTGTGTTCGTGTTTGTAAGTCAAAGGCCTCCTGTAATTGTCGTCGTAATTCTGTTGGCGTTCTCTCAGATTGTATTGATGTTGAGTATAATCTCTCTGTGGTTTGTTTTTCACATACCGTTGAGGAGATGTCGGTGTCTGTGATCTCCTCATTCTGGCTGTATGATGAGGAGGGGTAACATCTAAAAAATGAGAGGACGCAATATTTCAAATCAATTTGAAGTTGATACTGTCGGATGATCTATGTTTGATGATTTCTTACTCTTAATTTCCTGCAGGCCTTGGTCTTACCTTACCTCACCTGTGTGAGAATCCACTATAGTTGATTGATTCCTATCAGCATTTTTAAACTTTTTAGATTTCTTCCCTATAATTTCTCTCTCTAATTGATCCAAATTACGACAGATTCTTTCTTGCCATTTATGAACTTCGTCATTCTCTGGAAATTTTTCTATTTCTTTTTTTAGGAAAGCTATATGTTCTGTTGTCTGTTCTAAAATCTGAGAGCGCCTATTAATGATCATCCTTACCAAACTTTCTGACTGAGCAAAAAGAAAATCATCACATTCTTTTCGAAAGGTGTCATCTACCAAATCTGCAGCTGGGTTTTAATTAATTGTAAGCCCTTTGGGATGCATCTTTTTTGCAAAAACTGGGTAAGTGAAACTATCTCCCATTTATTATGCAATTGTTTATGTGACAATTTTTCTAATTCCTTAAAAGCATCCTCATAAGTTCTAATACGTTCCTCTTTAGGAAATTCATACGTATCAAATGAGAAAGATTGTATATTCTTCAACTTATTGTCCATATGTGCCCAGATATCCATTTGTTTCAGATGAGGAGCTCAGAGATGTTATATATCTCTTGGAATGCGAATGCCAAAAACAATATATCGGCAGGACAAGTAGGCCTCTAAAGAAGAGAATAGGAGAACACTATTCTAATATAAGAAAAGGATACAAGCTCCATTCGGTATCCAAACATTTTAAGGAGCATCATAATTGTGACCCGTCCTCCCTAAAGTATACAGCAATTTAAAAAATAAAGAGATCGTGGAGAGGCGGTAATCTTATAATGATGATGTCCAGATAGGAATCACGCAGAATATTTGAATTTAACACCATGATCCCAAAGGGCCTGAATGCTGATTTAGAGTTATTCAGATTTTTGTAGAGGGGTATGTCTGGGGGAGATGTGGGATCCAAGTCAGGCTGTATATCAGCACTTGGATCCCCCTTTCTCCCAGACTGCCCCCTCCCCCCCCCTCTTTTTCTTTCTTTTTTCTTTCTTTATGATGTCTGTTGTCTAGTCCCTTTATTGCAGGGTTCTTTTATATGACATTTTTATATCATAATTTTATACTACATTTTCACACTACATTTTGATTTGATAAAGGAGGTAATACAATAAATACCATTATCATGATGATACAATATATTAATGAATACTAGTTACAATGCAATATTCATTGCAATGGGATACACCTAAAGGCATGCATTTTTATAAAAATCTTTTGATTTTATATATGAATGAATTATTTTATCATATAGGGTATTTATAGGTTTGTTGAAATTTGATATATAAATTGGAGATATATATATATATATATATATATATATATATATGGAAGGCTGATGATAATCCAGTCCATTTCTTTTATTACACCTCTATCCCATCATACAATGCGATTAATTCAGACCTACAAAAGGGGAATGCAGCTCTCATAACCACTGAGGAAGGGGGAAGTGCCCCCGAAACGCGTTTGGTATTGACAGCAAAGATTGATAAGACACTGGAATTTTGTATCTAAAGAAGTCTCGTCTGTTTTATGAACATTTATTACAAGAGACAAAAACAACTAACAGAAAACTGATCCGGAGGACTTTAGGACCTAACACAATTGTTCATACGTTTTACCAAGGCTTCAAAAAAAAAAAACGCCAGGTCATGTGGGACGCCACGTTAAGTCTGAGACCGAACGGGACGCCGAAGGTCTGAGCGGTAAGAAGAAGATAGCCTGGATTGCTAGCATAGCATTAACATATGCTTCATAAATTATTATTACTGGAAAACAAACTACATATGCTGGCATGTTTATACTGACTTTTTGCCACATGTGACATCTAACTCCCAGAGACGCCGGCAGTCTTGAGTTACATTGAACAAACAGGAACACTGGTTTGGAGAAACATTGGATACACAGTTTAAACTTTTCACTTCGATCAACTTTTCACTTCGATCATCTTACTTTGTGCTATTTGCGCGCAAGTTCCACAAGTTCAGCATATTTGCACTTTACCTAGTTTGCACATCATTTTCAGTTTGCACATTATTGCTGTTGGCACATTATTTGCACTTTATCGTTTATGGTATATTTGATTCAGTTTTGGGCCAATCCATTTTATATTATTTGTTTAATTGCATAATATCAATTTTTGATGTGAGTAGAGGTGCCTTATTGGCTTATAATAATTTTTTCCATCTCAGATATTTTGTGTGTCCCTCCTGTATCTTTCATTTTGACCATTTAAGCCACAGATGTTCATAGGCCAGTCCTTTTTCCTATAGTGTGCAAGCATGACCACCACTGATGGATTGCAGGGTGATCGTAACCATGAAAACAAGCAGTGTATAATCTGTTGAAAAGATGAATCAAGCCAGCAAAGGAGGCAATATGGACAATCACAATACATTAGTAAGTGCCTTGTATTAACTTTCTCTACATGAGAAATGCCATTTGCTGAAGTGAGAAAACCCCTTTAACCCTAGATTTACTGTTTTCCCTCAGTATACCAAACGCGGTTTGTTTTCTGGATTAATCCCTCATCTGCTGCTCTAGCTTCTACTGATTCTCCTGGTATTCTGACCTTGGCTAGTTTATGTATTAACCCCTTGTCTGCTGTTTTGGCTCTATCTCTTCTGGTTGTGACCCTGCTTGTCTACTACTCTTTGCACTCCAGTCAGTCTGGTTGTTCTACTTCCAGCAAGCTTGCACCAGTTTTCTTCTACCTTACTCTGCAGACATAACCTTGGTCCCTAGTAACCAAGTTAATCTGGCCTTGTGTCACGCTCTGGTAAAGATCCCAAGGGTAGCGATAACTTCCTATCGACTGTAGTGGTTACAGAAGACCGATAGCAGTTTCTGAGTTTGTTGGCTGTGGTTCCAGACAGTGACCATAGTATTTCCTTACACATATTGTCTTTTGCGTCTCCACTTTTCCACTCCACACAACTACCATAAATTACTGCATTGTGGGAGATCACGTGACAGTAAAACAGTCAGAGCTGAGCTGTTATGCCAGACAACTCTCAGTGGTGTGCATATCAACCATATAAAAATTCCAACAGAATTTTTACTTTCACTTTGAGTGTAAATGGAGAAAAAAATGACAGTTGGAAATCAGCATAAGTCAACAAATGTATTTCTAAAGTTACTTTACTAGGCTAGGCAGGGCAGAGTGCTGGTTGCAGAGTGCTATTGCATTTTTGTTTTTGCGTTTGTATGTGTAATTCACCATAGCAATGTGCACCTGCATATAGGGTTGTGCTGACTGAACCCCCCACCTTTATTTCTAAAGTTACTCTACTATTAAAGTACATTTTAACTGTAAAGAATTGTCAGAAGTAGAGTTTAAACAGGTCTATCCCAATATCCAATGCCCTTAAAGAATGAATATATTAAGCCTAGTCATTTGACATAAATAAGCGAATCATCAGCCAGCTCCTTGTTTACCGTTTTGAATCATCACAATTAGTTAAAATTCAGAATCGGAGCTTCCGACCTTTGTGAATGTGTAATTCGCTCGCAGAATGTATCGCATCTCTGTTATTACAGTAATGTTTGATTGCACATTCTTCAATACACAAGTTAATTGAGGAACCAGGTTTTATTTTCTGTCATTTACTTGTGTAAACTAATTATTTTGCCATCATTATACAAAGAGATAAAGACAAAGAGAGATAATTACCAGAGAAGATTAGAAATGCGTCGGGCAAAAATTACCAAGATGTTCATTGCTCAGCAGCAAAAGTTCTGCTTTGCGGGTGACATGATGTAGCTGGGAAATTGGACAGATCCATTATTTAGGAGGGGATTGGGTTTTCACTGTAAAGCTGTTTTTCTCTCTATTTTATGTTGTTCGACTAGAAAATAAATTTTTGTTCCTGTGCAAATTTTCAAGCTCGCGTTATGTGGCAGAGTAAAAAAATAAGGAGTAAGTACAAGTAACAGCTATTTATCAATGTAGCAATAAGGCAGATTTTACAAGAATACATTAATAACAGAAAACTTTGCTCACTCTGCACCAGTTTTAATATTTTCTTCTCTTTTCATATCAAAGTAAAATATCTGCCTGCTCTGTTTTTAAGCAGATCATGGTTTATGCAACCTACTAAGAATTTATTACACAGACAAACTGCCTGAAATGAGTGACAATCAACAATACAGAATGATGATCAGCACTCATTTGCTTTCAACTTCATGTTACAATTATCAGGAGGGGTTTGAACGAATGATCATTAGTGTGATCATTAGAGATGAGCGAATTTAAAAAAATTCGATTTGCAGGTTCGCCAAATTTTTCTGGAAAAATTTGATTCCATCTGAATATATTTGCGGCGAATTACGTTAAGAAACGGCTATTTCCTGGCTACTGAGAGCCTTTATAGTGGTGTAGAACACTGTGCCTTGCAGTAACACGCATAGGTAGTCTCCTTTGGTAGTGAAATAATACTGTGAGTCTGCATGACATGCAGATGACAGGCGTTGCTCTTAGAATCACTGCATATTCACTTATTAGGGCGGTCACGAGGCCAAAACTGACCAAATAACTCAAGTATCAACTCAGCCTTACAGGTAAATGTTACTGTCAAGAAGAAGCACACTCCTTTTACACCCTCGTCAGCTGATTCCACATAGATGTCTACAGAACCTGTTCTATTAAACGCTTTTACAAGTAGAGCTCCCCTGACAAAATGGAGGGGCTGTCAGCAGTAAGTTTGTGTTGACGTCACCGATTATTTTGGCCTTCCTCTTAACTGTCAGAACAATAACCCACACAAAATGGATCCTGTCTGTGGGGCATACGCCTTTACTTGGTCAGCATTTGCTCAATAATCTATCAGTATTACTAAAGGCAAAAAAAATGGAGTGGATCTAAAACAGAGATGACACGTGAATGGAATATTTTGTACCCACTCCTGCTTTTGGCTACCAAATCATAAGTCTGCTGGGATGGGACCATACAGGCCGTAAAGCTGCTACACAGACAGGATCCATTGTGCATCTCGTTTTTCCTTCCTTCTGACAGATCCGAAGAAGTGTCAAATAAATGATGATGTCAGGCAGGCCGAAAGCCACAATAGTGGACCAGACATGAAGTGGGTAGGGTGGGAACAGCATGAGAAGTTCACAGAGTGGACCTATGACATAGTGGTGAGTTGGAAGCAGTATGAGGAGACCAAAGAGTGGCCCAATGACAGGGTCCGGAGGTGAAAGCATTATGAGGAGGCCACCGAGTGGCACAATGACAGAGTCTGTAGTTGGCGGCAGCATGAGTATGCAACAGAGCGGCACACTGACAGAGTGTGGAGGTGGCAGCAGCATGAGCATACCATACAGCGGCACAGAGTGTGGAGGTGGCAGCAGCATGAGTAGGCAAGAGAGTGGCACAATGACAGCGTGTGGAGGTGGCAGCAGCAGCATCAAAAGGAGGAGGCCACAGAGTGGCACAATGACAGAGTGTGGAGGTGTCGGTAGCAGCAGCATCAGGAGGAGTCCACAGAGTGGCAAAATGACAGAGCCTGGAGGCGGCAGCAGCATGAGTTGGCCACAAAGTGGCACAATGACAGAGTTTGGAGGAGGCAGCAGCATAAGTAGGCCAGAGAGTGGCACAATGACAGAGTCTGGAGGTGGCAGCAGCATTAGGAGTAGGCCACCGAGTGGCACAATGACAGAGTCTTTAGGTGGCCGGCAGTATGAGGAAGGCACAGAGTGACACAATGACTAAGTCTGCAGGTGGCGGCAGCATGAGGAGACCACAGAGTGGCACAATAACAGAGTCTGGAGGTGGCAGCAGCATGAAGAGACCACATAGCGGCACAATGACAGAGTGCGGAGGTGGCAGCAGCATGAGTAGGCCACAGAGTGGCAAAATGACAAAGTCTGGAGGTGGCGGTAGCATGAGTAGGCCACAGAGTGGCACAATGACAAAGTGTGGAGGTGGCCGCAGCATGAGTAGGCCACAGAGTGGCACAATGACAGAGTCTGGAGGTGGCAGCAGCATGAGTATGCAACAGAGTGGCACAATGACAGAGTGTGGAGGTGGCAGCAGCATGAGTAGGCCACAGAGTTGCACAATGACAGAGTGAGGAGGTGGCAGCAGCAGGAGGAGACCACATAGGGGCACAATAACAGAGTCTGGAGGTGGCAGCAGCATGAAGAGACCACATAGCGGTACAATAACAGAGTCTGTAGGTGGCAGCAGCATAAGGAGACCACAGAGCGGCACAATGACATAGTCTGTAAGTGGCAGCAGCATGAGTAGGCCACAGAGTTGCACAATGATACAGTCTGTAGGTGGTGGCAGCATCAGGAGGCCACAGAGCGGCAAGGTGACATACTGTGGAGGTGGGTGGCAATACCAGTACCTGCTGAAGATGGTGGATGAAAGAAGAAGCACTTGGCCTCAGATGCGTGGCATCAGGCGTGTAACAGCATCAGAATAGTAGCTGAGGCAGGTAGCTAGAAGAAACTGGTCTCTTTTGTCAAATTGTTGGAAATCCTGGCTGATCCACGCCTGATTCATCTTGATGCAGTGTCCCACTATGTACTGTATGTAGGCACTTTAAACTCTTGCTAAATGTCCTATCTAATGTATTGTGGTATCATGCTGTAATTCCCTTTAACAAGGCTGGCAGTGTCATTTACCTTTATTTGTTCCTAGGTGGTGCTGGCACCACTTATATATAGCCGGGGGGTGTAAAGTTAGTGTGTCCGATGATAATGAAGAAATGAGGAAGTTAATAGAGGAGGTGGAAATTTGTATTTCCACCGAAACAATTCAAAAAAGATGTTACCGCATATGTGCAGTGCTTAATGCTGAATACAAGTATTTTGTCCACCAAAATAATTTAAAAAATATTTTACTGCATATAACTGTGGCGCTTAATGCTGAATACAAGTTTTTTCTCCACCCAAATAATTGAAAAAAATTTACCGCATAAAAAGTGCAGTGCTTAATGCTGAATACAAATATTTTTTCCACCAAAATAATTAAAAAAAGATTTTACCGCATATAAGTGCGGCACATAATGCTGAATACGAGTTTTTTCTCCACCAAAATAATTCAAACAAGATTTTACCGCATATAAGTGCAGCGATTAATGCCGAACACAAGTTTTTTCTCCACCGAAATAATTCAAAAAAGATTTTACCGCATATAAGTGCGGCACATAATGCTGAATACGAGTTTTTTCTCCACCAAAATAATTCAAACAAGATTTTACTGCATATAAGTGCAGCGATTAATGCCGAACACAAGTTTTTTCTCCACCGAAATAATAAAAAGAATATTTTACCGCTTATAAGTGCGGCGCTTAATGCCGAATACAAGTTTTTTCTCCACCGAAATAATTCAAAGAAGATTTTACTGCATATAAGTGCAGAGCTTAATGCAGAATACAAGTTTTTTCTCCACCGAAATAATTTTAAAAAGATTTTAACGCATATAAGTGCAGCGATTAATGATAAATACAAGATTTTTTTTCCACCAAAATATTTCAAAAAAGATTTTACTGCATATAGGTGCAGTGCTTAATGCCAAATACAAGTTTTTTCTCCACCAAAATAATTCAAAAAAGATTTTACTGCATATAAGTGCAGCGATTAATGCCGAATACAAGTTTTTTCTCCACCGAAATAATAAAAAAAATATTTTACCGCTTATAAGTGCGGCGCTTAATGCTGAATACAAGTTTTTTCTCCACCGAAATAATTCAAACAAGATTTTACTGCATATAAGTGCAGAGCTTAATGCCGAATACAAGTTTTTTCTCCACCTAAATAATTAAAAAAAGATTTTAACGCATATAAGTGCAGCGATTAATGATGAATACAAGATTTTTTTTCCACCAAAATATTTCAAAAAAGATTTTACTGCATATAGGTGCAGTGCTTAATGCCGAATACAAGTTTTTTCTCCACCAAAATAATTAAAAAAAGATTTTACCGCATATAACTGCAGCATTGAACGCCAAAATATCTTTTTCTTTTTCTACTGATATACACCACTAAAGGCTTTTCAACAAAGGGTTATAGGCTGTCAGTTTAAAAAAACCAATGGCGCCTGAGGCGGAGTGATCTGAAATGAACGGGACGTAGCGGAGGAAGTAGGTCCGCTCTGGAAGATTGAGACACTGTCCTCGTGCGGTTTCTGTGCTGCAGAAAAGTCCCCGTAGTGTCCAGTAAGCAATACCGCCGATAGATGCGGGCTGGTGTGAATTAGTTTGCATTTTTGTGCAGGGTTAGTGCATAGTGTATTCACCTGTATTGGTGCGCCGCTCTTAAGGAAGTCGTCACGTAATCGCGCAGCGTGTGAAACGTAAATACTAAATTTCAAAACAATGTAATTCAGTCCATACCGCAAAAAGGACTTTCCCACATATAACTGCAGTGCTGAACGCTGAATATATTTACATTTTTTTACAGAAATATGCCACTAAAGGCTTTACCGCATATAACTGCAACAGTGAACGCTGAATATATTTTTATTTTTCTACTGATATATGTCAATAAAGGTTTTTCAACATATAAGTTCACCAGCGATTGGCAAATGTATATTTCTTTTTCTACTACAATACGCCAGTAAAGGCTTTACCAGATATAACTGCAACAGTGAAAGAATATATTTTTCTTGTAGTACTGAAATATGCCCCTATACGCTTTCACCAGAAATAACAGCAACAGTGCAGTGCATATATATTTTTCTTTTTCTACTGAAATACGCCCCTATATGCTTTCACCAGAATTAAATGCAGAAGTGACCTGAGAATATAAATTTCTTGTTGGACTGAAATAGGCCACTATATACTTTCACCAGAAATAACTGCTACAGTGCAGTGCGTATATATTTTTCTTTTTTTTAATGTAATATTTTTCTTTTTATACTCTTTCAAAAACAACTGCACAAGTGACCCGAGAATTTATATTTCTTGTTGGATGGAAAAAGGCCACTATACACTTTAACTATAGATATTTTTCTTTTTTGAATGAAAATACGCCCCTATACGGTTTTAACATAAATCACTGCAATGCTGCAGTGCGTATATATATTTTTCCTTTTTTTTTACTAAAATAGGCCCCTATACACTTTCACCAGAAATAACTGCACAAGTGACCTGAGAATATATATTTCTTGTTGGACGGAAAAAGGTCACTATATGCTTTAAATCACTGAGAAAAACTTCCTAAAATATAACTTATATATATTATTATATTTTAGTTATATTTTAGGAATTTATATTTTAGGAAGTTTTTCTCAGTGATTTGTGTTATTATTGGCTTCTTCCTTACCTTATTCTTGGTGTGCAAATAGCAAGCTCTTAAAGTTATAGCAATAGTTATATAACAGTACAACCGTTCAACTGGGTGACCTATTGGCACGGTGTCATATGCAACCTATTTTCTTATGAAAGGGGATGCATTTAGTGATATTAAGAGCTGCGCCTGTAAGAAGTTTAAAACTAAGTAGAGGTAAGGCTTACGGTTACTTTCAACTAAGACATAGATCTTTACAAACAGCAACAATGGAACAATTTCGTTTTACATTACACAGTTCTGGAGTGAACAATCGATATGTCCAACGGACAGAAACTTTTTTGCCTGAGACATCCACTGCTCCAGATGGAGAGCAAAGTTACATGGCCTATTGCAGCGACTCAGCAGTAGTCAGTCTCTTAAACAGGTAAGACTCTGCTGCTGTTATGTTTCACAGTCTCTTTAGTTCTCAGTGGCCACCACAAACAGACCCTCATCTCCTCTTAGTTGCATACTCACTACCGTCGGTCAGACTATGCACAGGTCTCATGCACACAAATGGTGGTCTTGTATGGGTCTGTGATGCGCAACATTCAGTCCGCACCGCAAAAAAATAGAACATGTTCTATTTTCCAGTGCGGAGGCACGGACCGAAATCCCAGGAAAGCACTCCATAGTGCTTCTGTGGACTTCCGCTCCATGCCTCCACACCATTCCATATTTTGCGGATTGCGGACCATTCAAGTGAATGGGTCTGCTTCTGTGATACGGAGCACACGTTGCCGCTGCCGTAAATTGCAGACTAGCTGTTTATGGTTCGCAATATGGGCACAGGTTGCACACATTCGTGTGCATGAGCCCTAAGGCAGGTATCACTTTTCCACTTATTCTGTACCTGCAAAGACTGATGTTTTCTTGTTTGGTTATCTGACCCAGCATTGCCCTTGGAGACCCAACCTAGTCTCAGGAGATGTGCACCCCCCCCCCTTCCCTTCCTACATATTATGTCCTTGAATCCTGTACAACAAATGTGGTATTACTTGGCAAAAATGCCAATGAGCAGTCAGATATGTAACATATGGATGGAGGATGGAGTCCTCCGGAAATGGAGCTGTGCCTACATAGTGGTTCTCATGTGATTCACAGAGGAGGATCTCAAGCATAAAACACCTGTATGTCTTCCATAACACATATTAAGGCATATGGCCAGAGGTTGTTGTCCTTATACAATGTCTTTATTATCTTTATTAAGCCCCTGTGATCTTTTACAGTATAACTGTTTTCCTCAGAGTGCTGCCATACCTTTGCACATTGCCGTATTTCCCTTCTTTATAATTGAAGGTCTGTAGCAACATCTACATAGATATATCTATTTTTTCTTTTGGAACTAGAAGATGAATGTCTGTGGTTTAATTTTCTTGTGTTGAAATGTAGATTCATATCATACATCTTACCCGTCAAGGCTCATTGCCTGATCACATCTCTGCCATAAGACTGCGTATAGGGATAATTCAAAAATTTTATGAAAAGCTCAGCATGAAGCTCGGAAGCGAAACCTAGAGAAAATCTATATGGCACAAAAATAATTCTCTCTACCAGAAATCTATTATTTTCCTTCTTCTTGTTTCTGTAAATGAAGAAAGTGCTTTGTTCGGAGAAATGTTTATGTATAAATTTGGTTTACCAATCATTTAAACCTTTAGCAAAATTATCATAAGAAAGAAGAAAGATGTTCTGAAACATTGTAAATGTAAATTACAATAAGAGGGGAGTATGGAAAGATTTGTGTCTGAAGGCTGCAGGCAATAAAACTAGATCACCTAAATCTTCATCCTGAATTAGGGGAATGGATGACTGGGTGTCAGAATGTTAATGCCAGCTAATGATGCTGAATGAACACAACCAAATGCATGTGCTACATAGGGGCCCTAAAGTGAAGGGTGCCCCCCCTTAGGATAGAGGTAATAGACATTAAGAAATTCAATACTCTTATTAACATGTCAGTCTCCTGACCCACCTTCAGGATTGTCCCACTGTAATCCCAAAGCATGGATTGCCTGTCAATAGTGATGTCGCGAACATAAAATTTTCAGTTCGCGAACGGCGAACGCGAACTTCCGCAAATGTTCGCGAACGGGCGAACCGAACGAACCGCCATAGACTTCAATAGACGGGCGAATTTTCTTTCTGGCCACAATAGTGATGGAAAAGTTGTTTCAAGGGGACTAACACCTGGACTGTGGCATGCCGGAGGGGGATCCATGGCAAAACTCCCATGGAAAATTACGTAGTGGACGCAGAGTCGGGTTTTAATCCATAAAGGGCAGAAATCAACTAACATTCCTAAATTGTTTGGAATAACGTGCTTTAAAACATCCAGTGTGTGTATACGATCAGGTATGATGTTGTATCGATCAGGTAGTGTAAGGGTTACACCCGCTTCACAGACATTGACAGACCCAACTCCCCTTTTAATGCACCACAAACAACCGCAAACAGTCCATTTGCACAACCGCAAACTCCCCATTTGCAAGGTTGGATACCAAGCTAGCCATGTCCCGGTGATGTCATTGAAGGTTTCTTCCTCCACCCAGCCACGTACAACACCAAGGGTCCCCGAAAGGTCAATTGAATCGATTTTTCGAACGGGGAGATGGTTAAAAAAACGCTGGCTCCCTCCCCTTTGTTTTAATCCACGGTCACTGCGTCTGCGCCGTGCAATTTACTCTCACACCCGATATGAGTGGTATTTTCTGTAGTACTATTCTCATCAGTTTAATCCCTGTTACGTTACCCAATCTGGGGTCCATTTATTGAATTGATTTTTCGAACAGGGAAATGGTTAAAAAAATGCTGGCTCCCTCCACTCTGTTTTAATCCACGGTCACTGCGTCTGCACCGTGCAATTTACTGTCACACCCGAGTGGTGTCTTAACTAGTACTATTCCTATCAGTTTAATCCCTGTTACGTCCCATATCAGAGATTGCCTTTTTCGAAAAAAAAATTCGTCCGGGTACCTTCCACTGTGGTGTCCCAATAGCGACAAATTTTTTGAAGGCCTCAGACTCCACCAGCTGGTATGGTAAAAGCTGGCGGGCTAAGAGTTCCGTCAATCCAGCTGTCAGACGCCGGGCAAGGGGGTGACTCTGTGACATTGGCTTCTTACGCTCAAACATGTCCTTAACAGACACCTGACTGTGGGCAGATGAGCATGGAACTGCTGAAGGTGAGAGGCGGAGTGGTGGGTGGTTGAGAGGGGGCAGGGAGGACTGCAGTGGTTGACGTGGCTGAAGATGCTGGACCAGGAGGAGCATGGTGGCTTTGAGTTTGTGTGCTGCTTGTACTCATGTGTTGATCCCATTGCCGTTTGTGATGTGAGATCATGTGCCGTCGCAAAGCAGTTGTACCGAGGTGGGTGTTGGACTTCCCACGACTCAGTTTCTTTTGGCACAGGTTGCAAATGGCATTGCTGTTATCAGAGGCAGACACACAAAAAAAATGCCACACTGCTGAGCTTTGCAATGACGGCATTCTGGTGGTCGCAACAGCATGCGTTGACTGGCGTGCTGTCTGGCTGACCCCGGGTGCCGATACATGCTGTCTGATTGTGCCACTAACTCCTTGCGACGACCTCCCCCTGCTTCCAACTCGTCTCCTCATTCTCTCTGTCTCCCCTTCTGAACTTTCCCCCTCTTCTTCTCTTCGAGCAGGCACCCACGTGGCATCCGTGGACACATCGTCATCATCAACCGCTTCACTTGTATCTGACACCTCAGCAAAGGAAGCCGCAGCGGGTACAACATCATCATCATCATCATCACACTGTACGTCCATGTGTGTAATCCTGCCTGACTGAGACATATACCTGTAATCTACATCATCTGGCAATAATGGTTGCGCATCACTAATTGCATACAACTGATGTGTAAATAACTCCTCTGACGGATCAAGTGAAGCGGTTGTGATGGCTGTGGTAGTGGTGGTGGCGGCGGGCGGGAGCGTGGTAACTTGGGAGCAGGTGACCGAAGCTGAGCTGGAGGAGGATGGTGCGTCAAGGTTCTTAGCGGAAGCTGTTGAAGATTGGGTGTCCTGTCTAAGCCAGTCAACTATGTCCTCAGAATTTTTCAGGTTCAGGGTACGTGGCCTCTGAACACTGGGCATTATTCCAGGGCCAGTGGAAATCACAGCACCACGACCACGACGGCCCCTGCGGGGTGGCCTGCCTCCGCCTGTCATTTTTTTTTAGATAAGTGGTACTATGCGTGCTAGGTACTGTGCCACCCGGTATGAGTGGTGGGCACTGGCAGTGGGCACACTATCGTCAGTGGAAGTCGGCCTGACACACACTGGCAGCAGACAAGCAACTGAAATTAGACTAAAGTGTAAAAATTAAATGCCTTATTTATCGGCAAGCTACTGTGCCACCCGGTATCAGTGGTGGTAGGCACTGGCAGTGGGCACACTACAGTCAGTGGAAGTGGGCCTGACACACACTGGCAGCAGGCAAGCAACTGAAATTAGACTAAAGTGTAAAAATTAAATGCCTGTGCCACCCGGTATAAGTGGTGGTGGGCACTGGCAGTGGGCACACTACAGTCTGTGGAAGTCAGCCTGACACACACTGGCAGCAGGTAAGCAACTGAAATTAGACTAAAGTGTAAAAATTAAATGCCTGTGCCACCCGGTATGAGTGGTGGTGGGCACTGGCAGTGGGCACACTACAGTCTGTGGAAGTCGGCCTGACACACACTGGCAGCAGGCAAGCAACTGAAATTAGACTAAAGTGTAAAAATTAAATGCCTGTGCCACCCGGTATGAGTGGTGGTGGGCACTGGCAGTGGGCACACTACAGTCTGTGGAAGTCGGCCTGACACACACTGGCAGCAGGCAAGCAACTGAAATTAGACTAAAGTGTAAAATTAAATGCCTGTGCCACCCGGTATGAGTGGTGGTGGGCACTGGCAGTGGACACACTACAGTCTGTGGAAGTCGGCCTGACACACACTGGCAGCAGGCAAGCAACTGAAATTAGACTAAAGTGTAAAAATTAAATGCCTGTGCCACACGGTATGAGTGGTGGTGGGCACTGGCAGTGGGCACACTACAGTCTGTGGAAGTCGGCCTGACACACACTGGCAGCAGGCAAGCAACTGAAATTAGACTAAAGTGTAAAAATTAAATGCCTGTGCCACCCGGTATGAGTGGTGGTGGGCACTGGCAGTGGGCACACTACAGTCTGTAGAAGTCAGCCTGACACAAACTGGCAGGCAACTAACCTTAGATTAAAGGGTAAAAATTAAGTGCCTTTTTTTGATGCAAAGTCCTGTACCACACGGGATGACAGGGGTGGGCACTGGCAGTGGGCACACTACAGTCTGTGGGCCTGCAGCTCCTCACACACAGGCAGGCCAGGCAACTGCAATATATATATGGAAAAAAAAAAAGCAGACTAATGTAGCAGCCCTAAAAAGGGCTTTTTGAGGTGCTGTCAGGACGCTGTCCTTACAGCAGAGATCAGATGAGTCTTTCAGGACTGGAGTGGACACTGAATTCACTAGCCTAGCTATCAATTTCCCTATTAAATCAGTAGCAACTACACTCTCCCTCCTCTCACTAAGACTGCAGCTTCAGAATGAATCTAAAATGGATGCTGTGCAGGAGGTGGGAGGGTCTGGGAGGGAGGGTATGCTGCTGATTGGCTGGAATGTGTCTGCTGACTGTGAGGTACAGGGTCAAAGTTTGCTCAATGATGATGTATAGGGGGCGGACCGAACATCGCATATGTTCGCCGGCTGAGGTGAACGCGAACAAGCTATGTTTGCCGGGAACTGTTCGCTGGCGAATAGTTCGGGCCATCTCTACCTGTCAAATGACAGCAGCTCTGTTTCTAAGTTCTTGTGCTGAGCCAGTCACTGGGTGAAGCAAGTCACTCAGCCAATCACAGGCTGAGGTGTGTCCCCACTGCGGACAATGATTGGCTAAGTGGTCATTTACTGTGTGCAGAGGGAACTGAAGGTAGAGCCCAACTGTTTTGCCCGAGCTCAGCTCTGGTGGTGGGAAAAGTACTTAATGAGCTGGGCTGAGGCAGAAGTAGAAGGGGGGGGGGGCTGCTTTAGCTGCTGATATCTAACTATTGGTAGCAGCTAGACCTGGCCTTATTTAAAAACTGGAATTCCAAAATGACAGCATTAGCCCAAGTTAAGCAGGAGATATCACTGTTAGAAATCGAGTTGGGAATAATCGCGGTAAAACCTGCTTTTACTTTCACCTTCAGTTTCATTCACTGCATCCCAATTTCCGACAGCGATCTTCTCATGTAGTGAAGATAATGCTGTCATTCTGGTATTGTTTGAAAGCTTGGAATGCCAGCTTTCAAATAATACAAATATCTCTACCTGCTACCAAACCAGAGATTTGAGCAGCTTCAGTCTGCAGGAGGAGGGGGAGCAGTTGCAGAACTGACAGCCTGCAGGAGGAAAGGAAAAATAGTAAGAAATACTTAGAAACGTGGTATTATCATCATTTTAGTGACCCACATAATAAAAATATGTTTTATTTATGTTATATTTACTACACAGTGAACGTGGTAAATAAATTCTGTAAATTAATGTTAAAATTGCAGTTTTTTTAATCTTACCCCCTACAAATAAATTAATAAAAGTTATTTACTACACTAGATATACCCCACAATGGTTTCTAAAAAACCTACCACTGATCCCACAAAATAAAAATTTAGAATTTAGAATTTAGAAGAAAAAATTAAAAAGTTATGACTGCTGGAACACAAAGGGAGAAAATATTATTGGTCCTTAAGGCTAAAATTAATTATGTCACTAAGGGGTTAAAAAAGCAATTGCGTCCCCTAAATTGTGCATCAAGATTTACTGCAGACACATATAAGGATGGGTTCACATTGGCGTTATTGAATTCCGTTATAGGCTCCATTATAACAGAGTTATAACGGAATATAACGGTATTCTCGGACAGAATGTAAAGCGGAAGCTTTTAACCCTTTCACACCCAATGAGGTACATGTACGTCATCGGGCGTGTGTTTAAACGATGGCCGTAGCCGCAGGTGGCCGTCTGCTTCTTATAGCAGAAATCCGCAATGTCTGCTATAAGATCGTGTCTGCTATAAGATTGCCGACCGTGAACATTTAATCCCTCTCATGCTGTGATCAATCCTGACCATGGCATCTGAGTGCGCTGAAAACCGAAAGCTTTCGGTTGTGCTCCGGCTCCCCCGTGTGGCGATCGGAGGAGCCGGAGCGTGTATGCAGCAGCCCCTGTCTTTATGAATGACTGGAGGCTGCTGCATAGTATTTCCTATGAAACCCTTGCCTGTAATAGGGCTCCATAGGAAAGTAGTGAAATCATCATAGATTTGAATATAAGTGCATTGGAGTCTATGATAATAGCAATAAGATGATTGCATGTTATAGTTCCCTATGTGAACTTTAAAAAAGTGTAGAATTTTTTTTACAAAAAATAAATAAATAAAAATTAAAAATTCAAATCACCCCCCTTTTTTCCAAAATAAAATTAAAAGAACTAAAAAAAATATATACACATCATGGGTGTCACAATGTGCGAAAAGACACATAGTATAAAAATATAAAAAGATATTTCCAAACAGCAAAACGGAAAAAAGAGTCCAAATGGCCGATTCACCGTTTTTGGTCGCTTCATTTTGTACAAAAAATTTAATCAAGAGTGATCAAAAAGTCATACACACACCATGGTGTCAATGAAAAGTTCAGATCGCCCCGCAAAGAATGAGCTCTGAAACAGCTCCGTACACATAGTTATAAAAATGTTATAGGGGTCAAAACATTTCAACAAAAAAATAAAACAGATTTTTTTCCCACTTTAAAATTTTTTATCACTGTTAAAACGCAAGAAAAACTATACATATAAGGTATCGCTGGATTCATACTGACCTGTAGAATAAAAGTAACTGGTCAGTTTTATTGCACATCGAACGTTTTAAATAAAAAAATCTGTAAAACTGTGGTGGAATAGCTTTTTTTTTGCAATTTCACCCCATTTGGAATTTTTTTCCCGCTTCCCACTACATCATATGCAATATTAAATGGTGGCGTTGTAAAGTACAACTTGTCCCACAAAAACAAGGCCTCGTATGGCTATGTGAGCAGACAAATAAAAAAGTTATGGCTCTGGGAAGGCAGGGAGCACAAAACGAAAACGCAGCAAAAACAAATCCTCCGGGCTTGAAAGGGTTAAGAGGCATTCTGTTTTGCTCCGTCCTAATACATGTCTATGGGGGCACATAACGGTTCTGTTTGCTTCCGTTATACATTATGGAAAAAATTGTCTTGTCGACAGGACTGGAGTTAACCATCCAATCCACAATCTCATCCTCCTTCTCCTCATCTATAATATTGCACCTTTCAGACGCCAGCAGGGACACCTGCTACCTACTGCTTCTAGGTAGCATTCTGACTCTGGGTCTTTCGTTTGGAACCCTTTCTTAGCCTTGACATATTGGACCTCTCAGATAATATTGTGCGCTACCCTGTGTATTGGTGTTGTAGTAATCCGGTATATACTGGTTTCAAATTTAAGAACCCCCCAAAAAATTTACACCATTAAAGGAAACGGATTTAGGTCTAAATTTGTTAACACTTACAGGAAAGTACCATATTTTTCACCCTATAAGACCCCCTTTTTCCCCCAAAGTGGGGGGAAAACGTCAGTGCGTCTTATGGAGTGAATACTAATGAGCGCTTCCATTATGGAAGCGCTCATTACTACAAGAGGACTGTGAAGAGGTGAATGCAGCGCTCCCAGGGTTCTGTACTCACTGCTTCCTGGTTTTCTTCTGTCAGCTACACACTGTGCTGTGACTCGTGCACAGAGTAAGGACGGTGGCACTCTGTGACCTCACAATGTGCAGCATTTGGGCACAGTGTGCGACAGGAAGAGCGCTGGATTCCAGGTGCGGAGTCAGCATCCGGAGAGGGAGAGGTAAGTTGATTTTTTTTTTCTGATTGGGGATCTTAACTTTGAGGTCTGATCTGAGTGTCTGAATATGGGTATTATTAACATGACAGTCTGATCTAAGGTCTGAATGGGGTCTTAACATTGGGGTTCTGATCTGTGTGTCTTGTCTGAATAGCGGTCTTATTAACATGGGGGTCTGATATGACGTCTGAATAGGAGTCCTAACATTGGGGGTCTGATCTGAGTGTCTAAATGGGGGGTTTATAGAGCAAAAAATACAGTAGTTGCCCTAGCCTGTGTATTGCTGTACTGATCACCTTTATGCTGGTTTAATAAAACTGAAGTCCCAAAATGTTTAAATTCCAACTGTGTGGAAATCGAATTCACAGAAACGGATGATTGAGGCCTGAAGCACTCACAGGAAAGTAGATGCCCTAGACTGTGTATTGCTGCAATGATCACCTATATGCTGGTTTAATTAAATTCAATAACCCCATTCCCCAAAAAATAAAAATTGGAACCGAATTGTGTGTGTGTAGATAATAAATGGATTTAGCCCTAATATTTCATTCTCAATCACTGATGTATACGGTTTTTTAAACTGAAACAAAAAAAAATTAAATTAAATATATGCGATGACCTAACACAGAGTTCTCACTAGTATTCAATATGCTATGCTAGACTGATGGTAGTGCGTTGTACAGGTTTAGCTTAATCCCCCCACACACACACACACACCCTCCTACCCCCCAAAAAAGGGATTTCTGTGAAAATGGGGGAAAAAATAAAATTATTTCCTTGCAGGTAGCTGCTTTTGAGGTTTGCTGCAACTGCAGTTCTGCTAGGAAGCATAGCCAGCCTTAGCTTCTTACTCCTTTATACCTGGCTGACTGCTTCCATGCCTTCCTATTCTACACATACAAATCATCTTCCTCTTTGTAATTTTAGCCTTTCCTTTCACTCACCCTGGCAGTAGAACACAAGATTGATTAATTTCTGACTGTCTCTGTTTTTTTCAGTCTCCCTGACTGCCTAAGATAATTTTTCTGTAAGACTCAACCACACACACACACTTCCTCTCAGAGTCATTTGAGAACCCTTCTTCCTCCCTAGTGCTTTTTACCCACGACATATGCACTAAAATGGCGCTATGTTCTGTGCCGTGTTTTAGTGGATTAGTCCGGGTAGCAGGTGGAGCAGACAGGTCAAGTAGGCGTACTAGCTGGGTTCCAAAGCAGAGTAATAAAATGTCAAAACAGTGTCTATTAGCAAAAACAGAAACAAGATGAGTCAGAACCAAAAGAGACAAAGATATGGATACATAAAGGCATGAGAATAGTCACTAAACATGCCAAATTCAAACACAGCAGCAATCAAGGTAAAAAGTGTATTCAGATAGACAATCTTGGTCAAAATCACAAGAATACTCACAATACTCACTTTGCTGCCAGAGAAGTGGTTCCCCTGATATACTGTGGACTGTTTATCCTGGACCTCTGCTGTGACTCACTGGTGAGGCTAACTGACACAGAAAGAGATGGCCAGGGGAACTTATGACGCAATTTGCCCCCTGAGTAGGTCTCCTATAGGCTGTTGACTCAACTCCTCCTCCCCAACAGCCTTGCAAGCACAATGTGTAACAGTATATCTTGCTGCTGCTGGGGAGTGCCAGCAACTGTGCTGTGATCATCGGAAGAACTAGGTGAGTATTTAATGTTTTTTTTTTAACTTCCTGTGAAGGGAGCACATGTGGGCATACCTACTATGAAGGGGCACATGTGGGCATAACTTTTATGAAAGAGGCACATGTGGGCATAACTGTGATGGGCAGGGGACGAGCCTCTCTAGAGTGACCTGCGATGCTAGGGAGGCCCGTCCCTGCCTGCCATTGGCTGCTTCCCCCCCCCCCCCCCCACCCCACCTCGACACTGGATGTTTTCATCCGCACGGGGAAATCAGCAGCAGTGCAAGGACCAGGAGCGGCGCAGGGAGCGGGAACCCAGGTAAGTATATTCAGTGTGGGGGTCCGGCATATACGGGGGGGGCTTTTTATAGGATTGGGACTGGTTGTGTATCGCTATGCTTTGGGCAGAGGCATGACCTAGTATTCAAAAAATTGCCGCACGTATTGTCCCGCGTTGCAATTTTAAAAAATTGGTAGGGATAATATTGAATGAAAACCTAGTTTAGAACTGAACTGTGTGTGCAGTTGTAACCTGTTTAAAGGGAATGTGTCATCAGAAAACCTATTGTTTAAATCTCAATTTTACTGTTAAACATATTATTTTTTTTTCCGTCATTATTTATATTTAAAGAAATGTATATAATCAGGGCTGCCATCAGAAATTTTGGGGTCCCTTACACAGCTCAATACCTGGGCCCCCCCAACCCCCCCAACCCCCCCCCCACCGGGGCGGGACTACGGCGCCACGCGGCAGTGCACGGCAGTGCATGTTGTAGTTTTAGTCCGGTGTCCTCTTTCTGTGCCCTGTCGTGCTGCGCCATAACTCCGCCCCCATTATAGTCAATGGGGACGGAGCGGCAGTCCGGGGCACAGCGAAATAGCAGGGGAGATCGGGAGGAGGGGCAAGCAAGTACCAAATTTTTCTCCCCATAAGACGCACCGGACCATAAACGCACCTAGGTTTTAGAGGGGGACATTAGGAAAATAATATGTTTCATTATACCTCTGGTCAGACCCCTAATGTTAATCAGACCTCAGCTAACAGCCCCAAATAAGACCCCAATAAGACCTCAGATCAGACCCCAATATGAATGACCCCCAATCAGACCTCAGATAAGAGCCCCATGCTTCTCATCTGCCCCCAGTGCCTCTTCATCAGCCCCCAGTGCCTCTCCGTCAGCCCCCAGTGCCTCTAACCAGCCGGGTTTTGAGTCTTGACATGGGCACGAATCTCTGTCTCCATCCAATTGCATCGCTCAGCTCATAGCCTGGGACCTCCCAGGCTGTAAACTGAGCGCTGCGATTGGCTAGCGCAGTGCTTCAGCCTGGCAGATGGAGACGCGCGGCCCAGGGCATGAGAATAAGTCTCCTCCGATATGCGCCGCCCGCCCAGGGCTTCAGACAAAAAAAATGACCTAGGAGCCGTTGGCTCCTAAACTGAAAAATTTAGCCAAATAAAAATTTTAGTCGCCAAATTTAAATACATACATAATTATGATATAAAAAAAATCGCCTAATTTACACGTCCGTCAGTGATTTCCATCAGTGATTATGAACGAAAGCCAAAAGTGAATGCTACACAGACATAAGGTATAAGGGAAAGATCTGCTCCTGTTCTGTGGTTAGAGGCACTGGTTTTGGCTCAAAAATCACTGATGGAAATCACTGACCGAACACTGACTGTGTGAATGAGACATCAGTGTTCGGTCAGTGGAGGATCCAATTCTGGTTTTGGCTCACAATCACTGATGGAAATCACTGACCAAACACTGATGTGCTAATGAGGGCTGTGTGAATAAGGCATTACTGTGTGCTGTGTTCCAGACACCCGACTGCAATGACAAGGTTTAGTGTCATCATCATTCGCCATCATTGCAGTCAGGTGTCTGCCGCAGTCCGCTCCATCCATTGGCTCAGCACCGCATAGTGAGTGGGGCACAGCACTGCCTGCACGGCTTATCATAAGCTGGGCCATGCGGCAGCTGGACATGGGGAAAGCCCAGTGACAGCTCCTATTGATCCTTTCTAAACGGGCCTTTTTTCTCTCTCTCTGCAGGAAACACTGACAACTGTTGCGGTCCGCATCTTTTGCAGCCCAATTGAAATGAATGGATTCGCAAACACATTCTGCTAAATTGCAGAACGGACTCAGAATTAGGCCTCTTGCACATGAATGTTTTGGTTCTGTTCCATGCATTAGGGACCACAATTTGTGATCCCCAATGCATGGTAAACGTCTGTGCAGCAGCCAGGACGGATCCAGACGCATTCAACTTGAATGGGTCCATGATCCATCTGTTCCGCGCTCCGTAGTGGTTATGTGGAGTTCTGATTTGTGCTTCCATTCCGCATCTCCGTGATTGCGGAACCATTCAAGTGAATGGGTTCACATCCCTGATACAGAGTACACACAGGCTGCTGCCAGTGTATTACGGAAGCGCTGTTTGCGGGCCACAATACAGACATGGGCAACACACGTTCGTGCGCAAGAGGCCTTAGTCGTGTGACTAGACCCTAAAGGTGGGTCATCAGTGACACTTGGTGGTGACAGAAGCGCTGAGTGACAGTAGCTACTGACACCACCTACTAAGGACAGGCTCTAAGGATTTAGAATGGACGAGTATGACTTCTCCATGCTAAAGCCTCTTTCACAATTGCGTTGTGTGGATCCGGCGTGCACTTTCGTCGCCGGAAATGCCCGCCGGATCCGTCACAGCACAAGACAACTGAAAGCATTTGAAGACTGATCAGTCTTCAAAATGCTTTCAGTGTTACTATGGCAGCCAGGACGCTACTAAAGTCATAGTAAGTAGTGGGGAGCCAGGGGCACAGATACTTACAGTCCGTGCGGCTCCCGGGGCGCTCTACAATGACTTCAGAGCGCCCCACGCGCATGGATCAGATGTAAGTATACTGCTCCCCTGGCCCCCCACTACACTTTACCATGGCAGCCGGGAATTTAGTGATGCGCCGAAACAACGTTTAGCTTAATGCTGGATCCGGATTAATGCACTTCAATGGGCATTAATTCCGGATCCGGCGTTACGGCATGTCTTCCGGATTTTTGGACGGAGACAAATCCGCAGCATGCTACGGTTTTGTCAACGTCCAAAAAACGTTCACATACTGAACGGAAGACATCCTGATGCATCCTGAACGGATTTCTCTCCATTCAGAATGCATTGGGATAATCCTGATCAGTATCTTTCCGTCCTAGAGCCCCGAGGACGCAACTCTAGAACGGAAAGCGAAAGTGCAAGTGTGAAAGAGCCCTAAATCATACAGCGTGTCCTAATTATAAGTAAATGGGACATCATGGTGGTGCTGGCTGAGACTCACTACTTGGCAAATTGAAGAAGCTCAATCACTGTGGCATGTCTGAGCCTGAAGGGGTTAAACTTTAAACAACTGGAGAAAAAAAAAAAAAAAAGCACCTTAGTAGTTTAAAGACTAATTCTGCAGGGGGGAGGGGAGGACAGCAGGAGGGCACCGAGTGTCACACAAGAACTCACTTGTCACAGGAGAAGGAGGACTGCAGGAGGCAATGATCGGGTCATTTTCCTGGGACCCGACCGTCCTTCTCCAAGTCTCTCAGTGCTCCCCCGGGCTCTGTGAGGAGGCCTGGTGACAAAAAAAAAAAAGCTCGGGACCGGCGGCCGGGTCCCCCCGGGTCCGGGCCCCTTACTGGGGTATTGGCTGTACCCTGCTGATGGCGGCCCTGTAATATTCACACAGACCAGTAGGTCTAATAATAGGTCTTGATTTCCTGTTCTGTATAGGTAGCTTTTATCATTTTCACCACAGGCAGAATTACAATGAGAAGTAACACCTCTGTATAGATAACAGGTTCCACCCTTCACAATAGGTGATATCATAACTTATCTCCTCCCTCCTGACAGGTCACATTACATGCCTAGAAAAGCTTAGAAGTCAATTGTGTATATGGCGCATGTAGCTGCTCTCAAAAGACAGCAATTTGTGAAAACTGCAGGATTACGTCAATTTTTTGGGGAAAAAGTAAAACAAAATAAGAACAACTCACCAAAAATTTTAAAAAATATGTTTAACATAAAAACATGATTTAAACAATAAGTCACATTCTCATCTGAATAGGTCATCAGTATCTTATCGGTGGGGGTCCGACACCTGGACCCCTGCCAATCAGCTGTTTCAGGAGGCACCAGCGCCTCCTGCAGGGGCGGGGATTCCGGGTGTCAGACCTTCACCGATCAGATACTGATAATGACCTATCCAGAGGATTGGTCATCAGTATAAAAACTCTCGGAAAATCCCTTTAAAGGATATGTGTCATCAGAAAATAACCTCTTCTAATTATATAGGTCCACCTGTGCTAGCTGATTGCAGGGTGGTCCTGCTGACTGAATCCACTTTTGAAATCCTCCCACTAACTAATGGTACCTTCTACAGTAAAAGTGAGCTATGACAGTCTGCCCATGGTAAATCAGCAGCTGTTTATGGAGTTTTTATTTTATTTTATTCCTAGAGTGTATAATGTATGTCATATATATAACATTGGGGATTATAGAGTATTTATGTAATTAATGATTTTTTTTATGTTGGATGGAGATGCCCTTTAAAGGCCAGTTTATAAATATCGCATGATTCTGCAGTTTTCTCAGCCTGACTGGCTAATTGGTTACATTGTGCAGTTTCATTGCTCTGTCTTGATAGAATGTCAAAGACAGGCTGACATGATGGAGGACACCAGACTTGGTTATTCTTGTTTATTGAGGGCTCAGCTGTGTCTTATGCAGCCTCTATTATACCGAGAAATTGTCTCTTCAGTTCGAATCATAGCAAAGTTCATGTAAGAATGGAGTCAGAAGTTACTGAATGGCACTCAAAAATTCTGCCTCTGAGGGTATACATGTATACAGAAAGTAATCAAGAATCCAAACTTAAAGGGGTTGTCCAGACTCAAAATATTGATGACCAATGCTCAGGATAGGTATCATAATCAGATCTGTAGGAGTCCGCACCCCCACCAATTAACCGTTCTTAGCACAGTGGATAGAGCTAGAAGCAGATAGATCCTTCCATTGTGTAGTTGCTGTTCTGGACTACTTCTGGTGCTGGGGGCTGCTTACAACAGCTGATCCCTGGAGATGCCTGGTGTCGGACCCCCACTGATTGGATATTGATGAGTAGAGTTGAGCGGACATCTGGAAGTTCAGGTTAGACGGGTTCGTCCGAACTTCCCAAAAAAGTTCGAGTTCGGGACCCGAACTTGACCCAAACTTTACCCCGAACCCCATTGAAGTCAATGGGAACCCGTACTGTTGGGCACTAAAATGGCTGTTAAAAGGCCCTGGAAAGGGCTAGAGGGCTGCAAAAGGCAGCAAAATGCGGGTAAGTGCCCTGCAAACAAATGTGGATAGGGAAATAACTTAAAATAAAATAAAAATAAAAATGATTAACCTGCAACTCGGAGGAGGAGGTGGATGTGGAGTTGGAGGTTAAGGAGACGGTGAATGTGGTGTTGTAGGTGGAAGAGGCGATGGAGGAGGAGGATGAGGTAGCTAGCTAACAATGTTTTTTTATTTTTTGAATTGGGGTAGCCCCCAAAATAATGGGACAAATAAAAAAAAGAAATCAAAGAATAAGTGCACTTGAGTACAAGAATGTATCGTTGAGGTGGGTATAAATGTCTATTCTGCACAAGATACAGACAAGTCTTGTGGGATCCAAGCCTGGTTCATTTTAACGAACGTGAGCTTGTTCACATTGGCTGTGGATAGGCAGCTGCGTTTGTCTGTAATGACTAGTGTTGAGCGCAAATATTCGAATAGAGAATTGTTTAGCGAATATCGGCACTTCGCTAATTCATGAATATTTCGAATATAGCGCTATATATTCGCTATTTTGATTTATTCTTTTTTTTTTTATTGTTAATACTTGTTGCTTTCTGGTTGTCTTCCCACTTCAATGCTCGTTCTTGCTTCTGCCGACTTCCCGTGGGCATGGAGCGTCCCCATCACAATGGGAACGCCTCCATGCTAAAATGTATTGTCGGACGTGAGAATCACGATCTCACAAATTTGACTAAGTTGTATTCGCAATGCGATTAATATAACCTATATTACTCGCATTGAACATTCAACTTGCATCTGTGTAGAATTAACTAATATTGAGAATATCGCACTATATTCTCAATCTTCGTTATATTCAAGCAAGCCAACCATTAGGAACCCAGCTCTAAGTTGAATTCGCAATGCTAACATATACTCGCATTTAACTGCCAATAGTCAACAATTAAGTTCACTAACAGTAAGGCAGTGCCTGTGTCATAAACAGAATACATTTCTTTAGGTCACACAACAGTGTAACGGAGCAATTCAATACAATTACTTCACCATCACCAAAAATTTTATTTTTCAAACCAACAATGTAACAGCAGAAGTTAACGGTTTAATTTGACTGTCAGAAACGCAGGGTACACCGCTAATGTGCTATCTACAACAAAACCGGTGTTTTTGCAACCAACTATGTAAATACGGAGTTCCACCGGTTTCTTAAAAGGACTGAAATACAGGGTAGGCCTCAGATCTGCTATGTAGCACAAAACCAGTGTTTATTGCAACAAACTACAGAAAAGCAGTATGTCACTGCAAAATTTTAAAATAGGTTTTTCAGCGTTGTATGCAAAAGTGCTCTGTGGCACCACAATACGGGTTTATTCCCCCAACTACGAAAATGCAGTATGTCATTCCCTTCTGACCACTGCCATGTGCCCATAGAGCTGTTTACGACCACATATGGGGTATTTCTGTGAACTGCACAATTAGAGTAATACATATTCGGTTTATTTTGCGATTAACCTTTGCTGTGTTGCAAGAAAAAATTGATTAACATAAAAAATCTTTAATTCTTGTGGAACACCTCACGGGTTAACAAAGTTTGTAACATCAGTTTTGAAAAATTTAAGGGGTGTAGTTTCTAAAATGGGGTCATTTATGGGTGGTTTCTATTATGTAAGTCCCTCAAAATCACTTTATATCTGAATTGGTGCTTAACCCTTTCATGACCAAGGGTCATTGATGCCCATGTGTCCAGGTCAAATTTTTCAGTTCTGGTATGCACTGCTTTAAATAATATCTTTACAAGTGATTTTACTTATCCAAATCATTCTGAGATTGTTTTCTCGTGTCATATTGTACTTCGTGATAGTCATAAATTAGGCCTCTTTCACACAGGCGTCATGTTTGACGCCCAGGATAAGAGGCGGGTGTGCTGCGGGAAAACGCACGATTTTTTCGCGCGAGTGCAAAGCGTTTTAATGCGTTTTGGGAAACGCGTTGGAAAAATTGGCATATTTGGTACCCATAAACGAACCCGGACTTCATCACTGAAGTCCGGTTTCGGGTTGATTATTCTGTAGATTTTATTATTTTCCCTTACAACATGGTTATAAGGGAAAATAATAGCATTCTTAATACAGAATGCTTAGTAAAATGTGGATGTTCGGGTTAAAAATAAAAAAAATTAACTCACCATATCCACTTGATCGCGTAGTTGCGATCTCTTCTTCATTCATTAGCTGTCGGCTAAAGGACCTGTGATGAGGTCACTGAGCTCATCACATGGTCCAATCACATGGTCCATCACCATGGTGATGGACCATGTGATTGGACCATGTGATTTGACGTCATCACAGGTCCTTTAGACGGCAGCTAATGCTTGAAGAAGAGAGAAGAGATCGGCAACTACGCGATCAAGTGGCTAAGGTAAGTTAATTTTTTTTATTTTTGACCCCTTAATCCACATTTTACTAAGCATTCTGTAGTGGGAATGCTATTATTTTCCCTTATAACCATGTTATAAGGGAAAATAATAAAGATCGGGTCCCGTCTCTTAGCAACCTTGTGGGAAAATCGCACTGCATCCGCACTTGATTGCGGATGCTTCCGATTTTCCCGCAGCCCCATTCACTTCTATGGGGCCTGCGTTGCGTAAAAAACGCACAATATAAAGCATCAACACCGAATAAGCTAATAGTTCACACATATAACATAGTACAAATGTTTATTAAAAAATAAATATTACAAAAGACATAACAAAACAATAATTATATAAGCAGCAGCAATGCAGGGTAGCGCTGCGACGAGCAGCTCATTTGCCGGAAAAGGGATAATCTGATCTACATGTGGGGGAACAAGCGCCAAAGAAAGAGGCTATAATTGAGGAGTGCCTGGAAAAGGCAGTCAATGAACCGCAACCCCCACTAAATGTGAATCTACTAAATAGTACAGGACCTGTTGCACTATAGGCCAAACATAAAGGCCAAAATACAAATCACCCCAAGTACATGACTAAGAACGGATGAAAGAAGAAAAACAACAGTATATAATGAACATATTACCTGAAGAGCGTAGGACCACAAAAGGAGTTGAACCCTTAAACCAACAAAGAGCGCAACCCGGCACGTTTCGCTCCGCTTTATCAAGGGGCGTATGGACTTAGACCCACTGACCAACATATATATAGACCAGGTAATAAATGCCAAAGGCAGTGCACCTGTACACGAGCCAATAGTTACAGGCCAAATTTTGTGTGACAGGGGCTAAGCAAATCAGCGCAGGAAGCGTCATGACATCGACCGTCACATGACTCAGCAGGGCTAGATAAACAAATAGGCGCATAGGCAGTAATTAATCGCATCACACGACACAAAGAGTCACGAATCAGCGCAGGTCGTGTCATCTCGCGATACACCGCGAAGATGACGCCAGCCACAGCCTGACACACCGAGGATCAAATGGGAGGTAAAGTGCGTGAACCAACGCTAATCGCGTACTCGCGCGAAACTACGTGAGATAGCGGTACTCGCACATAATAGCAAAACGAGATCAGCAAGTATCTCATGAACAATAAAAGACAGCAGGACCGCGAAAGAAAGTCAATCGCGGTCGCGCACCACTTGGTGATGCGAATTTTTTTTATAACTAAATAAATAAAATCCTATCAAAAATTGCAGTACTGTTAGGCTATATCATCACCCCAGACAGGAAAAGCTGTGTTCTTGGTAAAGTATGGCACTATAAGCACTCTATTGTCGCACACCGTACAGGGGACCATACAGTCCGCAACACTAGATATGCTAAATAGATATAAGTAGGGGACCGAACAATTTGTAGTTTTATAGACATCGTGTAGACATATTGACTATGGAACAGTGACCCCATGAAAATATGTTTAGAGTATATGAACTGAATACTGCAGGGAGTAAAACAAAATCAGGCGCTAAAAAAGCACAATAACATTATTAGTGCATCATAAATAGGTTATACTTGTTCCTTTTTGGGCATAATACGACAGAGGTTACATAATATAAGAGGCCAATTAGGCCAACACATAAAACCGCATAATGAAGAAAGGTGAGGTGAACTAAGTGAGACCTGGTGAACAATGAAAAGTAAAAAAATGAATAAAGTAAAAAGTGATAAAGGTGAAGTGCAGTGCACATGCAAAGTGAGAAAAACTAAGTGACATGCAGTAAAAAGAAGTTCATATATAATAGCATAAAAACATAATATCATATGATTCAAAGGACGTCTATAGCGCTAAAAGATGCCAGAAAAAAGAAGCTAAAAAAAAAATTAGAACATCTCTTCTTGGCTAAGGATAGGTCCGACAATGGTGTCCCAATCCACACTCCCATGTCCTCTCATAAGATGTAACACCTGGTAGACCCATTATTGCGGGCATTAATGGTCTAAATGATGCAGTTTGCAAATATGTGGATCACATTGTACAACCTCTGGTGGAAGAACTACCCTCCCATTTGAAAGATACTATGGATATTCTAAGGAAGGTGGAAGACATCCATCTGGAGCCTGATATGCTCATTGCTACATGTGACGTGGAATCCCTGTATACATCTATTAATCATCAGGATGGCCTGGAAGCAGCGGCATTCTTCCTGAGCAGCACCAATATGGGTAAGCGTAAATGTCATTTTGTGCTATCCTTGTTGGAATTTATATTGACACACAACTTCTTTCTGTTTGGGGGGTCCTTCTACCTGCAGCTCCGGGGCACGTCAATGGGGGCGTCTTGTGCGCCCTCGTATGCCAACCTGTTCCTGGGGTTGTGGGAGAGGGGTGTCCTCCAGACCGATCCCCTGCCAGAGGCTAGTGGCATCCAATACTGGGGTCGCTATATTGAGGATAAACTTATCATCTGGCAGGGGACTGAAGGGGAGTTCAGACGATTCAGTGACTTGCTCAATGATAATAATAAGAACATTAGGCTTACCTATAAGGTTGCTCGCTCAAATATTGAGTTTCTGGATGTGCTGTTCCAGGTCGATGTGGGAGGACAGATTAAGACCAACCTACATAGTAAGAAAACATTGGTAAATGCCCTCCTACATGCAAGTTCGTCACACCCTGGCAATTTAATTAAGAGCATACCAGTGGGACAGTATTTGCGGGCTCGCAGAATTTGTTCGTCCGATGAGATGTTTGAATCCCAGGCTGCGGATCTCAGCGAAAGATTTGAACAACGAGGCTATGGCAAGCGCTGCATCGATAAGGCCTATCAAAGGGCCAGGACATCGAAGAGAAAAGATCTTCTGCATAAAAAAACGACACGGCAGGATACCCAGCAAATAAGGTTCATTACCGGATTCAATAACATATGGAAGGAGGTAAATACAGCCTTAAACAAGTACTGGGACATCCTGTTGCAGGATCCCCAGTTACAGGGTGTTATATCCCCAAATCCCTCTATAACTTACAGGAGGTCAAAAAACCTCCGTGATCATTTGGTGCGTAGTCATTATGCCTGGAAAGAGACTGGGCTATTTGTGACAAAAGGGGCCCCTTGGGGCAGCAAACCCTGTGGCAAATGCGTCGCTTGTGTAAATATGGAGAGAGCCACTCATTTTCACAACTCTACTAACAACCAGACTTTTAGGATTACACACCCCATTAAATGTACGACAGTGGGGGTGATATACTGGGTGATCTGCCCATGTAATCTTATTTATGTGGGGATGACATCGCGTCAATTGAGAAGAAGAGTGAGGGAACATGTACTATCTATCTCAGCAGCTAGAGAGGAAGAAGATCTGACGCAATTGAAGACTCTAGCGAGACACTGCAAAGACAAACATGACTCGGACGGTACCCTACTACGGGTCAGGGGTATCGATCGAGTCATTATCACCGCGAGAGGGGGCAACTGGAAGAGAGTACTGGCCCAACGTGAAACGAAATGGATCTTCCTTCTCAATACAACTGTACCCTTAGGCCTGAATGAAAGCAATAGTTTTGCCCCATTCATTTAGACCTGCCCTCCTTTCCCTCTACTTAGCCTTGTCATTGTAGCCTGTGATGTGGGCTATCGATTAGGACATCTTCCTTCATTGGCCACATCACTCGTATGTTCTTGTTCTGTAGCCTTTAATGTCGTGGAGTAATACAATATTTGTGGTCTAAAACAGCTGCTTATTTGTGTTGTTTTTAACTGTATTTTTAATAATATATGTCTTGTTATTTTTAACAGTTTACACACTATTGATACGTTGTACCTGCTGACCAGATGGATACCCCAGGCTACTTTGATCACGCGCAAAAGAGTTACCTCTTATGAGAGGACATGGGAGTGTGGATTGGGACAGCATTGTCGGACCTATCCTTAGCCATGAAGAGATGTTCTAATATTGGAGGACTATTTTATGTCCTTTTTTTTTTTTTTTTGAGCTTCTTTTTTCTGGCATCTTTTAGCGCTATAGACGTCCTTTGAATCATATGATATTATGTTTTTATGCTATTATATATGAACTTCTTTTTACTGCATGTCACTTAGTTTTTCTCACTTTGCATGTGCACTGCACTTCACCTTTATCAATTTTTACTTTATTCATTTTTTTACTTTTCATTGTTCACCAGGTCTCACTTAGTTCACCTCACCTTTCTTCATTATGTGGTTTTATGTGTTATTTTAGTCTAATTGGCCTCTTATATTATGTAACCTCTGTCGTATTATGCCCAAAAAGGAACAAGTATAACCTATTTATGATGTACTAATAATGTTATTGCGCTTTTTTAGCGCCTGATTTTGTTTTACTCCTTGCAGTATTTAGTTCATATACTTTAAACATATTTTCATGGGGTCACTGTTCCATAGTCAATATGTCTATACGATGTCTATAAAACTACAAATTGTTCGGTCCCCTACTTATATCTATTTAGCATATCTAGTGTTGCGGACTGTATGGTCCCCTGTACGGTGTGCGACAATAGAGTGCTTATAGTGCCATACTTTACCAAGAACACAGCTTTTCCTGTCAGGGGTGATAATATAGCCTAACAGTACCGCAATTTTTGATAGGATTTTATTTATTTAGTTATAAAAAAAAATCGCACCACCAAGTGGTGCACGATCGCGATTGACTTTCTTTCTCGGTCCTGCTGTCTGTTATTGTTTGCGAGATACTTGCTGATCTCGTTTTACTATTATGTGCGAGTATTGCTATCTCGCGTAGTTTCGCGCGTGTACGCGATTAGCGTTGGTTCATACACTTTACCTCCCATTTGATCCTCGGTGTGTCAGGCTGTGGCCAGTGTCATCTTCGCGGTGTATCGCGAGATGACACGACCTGCGCTGATTCGTCAATCTTTGTGTCGTGTGATGCGATTAATTACTGCCTATGCGCCTATTTGTTTATCTAGCCCTGCTAAGTCATGTGACGGCTGACGTCAACCCTGGGGAGTCACATGACGGTCGATGTCATGACGCTTCCTGCGCTGATTTGCTTAGCCCCTGTCACACAAAATTTGGCCTGTAACTATTGGCTCGTGTACAGGTGCACTGCCTTTGGCATTTATTACCTGGTCTATATATATGTTGGTCAGTGAGTCTAAGTCCATACGCCCCTTGATAAAGCGGAGCGGAACGCGCGTCGGGGTGCGCTCTTTGTTGGTTTAAGGGCTCAACTCCTTTTGTGGTCCTACGCTCTTCAGGTAATGTGTTCATTATATACTGTTGTTTTTCTTCTTTCATCCGTTCTTAGTCATGTACTTGGGGTGATTTGTATTTTGGCCTTTATGTTTGGCCTATAGTGCAACAGGTCCTGTACTATTTAGTAGGTTCACATTTAGTGGGGGTTGCGGTTCATTGTCTGCCTTTTCCAGGCACTCCTCAATTATAGCCCCTTTCTTTGGTGCTTGTTCCCCAACATGTAGATCAGATTATCCCTTTTCTACCCTGCATTGCTGCTGCTTATATAATTATTGTTTTGTTATGTCTTTTGTAATATTCATTATTTAATAAACATTTGTACTATTTTATATGTGTGTCCTATAAGCTTATTCGGTGTTGTTACTATTTTTAGTCACACATACACTCATCTTTTTGATGAGTTAGTCGTTGTACAATATAGAGCATGCTGCGATTTTCACGCAACGCAGAAGTGAAAATCACCGCTCATGTGCACAGCCCCATAGAAATGAATGGGTCAGGATTCAGTGCGGGTGTAATGCGTCCACCTGACGCATTGCACCCGCGCGGACATCACACCCTTGTGCAAGGGGCCTTAGAGTCAATATATTTCACCCTTATTTATGAAAAAATCCCAAATTTACCCAAAATTTTGACAAATTCTCAATTTTCAAAATTTTAATTTCTCTGCTTTTAAAACAGAAAGTGATACCTCATAAAATATTTATTACTTAACATTCCCCATATGTCTACTTTATGTTGGCATTTTGTAATTGTCATTTTATTTTTTTAGGACATTAGAAAACTTCTTAAAATTCTTAACATTTTTAAGAAAATTTACAAAACCCACTTTTTAAGGACCAGTTCAGTTCTGAAGTGACTTTGTGGGGCTTACATAGTGAAAACCCCCTTATAAATGACCCCATTGCAGAAACTACACCCATCAGGTTACTCAAAACTGATTTTACAAACTTTGTTAACCCTTTAGGTGTTCCACAAGAATTAAAGGAAAATGGAGATTACATTTCTAAAATTTCACTTTTTTGGCAGATTTTCCATTTTAATCCATTTTTTTCTTTAACACATTGCAGGTTAACAGCCAAAGAAAACTCAATTTTTATTACGCTGATTCTGCGGTTTACAGGAACACCCCACATATGGTGGTAAACTACTGTATGGGCGCATGGCAGAGCGCAGAAGAAAAGTAACGCAGTATGATTTTTGGAAGGCAGATTTAGCTGGACTGGTTTTTAGATGCCATGTTCCATTTGAAGCCCCCCAGATGCACCTTATAGTAGAAACTCCCAAAAAATGACCCCATTTAGGAAACTAGGGGATAAGGTGCCAGTTTTATTGGTACTATTTTGGGGTACAAATGATTTTTAATTGCTCTATATTAAGTTTTTTTGTGAGGTAAGGTGACCAAAAAATGGCTGTTTTGGCACCGTTTAAATTGTTTATTTTTTACAACATTCATCTGACAGGATAAATCATATGCTATTTTTATTGAGCAGGTTGCTACGGACGCAATTATATCAAATATGTCTACTTTCTTTCTTTGTTTCAGTTTTACATAATAAAGCATTTTTGCATTTTTATGTTTATATCTCCATTTTCAGAACGTCATTTTTTTTATGTTTCTGCCAATCATCTTATGCAGAGGCTCGTTTTTTGCAGAAAGAGTTGATGTTTTCATTGGTACCATTTTTGGGTACATATGATTTTTTGATCATTCATTATTACACTTTATGGGGCAAGTTGACCAAAAAATTGGTTGTTTTGGCACAGTTTTTATTTATTTATTTTTACAGCGTTCAGCTGAGGCGTTAGCTCGTGACATTTTTATAGAGCGGATTGTTACGGACGTGGCAATACCTAATATGTATACTTTTTCTTATTTATTTAAGTTTTACACAATAATAGCATTTTTTAAACCAAAAAAATGATGTTTAATTGTGTCCATAGTCTGAGAGCAATAGCTTTTTTATTTTTTGACCAATTTATTAGGTAGGGTCTCATTTTTTGCAGGATGAGGTGGCTGTTAGATTCCTACTATTTTGGGGGGCATATGCCTTTTTGATCGCTTGGTGTTGCAATTTTTCTGAAGTAAAGTGACAAGAATGGCTTTTTTGGCACTGTTTTTTTTTTTTTTATGGTGTTCAGCTGGGGGTTAGGTCATGTCCTAATTTTATAGAGATGGCTGTTACGGATGGTGAGATACCTAATATGTATACTTTTTAAAATTTACTGTATTTTTCGCCCTATAAGACGCAGCGGCTCATATGACGCACTTAGGTTTTTGAGGAGGAAAATAAGAAAAAAATATTTTGAACAAAAGGGTGTGCCTTTTGGTGGGTTTTTAACAAATGGTGTTATGGGGCGATCTGTGGATGGCACTGTTATGGGGGATCTGTGGATGGCACTGTTATGGGGGATTTGTGTATGGCACAGTTATGGGGGATCTGTGGATGGCACAGTTATGGGGGATCTGTGGATGGCACAGTTATGGGGGATCTGTGGATGTCACAGTTATGGGGTTCAGTGGATGGCACTGTGATTGGGGGACTGTGGATGGCACTGTTATTGGGGAATTCTGGACCGCACGGTTATTGGGGACTGTGGATGGCACTGTTATGGGGGATCTGTGGATGGCACAGTTATGGCGGTCGGTGGATGGCACAGTTATGGGGATCGGTGGATGGCACTGTGATTGGGGGACTGTGGATGGCACTGTTATTGGGGACTGTGGATGACACGGTTATTGGGGACTGTGGATGGCACTGTAGTGGGGGCGTCTGTGGATGACACTGGCATGGAGAGCTGTGGATGATGCTGCTATGGGGTGATCTATGGATGACACATGAATAGCATTTTATGCTATGTGTCATCCACAGACCTCCATAACAGTGCCATCTACAAATTCCCATAACATCGTCATTCACTGAATGACCCCCAATAGGGTGGTGGGGGCAGGCATCTAAAATACCATAGTTCTGTAATTACAGCGGGCCCGGTGCAGTCACTGTATTCTGCTACACAGGGCCCATTAACTATAGGAATCCTAACTGTATGTACAGGTTTATTAAATCTTCTATATATCCTTTACTTATTATACTACTAACGTCCCAGGCAAGAGGCAGGAAGCAGGAGGCTGGGCTGGCGGGTGGGCACTGGCAGCGTAACTTACTATGTCACGTGCCAGCTCCGCCCACTTTATGAATGAAGAAGGTGGAGCAGGCTCATTACGTAGTGAGTTACGTTGTCAGCGCCCGCCCGCCAGTCCAGCCTCCTCTCCTGCCTCTTGCCTGGGACTTTAGTAGTATAGTAAGTAAAGGATATATAGACAATTTAATAAACCTGTACATGCAGTTAGGATTCCTACAGTTAGCGGGCCCGGTGTAGCAGAATAGAGTAACTGCATCGGGCCCGCTGTCATTACATAACAGATGTGATGCCGGCTTCTCCTCCATCCTCCCTGCCAGCTGATACACCCGCCAACCGCGCTGCGCAGCATGCGGTCGGTGGTATACAAGTGTAAACGCCAGCATTCGCCCCATAAGACGCATTGCCCCCCCCCCCACTTTGGGGGGGGGGGAAGTGCGTCTTATAGGGCGAAAAATACTGTATTTCCCTTTAACACAATACTAGCATACTTGAAACAAAAAAAAAAAGATGTTTTAGTGTTTAGTGCCGTTGACTGCGGCATCTAAGGGGTTACAGCAGAGTGTCAGCATACAGCTGACACTCGCTGCTGATGGTGGCGGCTCAGGAGCAGAGCCGCAGCCATCACATACAACAGGGGAGGAATGAGGGCACAGGTGAGGAATGAGGACAGCGATGGGGGCAGGACAATATGGACGACATGGATGGGGGCACAGGTGGTGCTTACAGATCAGAGCCTGAAACAGGCACTTTTACACTGCCGCGATCTGATTGGTTAGTCTGTACATACTAACCAATTGGATCGATATCCGGCAAAGCACTCTGATTGGTCCCTTGCGGGCATTACTGCACTGTATGCTGTCCGTGATTGGATTAAAGAGCTGCCATGACGTTTATTAACGTGCTAGCTGCACGGGGCATGTGTAATTAGCATGTATATAGGCTTATGGCAGTCGTGAAGGGGTTAAAAAATGGTTTGGGAAATTTTCTTGAAAATTTGAAAAATTGCTTCTAAAATTCTAAGCCTTCTAACATTCTAAAAAAATAAAGTGACATTTACAAAATGATGCCATAAAGTAGACATATGGAGAATGCTGGTTGATAATTATTTTATGAGGTACAGTATTACTATCTGTCTTAAAAGTAGAAAAATTCAAATTTAGAAAATTGTGAATTTTTTCATAATTTTTGTAAATTTTTATTAATGATAAAGGAAAATAATATTGACCGCTAACATGTAGTACAGAACGCCAAATATACCGCTAACATGAAGTACAGTGTGTCACCAAAAAACAATCTCAGAATAGGTTAGATAAGTAATTTCAGAATTGGTTAGATAAGGAAAACCATTCTAGAGTTATTATCACATATCATGTCAGCTTTGTCATTAAGCATCAGATTTGCAAACGTAGGCCTGGGCAGGAAGTTGAAAGCTGGCCTGGAGTAGAAGGGGTTAAAGGAGGTTAATCTGAACCATGATGTAATACCAGATCCATTGCTTGACATCAGGCACCATAGGGGTGCTTGATAGCTGTTCTATCATGTATTTCAGCAGCAGGGAGAGGCTCGTATCCAATTGGATAACCTGGCGCCAAAATGCTGATTTGGAGTAGGCCTGTGCTATGACCTCCGTCCTCTGTAGAGAGGTTGGTTCCCTTGGGTGTGATGCTGAGAAAATAGTGTAGAGCCCAAGGCAGAGGGCCGGCTGGAGAGCTGACGGAAGCGTTGTGCTCTAACTCCGCCCACTTTTCTCATCCCTTTTGAAAGGAGAGAGTAGTAAAAATAGCACATTTTAGAACAGTCCCAAAATTTGCTTTTCCACCTTGGGCAAACTTCCAATGAATTTCAGTTCATGGTAGAGGTTGTAGTTTTGAACCAGATGGGCAACCATAGCTCTAGAAACTAGAAAATTTACATCATATGTATTTTTAGTCTCTGTATACAAACATTCACTGACAGCAAGCAGTGGAAAATAGTTAGGAATGGTGAGTTGTAATATTCTTCCAGAAGCAGCGCCACATCTGCCCTCAGGATCTGTCTGGTATTGCAGCTATGTACTCTAGTGAATAGGCCCAGTAAACACACACACAGGTCTAGCTCAGTTGGAAGGAGGCAGACATGTTTTTGTATCCTGGAAAACAGGTTTTTTTTATTTTTAATTCAAACTTTTATTCAGATCAAGTTGAATATACAGATTCATTACACATAAAAGGAAACTAATTGACATCTTATATCATCAGATATCGTTTTTATTACAAAAGTACTTCCTAGATTGATACTGTATCTGAAGTCACAAATGATCTTTGACCATCAATTGGTCCAGTTACAGAAGAAAAGGGCAAAAATGAAATCCTGATTCATTTTTACTTCATTTTTTAAGGAAAAACATAACTCCCTTCCCCTCAAAACCAATCCCCTGCACTGTGGATTTCCATTGGACCCCCAGTCACACCAATAGTATGCCCAAGCGATTGGCCTGTTGTTCTCTGAGAAACCATGTCGTCCCCATAAAAGGTTTTACTACTTCCTGAATCTCATATTCTATAAGTGATGACTCAATAAATGACCGCCATTTTTTAAAGACCTTCACCGTGGCCTTTTCCTTATTTCTTTCATTATCCAACCTGGCTATGTTTAATCCAGAAGTTTACATACACTATATAAAAAGACACAGATGCATGTTTTTCTCAATATCTGACATGAAATCAGAATAAACCTTTTCTGCTTTTGGTCAATTACAATTACCATAATTATTATTATTTGCCAAATGCCAGAATAATGATTGAGAGAGAGAGAATGTTTTAAGGCATTTTTATTACCTTCTGCAATTTCAAAAGTTTACATACACTAAGATTACTATGCCTTTAAACAATTCTGGACTGCCCATATGATGATGCCCATGTGGTTGGAAGCTTTTGTTAGCTTTGTTGCCAACATCTGAAAATATTAGAGACACATCTGTGGATGTATATAAATGCACACCTGAAACACACTGCTTCTTTGTGTAGCATTATGGGAAAGTCTAAAGAAATCAGCCAAATATCAGGAAGAGAGTTGTGGGCTTGCACAAGTCTGGCTTAAGCTTGGGTGCAATTTCAAGATACCTGAATGTGCCTCGTTTATCTGTACGAACAATTATATGCAAGTACAAACAAGATGGGAATGTCCAGCCATCATACCGCTCATGAAGGAGACGGGTTCTGTGTCCCAGAGATGAACGTGCTTTGGTCCGACATGTGCATATCAACCCAAGAACAAAAGACCATGTGAAGATTATGGCGGAAGCTGGTAAGATTGTGTCAATATCCACAGTGAAACGAGTACTGTATCAACATGGGCTGAAAGGCCACTCTGCCTGGAAGAAGCATAAGAAAGCCAGGTTAATGTTTGCAAATGCACACAGGAACAAAGACCTACATTTGTGGAGACATGTCCTGTGGGCTGACGAAACTAAAATAGAACTTTTTCACCATAATAGTTTTAGGGCAATGTGGGGGCAATAGGGCAATGTGGGGGCTCTTAGTCGCTACAATACTAGTAAAAAAAAATTTTTAAATATAAAACTAGAAAACCCCTTTAAGGATATCACAATCCACTAGAAACGAGTTTTATTTTTGTGGCAGTGGGCCCCCTTGCCTACCAAGCCCTATGCACAGGTTAGATACTTGGTTAATCTACTTGAGGGGGGATTTCTACAGCCCCCTATATTACAGTCTCAGTGCAAGCCTTTTGTACACACAAAGTTTGTTCCAAAAGTTTGCACAGGGCATAAAACAAGCAGAATGCCCTCAGGCTGCCAGTCTCAAGGTCGTTCCTTCACAGCGGTAATAACTTTCTCAGCTAAGAATGCAAATAGATGAGGGTCCATCAAACACTCAGACAACAAAAGCAATTGATTGCCTGCAAATAATATATGGAGAAGTTCATGGGGCCCCAGAAATGTTCCTGTTCTCACGTATTTTATAGGGATGTGGATAATCATGGGCATTGTGCTGGGATGAGGTGTGTGTAGGCAACATTCAGGCGCTGAAGGATTGCTGTGTGTTGTGCATTGACCCACAGTCATTAATACAATAGAAATGCAATAAAATATGTAATGCTGACAAAGACGGGGCTATCGATCAGGTTTCAGGACGTGTAATGGGCCGGACGTCTGATTGGATAGTCAGTCATGTCACATATATGGCCATCAGTGTTTAAAGGAGAAATGATGGTTAAATATTGACGAGGTTCCTGATGACTTCCTTGTATACAGATGTTTGCTTGCCAATCTGTATCAACACAGTCCACACATGTAAAACACCCACCCCCCGATACTTTAAACATGGTACTGTAATATCTCCCTCAAGCCGCTATATAATAACAGCCGTCTTGCACCCGTAAAAGCGATCATCACCTTGCTTCTATATAGAAGACAATAGTGTCCCCATAATGGCAGCAATGGTGTCAGTGACACCGTGGCCCAGAACAGGGTTACTGAAAAAGGGTAATTTCTGAAATGTTATATTGTTAAGCTAAATATTCTTATTCATTGTATTTGTATGCTTAATAGCCTTGTATGGACAGTTCACAGTTAACTGCCTTCGCTCATCCCGTTAGGTTGCCATGATATGGACTTAGGTCCATCCTCTGGTTGGTGAGAGAGAGAGTCTAGTTCTGCCTGAGGAACAGTGAGGACTAAGGCTACTTTTTACATTTGCGTTGTTAATTCCGGTATTGAGATCGGCAGAAGATCTCAATACCGGAATTAAACTGATGCGTTTTGATTTTGCACATCAGGATGCATCCTTTATGTAAGGATGCGGTTTTACTGAATCAAAACGGAAAAAAACGGATTTTGGCTTGCCACCATCCCAGGTTGGGTCAGTGATGTCATCGTCCACCACCCCATCTTCCACTTCCTAACTTTGGTCATCCTCCTGACTTGTGTTGTTGACCTAACAAGACCCTCACTTATTGACAACTGTGTCTCATCCGCATCAGCCACTTCATAAAACACTAATTGCCATTCCCCACCGTCATCTTCTTCTGACTGTGGATGCTGAAGAGTTTGGGATTCAGTACACAAGATCTCCTCATGTTCCTTTTCAGGGAGGGTCAGCTCACCTGCAGGCCCTCACCTACAATATTTGAGAGGGTCAGCTCACCTGCAGGCCCTCATCTACAGTATTTTAGAGGTTTAGCTCACCTGCAGGCCCTCACCTACAATATTTGAGAGGGTCAGCTCACCTGCAGGCCTTCACATACAATATTTTAGAGGGTCAGCTCACCTGCAGGCCCTCACCTACAAAATTTTAGCGGGTAAGCTCACCGGCAGGCCCTCAACTACAATATTTTACAGGGTCAGCTCACCTGCAGGCCCTCACCTAAAATATTTTAGAGGGTCAGCTCACCTGCAGGCCCTCACCTACAAAATTTTAGCGGGTAAGCTCACCAGCAGGCCCTCAACTACAATATTTTACAGGGTCAGCTCACCTGCAGGCCCTTACCTACAATATTTTAGAGGGTCAGCTCACCTGCGGGCTCTCACCTCCAATATTTTAGAGGGTCAGCTAACCTGCAGGCCCTCAACTACAATATTTTACAGAGTCAGCTCATCTGCAGGCCCTCAACTACAATATTTTACAGGGTCAGCTCAGCAGCAGGCCCTCACGTACAATATTTTACAGGGTCAGCTCAGCAACAGGCACTCACCCCTCATTTTTTAAATGGTCAGCTAAGCAGCAGGCACTCGACCCTCATTTTTTGCAATGCTCAGCAGCAGGCCCTCGCCTCTAATGTTTTAGAGGGTCAACAGCAGGACCTTGCTCTTAATGTTTTGGAGGGTCACCAGCAGGCCTTCAATGATAATTTTTCAAGGGTGTGTATGATGCCCTCCTTTATGTGTAACAAAGTGTGTATTGCAGTGCCGGTTCCTTGCAATTTTTGCCAGCCCTTTCACTTAGTGCATAGGCTTTATGAGTGCAGGAGTCCCACTACCTCAACAATTGTACCACAATGTATATGAGGCCCTCCTTTGTGTGATATACAGGCTGTTTCGGAGTGCCTATTGCTTGTACTTTTTTGCAGCACTTGCACTTTATATACAATTGAATATACAGGAAAGAATGTTTTCTAACAATTTTTCCTGTGAAATATATTTTTTGGGGGGGTTTTGTGCATATTTTTGTCAGTCTGTAAAAGTGGCGTACAACTCGAACAACATGGTTCCCAGCAGCAACCTGGGAGTCCAAGATGCATCCAGACATTGTCCCCATGCTGTTCCCGATCCATTTTGGTGGTGTTTCTGTCACTTTCTGACCTTTTCCAATGGACCAGGCACCCTCCCCTCTTCAGAGCAGGGGGTGCCTGGTTGTCTCCCATTGACTTCCATTATACTCGGTAGCAATGTGTTCGGGCCGAACACCCAAATACTTTGGTGCTCGATCATCACTAATATTTATTTCTTTATTTCTTCATTTGGCATTAATGGCAGCCAAGTCCCAGAGGGGTCCAGTGAGGAGTTCACTCAGCTTTCACTCTCCCTGCCACTGTCCCTGCCTTCGCAACTGTCCCTGTCTTTATCCCCTTCTCAGCCTCAGATCTGCCCCCACCTCCATCAGCCACTCATAAGACTGCCTAGCTTACATTAGCCTCAGATCACACTCCATCAGACCCTTCCTAGCCTATATTAGCCTCAGATCATCCCCCATCCGATTCCCAAAGTCTCCATCAGCCTCAGATCAGACCCCTCAGCCTCAGATCAGACCCCTATCAGCCTGTCCCTAGCCTCCATTAGCCTCAGATCAGCCTCATCAAGCCACCAAAGTCTCATTCAGCCTCAGATCAGACCCTATCAAACCCCCATCCCCAGATCAGACCCCCATCAGACCCTCCCAAGCCACCATTAGCCTCAGACCAGCCTCCCATCAGACCCCCACCCTCAGACCCCCATAAGACCCCCCCAGCCTCAGATCAGACCCCCATCAGATCCCCCAACCTCAGCTCAGACCCCCATCAGACCCTCTCCAGCATCCATTAGCTTCAGCTCAGACCCCCATCAGACCCTCCACACCCTCCATTAGCCTCAGATTAGAACCCCCATCCCCCAGCATCCAATCAGACCCCTGAGCCAGCACTTCTTCAGATCGGAGGTTTAAAAAATAAATAAATAAACTTAACTCTCCATCTCCAGATATTCAGCAGATTCACTCACCCTCCCCGGTCTTCTTCCCACTGCGCTGTACTGTGACCTGACCGCGCACAGCATCAGGTCATAGTGCGCGCTTTATGACCTAGTACACTGTACACGTCAGGACACAGATCGGGGCCCGGAAGAAGACCAGGGAAGGTGAGTACAGCCAGCACAACTGTAGAAACGTTTCTAGAAAATAGTGTTAAGTTTAAAGATAAGCCAAATGCACCAAGCAACTTACACCATTTAGTGCAAAGTACGCCAATGAAGACTTGTTCATGATAAATTCCAGCGAAAACCGACCTCAGTATGTGTGGTAATCTGTAGTAATGGGGCACCTCGGGGTACAGTCCTTGCTCCTTTGCTCTTCACACTGTACACTGTCTGCATACAGAAAAGACCCTGAAATGTGTTGATTGGTGCCAGCAGAACCACCTTAGGACCAATGCAGGGAAGACTAAGGAGATGGTTGTGGACTTCCGCAAGCACAGACATCCTCCTAAACCAGTGGACATCCAGGGTATGGACATTGAGATAGTGAACACTTATAACTACCTGGGTGTACTCCTCAATAATAAGCTGGACTGGGCAGATAACATGGACACACTATACAGAAAGGGCCACTGCAGGCTTTAACCTGCTTAGGAGGCTGAGAGCTTTTGGAGTGCAGAGGGCACTTCTTAGGGTTTTTTTAACTCTGTGGTGGCATCAGCCATCTTCTTCGGAGTGGCCTGCTGGGGTAGCAGCATCTCAACCAGGGAGAAGAAGAGACTTGACAAAGTGATTAAAAAGGCCAGCTCCATCCTAGGGAGCAGCCTAGAACCAGTGCAGGTGGTAGGTGAGAGAAGGATACTATCCAAGCTGATCTCAATGCTGGAGAATAACTCCCATCCCATGCATGAGACGGTTGGGCAGTACTGTCAGTGACCAACGCTTCACCCCAAGTGTTAGAAGGAGTGCTATTGAAAGTCATTCCTCCCTGCTGATGTTAGGCTCTACAACTAACACCGACCCAAGCGGAGATAGACTGTACTTATCGCTTACAGGTTCTTGTGGAAATCATTCCATCCAGAGACTGAATTCCATGAGCTGTGATATCTATATCCCTCATTTTCAAAATGTTTTATCTACTGTCACTGTAATGCTTTTTTTTTGTGTTTTTGTATTCTCTGTGCTGCTTTAACTCTGTGAATTTCCCTATGGTGGGACTATTAAAGGATTATCTTATCTCTTAAATAAAAAAAAGCTTTTCTGATGGTTGTGTTCCTTTAGCATGCCAGCTCTTGAGATTTCGAAGCTCCTCAGGTCATTGAGTGTTCAGTGCAGATATTTTATTAACTTTTGCTAAAAGATGCAAACAGTGGAGTTAAATGGAAAAGAGATCCACCAGCAGGGCTTCTCCTTGGCATTGATTCCATTAAAATAAGTAAAACTCACCACAAGCTTCAAAACTTTGTAGTTTATGACCTTTCACTTTTAAATTGTGAATTTTGATGATATTTTTATTTGTGTTTGGATACTCTGCTGATAAATTGCATGCTTGAAATTTATATGGGTCTAGCATAAAATACTGCGGAGAACGTTGAATTTATCCATATAATTTCTCAGAAAGACAGAGAGACTGCAGCACACACCTCCCTGTTTTTAAAGAGATAGTCTCATCTCATAAAGAACATTAAACCTCACATATGATTATGTCCCCAGGACTGCTTGGGAGCTGCTTTTGGGAGCTGCTTTTGGGAGCTGCTTTTGTTGCATCTGCTTGGCAATGAGCTTAAAGGCTATTTACAAATTTGAAGGCAATTTTTTTATGATTGCATTTTACTCATTTTGGGCTAAAAAATTTTGGGCTTAAAAATATTGAGCCATTCTGTCACAAAGGGTTAACAGTTTTTCTAGCTGTGTGAATCCTACTTTCGCTTTCACTTTGTGCTGGTCATCTAAAAACCCTTATTTAAAAACGACTAAGAGGTCATAAACACTTATTTAAGGCTTCTTTCACACTCGTGTTTTTTGCGGATCCGTCATGGACAGATCTGTTCAGATAACATAACCGTCTGCATCCGTTCAGAACGGATCTGTTTGTATTATCTCTAACATAGCCAAGACGGATCCGTCTTGAACACCATTGAAAGTCAATGGGGGACGGATCTGTTTTCTATTGTGCCAGATTGTGTCAGTGAAAACGGATCCGTCCCTATTGATTTACATTGTGTGCCAGGACAGATCCGTTTGGCTCAGTTTCATCAGACAGACACCAAAACGCTGCAAGCAACGTTTTGGTGTCCGTCTCCAAAGCGGAATGGAGTCTGAACTGACGCAAACTGATGCATTCTGAGCGAATACTTTTCCATTCAGAATGCATTAAAATGCTAACTGATCCGTTTTGGACCGCTTGTAGGAGCCCTGAACGCATCTCACAAACAGAATGCCAAAACACGAGTGTGAAAGTAGCCTAAGCCACATTGTTATCAGAACTGAGCTATAATGAGTTTTTAAATGTCAGAGATAAGGAGCTCGGTTCGGTGAGCAAGCTGATGGAACACAGAGTAAATTCAGATTCCTCAGCCAGCTCACCTGGATGCAGGCGACAGTGATGTTGGAAGTAGAAGGGAGTGACATAATAACACAAGGGTAAAGAGCTGGGATCACTTATGGGCGGTGGGACTGGGCACTTTGAAAGAAGAATAATCCCTATCTGGGCACTTGCTTCTCCATTTGCATGTGAAACAAAGTACTCCTGTGAATAGAGATACTAAAGCAAGGGAAACAATGGTATATTTTAAATTATATTTAAAGGGAATATGTCATCAGAAAATGACCTATTGTTTAAATCCCATTTTTATGTTTAACTTATTTTTTATTAATTTTTGGTGATGCTATTTTAAATTTTCCATTTAAATATCTATATTTAAACAAAAACCATACATTCCTGCAGTTTTCACACTGGCCACTAAACCTAATAGGTGCCACTTCTTGGTCTGTACAGATCACTTAACTGCAGTTACCTGCTTATCTGTCATTCTAATCCTGCCTGTAATAATACCACCCCTATGTATAGTTAAGCCAGGATCCACCATTCACAATAGGTGATTATTATCTATTACATAGGTACTTAGTTGTTAAGGTTGGAAAAAGACAAAAGTCCATTAAGTCCAACCTGTAATCCTGTTATACCGATCCACTGAACAAATCCCTTGATCAATGTCCATCTTCCTTTTAGGGCTCATTCAGACGGCCGTATGGCTTCAGTAAGTTATTCTGGACACATGTCCGTTTTTTTGCGGATCCGCAAAAAAACGGAACGGATCCTGCATAAATATGTTCAGTTTTTTTGCGGATCCGCAAAAAAACGGAAGGTGTAATTTTAATTTTTTTATAAAGTTATGATGGCAGAAATAAAAAAAAAAGGAGATGTGTATAAAAAAATCCTGTCACAGAACATTTCAGCCAAATATGCGGACATAGATCCGCAAAAATGCGGATGACATACGGAAATGCATCCGTTGGCATCCGCATTTTTGCAGATCCATAGACTTGTATTAGGCCACGGACCGTTTTCTGCAGACAAGTATAGGAAAAGTGAGTTTTGTTTTGCGGACAGAAACAAAGGAACGACGGATGCGGACAGCACACGGAGGACTGTCCGCATATTTGAGGAGCCCATAGAAATGAATGGATCCGCATACTTTCCGCAAAATTGCGGTTCGGATGCGGATCCGTTCATACGGTCGTCTGAATGAGGCCTTAAGGAGATGTTGGGCCAAAGGGTGTGTAGAACAAGATTTCTTTACATCATCATAAGCCTCAATGTTATTTTGAATTAAAAAGTCAACTAAACTTTTTTTTGAAGCTATATACAGTATTTGCTGTGACCAGCTCCTGCGGCAGGCTATTCCAGAGATTCACAGACCTTACTGTTAAGGATGCTTGTCAACTATTATGACTGAATCTTTTTTTCTCCCTTTACCATTCCCCTTATCAAAGGGCTGTGTCCCTACACACTGACATTGTCCAATCATTACTAACAGTGTTAAACTGTGTACAGACACATCCTATTCACAAGTTGAATGATAATACCCAGTATAGGCGTGCGCAGCCTATTGCATTAGGGTGTGTACCCTAAAGCACAAACACACACGCCGAGCTGTGCGGGCATTTTTTGGGGTGTATTTTTACATATACCCATGTTGGGTGAGAGAACTATCTCTGTAAACTGACAACTTTGTATAAAAAAAATTAAAAAGTTGTCATTTACAGAGATATTTCTCACACAAAGTATGGGTATATATAAAAATACACCCCAAAACACATTGCGCTACTTCTCCTGAGTACGGCGATACCACATGTGTGGAACTTTTTTGCAGCCTAGGTGCGCAAAGGGGCCCTAAAACCAATGAGTACCTTTAGGATTTCACAGGGCATTTTTACGCATTTGGATTCCAGACTTCTTCTCACGCTTTAGGGGCCCCTAAAATGCCAGGGCAGTATAAATACCCCACATATGACCCCATTTTAGAAAGAAGACACCCCAAGGTATTCCGTAAGGGGTATGGTGAGTTCATGTAAAATTTTATTTTTGTCACAAGTTAGTGGAATATGAGACTTTGTAAAAAACAAAATAAAAAAAATATATATCAATTTCCGCTAACTTGTGCCAAAAAAAAATTTCTGTGAACTCGCCATGCCCCTCACAGAATACCTTAGGGTGTCTTCTTTCCACAATGGGGTCACTTGTGGGGTATTTATACTGCCCTGGCATTTTAGGGAACCTAAAGCGTGAGAATCCAAATGCGTAACAATGCCCTGTGAAATCCTAAAGGTACTCATTGGTTTTAGGGCCCTTTGCGCATCTTGGCTGCAAAAGTGTCACACATGTGGTATCACCGTACTCAGGAGAAGTAGGGCAATGTGTTTTGGGGTGTATTTTTATATATTCCCATGCTGGGTGAGAGAAATATCTCTGTAAATGACAACTTTTTAAATTTTTTATTCAAAGTTGTCAATTTACAGAGATATTTCTCTCACCAGCATGGGTATATGTAAAATACACTCCAAACACATTGCCCTACTTCTCCTGAGTACGGCGATACCACATAAGTGACACTTTTGCAGCCAAGATGCGCAAAGGGCCCAAATTCAATGAGTACCTTTTAGGAGGGCATTTTTACGCATTTTTCTTCTCGCTTTAGGGCCCTAAAATGCCAGGGCAGTATAAATACCCCACATGTGACCCCATTTTGGAAGAAGACAGCCCAAGGTATTCCATGAGGGGCATGGCGAGTTGATAGAAAAAATTTTTTGGCACAAGTTAGTGGAAATTGATTTTTATAGTTTTTCTCACAAAGTCTCCCTTTCCGCTAACTTTTGACAAAAGTTTAATTTTTCATGGACTCACTATGCCCCTCAGCGAATACCTTAGGGTGTCTTCTTTCCAAAATGGGGTCACATGTGGGGTATTTATACTGCCCTGGCATTTTAGGGGCCCTAAGCGTGAGAAGAAAAATGCGTAAAATGCCCTCCTAAAAGTTACTCATTGGAATTTGGGCCCCTTTGCGCATCTTGGCTGCAAAAAGTGTCACTTATGTGGTATCGCCGTACTCAGGAGAAGTAGGGCAATGTGTTTTGGGGTGTATTTTTACATATACCCATGCTGGGTGAGAGAAATATCTCTGTAAATTGACAACTTTGAATAAAAAAATTTAAAAAGTTGTCATTTACAGAGATATTTCTCTCACCAGCATGAGAATATATAAAATACACCCCAAAACACATTGCCCTACTTCTCTGAGTACGGCGATACCACATGTGTGCCACTTTTTGCAGCCAAGATGCGCAAGGGCCCTAATTCCAATGAGTACCTTTAGGATTTCACAGGGCATTTTACGCATTTGGATTCTCACGCTTTAGGACCCTAAAATGCCAGGGCAGTATAAATACCCCACAAGTGACCCCATTGTGAAAGAAGACACCCCAAGGTATTCCGTGAGGGGCATGGCGAGTTCACAGAAAAAAAATTTTGGCACAAGTTAGCGGAAATTGATTTTATTTTTATTTTTACAAAGTCTCATATTCCACTAACTTGTGACAAAAAATAAAATTTTACATGAACTCGCCATACCCCTCACGGAATACCTTGGGGTGTCTTCTTTCTAAAATGGGGTCACATGTGAGGTGTTTGTACTGCCCTGGCATTTGAGGGTCTCCGCAATCATTACACGTATGGCCAGCATTAGGAGTTTCTGCGATTCTCCTTATATTGAGCATACGGGTAATGAGATTTTTCCGTTCAGCCGCTGGGCTGAAAAAAAAAAAATGAACGGCACAGATTTATTCATTCGCATCAATCAATGTGGATGAAAAAATCTCTGCCAAAATCAGTGACTTGCGGTGCGGTGGGCTGGGCGCTAGCTACCTAACAAGTAGCTAACTAACTGGCGGTGATAAGGGACCCTTATGCCCCATTCACACGTCCGCAATTCTGTTTGCGGAGCGGAATTGCGGACCCATTCATTTCTATGGGGACAGACTTTGTCCCGCTCGGATCGGAATTACGGATCCGCGCTTCGAGTCTGCACTTCCGTTCCGCAAAAATATAGAACATGTCCTATTCTTGTCCGCAATTGCGGACAAGAAAGAGCATTTTCTATATAGTTCTGGCAATGTGCGGATCTGCAAAATGCGGAAAGCACATTGCCGGTGTCCGTGTTTTGAGGATCTGTGGATCCGCAGATCCGCGGATCGATCCGCGGATCCGTGAATCCACGGATCCGCAAAACACATATGGGCGTCTGAATGGAGCCTTACAAGGGGTGTGATCAATGACAGGGGGTGATCAGGGGTCTAGATGGGGTGATCAAGGGGTTAACAAGGGGTTAATAGGTGAGGGGGGTTGGAGGGTTAGTGTAGTGTTTGGTGCAACTTTACATAGTTACCTGGTCCTCTGGTGGTCGATCCCAGCAAATGGAACCACCAGAGGACCAGGTAGCAGGTATATCAGACGCTGTTCACAAAACAGCGTCTGATATACTTGTTTGATGCGATTTATATCGCATCTACAGCCTGCCAGCGATGGATCATCGCTGGCAGGCTGTAGTTAAACTCCTGAGAGACACGCGCGTTCACAGTAGCGTGCGCGCGTGTTCACAGGAAATCTCGCGTCTCGCGAGATGACGCACTTCTGCGGCGCCCCAGAACAGCCCGACCGCCGCGAGAACGCAGTTGTGCGTTAGGCGGTCGGGAAGTGGTTAAAACATGATTTTTTTTTGTTTCAAAAATTATATTATTGTGTAAAACTGCACCCCAATATAGTGCCAATCAAACTGCCATCTCATCCTGCAAAGAATGAGCCCCTACATAAGACTGTCGCCCAAAAAATAAAAAATAAATATGGCTTTCAGTATGGGGAGACACTAAAAAAATCTTTTTTTTTTTTCACAAATGCTTTATTATGAAAAACTGAAACAAAAATTCCCAAAAAGTAGTGACTTGGTATTGTCACGTCCATAACAACTTGCTATATAGAAATAGCACACGATCTTACCTGTCAGATCAACTATGTAAATAACAAAAAATAAAAACGGTCCCAAAACAGCTATTTCTTTCCCATTTTCCATTTGAATCCATTTTTCCAGTAACAAAGCAAGGGTTAACAGCCAAACAAAACTCAATATGTATTGCTCCGTATTCTGTAGTTTGCAGAAACACCCCATATGCAGTTGTAAACTGCTGTATGGACAAACGGCAGGGCGCAGAAGGAAGGGAACGCCATTTTGACACCATGTCCTATTTGAAGCCACCCTGATGAAACTCCATAAAAGTGACTCCATCTAAGAAAGTACACCCCTCAAGGTATTCAAAACTGATCTTACAAACTTTGTTAACCCTTTGGGTGTTCCACAAGAGTTATTGGCAAATGGAGGTGAAATTTCAGAATTTCTATTTTTTGTTACCTTGCCTAAAAAAAAAAGTGTAATATAGAGCAACCAAAAATCATATTTACCCTAATATAGTACCAATAAAACTGCCACCTTATCCTGTAGTTTCCAAAATGGGGTAATTTTTTGGGAGTTTCTATGGGTTGCATCAGGGGGCTTCAAATGGGACATGGTGTCTAAAATCCAGTCCAGTAAAATCTGCCTTCCAAAAACCATATGGCGTTCCTTTCCTACTGAGCCCTGCCGTTTGGCCATACAGCAGTTTACGACCACATATGGGATGTTTCTGCAAACTACAGAATAAGAGCAATAAATATTGAGTTTTGACTGGCTGTTAACCCTTGCTTTGTTACCGGAAAAAATGGATTAAAATGGAAAATTTGCCAAAAAATCGAAAATCTGAAATTTTATCTCCATTTGCCATCAACTCTTGTGGAACACCTAAAGGGTTAACAAAGTTTGTAAAATCAGTTTTGAATACCTTGAGGGGTGTAGTTTCTTAGATGGAGTCAGTTTTTTTGGAGTTTCCACTCTAGGGGTACATTAGGGGGACTTCAAATGGGACATAGTGTCTAAAAACCAGTCCGGCAAAATCTGCCTTCCAAAAACCACATGGCGCTACTTTCCCTCTACGCCCTGCCGTGTGCCCGTACAGTAGTTTACGACTACACATGGGGTATTTCTATAAACTACAGAATCAGGGCAATAAATATTGAGTTTTGTTTGGCTGTTAACCCTTGCCTGGTGACTTAAAAAATGAATTAAAATGGAAAGTTTTCCAAAAAAATTGAAATTCTGAGTGGGGTGTAGTTTCTAGAATGGGGTCATTTTTGGGTGGTTTCTATTATGTAAGCCTCACAAACTGATTTCAAACCTGAACTGGTCCCTAAAAGTGGGTTTTTGAAAATTTAAGAAAATTTTCAAGATTTGCTTCTAAACTTCTAAGCCTTGTAACTTCCTCAAAAAAAAAATGCCATTACCAAAATGATCCATACATGGAGTAGACATATGGGGAATGTAAATTAATAACTTTTTTGGCGATATTTCTATGTATTATAGAAATAGAGAAATTGAAACTTGGAAAATTGCTAATTTTTCAAAAATTTTGGTAAATTTGGTATTTTTTGTAAATAAAAATACATTTTTTTTAAACTCCATTTTACCAGTGTCATGAAGTACAATATGTGACAAAAAAACAATCTCAGAATGGCCAGGATAAGTAAAAGCGTTTTAAAGTTATCACCACATAAAGTGACACTGGTCAGATTTGCAAAAAATGGCCTGGTCCTTAAGGTGAAATAGGGCCATGTCCTTAAGGGGTTAAGGTGTGCCCAGACACACCTGATACACCCCGTGTGCACGACTATGATACCCAGTTGTCAGTTAGGCCTGGGCTACTAAAACAGACAGGTTGGTAGAAATGCCAGCTCCACTGTAAATACAGTGACTGACAGGTACCAACAATTTTTATTGTAGACTTTTCTAGATTTTTTTTCCTTTTCTTCTCTATCCAGCCTAGACCACTATGACTTATCCTGATAACATATCCCTTCATTAATGTAGACTTTAGGGGAGACCATAATGTCAGACCTCAGACTAGATAAAAAAAAAAAATATTCAAATGCAAAACCAGACTCATATACCTACCCTCCTCAATGGGAGTTCATCTTCATGTCCTAATGTCATCCAGTCTAGACCTAAAAAGCATCACCTGTTTTAATCCAATGCATAGCAGCTTTTTATATTTTTAAGAAAAATATCTGTGACCAAAGTTTCCTTTAAGCCTTTGTAGCTAGTAGGGGCAGTATTAATTATGCTAGAAGTAAGAAATAAATTACTAGCAGATTGCAATGAAGGTCCAGATGGAAGTTACCAGGTGTGTGTGTGGGGGGGGAGTGTCTCTGTAGTCTAAAACTATCCACTCAGTGCTGCCAGTGACAGGCTGTGCAGGGACAGATGCCCAACTGGTAACAACCATCTGAACCTTCATTTCAAACTGATAGTAATTCATTCAAAATATCCAGCAGGAATAATAAAGGCATGGCACATCAAAGAGTCATAAGAATAGATGCTCCAAAATTGTTATTACGTGGAAAATAATTGTAGTTGCTAAAACCAGTGGTGGATTATAATTGGGGCGTTTGGGTCGGCAGCCCCGGGCCCAGGGTGAGTGAAGGGCCCATCACCACATCCCGATTGCGATTGCACCACCAGTAATAGCAAATTACATATCTGCAGCAGCAATGCTTTACTTACGCGCTGCCTGCTGCAGAATCTAACAGCAGGGTTGGTCCCGCCCCTATCAGCGCTGCGGTGGAAGGCTGGAAAAACTAAGCTAGGCGGGTGGAAGACATAGTGCTGAGGAGAGGAGGGCCCCGCCTATGTGACTCAGTCACTCACTACAGGCAGCTTTGCCTCCTTCGGCACAGAAGGTGAAGCTGCAGTGCTTTATCCCCACCAGCACCGATATGCCTGCCCCTACCGCCCGCCCCGAGTCTTCTCAGTGCCAGCGCAGCTTCGGCTGGGTCTGTGGGTAGCAAGATTAGAAGTGGCAACTAAGAAAACAGGAAGAAGGAGGACCAGCAGCGGCCAAAGGGAAAGCTTCATCCTTGGTAAATTTTAATGAATGTTGATGGGCAGCAGGGCAGGGCAGTGGGCTGTATGAGTGAGTGTGATAGAGGCACTCAATCAGAGCAGCAGTGGCAGAGAGACTCCCAAAGGCCAGCAGCAGCCATTTTAGTCAGATTACAGCCACTCTGCAGCTTTGGATCTAATCTGACTGATATAGCTGCTGCTGGCCTCAGTCTCTCTGCCACTGCTGCTCTGCCTTTTTTTCACAGGTGCCACTGCCCAGCACACCAAGTGTGTTTGACCATCAAAATGGTCGATTATTAATTGCACATCAAGTGTTAGAATATCAAAATGGTGGATTATTAATTGCTGTATGATACAGGGATTAATAATCCACCATTTTGATTTTCAAATACTCAGATAACCCGAACCTTGTACGCCGAACTTGCAAACAGAATTTTTTCTTAACACTTGTGGCAATGCAAAATGGCCACAAAATTCGCTGTTTATGTAATTGCCTTCAAATGATAATGACACTGCTGCACTCATATGTGATGCTGCAGAATAAAAGAAAAAAACTTTATGTGAAGTATTATATACAGTGCCCCTGTTTAATCATCTTCCCATGATTATCCACTACCCTACCACTGTATGACTCATTAGCGATATTGTCTTTAGAAACAGCAGACACCCGGCCAATTTGCCATTTTTTCATCTCTTCATCTGCCTAAGGCAAACAGCAGGTCCGCAATAAACAGGCACCGGCCGTGTGCTCTCCCCATCACGGATGCAGACCCATTCACTTGAATGGGTCCACAATCCGGAGCTGTGGTGAGGAACGGAGGCACAGTTCTTCCGTGATGTTTCTCTCTGTGCATCCACACCGCAAAAAATAGAGCATGTTCTATTTTTTTGCAGTGCAGACGGAGTTAAATGGTCCGTCGCACGGACGTTGCCCATGCATTGTTGACCCCAAATTGCGATCCCCGATGCACGGAATGGCCGCACAACGGCCGTTTGCATGAGGCCTAAAAAACATGAATAAAAATGTGATACACACCAAATTGACATGAAATTGGTATCGATAAAACTTACAGTTCACCCCACAAAAATGAGACCTTACACGTAACTATAAAAAAAAGTTATGGGGGCCAGAATATAGTGATGAAAAGAAGAAAAAATTGTCGATATAATCAGACTAACTTGGAGTATGATGGTAACATGTCATTTTTACTACATAGGGAATGCTGTACAAACAAACCCCATACAACTATGGTGCTATTGCATTTCTTTTTTCCATTTTCATACCATCTGTAATTTTTTTCCCAGTTTTCTCCTACATTTTATGCCATATTAAATGGCGCCATTAGAAAGTGCAACCTGTCCCGCAACAAACAAGCCCTTATACAGCTATGTGAACGGGGCAATAGGCTCTACTGGGGGCAATAGGCACTATAGGGGAACATATAACTACTGGAGGCACTATAGGGGATATTGCAGCTACCGGGGTTGCTATAGGGAGTATTTTAACTGCTGACAGTACTGGTACTTTAGGGGTTGGATGATGGAAAACTGAGGAAAGTAAGAGGTCTTTTTGGTAAACTCTGCAGAGACGAGACATGGCTAAGATAATATGGTGGTCTGCTTCCAGTGAAGAAAACCAGGGAAGAGAACATCTACGTCAGAGGAGACGTCAATGGATGTAATAGGTATGTGGTGCTGTGTTCTCCTGTATGTTTGACCATGTGGAATTTAATGTCCATCTAAATATGTCTTTATCATTATGGCTGGGGGGCAAGGGTATACTGTGCAATATACTGTATTTTCTCATGGAGCCCAAGCTTTAGAAACAGCCCCGGGCCTTTGGGCCACTTAAGCTGCTTCTGGCATATCAGTAGAGAGGAACTCTAACCCAGGTAATCCAGAATGGCATAAAATAATTATTGCTGTAGATAACTAAATAATTTGGTATATGTATCCAGGTCAGTTAATGTATTTATAGTAACATACATGGTGGCTGAGGGAATTATGCCTGAAACTCATCTAGGGCAGTGGTTGAAGCCTTTATCCCAGGTAAAAATAAAGTGGCACTTTCCAGCAGTACCCAATAATAGAGTACTTGCAAAAATGTTTATTGATACTTAATGTTATGCCTATGTAATATTTTGATGTGTTGTATTGTACCTGTATAGTCTTGTTTGAATCAGTCAGGGTTAACAATCCTGACTTTACCCTTGTAGGAGGCTAGAAAATAGACCTAGGTTCTCCCCTAGTGCTTTCTAGTGAAAAGAGAGGAGCTACATGTACTCACTCCTCTAAAGACTAGGCCTATGCCCTAACTAATTACTATCTTTGAGATATTTGCATCAAGAAAGTCATCTCTGCTTTACAGACAAGTTTGCAAGGGTCTGATTGCAAGCCTTAGATTCTTCAGAGAGAAACTTTGGAAAGATAGAGAAGAGCACTATATCCATTCATTGCTATCAAGGAAGATTTGCACTGTGAGTTGTTTGGAACTGTGTTTTGATACAGTTGGATGTACTACAACTCTCATTCTGCACTTCAGTAAAGAGAGACTTGTCCGTTTTCTACAATTGGCTTGGTATATGACTCCAGCACCATTTGCCCACCACAGCACCTTCATCTTCTGGCTTGCACCCATACCAAACTCATACTACCAAGGTTGCACAAACTACCATCAGGCAGGAGCTGCAATATCAGGATTTGCCCCGAGGAAAGAAAGAGGCAGTCCTCCTGTCACTGCCCTGCCATAGGAAGCATCAGTGTGAGGATTGCCTCTATGATTTGTGTGAATAACTGTTGCAGCCAGCGCCACTACCACTCCCATGCTCCACTCCACTCCTCCTGGGCCACTGCACTACATGAATCCAGGTGTAATATTGTTTTTGCTATTCTTCCTTCTTGTGACCAGAGATGACAGCTTAACAACATTTGATGGATAGAGTCTAGATAATAAGGTAAAATGCATCATTCTTTAATAAAATTGCTTGGCTGTTACAAAAAGAACTATTGACCATTGCTGCCGCACTAATAAGTATAGATTTTTTCCCTTTAAAGCAGGAGTGCAGTGGTTATGGATTTTTTTCATACTCAACAACAAATAAGCTACTAAAATGAATTCTGCATGTACAGCAACCATAACATAGAAAAACACCTGCCTAATATTGCAGCGATCAGGCCACAGTGGCGCACGTGAGTCTGGTGGCCTGATGGGTGTAGTAGTTGATACTCACGTTTCTGCAGCTCTCTGGGCAAGAACGCAGTGACGAAGGAAGGCATCTTTGGGGCACACTTCGGGGCACACTCTGGTGATGAGGGATCTCCTGCCAGATGTCGGTTCAGGTGCACTTGATAGTATAGGGTTTAGGGTGCAGGGAAGGCAGACTCCCTGATGTTGTGACTCGTGAGAGGCCAGCACCCTTGGGTGCAAATGAGGTGGTAAGATAAAGAGGAGTCTGTTTGAATAAATAACTGGAACATCTACTGAGAACCACTTACCTTGAGGTAGATGTACAGATTACTGCAATGCAAAGTGGTAGTTGTAATCCATTCAAAGGACATCACAAGTTAGTTGTATCTTTAATCCTAATTACCGACTCTGGGTGAGGTATGGTTACACTCAGGTTATTGTAACTGGCTGACTGTCTATCTTCCAAATGTGGAGTATACATCAATAAACTTTTCTGCTATTACACAGCCAGTACATATATTTTGCCTTCTTGGCTTACTCACAATTTCCAATGATACGTCCACACTGTCCATAGAGGAATGTGGCCCTACTTACAGCTTGTACTTCACTATAGACTGTGAACAGACACCGTAGGCTAACTCCTGTCTCACATTGGGTGCTAATGTAGTCCATAGGCTGAGGTAATACTCTCACCTCCACTAGTCTCTCCTTATACTGCTGAACACACTGGGTTTCTGTTGTTCCTCTCTTGAGGCCTACCCTTGGTCTGCGCACACTTAGAGGGGTGGCTACTTGTCAGCTTACTTGGTTTCTGAAGGTTTTGGTGAGTCCAAGGCTTAGCTTTGGTTAGCCGACTCTGTTGTCTGACTGCGGTCTGGCTGAGGCGGTCTATCTGACTTTAGAGTTAGCTTTCCTAGGCTTAGACTAAACATGTGCTGACCTTGCTCTTCACTTCTCTGTGTTTCCACTGCACAATTAACTGAACTCACACTTCCTATTTCCGCTTACTCTACCTAGCACCTCCTATAAATATATGTGTGGTGCCAGCACCACCTAGGGGTGACTGAGTGTGTAAACAGCCTGTTAGAAGGAATTACAGAAATATGCATACATCTGATAAAATGACATTCTATGGATACCCTTATGTATACAGGGCCCCACTACTATTATGGAGTGGGACACTGCAATATTCTGTACAGTATACACGTAATTCTGTATACACATGATTCTTGTGCCTCCATAACAGCCCTGCTCATCAAGGCATGGACTCTACAAGCAGGGGCGTACATAGAAATCATGGGGCCCCATAGCAAAACTCAGAATCGCCCCCCCCCCTAATAAAAAGTACAATTATTAAAGCTGATTAGTGAGGGTGCGGGGTACATTAGGGGTTAAATAAAAGGTTAGGCTGTGTTCACATCACGTTTTTGCCATCCGTTTTTACGTATATAGTAACATAGTACATAAGGCCGAAAAAAGACATCTGTCCATCCAGTTCTGCCTGTCATCCTGCTAGTTGATCCAGAGGAAAGAAGTACTCCCTGGATCAACGACCCATCTCTAGTAGCTGTAACCTGTAATATTATTACACTCCAGAAATACATCCAGGCCCCTCTTTAATTCCATTATTGTACTCGGTCACCATCACCACCTCCTCAGGCAGAGAGTTCCATAGTCTCACTGCTCTTACCGTAAAGAATCCTCTTCTATGTTTGTGTACAAACCTTCTTTCCTCCAGACGCAGAGGATGTCCCCTCGTCACAGTCACAGTCCTGGGGATAAATAGATGATGGGAGAGATCTCTGTACTGACCCCTGATATATTTATACATAGTGTAAGAGGGAGCAAGGTGCCGTCATGGACGGAAGATACGTGTCACCGAGGTTCCTGGCCTCGGTGAGATGAGAGCCGGGTTTTATGTGTCAGCAGCAGCTAGTGCTGCTTGACATTGATAGTTAGTTTGGCTGCAAAGCCAATCCGGGCCGGCTCTTACTGGGAGTAGGCAAAGAGTTGGGTGGGTGCCTACTCCCCACGGTCCAGGCCGGACTTTGCCGGGCTTTTTAAAGGCAGCCACATCAGCAGGTGTGGCTGTGATTGTCCTGGAGCTGCTGCTAGTGTTGTGTTGCTCTCTGGGCTGGAAGGATGAGCTCAGCAAGGAGTCGTGCAGTCGTCCTGGAAGCCTGAAGGTGGATTACCCTGCGGCTGGGCCGACCGCCAGGTGCGAACGTGCACCTAACCATCTCACAGGTGACTGAACCTGGTTTTGGACTCTTTGGTTTTGCTTTTTTGTGTTTGCTGAGTGTGAATTAACACCAAGAGACTGTTTATCGCTTATTTTGTGCAAGTGTGAATAAAACACTGTTTATTGCACTTTCTGGACTTCTTGTTTTGCCTCTATACTGCACCCGCACTGCTACCTATCAGAGCGACTCCCCACATTTGGTGTCGGATGCGGGCATGCGCAGTGAGGCTGGCGTAAACGCCGAAGTTTTTTTTTTTTCCCAAAGTGAATGTCATATGTCAAGCCGGCAAAGTTTCAACACGTGAACTCTGATAAGATGGAGGCAGTTGTAAAGGCTCTCGTGGAGGCCAATTTACAGCAGCGGGAGGCCAACAAGCAGCAGCAGGAGACAAACCAGCTGCTGTTGCAACATGTAATGGCTTTGCAAGCGACTGGAGCCTCTCACCGTGCCCATGATGCCCGGAAAGCGGTCCGTGCAGCAATTCCCAAGATGACCCCGAGGATGATGCCGAGACCTACCTGGCAGTCTTCGAAAAGTGGCCGTGAGGGAGAAGCTGCCCCGTGACCAGTGGGCTGAGGTGGTCGCTCCGTTCCTGGCTTCCGGACCCCAGCAGGTGTTTTTCGACTTGTCGGACGACCAAGCGGCCGATTATGACATCGTGAAAGGAGAGATCCTAGCCAGACTGGGGTGAACGTGCTGGTCCGCGCTCAAAGAGTCCACCAGTGGGACTTTAAAACGACTGAACCTGCTAGGCCGCAGTACTACGATTCTGCTGCACAGGCTGCAAAAGTGGCTGCAGCCTGATCTACTAAGTCCCACTGCCATGCTGGATCGACTGTTGGCGGACATCTTTGGAGGGCCCTGCCTTATCCCCTCCAGCACTGGGTCGGCCAGGCGTCTCCGGTAAGTGCCCTGGAGATGGTCGACCTGGTGGAGCGCTACGAGGCCACCAGAAACCTGCAGGGGGTCTTGCTGGGAAGGGGCCAGTCAAACCCCGGAGGCCTCCACCCCAGTTCCGACGACCGGCGACAGAGAGACCTGCACGGAATGTATCCCCTGCGGATCCGCCTCCCGTGGTATGCTGGAGGTGTCAGGAGCCAGGCCACATCAGGGCCGACTGTCCGCATCAGGGTGAGCCGATGGATGTGAACTACGGGTATCGCCACTCCCTGTATGCCCGGAAGCTGTGTGCAACTGGCACCCGTGAGGGGCAGGACAATAACCACCTGTGTCAGGTAGAGGTGGGAGATTCTCTGGCGGTGGCCCTGCTGGACTCCGGGAGTTTAGTCTCCCTGGTAAGAGCTGCCCTAGTACGGCCTGCGGAGTATACCGGCCGTAAAGTCGGGGTCCTATGCATCCACGGAGACTTAAAAGACTACCCCACTGCATTAGTGACTTTGTCCACAGCTGCTGGTAAGTGGACCCACGAGGTGGCTGTCGCTACCAAACTCCCACATGAACTGATACTTGGGAGGGACTTCCAGGTTTCCCGGCGCTGTGGCCGGCTATAAAAGTGTCTGATGGGCCCGAGACAGGGGTAACCCTAGTAGAGTGGCCTGATACCACTGGAAGGCCAGAACCCTGGGAGCCCGAATCTGAAGGGCCAGCAGTAGGGGTGACCACTGCTCCAGCGGTAGAGGGGGAGACAACCCCACTGAGTGTAATGGTGGGAGACACGGAGGACTTGCCACCGGGACCTGAGTTGGCAGACCTCAATGTCTCCGGGGAAAATTTTGGGACCGCACAACACCGGACCAAACCCTAACCAGGGCCTGGGAAAGTGTTGTAATGATTGACGGTAAACCCCAGAAACCTGGGGCTGAATTAATGTTTCCACGATTTATTATTCTTCAGGATATGTTGTATCGGGTGAACCAAATCCGAGGTGAGCCAGTTGAACAGTTGGTGGTGCCCACCGCATATCGCAAGCTTGTTATGGAGCTTGCCCACCAACATGTTCTTGGGGGACACATGGGGTGGCAGAAAACGCAGGACCGCGCACTACAGCGATTTTACTGGCCCGGTTTGTTTAAGGAAGTAGAGGAGTTCTGTAAGTCCTGTCCGACCTGTCAGGTAAATAGCCCCCAGCCGCATTACAGAAGTCCCCTGGTCCCTCTCCCAATAATTGAGGTCCCATTCGAGCGTATTGCCATGGATCTGGTCGGACCTGCATCGAAGTCTGCTAGGGGTCACCAACATATCCTGGTGATTCTGGACTATGCTACTCGATATCCAGAGGCGGTGCCTCTGCGACACACATCGGCTAGGCTCATTGCAAAGGAGTTAATGGAGATGTTTACCCGGGTGGGCCTACCTAAGGAGGTTCTGACGGACCAAGGGACCCCTTTATGTCTAAGATTATGAGGGAATTGTGTAAACTGTTGCATATAAAGCAATTATGGACGCCCGCTTACCATCCGCAAACGGACGGCCTTGTGGAAAGGTTTAACCAAACTTTAAAAAATATGCTAAAAGGGTGGTGTCCCGAGATGGGAAGGACTGGGATCTGCTTCTGCCCTATCTCATGTTTGCAGTGCGAGAAGTGCCCCAGGCCTCTACTGGGTTCTCGCCCTTCGAACTGCTTTATGGCAGACGCCCACGGGGCCTGTTGGACATCGCTAAGGAAGCGTGGGAACAACAGCCCGTCCCCCACAAAAGCGTAATTGAATATGTTACCCAGATGCAGGAACGTATGGAGAGGGTGTTACCGCTGGTCCGGGAGCATATGGAGGCAGCACAACAGGCCCAAAGTAGAGTCTATAATCGCCAGGCTCGGGTACGAGACTTTAATCCCGGAGACCGAGTTTTAGTTCTGGTACCCACCCTGACAGCAAATTTCTAGCTAGGTGGCAGGGGCCCTATGAAGTGCTCGAGAAAGTGGGGGAAGTAAATTACAAGGTGCACCAGCCAGGGCGGCGGAAGCCGGAGCAGGTGTATCATGTGAATTTGCTGAAGCCATGGAAGGATAGGAACTCGTCCAGCGATGACAGCCCCCGGCCAGGGCTTCTAGGTGAGAAGGATCCAGCCCTCACCTCGAAGTCCGGGAAGCAGCAGCCACCGTAAAAATTTCAGATAGCCTATCCTCCAAACAGGTCCAGGAAGTTAAGGAGTTCATTAGTCGGAACACGGATGTGTTCTCGACCTCCCTGGGCGCACATCCCTAATCCAGCATGACATTATCACTGAGCCTCAGGCCAAAGTCCGGTTAAAGCCGTATCGGGTACCCGAGGCTCGGCGACAAGCCATTGTGAAGGAAGTGCAGCTGATGCTCCAGTTAGGTGTCATCGAGGAGTCAAAAGTGATTGGGCCAGTCCGATAGTCTTAATACCCAAGCCGGACGGGACATTGAGGTTCTGTAACGATTTCCGCAAGCTGAATGAGGTGTCCAAGTTTGACGCATATCCCATGCCGAGGGTGGATGAGCTCATTGAAAAATTGGGCCAAGCCAGGTATTTTTCTGTCTTGGACCTCACCAAAGGGTACTGGCAGGTACCCTTAACGGAGGCTGCCAAGGAAAAACTGCTTTTATCACACCGGAGGGGTTGTATCAGTACAAGGTATTACCCTTTGGTCTACATGGCGCCCGCCACGTTTCAAAGGCTTATGGATATTGTGCTTCGTCCACATCGACGGTACGCCTCAGCGTATCTGGATGATATCATTGTCCATAGCACCGACTGGGAGAGTCACCTACCGAAGGTACAGGCCGTAGTGGACTCCCTTAGGAAAGCTGGCTTAACTGCTAACCCAAAAAGTGTGTGGTAGGGTTAGAAGAGACCAAATACCTAGGGTATGTCATTGGGCGGGGGTGGTCAAACCTCAGGTAAACAAAATTGAGGCAATTAAGAATTGGCCCCGACCTGTCACTACGCGGCAAGTAAAATCATTCCTGGGCATGGTGGGATACTACATGAGGTTTATTCCCAACTTCGCTACAATTGCTGCTCCATTGACAAGCCTTTTAAAGGGACGCAGGTCAGTGTCGATCCAGTGGAATGAGCAGGCGGATAAGGCTTTCTCTGCTCTGAAGTCGGCCCTGTGTGGGTCCCCGGTTTTGGTGACGCCCGACTTCAGGAGAGAGTTTGTGGTACAGACCGATGCCTCTGAAGTGGGCCTCGGGCTGTACTCTCTCAGGAAATCAATGGGGAGGAGCATCCCGTGGTTTTCCTGAGTCGCAAACTCACCCCAGCCGAAACCAGGTACAGTATAGTGGAGAGAGAGTGCCTGGCCATCAAGTGGGCACTAGAGTCTCTCCGCTATTATCTGCTAGGGAGAAAGTTCCGTCTGGTGACCGACCATTCCCTCTAAAGTGGATGTGCCAGGCGAAAGACAGGAATGCTCGGGTCACCAGATGGTTCTTGTCTCTGCAGAACTTCAAGTTCACAGTGGAACACAGGGCAGGCCGCTTGCAAGGAAATGCGGATGCACTGTCTCGAGTACAGTGTTTGGCGTGTGTTCACCCTGTCGGGGTTGAACAAAGGGGGAGGTATGTAAGAGGGCGCAAGGTGCCGCCATGGACGGAAGATACGTGTCACCGAGGTTCCTGGCCTCGGTGAGGTGAGAGCCGGGTTTTATGTGTCAGCAGCAGCTAGTGCTGCTTGACATTGATAGTTAGTTTGGCTGCAAAGCCAATCCGGGCCGGCTCTTACTGGGAGTAGGCAAAGAGTTGGGTGGGTGCCTACTCCCCACGGTCCAGGCCGGACTTTGCCGGGCTTTTTAAAGGCAGCCACATCAGCAGGTGTGGCTGTGATTGTCCTGGAGCTGCTGCTAGTGTTGTGTTGCTCTCTGGGCTGGAAGGATGAGCTCAGCAAGGAGTCGTGCAGTCGTCCTGGAAGCCTGAAGGTGGATTACCCTGCGGCTGGGCCGACCGCCAGGTGCGAACGCGCACCTAACCATCTCACAGGTGACTGAACCTGGTTTTGGACTCTTTGGTTTTGCTTTTTTGTGTTTGCTGAGTGTGAATTAACACCAAGAGACTGTTTATCGTTTATTTTGTGCAAGTGTGAATAAAACACTGTTTATTGCACTTTCTGGACTTCTTGTTTTGCCTCTATACTGCACCCGCACTGCTACCTACCAGAGCGACTCCCCACAATAGTTATTAGATCTCCCCTCAGTCGTCTTTTTTCTAAAGTAAATAACCCTAATTTTGATAACCTTTCAGGGTATTACTTTAGTTGCCCTCCTCTGAACCCTTTCCAGCTCTGCTATGTCCCCCTTGTTCACAGGAGCCCAGAACTGTACACAATACTCCATGTGTGGTCTGACTAGAGATTTGTAAAGTGGTAGGACTATGTTCTCATCACGGGCGTCTATGCCCCTTTTGATGCAACCCATTATCTTATTTGCCTTGGCGGCAGCTGCCTGACACTGGTTTTTGCAGCTTAGTTTGCTGTTTATTAAAATTCCTAGATCCTTTTCCATGTCAGTGTTACTGAGTGTTTTACCATTTATTATGTACGGGTGACTTGCATTATTCCTTCCAATGTTCATAACTTTACATTTGTCAGTGTTAAACCTCATCTGCCACTTCTCTGCCCAAACCTCCAATCTATCCAGATCCCTCTGTAGCAGAATACTGTCCTCTTCCGTGTTCATTACTTTACACAGTTTAGTGTCATCTGCAAAAATTGATATTTTACTATGCAAGCTTTCTACAAGATCATTAATAAATATATTGAAAAGAATAGGGCCCAGTACTGACCCCTGAGGTACCCCACTATTGACAGTTGCCCAATCTGAGTGTATACCGTTAATAACCACCCTCTGTTTTCTGTCACTCAGCCAGTTACTTACCCACATACAGACATTTTCTCCCAGTCCGAGCATCCTCATTTTATATACTAACCTTTTATGAGGTACAGTGTCAAATGCTTTGGAGAAGTCCAGATGTACGACATCCATTGATTCGCCGCTGTCAAGTCTAGAACTTACCTCCTCATAGAAACTGATTAAATTCATTTGGTATGACCGATCCCTCATGAAGCCATGCTGATATGGTGTTATTTGCTTATTTCGATTGAGATCCTCTAAGATAGCATCTCTCAGAAAACCTTCAAACAGTTTCCCCACAACAGATGTTAAACTTACTGGCCTATAGTTTTCGGGCTCTGTTTTTGGACCCTTTTTGAATATTGGTACCACATTTGCTATGCGCCCCTCCTGTGGGATATTCCCTGTCAGTATAGAGTCCGAAAATATCAGAAATAAGGGTCTGGCTATGACAATACTTAATTCCCTTAGGATACGGGGTGTATGCCATCCGGTCCTGGAGATTTGTCTATTTTAATCTTTTTGTTGCTGTTGTTCTTCTTCCTGGGTCAGACAGGGCACTTTTAATAGGGGATTTATTTTTACATTCAGCATTTCATCTGACAGTTTATTTTCCTCAGTGAATACATAGGAGAAAAAAATATTTAACAGCTTTGCTTTCTCCTCATCGCTCTCTGCAACTCCCCCTTCATTACTCTTTAAAGGGCCGACACCTTCAGATTTATACTTTTTAACATTTATATAATTGAAGAAAATTTTAGGGTTAGTTTTACTCTCTTTGGCAATTAATCTCCCGGTCTCTAGTTTGGCCGCTTTTATTTGTTTTTACATATCCTATTTTTTTCCTTATAGTTTTTCAGTGCTTCCTCGCTACCCTCCTATTTTAGTGATTTATATGCTTTCTTTTTGTCATTTATTGCTTTCTTTACATTTCTATTTATCCACATTGGTTTCTTTTTGTTCCATACGGTATGTACCTCTCACAATGACAATTTAGGATGCTTTTAAAGATATCCCATTTTGTGGCTGTATTTTTGTTTTTGAGGACTTTGTCCCAGTTAGTTAGGCTTATGGCTTTGCTTAGTTGGCTAAATTTAGCTTTTTTTGAAGTTTGGTATTTTTGTTCCTCACTGTAGAAATGCTCTTTTAAATGATAATTGGAAGGTTATTACTTTATGGTCACTATTTTCCAGGTGTCCCCCACTTTGCACATCTGTTGTTCTGTCAGGTCTATTGGTTAATACTAATTCCAGTATGGCCGTCCCTCTAGTCGGGTCCTGAACCAGTTGGGAAAGATAATTGTCTTTGGTTATTGCCAAGAACCTGTTTCCTTTATGCGATGTACAGCTCTCAGTTTCCCAGTCTATATCTGGTGTGGTAAGGTGCAGGGTGCCGTCGTGGATGGCAGGTATGTGTCACCGAGGTTCATAGCCTCGGTGAGGTAAGAGCCGTTTTTGTTGATGTCAGCAGCAGCTAGTGCTACTGACATAGTTGTTAAATAGCATGGCTGCAAAGCCGATCCAGGCCGGCTCTTACCGGGAGCAGCTAAAGTGTAGGGTGGGTGGCTGCTCCCCACGACCCAGTCCTGGTTTTGGGCTGGGTTTAAAAACACAGCCAGCACCAGCAGGTGGTGTGATTGTCCTGGAGCTGCTGTTGGCTGCGGAATCATTTGAATTTGGGAGTTCTCTGGGCTGGAAGCAAGAGCCCAGCAAGGAGGAGTGCAGACGGCCTGGAAGCCTGACGTCGACTGTCTTGCGGCTGGACTGACAGCCAGGTGTGAATCCGCACCTAAACCTCCCAGGTGACTGGAACCTGTATTTGACTTTTTGTTTTGCCTCACGTTTTTCTGCTGGGTGTGAATTAACCCCAAGTGACTATATGCTGTTTATGTTGTGCAAGTGTGAATTAAACACTGTTTGCTGCACTTACTGGACTCCTTTTGCCTCTGTACTGCACCCGCACCGCTATCTACCAGAGCGACTCCCCACACTGGGTAGTTGAAGTCCCCCATAATAACGACTTCATTATGATTTGTATATGTTGGGGGGGGGGGGGATAAAAAACACTTTTCTATCCTGCAGAGTCCAGTAGAAAAAACATATACGTTAACATATACATTTTTCTTTCAATCTCTATGATGAAGGATGCCACTGTAGGTGTACATGAAACGGATGGAAAAAATGGGATATGAACTCGGCCTTACCCTTTTAAGTTTTATTTATTTTTAGATGGCTGTAAAGCAGAGGAGAGCCTATAGGGTTAATGACTGCAGCATGACTGTCCACACTGGTCAATAGGACCCCTGGGACAGATCTTCTGCAGGTTCACAGCATTAGATCTCTGTCTAACAGCTCAACCTCTCCCTTTGTTATTAACAGGAGCAGAGCTGAGTAATTTTAGTCATGGCCATGTTTAGTCATCCTTTTACCTCAGAGGTAGTCTATCTGGAGCACCCAGCACATGCCTCAGGTTCCATATGAAAGAATACATATGCACATGGGCAACCCCCCCCCCCCCCGGGGGGGCCCTGGAAATCTGTGAACTGAGTTCTGCCTCTGCTCTGCAGTAGCTGCACTGCGCAGCGCTGCAGAGTGAGGAGCGGTATCTATCAGGAGCATGCACACGTCCTGATGAATCACCAGGGCCGGGCACGCACGGCAGTACAAAGTACTGCCCAACTTCCAGGCGGAGCCGGTCCAGCAAAAAGAAGAGCAGCAGTGTGCCGGCCGCTTCAGGATTCCACAACCACAGGCAGCCTGAATGAATATGAGCGAGAGCGACACTAACACAGTGAGTGACAGTCAGTGTCACAGACCAGTCAGTGTGACAGTACTCCCTGAGTGTTAGGTGTAGGGTGACCAGGCGGTATATGAAGGGGCAATAATGCCTGGTATTATATGGACAGCAGATATGGCATCCTCTGGGCAGTACTGTCTATAGTCAATTAATTCTTCACAAGCACCCTGACTGCCATCTGCTTGGCTATGAGTGAGTGACAGTCAGTCAGTGTCACAGTGTGACTGAGTCACTCCCTGACCCTGAGTGTTAGGTGTGGGGTGAGTCACTGAGCCAAGCAGCAGGCAGTGAAGTGCCATGAGAGCCAGGCCAAGCAGGTGGCAGTCAGGGTGCTGGTGAAGGATGACCATAGACAGTACTGCCCAGAGGATGCCATCTCTGCTGTCCATATACCAGGCAGTATTGCCCCTTCAGTATCCATCTTCCATCAAACTTTACAGTTGGTACTTGGCACAATGCAGTCATAAGTAACATTCTTCTTGCATCCGCCACACCTAGACCCAACTATCAGACTGCCAAATGGAGATGTGCATGCACTGTGTATATGTATATATAATTAGTATATTTAATGTTATTTATCTTAATACATTTCAAAATAAATACAGTTGTCAATATTTTAGTTGTCATATTTTTTGTTTATGTTAACACCAAATGCAGTTTCATTTTTTATTTGGTTATAGTGCCTTGATCATGGGTGTATAACTAAGGGTACTTTCACACTTGCGGCAGGACGGATCCGGCAGGCTATTCAGCCTGCCAGATCTGTCCTGCCGCAAGTACCTGTGTGCTGCCATGCTGCCGCTCCGTCCCCATTGACTATAATGGGTAGGGGGCGGAGATACGGCGCAGCACGGCAGTGCGCGGCAAAGATCGCCGGACTGAAAAGTCGGACAAGCAGGACTTTTAGTCCGGCGATCTCCGGCCGTGCTCTGCCGTAGCTCCGCCCCATTATAGTCAATATATATATAGGCAGCACACGGGCACTTGCGGCAGGACAGATCCAGCAGGCTGAATAGCCTGCCGGATCCGTTCTTCCGCAAGTGTGAAAGTACCCTAATATGGTGCATTAAATAATGTTTACTTAAAGGCACACTATAGTCACCAGGTCGAGAACAACTACAGCTTATTATATTAGTTCTGGTGAGTATAATCAGCCCCTTCAAGCTTTTTGCAGTAAATCCTGTGTTTTCAGAGAAAACCCAGTGTTTACATTACTGCCTAGGAATACATCCACTGACCATTCCTCATATGGCAGCTAGAGGTACTTCCTAGGGCAGTGCTGCACACTGTGACTGCAGACTGGAATAAAAGTACGATTTATTATATATGAGGGGGCAAGGAGGGAGAGGGGAGGCAGAGGGAGCTAGAGAACCAGGGATACAACTTTGTAGCACAGATGTCAATAAGATTATGCCCCCTCCCCCCCCGCCCCCTGGAAAAATGTCTGCGGACGCCCATGCATATGCACTACAGTGAGCAGAGCTGAGGCTCCTGTCTGACCCTAACATAACAGCTATAAGTACAGTCACCCTGCTGCAGCAAGCAGCCCGTCTTCCTGTCAGCTCCTCTCACCTCAGCTCTCCTCCATCATGCAGAGCGCTTCTGCTGCTGCCTCCTTCTGCCCCCTCACACAGCTTAGGAATAGCATGAAGGCAGTGACTGGCCATGCTGGGGGTAAAAAGGCAAAAAGAAGGGCAGTAAGACCCAGAGGAGGGTAAGCATTTGGGACATCATTGCTGATAAAAGTAAAGCCAGGGCTGGTACTTTACCCATGCTGCTGCTAGCACATCACAGAGGGGCGGGCACATCGGGCACATCGGGCACTGAACTTCTAGCTGATTAGAGGAAGGGGCTGCTCACTCTCCTCTCCCACCCTCCTTCCACTTGGGGCCTAGCCTGCTGTTGTCAGCGCAGTACTAGCTCTGCGCATAATGCCAAATGAAAGTGTAAATATGTAATGGCACTGGGGTGTTTGGGGTGGCAATGGGCCCCTCATTGACACTGGGCCCGGGGCTGCTGACCCAAACGCCCCCTTGCCAGTATTTATCTCTCTACTGTTATTAATGCAGCTTGTAGTCAGGTTGGAAAGGGGGCAGAGCCATGCAGCCTGGCCGGGCCCCCTAACCTCACGGGCCCCATAGCCAGTGTGTGGTCTGCCTATATTGACGGTACGCCACTGTCTACAAGACATCTGAAGGTGCCATGTGTTATCTAGCACCAAGATATTAGCAGTAGGAACCCCCTTTGCGCCCAGCAAAAAACATCTGGACTAGATCTGAGGTGTTTTCATTGAAATGGTTTCATTGGCGTTTATTTTTACCGCCTGATTACACAGCCTGATGCAAAACGGATGTGAAAGGAATGATTGCTACCGCAGTCATTCCTCCCTTGTTCAGTAGAACATTGCAGATTCTACAGGATTATGTGCTGATGATGATCGGGCATCTTATATCCTGATGAAGGATGCCCATTAGCCGACAAACAAGCGTTTGCTCGTTCATTGGGTGATCAGCTGCTCCATCATATGCGCCAATTATAGGGAGTAATGTGCCCAAAAGTTGTGTGGACTAATAGAGCCCTTTACATAGGGGGCAGAGTACAATTCCTCTCATGGAAAGGAGAATATACACTTTTAATGTGGCTCCTGTCTGCAGCATGATGGGAATGAAGCTCAGAAAAAAATGAATTATGCAGAACGTAATTTGATAAAAAAAATCTTGTTGTTAAAGGGGCACTGTGGGCACAACAGATATATTTTGTTATGCTTAGTACAGGGCCTGAGGGGATGGAGCATGACAGGGAAAAGAACAACAAAGCACAGATGTCTGTGTCATGGCCTGAGACCTACAGCCCTGGGCTCGGCCTAACACAATGTATCAATCAAGTAAAGTGAACAGACAAGTAAACTTCTGCTTTAGCAGGTTAGCAATTTTTGTGAAGCACAAAGAGCATGCCTTTAAGTGTTGCGCGATATAGGAAAGCTCTCATCCCCCGTTTCAGCCAATTGCTTTCCATTGTTCTGTGAGCTCTGAATTCTTTCTAGATAACAGGAACATATCCCAGATAAATGCTGTCATTATTTTTGCCTCCTTGATGCTGCTGGTCCTGCTGATATGCTAATATCTTAAGCAAACTTTAATTGGCTTCCCATGTTGGCATTTCACATAGTGTTCAATTAATTGAATGCCGAATGTCGTCTAGTTACCCATAGCAGGCATTGTCTGAGGCAGTCAGATCTCTGCAGAATAAAGCCGCATTCTTTTCTAAACTCTTCATAGATGTTCCTTGCTGTTATTGTTGAACTCCATATTTTCTCTTCATAGTGGTGATTGATTTTTTTTTTTTACCTTCAATGAAGAATGTGGGGTGTTTTATTTCATTATCTTCTCACTGCCATCCTGAAACAATGAGGCACATTAAGGTGATAGTCGTAGCTGGGTGTACCTTGGGGTTATTCATGTGAGAGTAGAGTAGATAGATAGATAGATAGATAGATAGATAGATAGATAGATAGATAGATAGATAGATAGATAGATAGATAGATAGAGATGAGATAGATAGATAGATAGATAGATAGATAGATAGATATGAGATAGATAGATAGATAGATAGATAGATAGATAGATAGATAGATAGATAGATAGATAATAAATAGATAGATAGATAGATAGATAGATAGATAGATAATAGATAGACAGATAGATAACAGATTAATAGATATGAGATAGATAGATAGATAGATAGATATGCGATAGATAGATAGATAGATAGATAGATAGATAGATAGATATGCGATAGATAGATAGATAGATAGATAGATAGATAGATAGATATGATATAGATATATAGATAGATATATAGATAGATAATAAATAGATAGAAGATATATAATAGATAAATAGATAGATAGGAGATAGATGATAGATAGATAGATAGATAGATAGATAGATAGATAGATAGATAGATAGATATATAATAGATTAATAGATATGAGATAGATAGATAGATAGACAGATAGATAGATAGATATGGAGTATGTGCATAATGTGAAAGTGAAATATGTAATGGCATGTATGTGTAGTGTAATAATAATGTGTAAGTATAGTGTAGGATGAATGTGTGTGCATGTGGTGTGGGGACGGGGAGTGAGTGTGGAGTGAATGTGTGTAGTGTGTGACAAGTGTCATGTGTGAGGAGAGGAGTAGGGATAGAGAAGTGTAAGAAATGAAAAGGAAAGGAAAAGAGAGAAGGGAGAAGGAGCCGGTCTGGGGTGCATACTACCTTGGGAAGTCCCACGAAAGGTCATTGGGTCTGAAAAGTAAAGTATCATAGGTTAGTAAGGATAAGTAAAAGGCAGTATACAGGTTCTGTGAAATCAACATAAATATTTAGTTGTGAGGATTAAAGTCCCTGCTGAGGCCTTTCGGGGATAGACTTAGAAGTGTGTGGATCCAATATGCTTCTCGTTCCTTCAGCAGACGTATATGGTTTCCCCCACATCGTGGGCGTTGTACTTTAATTGCACAATGTTATGGTGGGTTTTGTTGAAATGGTTGGGAAGCGGTAGCCACTTCTTCTTGCATCTAATGATGATGCGGTCACGTATTGATTGTGTGGTTTCTCCCACGTAAAGGAGTCCACATGGGCATTTAATCAGGTATACGACAAAAACGTTGAATCACAAGTGAAGAAGTCTTTGACAGTTTAAGATTTGCCCGTGTGTGGGTGTGTAATGTGGTCACCTTTTATCATGTTAGAACAGCAACTGCAGTGGAGGCAAGGTAACGTGCCGTGGTGTTGGGTTTTGAGGAAACTTTGTCTCGGTTGTAGTGTTTGCTGCCTATGTTGGCTTTAATGAGTTTGTCCCTGAGGTTGGAGGATCTTTTTAGGCACATTAGGGGTGGCGTTTGGAAGGACTGTATGGTGGGATAAGCAGTTTTGAGTAATGGCCAATGTTTCTTAATCGTTTGTTCAATTTTGGGCACCAGGGTTGATAGGTGTGTATGAAGGGAACCCGGTCAGGGGATTCTTTGATGGGTTTGGTCTGAGGTGGTGTACAGGCCATCTCTTTGTCCAGTAGACTTTTCGGATAACCCCTTTCAGGGAACTTGTGGGCCATGGTTTAAAGTTGTGTTTTACTATTAAGTATGTCCGAGACAATGAGGTTACTGCGGTGGAATTGTGATCGTGGAAGAGAATGTTTGGTTGAAACAGGGTGAAAGCTAGAGTAATGTAGGATTCCATTGCAATCAGTCTGTTTGGTTTATAGATCTGTATTGATATTGCCCATGTTGTCTTTTAGAACTTTTGTATCAAGGAAACTGATACAATCAGCATGATAATTTAAGGTGAATTGTAATTCTGTTCTCGGGAGGTTGAGCAAGTATGTAAATTCAAGTAGGGAGGTATGATTACCTTTCCATATGCAGAAGATATCATCTATAAATCTGAACCAGCAGGTGGAAAATTGTTTGAAAAGGTGTAATGGATATATGTATGTCTCCTCAAAGTAGACCATGTATCCATTGGCGTAGGGCGGTGCCACGTTCGAACCCATGGCGGTCCCACATGTCTGTAGGTAGAAGGTATCTCCATAAAGAAAAGGAGGAGTTCAAGTGCGATTTGGGTTTTGTTAAGTCGTAGATAGACTGTTCCAAAAGGGATTTTGTGGAGAGAATGCCTTTGTCGTGTTCGATACTGGTATATAAGCTATTGAAAGTCACTAGGGTACTGTCTGGGGTTACTGGTGACGGGTGTCTAAGTTTCTTAAGAAAATGATTACTGTCTAATATGTGAGATTTGGCTTTTTGGGTAAGGGGAGTGAGAATCTTTTCAAGGAAGATGGAAATTGGGGCCAAAATGGAATCGGTGGATGCAACAATTGGACGTCCAGGTGGTTTTTGTAAGGATTTATGTATTTTGGGTAGGATGTATATAACGGGTGTTATTGGATGGTGATTGGTAAGGAATCCGGCTGTCTTTTTATTAATGGTGCCACGTGTGAGGTGTTTATCAAGAATGGATTGGATCTTTTGGCGGATTGTTGGTGTAGGGTCATTTTGTAGGATGGTGTATGTGTTAGTGTCAGCTAACTGGCCTTCTTCTTTGTAGTCCTTGGTATTTAAGACTACTATTGCACCACCTTTATCTGCTGGTTTAATAGTAATGTCCTGATTCTTCTGGAGATTCTTTATCGCTTGTCTTTCGAAAGCCATAAGGTTATTCCGAGTAAGAAAGTGACCGTGTTTGTAGTCGGCAACAATTTTGTTAATGTCTCTGTGTATAAGTTCAATCGCGGTTTCTGTAGCATGATAAGTCTTAGGGGGGTTGTAATTACTTGGTTTGCGGAGCCCAAGTTGCTCAACAGAAATAAATGGTTAGGTGGATATGTCCATATTGGTGATTGAAAGATTGGCTAGAAAGTCTTCAGGATTACCGAAGTGTGTTTTGAGTCTTATTGTCCGAAAAAAACGTTGAAGTTCCTGCTCTAACCGGAAATCATTAAGTTGGGGTGTGGGGGAAGGTAAGACCTTTTTGTAATGTTATAAGTTCAGTGGGTGTTAGAGTGTAAGATGAAATATTGATTACTAAATTGGAGGTCCTACCTGTGAATGAGTCTGGATCCGAGTCCCTGGGTTGACGTCTTGTTTTCTTACGGCCCCTCCTCGTTGGTTTGGTCGGCGGCCTCGTACTAAAAAACATTGACCGGAACTTGTGAAGGAAGGATGGAGCTGGTGGAGCTGTTGGAGCTGCGGTGCAAATGTTGTTGGCGAGTCAGTTTCCAAGGATTCGGTTGGCTGGTGGTCTCCTGACATCTGTAGACGCGGTCGTTAGTGTAGTCTTCTGTGTCTCTCAGGAACTTGTATCGTTCTCTCTTCTCGTCGTTTTTCTGAAGTCCGAGAGTGATTTATCAAGCTTGGTTTTGGATTCAAGCCTTTCAGTGCTGGAGAGTATAGATGTTAACTGATGTTCTATTGCTGTAATCTTTGCTTTAAGATCGTTGGATTTTTGCAAAAATTCCATAGTCAGTAATATTAGATCCAGAGAACACTTGTTTAGTATGTTCTGAAATTTGCTGCAATACTCTGAATCGTCATGAAAAAGGATGCGTCTAAGATTGCTTCTGAGGCCTTGTGGAATACGGTTTAGCCTATGGTACTCAGCTAGGGTCACACTATGTAGCTCATCTGCAATCTGTTTTTTGGTAATTATCTCATATTCACGGAGCTTTAGCTCCTGGGATGGAAGATGTAGAAATTCTCTTGGTGTTGGTAATCTTTAGATTAATCATGGGATAACCCCTTTAATTGTATGACGATGAGATCTCATGCTTGCTTTGAATTTCTGTCCTGTTTCTCCAAAATTCAGACCTCGAATAGGAGTGCACAGAATCAACAACAATGGATGTAGAACATGTGAAAGTACCAGGAATCTTGTAGGTGTGCTGCATGTTGGGGATCCTTAAATTGGAGGGATAACTTTATTTGTGTGTGTCAGAGAGCAATAAACTCCTGATCAGTAGTGATGAGCGGGAGGTGCCATATTCGATTTCGCGATATTTCGCGAATATACGATTGAATATTCGTCATATATTCGTCGAAATCGAATATTCGTCATTATTTTATATATTGCGAATGTTACGCGAATTTATATTCGCATCGCAAATTAAACTTAGAGCTGAGTTCCTAATGGTTGTCAACCATTAGGAACTCAGCTCTAAGTTTAATTTGCCATGCGATAATTATAACCTGAATTACTCGCATTGCGAATTCAACGTAGAGCTGGGTTCCTAATGGTTGTATTGCTAGAATATAACGAATATCACGAATATAGCACTATATTCTCAATCTTCGATATATTCTAGCAACAACCATTAGGAACTCAGCTCAAAGTTTCATTTGCGAAGCGAACATATACTCGCATTGCGAATTTATCTTAGAGCTAAGTTCCTAATGGTTGTATTGCTAGAATATAACCAAGAAGACGAATATCACGAATACACGAATATAGCACTATATTCTCAATCTTCGTTATATTCTAGCAACAACCATTAGCAACTCAGCTCTAAGTTACATTCGCGAAGCGAACATATACTCGCATTGCGAATTGATCTTAGAGCTCAGTTCCTAATGGTTGTATTGCTAGAATATAACGAAGACGATGAATATCACGAATACACGAATATAGCACTATATTCTCAATCTTCATTATATTCTAGCAAGTAGCAACAACCATTAGCAACTCATTTCTATGTTTCATTCGCGAAGCGAACATATACTCGCATTGCGAATTGATCTTAGAGCTCAGTTCCTAATGGTTGCATTGCTAGAATATAACGAAGATGACGAATATCACGAATTCACAAATATAGCACTATATTCTCAATCTTCGTTATATTCTAGCAATACAACCATTATGAACTCAGCTCTAAGTTGAATTCGCAATGCGATTAATATAACCTGTATTGCTCGCATTGCGAATTCAACTTAAAGCTGGGTTCCTAATGGTTGTATTGCTAGAATATAACGAATATCGCGATGCGAATAACTCAGGTTATATTAATCGCATTGCGATTACAACTTAGTCAAATTTGTGAGATCGTGATTCTCACATCCGACAGTACATTTTAGCATGGAGGCATTCCCATGCACACAGGGAGTCGGCAGAAGCGGCAACAGGCATTGACTGGAGCGGGCAGGGAGCCAGGAATCCTCCGGACAGGTAAGAACAGCTTTTGGGAAGTGGGAAGACAACCTGAGAGCAGCAAGGATTAACATATATAAAAAAAAAATATATATTCGAAATTGCGAATTTATAGCTCTATATTCGCAATATTCGCGAATTATCGAATTTGCGATATTCGCAATAAAAATTCGCTATTCGAATATTCGCGCTCAACACTACTGATCAGAACATTTCTCAGACTTGGAGGTTGTCACAGCAGGAGATGGTCTCAGAATATTGTTTTTTAGATGGTCATCCTTGTGTAGGACATAATATAATTTTTGCAGTTTTCCTTGGTACCTCTAGCTGTGGCTTGTATGTCATGACCTGAAGTTCTTCTCTTCTTTTTCCTTGTATTGAAGAATTTTACTTCTGGGTATCACGGTGGCTCATCAGTTCAAGCATGATGATAGCCCTGATATAAAAATGAGCTTATGAGATGTTTTGTGTTCATCTCTTTGCGCTGGGCTCAAACAGATGTAAATATATCTGATGGCCTGACTGTAGATGATGGATTTTTTAATGTGTTTGGAGTGAAAGCTGTCCTATTTGAGGTATGTAGGCCGATCAATAGGTTTTTAATACAGAAATCTCTGTATTGAGTCGATTTATGGTAGTGTCTAAAATGTTGATTTCTGTATTTAAATAGTTTTGCAGTGACCTAGTGGATCACTGCTAAAGGGTCAATATTGTAGTGAATCAGAGGGAGAATAAAAGAGACCCACATGTGATACTCTACTGGAAAAGAAACATGCAAGAGTACTGAATGTCACCATATTATACTTCTCTCAATGCACATGCAAGTCAGTTCTTCTTCTAAAAAAACAAGAAAACAGAGTGCCTCAAGAGAACATTGCCCTGGTTAGCTGAGTGGACTTTGTCAGGCTCTTTGGCAGTTCATTCTTATAGGGAGACCACCTAGTATACCAAAGAAATATGTGCAAATTAGCAGCTCTTACTTCTACTTGCATCAAGTTGGATGTTCTTTTCTTTTTGTAGAAAAAGCTAATTTTCCAGAAAGCCAAAGGTATGCAAATTAGCTTTCCTTTAAGAAAAAGCATTATTTAAACAGTTTGAGGCTACCACCAGGGAAATTATACTCTGATTATAGTGGTTAAACTGTAGTGTCATGTTAGAGGGTGTATCTTTGAAGTTCCACTAGGACATTGATAGGAGTTACAGCAAAAATACTCTATAGCAACGTATGTGATATATTTCTGTTTTGCAATGTTTTATAACATTTAAATATAGATGTAAGATGCTTGCTAGATAGAAGGTGAAGCATAAGCTTGGCCTCAGTTTGCTGTTGCCAGAGTCTAAGAGACCGTGTTGAACCACGGATACTGAAAGAATAGCTTTCAGGTGTGATTCCAGTGAACCCCTGACACAGTATGCAGCTGAAAAACCACCGAGGTTGTTGAGGAGCTGAAGATGGAGTGTAAGGTTTTTCATCTGTGAGGAAAGCCCACAACTCTGGCTAATAGACCTCATAGCACTATTTGGGTTTAAAACCTTCCAGCTCCCATATCCGTTTTTAGAATGCAGTGCTCCTTTGTGGAATATGCACCACTAATGGAATTGCAGAGAGAAATTTTGTATTTAGGTGAACTTCACAGCTTCCCCTTTAGGTAAGAAATAGCTGTGTATTTGCATCTCAGAGGGACCCTTGGTTCAGCCAGAACTTATTGGAACTGTCTATTATTACATTAGGCGCATCTCACTCCAGCAAAGAGGCGTAAGAGATTGACAGTCCTGATAAATGTCTCTCAATGTCCCAACGGATTTGTCACCTTAGCCTGACCACACCTTACTCAGACTAGAACTTTGTGCTGCTGTACTAGCCATTGAAATTGCTTAATTTTCCATATCTGAAACGGACATTGAGCTCAAAGATACTAAGTACTATAAAGACACTAAAGTAGTTTTAGTTTACTGTACATCTAGAATGAAACCAAACGATTGTATGTTAACAACAGGATAATATGAATTAGGAGCAGTGGCGTAACTAGAGTTCCATGGGCCCCAGGGAAAACTTTGAATTGGACCCCCCCCATCGAGCCTCCGCCCACCGCACCTGCAGTGAGCCTCGGCGACCCCTGTATGTACGGCACTGGCCGTGATGGTGAACGTGCGTGCGCCTCATTCTGGCTGTGATCCCGAGAGACCCGGCACTGGAGATCACAGGTCTCGCCGGATGACAGTAATTCCACAGGGCAGCTGTCAGCCGCACTTATAGGGAGGGGAGGGCCTGGCGCTGCCACCCTTAAAAAAAAAATCACTTGCGGCCGGGTTGTGGGTCCCCAAACCCCCCCACCCACAGGCAGTGTGAGTCAGTGACAAATCAACTGATTGCGCTGCCAGCCGCACTTATAAGGAGGGCCCGCTGCTGCAACTTGCAGGGTTGCAGGCCCCCCTCCTTGCCGGGCCCGGTCGCGGTCGCACCCTCTGCGACCGCGATCGTTACGCCCCTAATTAGGAGATCCATCTACACCAGGTGTCGGCAACCCGCGGCTCCAGAGCCACATGCGGCTCTTTTGAGTCTTTGCCGCGGCTCCGACAGCAGGGCCGACAAATGCCCACATACTACAGTCTGTGGCGGGGCGCACAGCCATCATTAAATAATTTGCCCCCACACTGTGCCAGTGCCAATGTGCCATCATTAAATAATTTTCCCCCACACTGTGCCAGTGCCATCCATTAATTTGCCCCCACAAGTCTGTCAGCAGTGCACACAGGTTAGGGGGGGGGTCTTAATGGATGGCAGTTTGTGGGGGCAAATTAATGAATGGCAATCATGGCACAGACTTGTGGGGGAAAATTTATGGATGGCACAGACTTGTGGGGGCAAATTAATGGATGGCAGTGGCACTGGCACAGTGTGGGGGCAAATTATTTAATGATGGTACTGGCACAATAGTCCTTTTTTTCTTCAGATTGACAGCTGACTGCACGATCCTGTATATGGCATTAAGGTAAGAAAAAATATATGCAGTGGTATATTTGTTTTAAATGTCGCAATGGTTTTGCGGCTCCCAGGTTTTTCCCTTCGGAAACGGGTCCAAGTGGCTCTTTATGTCTTAAAGGTTGCAGACCTATACAAAGCAGAATTATGTGGATGTTGCTACCAGAACAGCTGCTCAAAGTCAGGAATGAATAAACAGTCTGCTCTAATTTTTTGGATTAGTGGATGTAAGCTGAGATGTTGAAATAGTGAACTGATGTGTATTTTGATGCTGTGTGAACATAGCCCTAGGCCATTATCTCTATTATTCTTTTGTGTGGCCCTTTGGATTTTCTTTATGAAAAAAGTTTCCTGCTGTCCTTACTAAATATCTTACATATTAATGTAAAGTCAGAGATCGATGCTGTTGGATAGATAGATACAGTAGATGATGATGATAGATAGGTAGACAGATGATAGATCCTGCAAGTTGATCCAGAGAAATGCAAAAAACCCTCATGAAGTAAATGCCAATTTTCCTCATTTTAGAGGAAAAAATTCCTTCTCGACTCCAGTCAGGCAGTCAGAATAACTCCCTAGATAAACGACCCATCTCTAGTCGCTATAACCTGTAATATTATTACCCTCCAGAAATACATCCAGATCCCTCTTGAACTCATCACCACCTCCTCAGGCAGAGAGTTCCATAGTCTCACTGCTCTTACCGTAAAGAATACTCTTCTATTTTTGTTCCTCCAGACGCAGAGGATGTCCCCTCGTCACAGTCACAGTCCTGGGGATAAATAGATGATGGGAGAGATCTCTGTACTGACCCCTGATATATTTATACAAAGTTATTAGATCTCCCCTGAGTCATCTTTTTTCTAAACTGAATAACCCTAATTTTGATGATCTTTCTGGGTATTGTAGTCCACCCATTCCAGTTATTACTTTAGTTGTCCTCCTCTGAACCCTCTCCAGCTCTGCTATGTCTTGCTTGTTCACAGGAGCCCAGAACTGTACACAGTACTCCATGTGTGGTCTGACTAGTGATTTGTAAAGTGGTAGGACTATGTTCTCATCACGTGCATCTATGCCCCTTTTGATGCAACCCATTATCTTATTGGCCTTGGCAGCAGCTGCCTGACCTGATTTCTACAGTTTAGTTTGCTGTTCACTAAAATTCCTAGATCCTTTTCCATGTCAATGTAACCCAGTGTTTTACCATTTAGTATGTACTGGTGACTTGCATTATTCCTTCCCATGTGCATAACCTTACATTTGTCAGTGTTAAACCTCATCTTCTACTTCTCTGCCCAAGCCTCCAATCTATCCAGATCCCTTTGTAGCAGTATACTGTCCTCTTCCGTGTAAATTTCTTTACACAGTTTAGTGACATCTGCAAAAATTGATATTTTACTGTGCAAGCCTTCTACAAGATCATTAATAAATATATTGAAGAGAATAGGGCCCAATACTGACCCCTGAGGTACCCCACCAGTGACCCAACCAATACTGACCCCTGAGCAGTGTCGGACTGGGGGGGTCTAGGACCCACCAGTAAAATGTATCAAGATGCTACCGGATGATTGAATATGGGGGTCCCTGTAGCAACTTTGAGAAGGTAGATCCTGGGGAAAAGAGGACACTGGCTAGCTCTCCTCTATACCTAGAAGTCATCTCAGCTCTGATCGTGTCTATAATAATAAACTGAGGAGTTTCTTTAATAATCTATCACGTTTTTATATGAACACAGGCTGGTTGAGGTGCTGTACATTGAATATATGTATCTAGTGCAGTAAGTCTACTGTGTTATGTGCCACTTGTGCAGGGGGTTGGAGACTAGGGCCTACGTTGCTCAGGGCCCCCCCTGGGGATTCACCTGTAACCATGTGGGCCAGTCCGAGCCTGGTATCAAGGATTCCATTATAATGTCACAATGAATGGTCAGAAGATGATGGTATGCAGGATTATATTATGATGTCACAATGTTTTGTCAGATGATACTATCCAGGGTTCCATTATGATGTCACGATGTATGGTCAGCAGATGATAGTGTCCAGGATTCCACTGAGATGTCACAATGTATGGTCAGCAGATGATGGTATCCAGGATTCCATTATGATGTGATAATGTATTGTTGGCAGAAGATAGTATCCAGGATTCCATTATGATGTGATAATGTATTGTTGGCAGAAGATAGTATCCAGGATTCCATTATGATATCACAATGTATTGTCAGCAGATAATAGTATCTAGAATTCAATTATAATGTCACAATATATGGTCAGCAGTTTATGGTATCCAGGATTCTATTATGATGTCACAATATATGGTCAGCAGGTGATGGTATCCAGGATTCTATTATGATGTCACAATGTATGGTCAGCAGATGATAGTATCAAGGAATCCATTATGACTTCAGAATGTATGGTCAGCCGATTATAGTATCCAGGATTCAATTATGATGTCACAATATGTAGTCAGCAGATGATGGTATCCAGAATTTCATAATAATGTATTGTCGGCAGAAGATAGTATCCAGGATTCCATTATGATGTCACAATGTGTGGTCAGCAGATAATTGTAACACGGTTTCCATTACAAAATCACAATGAATGGTCAGCAGATGCTGGTATCTAGGATCCCATTATAATGCCACAATCTATGGTTAGCAGATTATAGTATCCAGGACCCCAATATGATGTCAAAATGTACGGTCAGCAGGTGACGGTATCCAGGATTCCATTATAAAGTCACAATGTATGGTCAGCACGCAGTGTTCCCTCTAAACCTTGGCAGCTTCTGAGCGGGGTTTGCTCAGAGCTGGGCACAGTGCTATCAAAGGTGGGCGATAGGAAAACCTAAGATAATTGTCACATCAAAGAGCATACAGTGTAACCCCTGCACCATCCCGTACAATACAGTATAATCCCTACACCATGATGTACAATATATAGTATAGTTAAAACACCATGATGTACAATATACAGTATAACCCCTACACCATGCTGTGTAATATACATTATAATTAGAGATGAGCAAATTTCCACCATAACGCAATTCTATGATGGAATGCATAACGTAATGCCTTTAGAGGCATTCCGTTATTCATTCCATCATAATAGAAGTCTATGGGCTGCAAAACGGATCCGTCCCGTTTCCGTTATGCAGGAGAGGACACCCCTGCATAACGGAAACAGGACAGATCCTTTTTTGAAGCCCATAGACTCCTATTATGACGAAATGAATACCGGAATGCCTCTAATGGCATACCATTATAGAATTGCGTTATGGTCCGTGGTAACGGAATCCATAACACAATTCATCTTTTACCATGAAACGAAGTGTGAACAAATTTCAAAAGCTGAAATTCGCTCATCTCTAATTATAATCCATACACCATGCCATACAATATACAGTATAATCCCTACACCAGTACAAAATGTATTATAATCCCTGCCCCATGCCGTACAATATACAGTATAGTTCATACACCATGCTGTACAATCTTCCATATATATAATGAAGGACGTTTATATGTGTGTGTATGTATGTATGTTCCACGGTCACTCAAAAACGAAACCATCGATTTCAACGAAACTTGGTATACACATCCCTTGCTACCTGGAAATAAATCTGTGTGGGGTCATACACCCCTACACAGCAGCTACATGGAGTTTGTATGCTCCAACTGTTTTTGCTACACACATATTGCTCTGTAACTGAAAACCTCATCGATCAATTACTACTAAACTTGGCACTTACTATCTGGGAAAGAATACTGTGGAGGTAACATGCCGGTATACAATGAGTTTCTCTCTGTCCCGAAGTCTGTCTGTCTGTTCTTTATATGCAACCAAACGACTGCGCCAATCTTCACCAAATTTGGAACACAGGTACATCAGGTGTTCGGAAAGGTTTTAGACAGGGTCTAAAATGACCTGCATTAGCCAATACAAGCCTGCAAGTCTTTCTCTTCATATCCCAACTGCCATACACATGTCACATGTCCCTTATCAGCCAATAGAAGCTTGCAGGCCCTTAGTCTCCACATACTCACAGTTTTACTCTAGGTTTCCACAACAACCCAGCCATTTTTCTTCACTGCTGTAGGTCAGCTTTAGGCTAGGACTACACAACGACAATTTTTATAGTGATAGTCTATAGGCATAGTGGAGGTCACTGTTAAAGAGGCGTTCACTGTGGATGTTACTGTTAAGGGGGCAGGCCACTGTGAAGGTCACTGTTAAAGGGGCCAACACTGTGGAGGTCACTGTTAAGGGGGAAGGGGCCACTATTAAAGGGGCAACTGCTGTAGAGGTCACTGTTAAGGCAGCAGGGTACTGTGTGGTCACTGTTAAGGGAGGGGTACTGTGGAGGTCACTGTTAAGGGGGCAGGCCCCTGAGGAGGTCACTATCAAGGGAGTGGGGTGCTGTGAAACTCACTGTTAAAGGGACAGGCTGCTGTGAAAGTCAAAGTTAAGGGGATGGGCTGCTGTGGAGGTCCCATTTTAAAGTGATCAGGGCACTGTGTGGGGGTCAGTGTTAAGGGGGACTGTGAAGTTAACTGTTAAAGGGGCAGAGTGCTGTAGAGGTCACTGTTATAGGGGATACTGTTGATATCTTTTAACGACACACACAAAAATTTAATGAAATAGATGAAATACCTTGTATACCCATGCAAAGCCAGGTCCTTCTGCTAGTATACAATATAACCCCTACACCATGCAATACCATGTACATTATAATCCATACACCATGCTGTACAGTATTCATTATAATCCCTGCACCATGCCGTGCAATATATAATATAATCCATACACCATGCCGTACAATATACAGTATAATCCATACACCATGACGAACAATATACACAATAACCCCACAGTGTAGGTGTTATACTGTATATTGTACGGCATGGTGTATGAACTATACTGTATATTGTCTGGCATGGTGTATGAGCTATACTGTATATTGTACGGCATGGTGTGTGTATATTGAATGCAGTGACTGGGGATCTAAATTGCCATTATACAGCTCTGTAATTCCAGCAAACCTGTCTTATTAGGGTGCAAGTGCAGTTTAATTAAGGCATTAACAGGGTGGTGTGTGGTGAAGGACGAAAATGACAGCCCTTTTTGTTGTGTATTAGTGGCAAAAGTAAAATTTATTTGCCACTCAGCGGTGCAGTTATCTGTTTTAAAGCTCTTTTTTTCTGTGTATTAGTTGTGGGGAGTCGCTCTGGTAGACAGCGGTGCGGGTGCAGTTTAGAGGCAAAACAAGGAGTCCAGATTGTGCATCAAACAGTGTTTTATTCACACTTGCACACCAGAAATGAAAACAGTCTCTTGGTGACAGTTCATACACAACAGAAATCATGTGGAAAAACCAAAAACAGGCCAACACACGGTCCAGTCACCTTGGGTGGTTTAGGTGCGGGTTCACACCTAGCAGTCGGCTCAGCCGCAGGCGATTCCACCTTCAGGTCGCAGGGCAACACCACCTTGCTGAGCTCCTTCCTCCAGGACAGAGAATTCCTCAGCCCTGTTTGCAGGCTCCAGGATAATCACACACCCAGACACAGCTGCTGGCTGCGTTTTATACCCAGCCCCAAAACATGGACTGGACCGTGGGGAGCAGCCACCCACCCTACTCTTTAGCTGCTCCCAGTAAGAGCCGGCCCGGATCGGCTTTGCAGCCATGCTATTTAACAGAGCAGCACTAGCTGCTGCAGACCAAAAACCCGGCTCTTACCTCACCGAGGCCAGCAACCTCGGTGACACGTGCCTGCTATCAAAAACAACACCTTGCACCCTCTTACACACCCCCTTTGTTCAACCCTGAGGGGTGAACACACGTGAGGCAGTGGACGCGGGACAGGGCATCTGCGTTGCCCTGCAAGCGGCCTGCCCTGTGTTCCACGAAGAATTTGAAATTCTGAAGAGATAGGAACCACCTGGTGACCCGAGCATTCCTCTCCTTGGCCTGACTCATCCATTTGAGGGGAATGGTCGGTCACCAGACGGAACCTCCTCCCTAACAAGTAGTAGCGGAGAGATTCGAGTGCCCACTTGATAGCCAGGCACTCCCTCTCCACTATACTATATCTGGACTCGGCGGGATTGAGCTTACGGCTCAGGAAGACAACGGGATGTTCTTCCCCGTTGACCTCCTGAGACAGTACCGCACCGAGGCCTACCTCCGAGCGTCGGTCTGTACGACAAACTCCTTGTTGAAGTCGGGTGTCACCAAAACCGGGGACCCACACAGGGCCGACTTCAACGCGGCGAAAGCCTCCTCCGCCTTCTCACTCCAGCTAACCCTCCCAGACTTTCGCCCCTTCAAGAGGTCTGTCAACGGCGCTGCTATTGTGGCAAAGTGGGGCACAAACCTCATGTAGTAACCTACAATCCCCAGGAACGACTTTACCTGCCTGGTGGTGACCGGTCGGGGCCAGTTACGAATGGCCTCTACCTTGGTTACCTGAGGTTTGATGACTCCCGCCCAATTACATATCCCAGATATTTTGTCTCCTCTAACCCTATGGAGCACTTCTTTGGGTTAGCGGTCAGTCCGGCTTTCCTCAGGGCATCCACTACCGCCTGCACCTTGGGTAAATGGCTTTCCCAGTCGGTGCTGTGGATGACTACATCATCTAAGTAGGCCGAGGCGTACCGACGATGTGGTCGCAGCACTATGTCCATTAACCTTTGGAAAGTGGCGGGGCGCCATGCAGGCCAAAGGGTAACACCTTGTAGTGATACAGGCCCTGCGAGGTAACAAATGCGGTTTTTCCTTAGCCGACTCCGTTAAGGGTACCTGCCAGTACCCTTTAGTGAGGTCCAGCACAGAAAAATAACGGGCTTGACCTAAACTTTCAACCAGCTCGTCTACTCGGGGCATGGGATACGCATCAAACTTGGATACTTCATTTAACTTGCGAAAGTCGTTGCAGAACCGCAACGTCCCATCCGGCTTGGGTATTAGGACTATGGGACTGGCCCACTCACTTTTCGACTCCTCAATGACATCGAGCTTCAACATTAACTGTACTTCCTCCGCGATGGCCCGTCGCCGAGCCTCGGGTACCCGGTATGGTTTTAACCGGATCTTGGCCTGAGGCTCAGTGGCGATGTCATGTTGGATGAGAGACGTGCGGCCAGGGAGGTCCGAGAACACATCCGTGTTCCGACTGATGAACTCCCTGACTTCCTGAACTTGTTTGGAAGACAGGCTGTCTGCAATTTTACCGTGGTTACTGCTTCACAGGCCTCGAACTGTGGGGCTGGACCCTTTCACCTAGAAGCCCTGGCCGGGGGCTGTGGTCGTCGGCTGTGTCCCTATCTTTCCACGGCTTAAGTAAATTCACGTGGTACACCTGCTCCGGCTTGCGCCGCCTGGCTGGTGTACTTTGTAATTTACTTCCCCTACCTTCTCGATCACCTCATAGGGGCCCTGCCACCTAGCTAGGAACTTGCTGTCAAGGGTGGGTACCAGAACCAAAACCCGATCTCCCGGATGGAAGCCCCGTACCCGAGCCTGACGATTATACACCCTACTCTGGGCTTGTTGCGCTGCCTCCATATGCTCCCGGACCAGCGGCAACACCCTTTCTATCCGTTCCTGCATCTGGGTGACATACTCAATGACACTTTTGTGGGGGACAGGCTGTTGTTCCCATGCTTCCTTGGCGATATCCAACAGGCCCCGAGGGTGTCTGCCATAAAGCAGTTCGAAGGGCGAGAACCCAGTAGAGGCCTGGGGTACCTCTCGCACTGCGAACATGAGATAGGGCAGAAGCAGGTCCCAGTCCTTCCCATCTCTAGACACCACCCTTTTTAACATATTTTTTAGAGTTTGGTTAAACCTCTCAACAAGACCGTCTGTTTGCGGATGGTAAACGGACGTCCGTAACTGCTTTATACGCAACAATTTACACAGTTCCTTCATTACTTTGGACATAAAGGGGTCCCTTGGTCTGTCAGAACCTCTTTTGGCAGGCCCACACGGGAAAACATCTCCATTAACTCTTTGGCAATGAGCCTAGCTGAGGTATGTCGCAGAGGCACCGCCTCCGGATACCGAGTGGCATAGTCGAGAACTACCAGAATGTGTTGGTGGCCCCTGGCAGACTTTGGTACAGGCCCAATTAAATCCATAGCGATTCGCTCAAACGGTACTTCAATAATTGGCAGAGGTACCAGAGGACTACGGAAATGAGGCTGGGGGCTAGTTATCTGACAGGTTGGACAGGACTTACAATAATCTTCTACCTCCTTGAACACACCGGGCCAATAAAACCGCTGCAGTATGCGGTCCTGGGTTTTCTGCCACCCCAGGTGTCCCCCAAGAACATGTTGGTGGGCAAGCTCCATGACAAGCTTGCGATACGCTGTGGGCACCACCAACTGTTCAACAGGTTCACCTCGGACTTGGTTCACCCGATACAACATATCCTGTAGAACAATAAATCGTGGAAACATTAATTCAGCCCCTGGTTTCTGGGGTTTACCATCAATTTCCAGCACATTCTCCCAGGCCCTGGTTAGGGTTTGGTCCCGGTGTTGTGCGGTCCCAAAATTTTCCCCGGAGACATTGAGGTCTGCCAACTCAGGTCCCGGTGGCAAGTCCTCCGTGTCTCCCACCATTACACTCAGTGGGGTTGTTTCCCCCTCTACCGCCGGAGCAGTGGTCACCCCTACCGCCGGCCCTTCAGACTCGGGCTCCCAGGGTTCTGGCCTTCCAGCGGTATCAGGCCACTCTGCTAGGGTCACCCCTGTCTCGGGTCCCTCAGATACCTTTATTGCCGGCCACAGCGCCGGAAAACCGAGGAAGTCCCTCCCAAGTATTAGTTCGTGTGGGAGTGTAGTAGCGACAGCCACCTCGTGGGTCCACCTACCAGCCGCTGTGGACAAAGTCACTAGTGCAGTGGGATAGTCTTTCAGGTCTCCGTGGATGCACAGGACCCCGACTTTACGGCCAGTATACTCCGCAGGCCGTACCAGGGCAGCCCTTACCAGGGAGACTAAACTCCCGGAGTCCAGCAGAGCCACCGCCAGCGAATCTCCCACCTCTACCTGACACAGGTGGTTATGTTCTTGTACCTCACGGGTGCCAGTTGCGCACAGCTTCCGTGCATACAAGGAGTGGCGACCCCGTAGTTCACCTCCATCAGCTCATCCCGACGCGGACAGTCGGCCCTGATGTGGCCTGGCTCCTGACACCTCCAGCATACCACGGGAGGCGGGCTCGCAGGGGTATATTCCGTGCAGGCCGCTCTGTCGCCGGACGTTGGAACTGGGGCAGAGGCCTCCGGGGTTTAACTGACCCCTTCCCAGCAAGACTCCCCTGCAGGTTTCTGGTGGCCTCGTACCGCTCCACCAGGTCGACCATCTCCAGGGCATTGGTGGGCGATACCTGGCCGATCCAGTGCTGGAGAGGGTAAGGCAAAGCCCTCCAGAAGACATCGGCTAACAGACGGTCGAGCATAGCAGTGGGAGTCAGTATGTCTGGCTGCAGCCATTTTGCAACCGTTGTAGCAAGTCATAGTATTGTGGCCGGGCGGGTTCAGCCGGGTTAAACTCCCACTGATGCACCCGCTGGGCCGGACCAAAACATTCACCCCCAGTCTTGCCAGGATCTCACCTTTCACAGTCGGGTAGTCAGCTGCTTGGTCACCTGGGAGGTCAAAAATACTTGCTGGGGTCCAGACGCCAGGAACGGAGCGATGACCTCTGCCCACTGTTCTCGGGGTAATTTCTCCCTCACGGCCACCTTCTCGAACACCGCCAGATAGGTCTCAACATCATCCGAGGGGTCATCTTAGGGATCGCGGTACGGACAGCTTTCCGGGCATCGTGGGCGCGGTGGGACGCTCCTGCCGCTTGCAACGCCATCACGTGCTGTAGCAGTAGCTGGTTGGTCTCCCGCTGCTGCACGTTAGCCTCTATGAGGGCTTTCACAGCCGCCTCCATTTTGTCGGGGATCACAGGCTGCAACTTTGCCGGCTTAATATAGGACATTCACTTTTGCCCAGCAAAAAACAAAGTTCGGCGTTCACGCCAGCCTCACTGCGCATGCCCGCATCCGACACCAAATGTGGGGAGTCGCTCTGGTAGACAGCGGTGCGGGTGCAGTTTAGAGGCAAAACAAGGAGTCCAGATTGTGCATCAAACAGTGTTTTATTCACACTTGCACACCAGAAATGAAAACAGTCTCTTGGTGACAGTTCATACACAACAGAAATCATGTGGAAAAACCAAAAACAGGCCAACACACGGTCCAGTCACCTTGGGTGGTTTAGGTGCGGGTTCACACCTAGCAGTCGGCTCAGCCGCAGGCGATTCCACCTTCAGGTCGCAGGGCAACACCACCTTGCTGAGCTCCTTCCTCCAGGACAGAGAATTCCTCAGCCCTGTTTGCAGGCTCCAGGATAATCACACACCCAGACACAGCTGCTGGCTGCGTTTTATACCCAGCCCCAAAACATGGACTGGACCGTGGGGAGCAGCCACCCACCCTACTCTTTAGCTGCTCCCAGTAAGAGCCGGCCCGGATCGGCTTTGCAGCCATGCTATTTAACAGAGCAGCACTAGCTGCTGCAGACCAAAAACCCCGGCTCTTACCTCACCGAGGCCAGCAACCTCGGTGACACGTACCTGCTATCAAAAACAACACCTTGCACCCTCTTACATAGTGCAAAAAGAAAAAATATATTTGCCGCTCAGCGGTGCAGTTATCCGTTTTAAAGCCCTTTTTTTCCGTGTATTAGTTAAAAAAGGAAAAATATCTTTGTCGCTCAGTAGTGCAGTTATGTGTTTTAAAGCCCTTTTTTCTGTGTATTAGGGGAAAAAGGAAAAATTATATTTGCCGCTCTGCAGTTATCTGTTTTAAAGCTCTTTTTACTGTGTATTAATGGAAAAAGAAAAACAATATTTGCTGCTCAGCAGTGCAGTTATCTGTTCTAAAGCCCTTTTTTCCATTTATTAGTGGAAAAAGAAAAATATCTTTGCCGCTCAGTGGTGCAGAGATATGTTCGGAAGCCCTGTATGCCGTGTATTAGTGGCGAAATAAAAAATATATTCACCTTCCAGTGTTACATATATCTGTTGAAAAGCCTGTTGTGTAAAAGTAGAACAAATTTTGAGCCTAATTGACGTTCTCCGGTGCAGTGATATATTCTGAAGCACTGTTTGCAGTGTATTAGTGGCAAAAAAAAAATATGTTCACCGTCCAGAGTTGTATATATCTGTTGAAAAGCCTGTTGTGTAAAAGTAGAAAAAAATTGAGCCTAATTGACGCCCTGCGGTGCGGGGGTATATTCTTAAGCCCAGTTTGAAGTGTATTAGTGGCAAAATAAAAATATATTCTCCGTCCAGCGTTGTACTTCTCTGTTGAAAAGCCTTTTGTTTAAAATTAGAAGAAATTTGGGCTTAATTGACGCTCTGCGGTCCAGTGATATATTCTGAAGCCCTATTGCTGTGTATTAGTGGCAAAATATTTCATCTAACATTGGATTATTTAATCTAACAGTATGTCATACAGAGAAGTGCCAGGCTCTGCACAGGTCGCAGCAGAGTAAGGAGGTGTGGAAGCAGGGGTCTCAGCGAAAGACCTGAGCTCCCGGTGTCATCTAGTGGTCGTGTCTTGACCAGCAACCCAGCGGTTCTTGAATGGTTAACTCGGTCATCCACTTCGTCCCGAGTGACATCAGACACCCCCAGCATCATCCAGTGGCACTCACCCGGTTTCAGGCAGTCAAGGCTCCACCACCTCAGCTGAAGGGAGCTGTCTGTCCTTCCCATCATCTGCTGGTCCTGATGCACCTGCTCCTCCTCCTGCTCCTCCTCGTCAGTCATTCCGTCAGCAATCGATCACCAAAGCGATTGCCAAGAGACAACAGTATGCGTGCACGCATCCAACGACACAGAAGCTGAATGCGCTCCTGTCCAAGTGGTGGACTCTGCACCTTTCAGAGAACTGATGGCTTGTCCCAAGCCGAGGTGGAGAGTCCCAAGCCGTCATTTATTTGCCAAAAAGGCAGTACCAGCCCTGCACACACATGTAGAACAGAAGGTGGGTCTGTCCTTGAGCCTGTCGGTGTCTGCCAAAGTGTATGGCAGCGCCAACGTATGGAACTGTAACTAAGGTCAGGTAAAATACATGTCCCTAACGGCCCACTGGGTGAATGTGGTTCCTGCACAGCCACACCAGCAACTTGGCCAGGTGACGCTGCTTCTGCCTCCACGTTGCCATGCCATTGGTCCCGCGACATGTCCGCCTCTGCCTCTTCATCCTTCACCGTGTCCTCAGCTTCCACTGCAGAGACAATTCACAGGGGCCCTCCAGCATACCACTTGTGCAGGGTACGGCGGTGTCATGCTGTTCTGCACCTCGTTTGCCTGGGCGTACAGAGTCACACAGGGGAGGAACTGCTCCGTGTCCTTCGTGAAGAAATTGAATCCTGGCTTTCTGCAAAACAACTCAAAATTGGAACCTTGGTGATAGACAACGGGAAGAATATGGTGTCGCCACTGCGTCAAGGAGGACTGAGCCATGCGTCCTGCATGGTGCACGTGTTCACTCTGGTTGTCAAGCGGTTTCTGAAGTCTTCCACCCATCTGCAAAACATCCTAAAAATGGCCAGGAAACTTTGCATGCACCTCAGCCACTCGTACACCGCAAAGCACGCCCTCCTTGAGCTGCAGCGCCAGAACCGCATCCCCCAACATAGGCTCATATGCGACGTTTCCACCCATTGGAATTCCACCCTCCATATATTGGACCGACTATACGAACAGAGAAAGGCCATAAAGGATTTCTTGAAGATCCAAGCGGACAGGAGTACTCCCCTGTGTAATTTCGATGTCAGCCAGTGACAGCTCATGCGTGACACTTGCCGTTTGCTCAGGACCTTTGAAGAGGCCACGTTATTTGTAAGTTTCTAATTATGATGTCACAAACAATCTATGGTTAGCAGATGATAGTATCAAGGATTCCATTATGATGTCACAATCTATGGTTAGCAGATGATAGTATCCAGGATTCCATTGTGATGTCACAATATTTTGTTAGAAGATTATGGCATCCAGGATACCAATATGATGTCACAATGTATGGACAGAAGGTGACGGTATCCACGATTCAATTATGATGTCACAATGTATGGTCAGCAGGTTATGGTATCCAGGATTCCATTATGAAGTCACAATGTATAGTCAGCAGATGCTAGTATCCAGGATTCCATTATGATGTCACAATCAATGGTCCGCAGATGATGGTATTCAGGATTCAATTATGAGGCCACAGTGAATGGTCAGCAGGTGATGGTGTCCAGTAGGGATAAACGAATCGACTTCAGATGTTTCTTCGCATAAAACTTCGTTCTAATACTGTACGGAGCAGGAGCATGTATTGGCTCCAATGAGCTAAAGTCTCGCGTGGTACCACTTGGAACCGAACCCGAGTTCAGGAAATGGTTTTTCACAGTACAAATTAAATTATGAAGTTATTGCACAAAGTGTCGTGAGACTTCGCAAAGCAATAACTTCGGCTCATCCTAACCAATACATTTGAATACTGTACGGAGCTACTGCTCCATACAGTATTAGAACAAAGTTTTATGCGAATTGACTTTGGATGTTTCATCCTAAGTAGTTTCGCTCACCCCTAGTGTCCAGGGTTCCATTATGATGTCACAATATATGGTCAGCAGATGATGGAATCCGGGATTCCATTAAGATTTGATAATGTATTGTCGGCAAAAGATAGTATCCATTATTCCATTATGATGTCACAATGTATGTTGAGCAAGGGACGGTATCCAGGATTCCATTACGATGTCACAATGTATGTACGTAATACTTATACATGTTATTTGTATTCTTGTAGTTTTACTAATCAAATACTCCTGTTGACAAATAAACAAGTTAGACTACAAAGAACAGTCTTCTTATTTGCAAGACAGGAATGGTTTATGCTGAATGTCAGACTGCACACTATGTGAACGTGTATGAAGATAGAACAGAAAAACAGATGCTGACTATGCCATCAGCCACGTTGTCCTGCGTACACGATTGCAGAGGCTGTCATACAGTCGCAAGAAGCTAAAGTGCAGCCGCCAGCAAGTGCAGCATGATCTAGACCACGCTGAAGTTCGTTCCTACCTAGACTTAGTCTACACAGAGACGTTAAGTAGCCAGCAAAAGGCACACAATGTCCGGTAGACAGGCATCATCATACAGGACCAGGTCACGAGCAAGCTGCTCTAGCAAGTCTCCACAATATAGAAAAAAGCACAACGGCACTCACCATCAATCTTGAATTGCAGTTTATTTTATTGTTGTATAAAAGTGGTGGATGCGGACATTACACAGGTGCACAAATCGGCTACAGCTGTTTCGCGCTAACTTGCACTTTGTCAAGCTTGGGAGGCTTGACAAAGCACAAGTTAGCGCGAAACAGCTGTAGCCGATTCGTGCACCTGTGTATTGCCTGCGTCCACCACTTTTATGCAACAATTAAATAAACTGCAACTGCAATTCAAGATTGATGGTGAGTGCCGCTGTGCTTTTCTCTATTTTGTGGATACTATTACATGGACTATGTTATCAGCAGAGCACCACCGTGGAGTCCTTTGAATGCTAGTGCGATAAAGTTATTTTAGTGATTGTAGAGACACAAGTGGTAGTGCCGGCCTTGATACCTCTGATTCCTTGCACTGTTCTAGCAAGTCCTCAATAAAAGAAAAGGCTGCTCTCGCCTGTGCAGAAGCTGAGGCTACAAAAGTAAGGTCTTCCTTTGCTGCACAAGAGATGCAACTAAAGAAAGAGAGAGTGTCAAAGGAAAAAGAAAAGGAAGCCTGCAAGAGGCACTGGAAGAAGAGACAGCATGCCTGCAAGCGTCACTGGAAAAACTTGCAGCAGACAAAGAAGCGGCAGCAGCAGTGGCCAAGGCAGAGTTCCTAGAAGCCATAGAGTTCCCTGAATCTGAGAAACACAGCCAACTACTTAAGCCGGACCTAGATGAACAAGATCCAACACAGCGTGTCTCAGAATACGTCCATCAGCATCCCAAGACAGAAGATGACTATGATCCAGAATATCAGCCAGCTTATACAGAGTGCCAAAGATCCTACTGTACCTTGAACCACAGTACCTAAAGCAGGATGGTATGCGACAAAGCGATGCTGACCACAACTACCTCCCTGTAGAACAAAAGCTTCAACTTAAACGGACCTTCGCGTCAGAACGGTATTATACAGACTTCCCTAAGCCAGAAACCCTTAAAAGGTATGGTAATGCACCACACACGCAGCATAACAACAGCACACCGGGTAGTATTGGTGCTAACCATGCCGCCATGGACTTCGCCAAGTTCTTTGCTAAACGGGAGCTGGTTACCAAAGGACTTATAAAGTTCACCGATCGCCCCGAGAACTACAGGGCATGGCGAGCCTCGTTCCTTTCATAATGTACCATTATTCGCGGTGTTTGTAGACTTTGTTACTCAACAGGCAAGGATCAGAAACTATCTCAGTTTTGACTTTACATTTTCGTGTTCCACTACCCCTGGTGTCAAACCTCATAAAACACCAGTGGCAGTCCACACAACTAACGTTGCCTCCACAGGTTCTCCTTACAGGCAGTTTAAGTCTTCTAAAGAAGAGAACATACCTAAAGATCTTACCAAAGAATGTCCCCTGCACAAGAAACCACATTCTCTACTAAAATGCAGAGCCTTCAGGGAGAATTCTTTAGAGGACCGCAAAAAATTTCTCAAAGAAAACAATATATGCTTCAGGTGCTGCGCTACAACATCGCACTTCGCCAGGAAATGTAAGGTCAGTGTGACATGCATAAAATGCGATAGCACAGATCACAACACGGCTTTACACCCTGGACCACCCTCTCAGGTATCACCCCAAGCAGAGGAGCATGATGGAAAGCAGATAGACACTGACATAGACACCTCAGTAATCACTTCTGACTGTACAGAGATCTGTATCCAGTCGACCACAGAGATAAGGCGATCAAGGTATATGCAATCTTTAGCTAAATCCACCTTCTCTGGCACCTTCAACATCGTAGGGCCCGGTTTTCTCTAATCCTTGAGGCAACTGGGTACAAGGTAGAGTCCATAGATGGTCAGACCTGCTTGTCACTGCCAACTATACTGGAGTGTAATCACATCTCTGACAACCGGTCTGCGATACCTACACCATAGGTAGCAGCACACCACCTCCACCTGAAGAGTATAGCTCACCTGATACCGGAACAGGACCCAGAAGCCCCGATAGTCTTACTCCTTGGAAGACACATACTACGAGTTTACAAGGCTAGAGAACAGATTAACGGTGCCCAGAATGCTCCATACGCCCAGATGATAGTGTCTAGGATCCCATTGTGATGACACAATGTATGTTCAGCAGGTAATGGTATCCAGGATTCCATTATGATGTCACAATGTATGGTCAGCAGGTGATGAAATCCAGGATTCGATTATGATGTCACAATGTATTGTCAGCTGTTGCTAGTATATAGGATTCCATTATGATGTCCCAGTGTATGGTCAGCAGATGATAGTATCCAGGGTTCCATTATGATGTCATAATGTATGGTCAGCAGGTGATGAAATCCGGGATTCCATTATGATGTGATAATGCATTGTCGGCAGAAGATAGTATCCAGGATTCCATTATGATGTTAATAATGCATTGTCAGCAGGTGATGGTATCCGGGATTCCAGTATGATGTCCCAATGTATTGTCAGCTGTTGCTAGTATATAGGATTCCATTATGATGTTACAATGTATGGTCAGCAGGTGATGGTACCCGTGATTTCATTGTAACGTGATAATGTACTGTCATCGGGTGATAGTATCCAGGATTCCATTATGATGTCACAATGTATGGTCAGCAGATGATAATGTCCAGGATTCCATTATGACGTCACAATTAGAGATGAGCGAATCGAATCCCACGAAGTGGAATTCGATCCGAATTTCAGGATAAATTCGATTCGCCTCGAAGCCGAATTTCCTCGTGCTTCGTATAAGCGAATCGATTTAACCTAAAATAGTAAAAAAAAACAAAAAAAAACATTCTTACCTCCTCCATTTGCTTGCGATGGGCCACCAGCGGCCATCTTGATGGAAGATCTCAGCCAAAATCCCGTGCGTGGTGACGTATGCCATCACCACGTCGGCCAGTATGATGACATAATCTCGCGCCGCGCGAGACTTTGCGCCAGATCTTCAAGCAAGATGGCGGCAGCCGACCCGTCATGAGCAAATTAACGTGGTAAGTTTGATTTAATTGTTTTATTTTCATTTCACACTGTTTTTACACTTAGATGCCGCCATCATGTATGAACACGGCATCTGAAGGGGTACAATGAGGGGTTTGGTGCTATTGTACCCACTATTTTATTTTTGTAAAATTCGGCGAATCAGCCGAATCGAAGTTTTGAAAAATTTGCTTGTCTCTAGTCACAATGTATGGTCATCAGATGATGGTATACAGCAGTGTTGAACTGGGCTGTCTAGGACCCATCAGTAAAATTTATTTTGGGGCCCACCGTACGGATATATTTAAATATTACCTGCTCACACAGCATCAACATGCTGCCAGATGATTGAATCTGCAGGTCTCTCCAGCAACTTTGAGAAGATAGATACTGGAGAAAAGATGATATTGATTTGACTATTTTAATCTTTTTAATTGTTTAGCATGCTGAAGGATCAAGATGGACGGAAACGAGCGATTTATCCCTTATCTTTGAATCATTCATACTTATTACCTCACACAATTCTCATTCATTTTCACTCGAATGCAGAAGAATCTTTCCGATATTGACTCTATGTAATAGGGCCTAATGACTGCCCACTGACAGAGCTTGAGGGGATATCCAGAGAAGAATGGCAGAAAATCCCCAAATCTTGGTGTAAAAACCTTGTGGCAACATACCCCAAGTAGACTGGAGCCTGTAGTTGCTGCCAGAGGTGCTTTAACCACAGTAAGGCTAGGTTCACATGACAAATAGGGCACAACTTCACTGCAACATTTGTTGCGCGACATTTTGTCGCACTATTGTCGCGCGACACCATAGACTCCGATTATAAAAATTGTCGCGCGACAATAGTGCGTCTTTTTGTCGCGCTACAAATGTCGTCGTGTGAACCTAGCCTAAATCCTGAGTAAAGGGTCGGAATACTTAAGTCAATTTAATATTTTAGTTTTTCCCATTCAATAAATTAGCAAGGATTTTGAACGTTCTGTTTTTACTTTCTCATTATGGGGTTCTGAGCACAGAACAATGGGGTAAATTTAGAATTTTTTTATTTTAGCACAAGGCTGCAACATAATAAAATGTGAAAAAAGTGAAACGGTCCGAAGAAGACTTTCTTAAAGCATTGTAGATAGATAAAGAAGTTGCATATCAAGACAAACCCTGTCCATATTCTCTGTTAGAGCATACTGAAATCCTAGAACTCCCTATATGAGCCAGAGAGCTAAAATAGGTTATGTCTCATTTATGTATGTATTACATGGCCTCCTGATCTGATGGTATGATTTCTTTACATCTGGTTCAGGAATGTCTTACAGTTCTCTTGATCTAGGGATCTCATTAAGCAGCAGTTGTGGATATGGCATGCTTCTTTGACATTACGATGCAGAGTTGTGTCCCGGACCCACTCCAGTAAATCCCAAATGCAGAAAGCAATTATTTCCTGCTGATGATTTCATCGTGCGTCTTCCAGGCAGCTGTTTGTCAATCTCACTGTAAGACACACAGCATCAAATGCAGCAGATATCATTGGATTACACCAATAGCTATTAGAAGGATTCTGTCTATAGCAGGGGTGCACAACCTTTTCTGGTTGGGGACCACATTGTCAGACTGAAAGAACCCCAAGGGACGAAAATAAAGGTTAAAGGGGTATTACCAACTGAAATACTGAATTTATGGTATATTGTGCATATAGTTTATACTATAAATGTCTGGTTACACCTCCAGGATTCCCATCTAATGGAATAATTCATGAAAATGGATGGTGAGCAGAGATAGACATACATGTCTGTCGCCAGATAGTTGCGGGCCACACAGAATGATATTGATGGTAGCATGTGATCCCTGGGATGCAGGTTATATAGCCCTGGTCTATAGGGGCCTAACTGAAGACAGCATACAAGGGCATTAGGTAGAATTTACTAAGTCCAATGTTTCACACGTTATTAGTCCGAAAGAGTAAGAGGTGACTAAGTTAAATAAATGTGCCTGTCTGTGCACCAGAAAAGCAAATCCATACTTTTTCAGTTGCCCAAGTCTGTAAAAATAATTTACTGCATTCCAATCATTACTGCTGCCCCTAAAGAAGTGGTGTAATAAAGATATTGACTGTCGGTGGTGTTCACATGGGTGGGTTTACTATTATTTGGGGCTCTTTTGTGCCATTTTTTTGGTGTTGATCCCCTAACTTGTGATCTCCCTATGCACCACTGTGGCCTAATTTACAGAACTAATCATTCATATCAATTCATATAATCACAATTTTTTTTTCTTCCAAAGACATTGTGCAAAAGGTAAGTTAACCATTCACTAATCTACCACCACTCCATTCTTAGATTTTAACTTCTGATGTATCTCATCTACATGCAGGCTCGGACTGGCCCACAGGGGTACAGGGGAATCCCCCGGTGGGCCCCTGAGCAAGGTGGGCCCCTAGTCCCCCCAACCCCTGCACAAGTGGCACATAACACATTAGATTTACTGCACTACATACATACATACATTCAATGTACAGCACCTCAACTAGCCTATGTTCATATAAAAAACTTGTTAGTTTATTATATTTGAATGTATTCGTAGGTGGGCCCCCAAAATAAATTTTACTGGTGGGCCCTAGGTACTCCAGTCCGACACTGTCTACATGGCAAGATGATATATCAAGACAGAATACCATTCTTGCCCAAAGGCTGTACCTGGTATTCACTTCAGTAAGTTTGAACATCCATACCAGACATGACTATGGGCACTGACAAAAGATCTTTTTTAAAATGTTTTTATGGTTGTCCAGAGGTGGCCTACAGAAAGCATGGGGGACAATTTTAGAAAAATCCTTAATATAGAAGAGGAATCGGGAGAGTAGCAGAAGTCAGTAAAGTATACTACAAACACTTTGCAGGGTTTCTAGGTTTTGGTAGAGAAGGACGTGGTGATTAGAGGTAAATAAATTAACAATTGCCATCTAATAGCTATCATGACAAACTTCTTGAAGAGATCTTGAAGGGAAGGGGAGGGGCATGGCATTTTAAATCCCCTGCTTTGGGCACCTAATGAGCTTCTCCTGCCCCTGAGGCATAGCCCTGTGCCACCCTCCTGGCACCAAGCACTTACAGTACATTCCCTTCAAAACCCACCCTAGTTATGTCCTTGTCGCAAGAATATAGCAGTGCTGTCAATGGCATGAACTGTCTGGAGTACTCCCAGTCAGATTTTTCATAGTGTTCCAGGATCTACCCCTAAATAATACATACAGTACCAGTGTATCAGTTCAAGTTATAGGGCTATCTTACTCCTATTACTCCTTCTCTTACTCCTAGATGTGGCTCCATTTGTACCATTGTGTGTTAAGGACCAAAGTCCTATCAAAACCTAATCTTCATCATCTCTCTTCCAGTGTAAAGCCCCTCCCCCCTCACAAATAAACACTCCATTTATCGTAGACTAATATTCTGCATGACAGCAGAGCCAAGAGCAAAGTGATATATTATTTAGGAAAATTGTCGATAAGCGGAAAAAAGGAGAGAACAGTGGCACTGAGGACACAGAGGAAGGATCCAGAAAGTGAAATGACTTGCAAACATCCAACTATAAAGCAAAAGCAACATCCCCAAATGTGAAAATCATTTTACAATTGGCACCTGGGAAAATACAATATACAAAAGTGCAAGAAAAACCAGGGTAATGTGATTAACAGAATACATAAAAAAAAGACAAAAGAAAGGCAGTGCCTCCTAACAAACTGAAATTATAATGGGCAGGTGCTAATCTCCTGTGGCTGCAATGCAAAAGCAAACCAACCCAAACATACAGCATACAATACATGCAAACATACAATACATTTTTGTTTTATTTTCAACTGCAAAACTCTAAAACTGTATGTACTATATATATATATATATATATATATATATATTCTTCAAACAATATGCACACCGGAGAGAAATGTCTCCTTGTCATGAGATGTGGGTTTACTATCATGATTAGTGTTAAGCGAACAGTTCGAGCATAGTTCGGGTTCATACCGAATTTTGGGGTGTCCGGGACACGGACCCGAACCCGAACATTTTCAAAAAAAGTTCGGGTTCGTTGTTCGGCGATTACTTAGCGCTTTCTGAAGGGCTGCACAGCAGCCAATCAGCTACCGTTTTACTTCTTGCCCTAAGAGCCCATCACAGCCATGCCTACTAATGGCATGGCTGTGATTGGCCAAGTGCAGCATGTGACCCAGCCTCTATTTAAGCTGGAGTCACGTAGCGCCGCACGTCACACTGCTCTGATTGGTGTAGGGAGAGGACGCAGCTTCTGTGAGGGCGAGATTAGGCAGGGAAAAGTCAGCAACAGCACCTAATGAACTGATCGATCTAGAGCTGTGAATGATTGAACTTCTGCTAGTTACTTGCTCACTGGTTTTTAGGCTGCACAGAGCGTTTTTCTGTCACTTATTTTCTGGGGTGATCGGCGGCCATTTTGTGACTTGTGGTGCACCAGAACAAGCTGCCACCAAGTCCATCAATCCATCAATACTAGTTTTTTTTTTGCTATATCCTACATCAGGGGCTTGGCTGTGCTTATTGTCACCCCTAGAAACTCAGGATAGCAATTTCTATATTTTATTAAGGGGTTAAATACAATTGCCAAAATACCAATCCCCTAAATCTGGTGTTACAGCTTTGGATAGCCCAGTATAATACTGTCTGCTGTCTGGCAAAGGATAGATTATTTTTTGAGGTGAAATTCAATTGCCAAAATAGCAATACCATAAATCAGTGGTTTGAGCTGTGGCTGGCCAAGTTTCATAGTGTCCTGCAAAGGATATATTTTGTTCTGGGGTGAAATTCAATTGCCAAAATAGCAATACCCTGAATCTGGTGTCCCAGCTGTTGCAGGCCAAGTTTCATAGTGTCCGCCAAAACATATATTTTGTTCTGGGGTAAAATTCAATTGCCAAAATAGCAATACCCTGAATCTGGTGTCCCAGCTGTTGCAGGCCCAGTTTCATAGTGTCCGCCAAAACATATATTTTGTTCTGGGGTGAAATTCAATTGCCAAAATAGCAATACCCTGAATCTGGTGTCCCAGCTGTTGCAGGCCAAGTTTCATAGTGTCCGCAAAAACATATATTTTGTTCTGGGGTGAAATTCAATTGCCAAAATAGCAATACCATAAATCAGTGGTTTCAGCTGTGGCTGGCCAAGTTTCATAGTGTCCGCAAAAACATATATTTTGTTGTGGGGTGAAATTCAATTGCTAAAAATAGCAATACCCTGAATCTGGTGTCCCAGCTGTTGCAGGCCAAGTTTCATAGTGTCCGCAAAAACATATATTTTGTTCTGGGGTGAAATTCAATTGCCAAAATAGCAATACCCTGAATCTGGTGTTCGAGCTGTTGCAGGCCAAGTGTAAATCTGTCCATAAAAGGATACCTTTCATCCAGGGCTTAAATACTAGCCCTAAAAGAAATATTCCCCTAAATCAGTGGTTACTGCTGTGCCTGGATTAGTGTAATACGCTACATAAATAAATAGGCAGGTAGTGTTAGGTGCCTGTAAAAAAAGGCCTGAATTTGAAATCAATACATTGGGCCAAATATTTTTTTTCTTATTGTGGTGCTTGGTGAACAGTAACAATGAGGAAAACATCTAGTAAGGGACGCGGTCGTGGTGGTGTTAGTGTACCCTCTGGTGCTGGGAGAGGACGTGGCCATTCTGCCACAGCCACACGTCCTAGTGAACCAACTACCTCAGGTTCCAGTACCCGCCAGAATTTACAGCGATATTTGGTGGGGCCCAATGCCGTTCTAAGGATGGCAAGGCCTGAGCAGGTACAGGCGCTAGTCAATTGGGTGGCCGACAGTGGATCCAGCACATTCACATTATCTCCCACCCAGTCTTCCACAGAAAGCGCACAGGTGGCACCTGAAAACCAAGCCCATCAGTCTGTCACATCACCCCCATGCATATCAGGGAAACTGTCTGAGCCTCAAGTTATGCAGCAGTCTCTTATGGTGTTTGAAGACTCTGCTGGCAGGGTTTCCCAAGGAAATCCACCTTACCCTTCCCCAGTGGTGGAAGACATAGAATGCACTGATGCACAACCACTGATGTTTCCTGATGATGAGGACATGGGAATACCACCTCATCGGAGTCCGCACGACTCTGATGATGACGAAACACAGGTGCCAACTGCTGCGTCTTTCTGCAGTGTGCAGACCGAACAGGAGGTCAGGGAGGAAGACTGTGTGAAAGACGATGCAGGGGACGATGAGGTCCTAGACCCCACATGGAATGAAGGTCGTGCCACAGACTTTCATAGTTCAGAGGAAGAGGCAGTGGTGAGACCGAGCCAACAGCGTAGCAAAAGAGGGAGCAGGGGGCAAAAGCAGACCAGCCGCCGCCAAGAGAGTTCGCCTCCTACTGGCCACCGCCACCAGGAACCGAGCACCCCAAAGACAGCTTCAAGGGGTTCCCTGGCATGGCACTTCTTTAAACAATGTGCTGACGACAAGACCCGAGTGGTTTGCACGCTGTGCCAACAGATCCTGAAGCGAGGCATTAACGTTCTGAACCTTAGCACAACCTGCATGACCAGGCATCTACATGCAAAGCATGAACTGCAGTGGAGTAAACACCTTAAAAGCAAGGAACTCACTCAGGCTCCCCCTGCTCCCTCTTCTGCTGCTGACTCGGCCTCTTCCTCCGCCTCGGGAGGAACGTTGGCACCTGCCACCCACCAAACAGAGGATGTGCCACCGACACCACCACCTGCGTCACCAAGCATCTCCACCATGTCACACGGCAGCGTTCAGCTCTCCATCTCACAAACCTTGGAGAGAAAGCGTAAATTCCCACCTAGCCACCCTCGAGCCCTAGGCCTGAATGCCAGGATTTCTAAACTACTGGCCTTTGAAATGCTGTCATTCAAGCTGGTGGACACAGACAGCTTCAAACAGCTGATGTCCATGGCTGTCCCACAGTATGTTGTTCCCAGCCGCCACTACTTCTCCAAGACAGCCGTGCCTTCCCTGCACAACCAAGTATCCGATAAAATCAAGTGGGCACTGCGCAACGCCATCGGTGGCAAGGTCCACCTAACCACAGATACGTGGACCAGTAAGCACAGCCAGGGACGCTATATCTCCCTAACTGCACACTGGGTAAATGTAGTGGCGGCTGGGCCCCAGGCGGAGAGTTCCTTGACACACGTCCTTCCGCCGCCAAGGATTGCAGGGCATCATTCTTTGCCTCCTGTAGCCTCCTCCTCCTACTCGGCTTCCTCCTCCTCTGCTTCCACCAGCTCATCCAGTCAGCCACACACCTTCACCACCAACTTCAGCACAGCCCCGGGTAAACGTCAGCAGGCCATTCTGAAACTCATATGTTTGGGGGACAGGCCCCACACCGCGCAGGACTCACAACTACCCCGACATGTCAGAGCTGCTGCATAAAGTGAGGGCTGTCTGTGCGCGCTTCCGGCGTTCACATCCTGCCGCTGCTCGCCTGTCTGCGCTACAGCGGAACTTCGGCCTTCCTGCTCACCGCCTCATATGCGACGTGCCCACCAGGTGGAACTCCACCTTGCACATGCTGGAGAGACTGTGCGAGCAGCAGCAGGCCATAGTGGAGTTTCAGCTGCAGCACGCACGCGTCAGTCGCACTGCGGAACAGCACCACTTCATCACCAATAATTGGGCCTCCATGCGAGACCTGTGTGCCCTATTGCGCTGTTTCGAGTACTCCACCAACATGGCCAGTAGCGATGACACCGTTATCAGCGTTACAATACCACTTCTATGTCTCCTTGAGAAAACGCTTAGGGCGATGATGGAAGAGGAGGTGGCCCAGGAGGAGGAGGAGGATGAGGGGTCATTTTTAGCACTTTCAGGCCAATCTGTTAGAAGTGGCTCAGAGGGAGGTTTTTTGCAACAGCAAAGGCCAGTTACAAATCTGGCCAGCCAGGGCCCACTACTGGAGGACGAGGAGGATGAGGAGGAGGTGGAGGAGGATGAGGATGAAGCAGGTTCACAGCGGGGTGGCACCCGACAAAGCTCAGGCCCATCACTGGTGCGTGGCTGGGGGGATACGGAGGACGATGACGATACGCCTCCCACAGAGGACAGCTTGTCCTTACCTCTGGGGAACCTGGCACACATGAGCGACTACATGCTGCAGTGCCTGCTCAACGACGGCAGAGTTGCCCACATTTTAACGTGTGCGGACTACTGGGTTGCCACCCTGCTGGATCCCCGATACAAAGACAATGTGCCCATCTTACTTCCTGCACTGGAGCGTGATAGTAAGATGCGCGAGTACAAGCGCACGCTGGTATAGGCGCTCCTGAGAGCATTCCCAAATGTCACAGGGGAACAGGTGGAAGCCCAAGGCGAAGGCAGAGGAGGAGCAAGAGGTCGCAAATGCAGCGGTGTCACGGCCAGCTCCTCTGAGGGCAGGGTTAGCATGGCAGAAATGTGGAAAAGTTTTGTCTCCACGCCACAGCTAACTGCACCACCACCTGATACGGAACGTGTTAGCAGGAGGCAGCATTTCACTAACATGGTTCAACAGTACGTCTGCACACCCCTCCACGTACTGACTGATGGTTCGGCCCCATTCAACTTCTGGGTCTCCAAATTGTCCACGTGGCCAGAGTTAGCATTTTATGCCTTGGAGGTGCTGGCCTCCCGGCGGCCAGCGTTTTGTCTGAACGTGTATTCAGCACGGCAGGGGGCGTCATTACTGACAAACGCAGCCGCCTGTCCACAGCCAATGTGGACAAGCTGACGTTCATAAAAATGAACCAGGCATGGATCCCACAGGACCTGTGCCTCCCTTGTGCAGAATAGACATTCATAACCTTGTATTCTTGTACTCCGGGCCCCTTCTTTATTGAATCCTCATTTTTTTAACTTTACCATGATCTTGCGGTGCAACCCAAAGTTAAATAAACCTCTCCTCTGTCTGGGTGGTGGGGCCGAAATAACTGAAAATGGCCTTCTCCAGTGGTGGGTGATATGACGCATGATTCCTTGCTGTGGGACCTCTCTCCTCTGTCTGGGTGCTGGGGCCGAAATAACTGAAAGTGGCCTTTTCCAGTGGTGGGTGATATGACGCATGATTCCGTGCTGTGGGACCTCTCTCCTCGGTCTGGGTGCCTGGCCTAAATAACTGAAAGTGGCCTTCTCCAGTGGTGGGTGATATGACGCATGATTCCTTGCTGTGGGGCCTCTCTCCTCTGTCTGGGTGCTGAGTCCGAAATAACTGAAAGTGGCCTTCTCCGGTGGTGGGTGATATGACGCATGATTCCTTGCTGTGGGACCTCTCTCCTCTGTCTGGGTGCTGGGGCCGAAATAACTGAAAGTGGCCTTCTCCGGTGGTGGGTGATATGACGCATGATTCCTTGCTGTGGGACCTCTCTCCTCTGTCTGGGTGCTGGGCCGAAATAACTGAAAGTGGCCTTCTCCAGTGGTGGGTGATATGACGCATGATTCCTTGCTGTGGGACCTCTCTCCTCTGTCTGGAGGCTGGGACCGAAATAACTGAAAGTGGCCTTCCCCAGTGGTGGGTGATATGACACATGATTCCTTGCTGTCGGACCTGTATCCTCGGTCTGGGTGCTGGGCTGAAATAACTGAAAGTGGCCTTCTCCAGTGGTGGGTGAAATGACGCATGATTCCTTGCTGTGGGACCTCTCTTCTCTGTCTGGGTGCTGGGCCGAAATAACTGAAAGTGGCCTTCTCCATAGGTGGGTGATATGACGCATGATTCCTTGCTGTGGGACCTCTCTCCTCTGTCTGGGTGCTGGGGCCAAAATAGCTGAAAGTGGCCTTCTCCAGTGTTGTGTGATATGACGCATGATTCCTTGCAGTGGGACCTCTCTCCAATTGATATTGGTTAAATTTTATTTATTTTATTTTAATTCATTTCCCTATCCAGATTTGTTTGCAGGGATTTACCTACATTTTGCTGCCTTTGGCAGCCCTCTAGCCCGTTCCTGGACTATTTTACAGCCTTTTTAGTGCCTAAAAGTTCGGGTCCCCATTGACTTCAATGGGGTTCGGGTTCGGGATAAAGTTCGGGTCGAGTTCGGATCCCGAACTTCCCGAACCCGAACTTCCAGGTGTTCGCTCATCTCTAGTCATGATCTTATTGCTGTTATTGCAGTGTATCTGCTATTTGAAGCTTGTCCATGCAAACCCCCTGTAGACAGGCTGTGATATAAACACCTTCTCCCTTTTCCCGAACGAGGCAGACATTTTACAGATATCCTTTGTACAATCCAAAAGTTCTGTTCAACCCTGCCAAAAAATCATATTTTCACCTACAGTATTGTGCATAATTACAAGGATTGAGCCTGAAAATAACTTCATCTGGATTCTTCATACCCACCTCATCAGCTGAGTTCAACCTGTCAAAAAATTTGAGGAGTAAGTAGCACTGTTCAATAACAACCATGTTGTCTTATGAACCTAAACACTTGCTGCCTAGTTTTTGAGCCAGAACACTTACAATCAGATCAATATGTGCCCTAAGTTTATAGTGTAGTAAAATAAAATTGTTATGGCTCTCGGGAGGCAGGGATGAAAAAGGTAAAAAAAAAATTGACACCTTATGAAGACCGAAACTATGTGGTAAGGCTCCAGGAACATACCCAGCCACTCTGTCCCTAGCAAAAGTCTCTCAGACTCTCCAGCCATTTAGGCTCTCTATCTCAATTGACACCTCTAAGATCTTCTAGCTACAAGACCCTTCTGGAGCTGGACCACTGCAAAGGATTAATTATTGCTAAAAGGGTTAATATTGTGTTACCAAATTACATTTTGTGATTTAATGCAGAAACATGTATGTCTTTATTATAATTAAACAATAAACCTTTCGGCACACTGATTATTTGCTAGGAGTCGGGTTCCTACCCCGCTTAGTATATGAAAAGATAACTCCAGCTTTATGCGTTTCAAGGTGCTTTTATTGAAAATGCGGCACGTAATAGTGACGTTTCGGCCTAGATGGCCTTTATCAAACGATTGCCGCTGGTGGGTATAAGGTATAGGAAAAAAGCGCTGTGGGTAGAAAGAGCGTGAATCCACGCTCTTTCTACCCACAGCGCTTCCTATACCTATACCCACCAGCGGCATCGTTGATAAAGCCATCTAGGCAGCATCACTGTACGTGCCGCATTTAATAAAGCACCTGAGCATAAAGCTGGAGTTATCTTTTCATGTCTTTATTATAATATATAGTGACTCACCTCACTACCGCTGTGAATTAATTGAAGGTGCACTATCCACTGGCCCACCCAATGCCAATATAATAGAAAATGAATTTGTACATAATGATAAGTGTTGGGCGCGAATATTCGAATCGCGAATTTTAATCGCGAATATCGCCACTTCGAGAATTTGTTAAGATTCAGAATATAGTGCTATATATTCGTATTCGTGAATATTCTAGATTTTTTTTCCCTCAGAACCCATGATCCCTTCTTGCTTGTGGGCCAATGAGAAGGCTGCAATGTCTTTGTCTGAGCTTAGCAACATCCCTGGCAACTAATAGGAAAGTTGCCTACCCCTTACTATATAAGAAACTCCCTAGCAGCCATTTACTGCTGTTTTTTACAGTTCTGAGAGAGACAGCGGTGTCATTGCTGTGCTCTGTGCTTTCCTGTGACACATTACATTAGATAGTTAGTTAGTTTGCTTATATCAGGCATCCTCAAACTGCGGCCCTCCAGCTGTTGTAAAACTACAACTCCCACAATGCCCTGCTGTAGACTGATACCTGTAGGCTGTTCGGGCATGCTGGGAGTTGTAGTTTTGCAACAGCTGGAGGGCCGCAGTTTGAGGATGCCTGGCTTATATATATAATACAGATAGTGAGAGATAGTCAGTGTAGGTTAGATAGTGATATAGTGTAGCTGATAGGTTCCAGTGCAGGGTGTTAGGTAGTGTGATAGGTTCTGCTTTCCATACATATATGCTACAGACATAGTGCTGTGATGTCACAAGTTCACAACAATACTTAGTGCACCAATAACTAATATGTAGTCAGACCTGCTAAAATGTGAAGTTGCACGTATTGTGCAAAAATATGCGCATCATTAATTGTCGATTTGCGCAATCGCAAATATATCGGAGCACTCTATCTGCATATAAAGCTATTGTAATGTTCTGCCATGCCAACCATTTTCTCCAGTCTCAGGAAACTTCTAGCAGCTTTAAAAATGTAGCAATAGTGACCCACGCCTGTATTGCACGCGCATTACGTGCATATTACATTGCCGATTTTTGCAATCAGGAAAATAATCGCAAATTCTCAAATTCACGAATTTATGATGAATATTCGCCAAAATATTAGCGAAATATCGCGAATTCGAATATTGCCCCTGCCGCTCATCACTAATAATGATAGGCACTCTTCCAATGGAATAATATAGATACTCCTCAATTGTGTTTTGACATTGTACTCCAATATATAAAAAATAAAAAATATAAAAAAAATATAAAAACATAAACATATAATTCATTAACTAGAAATTGCCCTAATTATATGCAATTCATCTTATTTTATATAAAAAAAAAAACAATCCATATAATCATATTCAAATCATGTTAAAAACAATCCCTACTATTCATTCAATTCACTAAAAACCATCAAATCATAGTCCCGCAATGTTCCCAAGGTAAGTATTTTATACATATAATGGTGTTGTATATATGATGGTAATGTATTCACTCTTCAGGGCGCTGGGTGATATATTATAGCAATATTACAGCAATGAGATCAACATTTGAAACATTGTCTCTAATCCTTTGGGACTATATAATTCATATTGTGGTCACTATAAATAAATACATAGATATTTCAAGTTTATCAAATCCGCCCAGCTTTTCAGGATTTGTATAGTTTGTTTCTCAACTAGTATAGTCGGCTTTGCAGATATATTATAGTCACAAGTGGATTGATCTGCACTTGCACTTAGCATGAGACATTAACCAGCACCTGTTGTTGGCGTCCTGCCGCATTCAATGCTCCAATGTTCTATTAGAAGAAAGGCATTAAACAGGCACGTGTCTTTAGCATCTTGTTACATAGAATTGTTCCGGCACTATGCACTTTATATATCCACTCTTAAACTTACTAGATCTCGAGCGGGTCTTCTCTGTTGAATGTATGACACACCGGCTGCTGGTTAATACCAGGCTGTGGATCACGTTGTTCAGCTGTTGGTTAATGCCGGGTTTTCAATCACTGGGCTTTGGGTTGCAATGCCTATTAGGCTCTGGATCGCAATAGCTGTTATCCCGAAGTCATCTCCACATTACCTCTCTTAGGTGATGTTTGCATGCAAAATAAGTCGACAATCTGTCAGACGCGTTTCAGAGTATCGTACTCCTTCCTTAGTGGCAATAATGTTTTCCCAATTCTCTTCCCTTTTTGTTTCATATAATATATGAGTATATAACAAAAACATGAACTGGATTTCTCGGTAACCATATTTGAGTACTGTAGGTTGTAAAACTCTTCATGGATTTTATCTCATGGGATGAAGATGAGATAAAATCCACGAAGAGTTTTACACAGCGCACAGTGCAAATCCTTTCACCAGATAACGAAGGAAGCTGGAAGCTGACATGGACGCTGACATAGCACTCTTTGTATAATACAGGTGAAACTTGAAAAATGTGAAAATTGTGCAAAAGTTCAATTATTTTAGTAATGCAACTTAAAAGGTGAAACTAATATATGAGATAGACTCATTACATACAAAGCGAGATATTTCAAGCCTTTATTTGTCATAATTTGGATGATTATGGTTTACAGCTCATGAAAACCCCAAATTCACAATTTCAGAAAATTAGAATATTGTGAAAAGGTTCAATATTCTAGGCTCAAAGTGTCACACTCTAGTCAGCTAATTAATCCATAACACCTGAAAACATTAATAGAAAGTTATGTGGAAGGGACAAGTGTGGAAGAAAAGAGTTAACAAGCAGGAGCGATAACCGCAGCCTGGAGACAGTGGCGTAACTACAGGGGAAGCAGCTGCTTCGGGGGACCGGTGCCCAGCAGCGTGACACCAAGAAGTTAAAAGTTTCTAATAAAGTTTTTCAGGCCAGGACGGGCCCCTTGCGGCGCTGGCCTGTCCATCATCTGAAATACACTTAGCCTAACGCAGTCACTGTGCCAGGCTTCAGGTATGTGATGTTGTGTCTGTGCTCGCTGCGCTGCCTGTGTGACTCCCTCGTGCTGCCGCCGCTCCATTCTTCTGTCCTGGCTCTCACAGTGTCAGTTGAGAGTTCAGAGTTGAATAAATTTTCTAATAAAGTTTGCCTGGCCTGCCCCCCCCCCCATGGGCTCACCAGCTAGCTCTCCCCATGGCCCCTGTCTGCACCTCCTGGCCCTTATCTGTGCCCCCCCTCTGCCTTTGTCTGCACCCCTGACCCCTGCCTACACCACCCTGGCGCTTTCTGTGCCCCCCCCATGTCCCTGTCTGCACCTCCCTGGGCCTTGTCTCTGCCCCCTTGGCCTCTTTGTGTGCCACCCTGGCCCTTTCTGTGCCCCCTCTGGCCCCTGTCTGCGTCTCCCTGGCCCTTGTCTGCACCCCCCTGGCCCTTATCTGTGCACGCCCCCCCCCCTACCTTTGTCTGCACCCCTGACCTCTGCCTGCACCTCCCTGGCCCTTGTCTCTGCCCCCTTGGTCCCTGTGTGCGCCACCCTGGCCCTTTCTGTGCCCCCTCCCTGGCCACTGTCTGCACCTCCCTGGCACTTGTCTCTGCCCCCTTGGCCCCTGTCTGCGCCACCCTGGCCCTTTCCGTGCCCCCCCTGGCCCCTGTCTAACGCAGTCACTGTGCCAGGCTTCAGGTATGTGATGTTATGTCTGTGCTCGCTGCGCTGCCTGTGTGACCCCCTCGTGCTGCCGCCGCTCCATTTTTCTGTCCTGGCTCACCAGCTATCTCTCCTCATGGCCCCTGTCTGCACCTCCTGGCCCTTATCTGTGCCCCCCCTCCGCCTTTGTCTGCACCCCTGACCCCTGCCTGCACCTCCCTAGCCCTTGTCTCTGCCCCCTTGGCCCCTGTGTGCACCTCCCTGGGCCCTTGTTTCTGCCCCCTTGGCCCCTGTGTGCCCCCCCCCCTGGCCCCTGTCTAACGCAGTCACTGTGCCAGGCTTCAGGTATGTGATGTTGTGTCTGTGCTCGCTGCGCTGCCTGTGTGACCCCCACATGCTGCCGCCGCTCCATTCTTCTGTCCTCGCCCCCTCACGAGCTAGCTCTCCCCATGGCCCCTTATCTGTGCCCCCCCTCTGCCTTTGTCTGCACCCCTGACCCCTGCATGCACCTCCTAGGCCCTTGTCTCTGCCCCCTTGGCCCCTGTGTGTGCCACCCTGGCCCTTTCTGTGCCCCCCGCTGGCCCCTGTCTGCGTCTCCCTGGCACTTGTCTGCACCCCCCTGGCCCTCCAACCTTTGTCTGCGCCCCTGGCCCTTGTCTGTGCCTCCCTGGCCCTTTTCTCTGCCCCCTTGGCCCCTGTGTGCACCACCCTGGCTCTTTCTGTGCCCCACTGGCCCCTGTCTGCGCCCCTGGCCCTTATATGCGCCACCTGGCCTGTGTCCCCCAGCCTCTGTCTGCGCCTCCCTGGCCCCTGTCTGCAGTCCTGGGCCCTGGCCCTTATCTGTGCCCCCCCCTGGCTCTTGTTTGCACCCCTGGCCCTTGTCTGCGCTCCTGGCCCTTGTCTGCCTTTGTTGGCGGTTGGTTGCGGGCGGCACGGGCGGTGTGGGAGGTGCAGGAGGCGGTGCGGAAGGCGTGATCGCAATTGCGATCCCCCGCCCTCTCCTCTGTAGTAATCGTTGGTGGTATAGTGGGTATACCAGAGTGTCCGTACGGACCGCTGTATGGAAGGGTTTAACAGGGAGGGAGCCCCCCTCTCCCATCGGGGGCTGCTGTGCCCTTGCAGCCCCCGATTCTTGATGGGATCGCAGAGGGAGGGAGCCCCCTCCCTCTCCATCACCCACTGCTCTGTTCTGGCAGCGAGTGATGGTTACCATGGCAGCAGGACGCTGTCAGAGGCGTCCTGCTTGCCATGGTAATGTAAGTCTGATCTGACGTCTGCTTAAGGCAGAAGTCTGACCAGACTAGTGAAAAGTTGAAAGTACAGTACAGTAAACTATATAATGTACTGTACTGTATTATACTGACATTAAACCCACTGGATCTTCAATAACCAAGTGGGTCTGGGTAAAAAAAAAGTAAAAAAAAGTGAGAAAAAATTAAAACAAAAAAACACATATCACTGAATAAAAATTAAAAAAATAAAATACACGTCACATATTAGGTATCACCGCGTCTATAACAATCTGCTCTATAAAAATATCACATGACCTAACCCTTCACGCAAATACCGTAAAAAAAAACAAAAAATGGTATAAAAATTTTTTTGTCACCTTACATCACAAAAAGTGTAATACCAAGTGATCAAAAAGGCATATGCCTCCCAAAATAGTACCAATAAAACTGCCATCTCATCCCGCAAAAAATGAGCCCCTACATAGGACAATCACCAAAAAAAATATAAGAAAAATATGGCTCTCAGACTATGGAGACACATAATTAAAACATAATTATTTTTTCTAAAATGCTGTTATTGTGTTAAAGTGAAATAAATAAAAAAAGTATACATATTAGGTATCACCGCGTCCGTAAAAACCTGCTTTATAAAAATATCACATGATCTAACCCCTCGGGTAAATACCGTAAAAAAAAAAACTATGTAAAATAAAGAAATGTCACCACCCATCTCAAAAACTGTAATAGCAAGCGATTGAAAAGTTATATGCACCCAAAAATCGAGCCAATCAAACCGTCATCTCATCCAACAAAAAATGACACCCGACAAATTTTCAATTTTAATCCATTTTTCCAGTACCAAAGTAAGGGTTAAGAGCCAAATAAAACTCAATATTTATTGACCTGATTCTGTAGTTTGCAGAAACACCCCATATGTGGTCAGTAAACTGCTGTATGGCCAAACGGCAGGGCGTAGAAGGAAGGGAACGCCTGACCTATTCATTTCTATGGGGCTATGCACATGAGCGGTGATTTTTACGCATTACTTCTGCGTAGCGTGAAAATCGCAGCATGCTCTATATCGTGCGTTTTTCACACAACGCAGGCCCCATAGAAGTGAATGGGGCTGCGGGAAAATCGCAAGCATCCGCAATCAAGTGCGGATGCAGTGCGATTTTCCCGTAAGGTTGCTAAGAGACGGGACCCGATCTTTATTATTTTCCCTATAACATAGTTATAAGGGAAAATAATAGAATTCTCACTACAGAATGCTTAGTAAAATGTGGATTAAGAGGTTAAAAATAAAAAAAATTAACTCACCTTATCGACTTGGCGTTACCCCATCCTGGTTGTTTGTCCACACCACTGTACATAGGTAAGTCTTTCCCTGGCCTCGGCTGCTTAGGTTTTTATACCTTTGTATCACTGGATATGTACATCTAAGCCTTGTGCATGTTCATCATTACTTAGCATAGTGTGGTTGGGTTATTTAGACTTTTCCTATTTTCCATGTATTATCCTTACTTTATTATCTCTGTTTGGTGTGCGACACCAGGCTGGCGTTTTTCTGTTACTCCCTCTCCCCTCTTTTAATGGCATAAATATGCATTTATTATGATATAAATAAAGGTTTACATTTTTTCATAAAGGTACAGTGTGAGCTCCAATTTTCTTCTTTTTCTCCTTTGTATCACTTGGGAGCCTGTACCGAGTTACCGTGGAATTGACCCTTTGTTTGTTTCAAAACCTTTTGTGTGTGGACATTACTTAATGTTTCTGCTACTTTGGGTCTTTTATGGTCCTTTTTTTGCTAATTCTAAACTTCTAAGCCTTGTAACATCCACAAAAATGAAATAGCATTCCCAAAATGATCGATACATGAAGTAGACATATGGAGAATGTGAATCAATAACTTTTTTTGGTGGTATTACTATGTATTATAGAAGTAGAGGAATTGAAACTTGGAAAATTGCTAATTTTTCAAAATTTTTGGTAAATTTGGTATTTTTTTTATAAATAAAAATGAAATTTTCAACTCCATTTTACCACTGTCATGAAGTACAATATGTGACGAAAACACAGTCTCAGAATGGCGTGCATAACTAAAAGCGTTTAAACGTTATCACCACTTAAAGTGACACTGGGCAGATTTGTAAAAAATGGCCGGGTCCTAGGTGAAATAGGTCCTTAAGGGGTTAAGGTGAAATATGGCCATGTCCTTAAGGGGTTAATCAATGTTTTCTTGCAACACAGCAAGGGTTAACAGAAAAATAAACCTCAATATATATTGCTCTGATTCTGCAGTTTACAGAAATTCTCATATGTGGCAGTAAACTGCCCTATGGGCACGTGGCAGTGGTCAGAAGGAAAGGAGCGCCATATGGATTTTGGAGGCAGATTTTGCTAGAATGGTTTTTAGGCACCATTTTGTATTTGAAGAGACCCTGACATACCCCTACAGAGGAAACCCTCATTTTGGAAACTACACCTTTTAAAGAATATATTAACCACTTCAGCCCCCCTAGCTTAAACACCCTTAAAGACCAGGCCACTTTTTACAATTCCGCACTACACTACTTTACCCGTTTATTGCTCCGTCATGCAACTTACCACCCAAATGAATTTTACCTCCTTTTCTTCTCACTAATAGAGCTTTCATTTGGTGGTATTTCATTGCTGCTGACATTTTTACTTTTTTTGCTATTAATCAAAAATTACCGAAATTTTTACAAAAAATGACATTTTTCACTTTCTGTTGTAAAATTTTTTTAAAAACTACATTTCTATATAAATGTTTCTCTAAATTTATTGTTCTACATGTCTTTGATAAAAAAAGTCCAATAAGTGTATATTTATTGGTTTGGGTAAAAGTTATAGCGCTTACAAACTATGGTGCAAAAAGTGAATTTCCGCATTTTGAAGCAGCTCTGACTTTCTGAGCACCTGTCATGTTTCTTCAGGTGCTAGAATGTCAGGATAGTATGAATACCCCCAAATCACACCATTTTAGAAAGAAGACACCCCAAAGTATTCGCGGGGGCATGGTGAGTTCATGTATCATTTCATTTTTTTCACAAGTTAGCGGAAAATGACACTTTCTGAGAAAAAAATAAATAAAAAGTTTCAATTTCTGCTAACTTCTGGCAAAAAAAAGAAATCTCAGACGGACTTCACTATGCCCCTCAGTTAATACCTCGGGTGTCTACTTTCCGAAAAGGGGTCATTTGTGGGGTGTGTTTACTGTTCTGGCATTTTGGGCGGGCTAAATTGTGAGCCGCCATGTAAAATCTAAAGGTACTCGTTGAATTTGGGCCTTTGCACCCAGGCTGCAAAAGTGTCACACATGTGGTATCGCCAGTACTCAGGAGAAGTAGGGCAATGTGTTTTGGGGTGTATTTCTACATATACCCATGTTGGGTGAGAGAAATATCTCTGTAAACTGACAACTTTGTATAAAATTTTTAAAAGTTGTCGCTACAGAGATATTTTTCACACACAGTATAGGTATATATAAAAATACACCCCAAAACACATTGCCCTACTTCTCCTGAGTACGGCGATACCACATGTGTGCCACTTTTTGCAGCCTGTGCGCAAAGGGGCCCTAAAACCAATGAGTACCTTTAGGATTTCACAGGCCATTTTTACGCATTTGATTCCAGACTTCTTCTCACGCTTTAGGGGCCCCTAAAATGCCAGGACAGTATAAATACCCCACATGTGACCCCATTTTGGAAAGAAGACACCCCAAGGTATTCTGTGAGGGGTATGGTGAGTTCATGTAAAATTTTATTTTTTGTCACAAGTTAGTGGAATATGAGACTTTGTAAAAACTAAAAAAAAAAAAAAAAACTATTTCCGCTGACTTGTGGCAAAAAATAAAAATTCTGTGGACTCACCATGCCCTCACGGAATACCTTGGGGTGTCTTCTTTCCAAAATGGGGTCACATGTGGGGTATTTATACTCACCTGGCATTTTAGGGGCCCCTAAAGTGTGAGAATCCAAATGCATAAAAATGCCCTGTGAAATCCTAAAGGTACTCATTGGTTTTAGGGCCCCTTTCGCATCTTGGCTGCAAAAAGTGTCACTCATGTGGTATCGCTGCACTCAGGAGAAGTAGGGCAATGTGTTTTGGGGTGTATTTACATATACCCATGCTGCATGTGAGAAATATCGCTGTAAACGACAACTTTTTACATTTTTTTATTCAAAGTTGTCAGTTTACAGAGATATTTCTCTCACCCAGTATGGGTATATGTAAAAATACACCCCAAAACACATTGCCCTACTTCTCCTGAGTACGGCGATACCACATGTGTGACACTTTTGCAGCCAAGATGCGTAAAGGGGCCCAAATTCCAATGAGTACCTTTTAGGAGGGCATTTTACGCATTTTTCTTCTCACGCTTTAGGGCCCCTAAAATGCCAGGGCAGTATAAATACCCCACATGTGACCCCATTTTGAAAGAAGACACCCCAAGGTATTCCATGAGGGGCATGGCGAGTTCATAGAATATTTTTTTTTGGCACAAGTTAGTGGAAATTGATTTTTATTGTTTTTTCTCACAAAGTCTCCCTTTCCGCTAACTTTTGACAAAAGTTTAATTTTTCATGAACTCATTATGCCCTCAGCGAATACCTTGGGGTGTCTTCTTTCCAAAATGGGGTCACATGTGGGGTATTTATACTGCCCTGGCATTTTAGGGCCCTAAAACGTGAGAAGAAAAATGCGTAAAATACTCTCTCCTAAAAGGTACTGCGTTGAATTTGGGCCCTTTTGCATCTTGGCTGCAAAAAAGTGTCACCATGGTATCGCCAGTACTCAGGAGAAGTAGGGCAATGTGTTTGGGGTGTATTTGTACATATACCCATGCTGAGTGAGAGAAATATCTCTGTATATTGACAACTTTGAATAAAAATGTAAAAAGTTGTCGTTTACAGCGATATTTCTACACCCAGCATGGGTATATGTAAAAATACACCCCAAAACACATTGCCCTACTTCTCCTGAGTACGGCGATACCACATGAGTGACACTTTTTGCAGCCAAGATGCGCAAAGGGCCCTAAAACCAATGAGTACCTTTAGGCTGCATTCACACGAGCGTGATTTCCACGCTGGTGCAATGCGTGATGTGAACGCATTGCACCCGCACTGAATCCTGACCCATTCATTTCTATGGGGCTGTGTACATGAGCGCTTTTTCACGCATCACTTCTGCAACGCGTGTAAATCGCAGCATGCTCTATATTCTGCGTTTCACGCATCCGCAGCCCCATAGAAGTGAATGGGCTGCGTTAAAAACGCATTGCATCCGCAAGCGCGCGGGTGCGCTATGCTTTTCACTGATGGTTGCTAGGAGATGTTGTTTGTAAACCTTCAGTTTTTTATCACGCGCGTGAAAAACGCATCAAAACGCATTGCACCCGCGCGGAAAAAACTGAACAACTGAACGCAATCGCAGGCAAAACTGAATGGCTTTGCCTGTGAAAACACTCAGTTTTCACTGAACGCATCCGCAACGCATCCGCAACGCATCCGGACACGCTCGTGTGAACCCAGCCTTAGGATTTTACAGGCCATTTTTACGCATTTGGATTCTCACGCTTTAGCACCCCTAAAATGCCAGGGCAGTATAAATACCCCACAAGTGACCCCATTATGGAAAGAAGACACCCCAAGGTATTCCGTGAGGGGCATGGCGAGTTCACAGAAAAAAAAATTTGGCACAAGTTAGCGGAAATTGTTTTTTTTTTTTTTTTTTTACAGTCTCATATTCCACTAACTTGTGACAAAAAATAAAATTTTGCATGAACTCACCATACCCCTCACGGAATACCTTGGGGTGTCTTCTTTGTAAAATGAGGTCACATGTGAGGTGTTTGTACTGCCCTGGCCTTTGAGGGTCTCCGCAATCATTACACGTATGGCCAGCATTAGGAGTTTCTGCGATTCTCCGTATATTGAGCATACGGGTAATGAGATTTTTTTCCGCTCAGCCTCTGCGCTGAAAAAAAAAAATGAACGGCACAGATTTCTTCATTCGCATCGATCAATGTGGATGAATAAATCTCTGCCAAAATCAGTGACTGCGGTGCGGTGGGATGAGCGCTAGCTACCTAACAAGTAGCTAACTAACTGGTGGTGATAGGGGACCCTTATGCCCCATTCACACGTCCGCAATTCTGTTTGCGGAACGGAATTGCGGACCCATTCATTTCTATGGGGACAGACTTTGTCCCGCTCGGATTCGGAATTACGGATCCGCGCTTCCGGGTCTGCACTTCCGTTCCGCAAAAATATAGAACATGTCCTATTCTTGTCCGCAATTGCGGACAAGAAAAAGCATTTTCTATATAGTTCTGGCAATGTGCGGATCTGCAAAATGCGGAAAGCACATTGCCGGTGTCCGTGTTTTGAGGATCTCGCGGATCGGATCCGCAGATCGTGATCCGCGGATCCGTGAATCCACGGATCCGCAAAACACATATGGACGTCTGAATGGAGCCTTACAAGGGGTGTGATCAATGACAGGGGGTGATCAGGGGGTCTAGATGGGGTGATCAAGGGTTAATAGGTGAGGGGGTGGGGGTTAGTGTAGTGTTTGGTGCAACTTTATTGTAGTTACCTGGTCCTCTGGTGGTCGATCCCAGAAAATGGGACCACCAGAGGATCAGGTAGCAGCTATATCAGACGCTGTTCATAAAACAGCGCCTGATATAGCTGTTTGATGCGATTTATATCGCATCTACAGCCTGCCAGCGATTGATCATCGCTGGCAGGCTGTAGTACAACTCTTCAGACGCCAGACGCTGTGAACGCGCGCGCGCGCGTTCACAGGAAGTCTCGCGTCTCGCGAGATGACGCCCCGGCGCGTCCGATCAGAAGAACAGGACCGCCCGCAGGACGCAATCCTGCGTACGGCGGTCCTGAAGCGGTTAAGGGGGGTACTGAGCACGTTGACCCCCTAAGCGTTTTACAGAATTTGGAAGCACTTGGCTGTGAAAATGGAAAGTTTCATTTCTTCCAAGAAAATGTTGCTTTAGCCCCAAATTTTTCATTTTCGCAAGGGGTTACAGAAGAAAAAGCACCCCATAATTTGTCATTTTCTCCTGAATACGGCAAAACCCCACATGTGGTGGTAAACTGCTGTGGGGGCACATGGCAGGACTCAGAAGTGAAGGAGCGCCATATGGCTTTGCAGCGCAGATTTTGAAGGATGGGTTTACGGGTGCCATTGGTTTTTATTTTTTAAGTGATTGTCTTATGTGGGGTCTCATTTTTTGTGGGATGAGATGACTGTTTGATTGGTACCATTTTGGGGTACATAAGACTTTTTGATTGCTTGGTATTACTCTTTTTTGAAGCAAATTGAATAAAATGGCTGTTTTGGCAGTTATTTTTTTTTTTACAGCATTTACCTGAAGGGGCATATAATGTGATATTTTTATAGAGCAGGTTGTTACGGACGTGGCTATACCCAATATGTCTATTATTTTTGTTAAGCTTTTCACAGTGAAAGCCTTTTTGAACAGAATAAAATCTTGTTTTTGTGTTGCCATTTTCTGAGAGCCATAGCTTTTTTATTTTTTGGCCGATTGTCTTACGTAGGGTCTATTTTTTTCCGGGATGAGATGACGGTTTGATTGGTACCAAAAGGGGATTTCTAGCCATGCTTTTCACACTCGTAAATCAGTATGTAGCTCTCCATTTTTCACAAAAACCAAGATATCCAAAAACTGAAATTATTCTCCAGAATAAGTTAAAGTACATATGGAACTGAGTTAAAACTTTATATATACAGTATCTCACAAAAGTGAGTACACCCCTCACATTTTTGCAAATATTTTATTCTATATTTTCATGGGACAACACTGAAGATATGACACTTTGATACAATGTAAAGCAGTCAGTGTACAGCTTGTATAACAGTGTAATATCGGTGTGCCCTCAACATAACTGAACACACAGCCATTAATGTCTAAAGCGCTGGCAACAAAAGTGAGTACACCCCTGTGAAAATAGCCAAATTGTGCCTAATTAGCTACTTTCCCTCCCCAGTGTCATGTGACTATTTAGTGTTACAAGGTCTAAGGTATTAATGGGTTGCAGATGTTTTACATTTGGTGATACCACTCTCACATTCTCTCATACTAGTCACTGGAAGTTTAGCATGGCACCTCATGGCAAAGAACTCTCTGAGGATCTGAAAAAAACAATTGTTGCTCTACCTAAAGATGGACTAGGCTATAAGAAGATACCAAACCCTGAAACTGAGATGCTGCACAGTGGCAGAGACCATACTGCGTTTTAACAAAACAGGTTCCACTCAGAACAGGCTTCGCCATGGTCGACCAAAGAAGTTGAGTTCACATGCTCAGTGTGATATCCAGAGGTTGTATGAGTGCTGCTAGCATTGCTGCAGAGGATAAAGGGGTGGGGCGTTAGCCTGTCAGTTCTCAGACCATACACTGCACTCTGCTGTACTTACTTTTGTTGCCAGCGGTTTAGACATTAATGGCTAATGAGTCATTTTGGGGGCACACCAAATTTACACTGTTATACAAGCTGTATCAAAGTGTCATATCTTCAGTGTTGTCCCATGAAAACATATAATAAAATATTTCCAAAAATGTGAGGGATGTACTCACATGTGTATATATATATATATATATATATTAGGGATGAGAGAATCGACTTCAGATGAAACATTCGAAGTCGATTCGCATAAAACTTTGTTTCAATACTGTACGGAGCGAGCCCAGATATGTGCCTCCTTACAGTAGCTATGCCAGATATGTGCCCCCTCACAGTAGTTATGGCCAGATTTGTGCCCCCATCACAGTGGTTATGGCCAGATATGTGCCCCCTCCCAGCAGTTATGCCAGATATGTGCCCCATCACAGTAGTTATGCCCAGATATGTGCCCCCTCACAGTAGTTATGCCAGATATGTGCCCCCTCACAGTAGTTATGCCAGATTATGTGCCCCCTCACAGTAGTTATGCCACATATGTGCCCCCTCACAGTAGTTATGCCCACATATGTGTCCCCTCACAGTAGTTATGCCCACATATGTGCCCCCTTAACAGTAGTTATGCCAGATTAGGTGCCCCCATACAATGGTTATGGCCAGATATGTGCCCTACTCACAGTAGTTATGTCAGACTATGTGCCCCTTCACAGTAGTTATGCCCACATATGTGCCCACTCACAATAGTTATGCCCACATATGTGCCCCCTCACAGTAATTATGCCAGATAAGGTGCTCCCTCACAGTAGTTATGCCAGATTAGGTGCCCCTCAAAGTAGTTATGCCAGATTAGGGGCTCCCTCGCAGTAGTTATTCCAGATTAGGTGCCCCCTCAGTAAAGATGTTCACTTTTGTGCCCCCTCACTCTTGTAGTTGCCCCTCTTTTGCCTCCAGCATTATCACTGTACTTCATGCCGGGCCCCATCAGAGCACTCCCATTACATGTGATTGCAGCGGTCCCCCTGCCCACGCCGGGCCTGGTTAAGCCCCTGTGTCCATGTGAAATTTTAGGTTTTCCTTTTTAATGTTTGCAAACACTTCTAAAATTCTGTTTTTACTTTCTCATTAAGGGGTATTAACCTCTTAAGGACGCAGGGCGTACATGTACGCCCTAGCGTCCTGGTACTTAAGGACTCAGGGCGTACATGTACGCCCTGAGAAGACCCGATCACCGCTGCGCACGTGGCAGTGATCGGAACAGGATGCCTGCTGAAATCATTCAGCAGGCATCCTGTGACAATGCCGAGGGGGGTCCTGTGACCCCCAGTGATGGAGATCGCAACAAACCGCAGGTCAATTCAGACCTGCGGTTTGTTGCGCTATGTGAGTCTTCTGATCCCCGCGGTCTGTGACCGCGGGATCAGAGACTAAAATCTGCCCCTTATTGTAAATTTTAACCCCCCTGCACCCCGCCATCTTAGTGTCCCCCCGGGCGGTGCAGGGGAGGGGATTTGCGGGCGGTGCTGCGGGTGGGCGGCGCGGGAGGCTTTCTATGCATTTCCTTTCAATGCATTTCCCTGGTGTCTAGTGGGTATAGCAGGGGGTCAGCACATTGCTGACCCCCTGCTATAAACTGCTGACATCTGTGCTGCAGATGTCAGCAGTTTAACCCCTTCTATACCTTTGCAGCCCCCCCGATGGGATAGGATGGTAGAGGGAGGGAGCTCACCTCTCTTCCCATCACCCGCTGCTCTGTAATGGCAGCGGGTGATGGTTACCATGGCAGCAGGACGCTTTCAGAAGCGTCCTGCTTGCCATGGTATAGATCTCTGGTCAGACTTCTGCTAAAGGCAGAAGTCTGACCAGACTGTGAAAAGTAAAAATACAGTGCAGTACACTATATAGTGTACTGTTCTGTATTATATAGACACCAGATCCACTGGATCTACAAGAACCAAGTGGGTCTGGAAGTCAAAAAAAATCAGAAAAATACATATCACTGAATAAAAATGAAAAAAACAAATAAACTACACATATTAGGTATTGCCGCGTCCGTAAAAATCTCCTCTATAAAAATATCATGTGACCTAACCCCTCACGCAAATACCGTAAAAAAATCACAAAAAATGGTGTAAAAGCCATTTTTGTCACCTTGCATCACAAAAAGTGTAATACCAAGTGATCAAAAAGGCGTATGCCTCCCAAAATAGTACCAATAAAACCGCCATCTCATCCCGCAAAAAATGAGTCCTTATATAGGACAATCGCCCAAAAAAATAAAAAATATGGCTCTCAGACTATGGAGACACTAAAACATAATTTTTTTTTCTAAAATGCTATTATTGTGTTAAAGTAAAATAAATAAATAAAAAGTATACATATTATGTATCGCTGCGTCCGTAAAAACCTGCTCTATAAAAATATCACATTATCTAACCCCTCAGGTAAATACTGTTAAAAAAATAAAATAAAAACAATGTAAAAAAAACATTTGTCACCTCACATCTCAAAAACTGTAATAGCAAGCGATCAAAAAGTTATATGCACCCAAAAATAGTGCCAATCAAACCGTCATCTCATCCCGCAAAAATGATACCCCACATAGGACAATCACCCCCAAAAAAAAAAAAATAGGGCTCTCAGACTATGGAGACACTAAAACATGATTTGTTTTGTTTTAAAAATGATAATATTGTGTAAAACTTAAATAAATAAATAAAAAGTATACATATTTGGTATCGGCGCAGTCCGTCGCAACCTGCTCTATAAAAATAACACATCACCGAACCCCTCAGGTGAACACAAAAATAAATAAATAAATACGGTGTCAAGAGCCATTTTTGTCACCTTACATCACAAAAAGTGTAATAGCAGGCGACCAAAATGTCATATGCACCCCAAGATAGTTCCAATCAAACCGCCATCTCATCCTGCAAAAAATGAGCCCCTACAGTGGCCCAAAAAATAAAAAAATATATGGCTTTCAGAATGTGAAGACACTAAAAAATCATTTTTTTCAAAAATGCTTTATTATGTAAAACTGAAACAAAACCCCCCAAAAAGTAGCCATATTTGGTATTGCCGCATCCATAGCAACCTGCTCTATAGAAATAGCACACAATCTAACCTGTCAGTTCAACGATGTAAATAACAAAAAATAAAAACGGTCCGAAAATAGCTATTTTTTGCAAATTTTCCATTTTAATCAATTTTTCCAGTAAAAAAGCAAGGGTTAACAGCCAAACAAAACTCAATATATATTGCCCCGATTCTCTAGTTTGCAGAAACACCCCATATGTGGTCGTAAACTGCTGTATGGCCAAACGGCAGGGCGTAGAAGGAAGGGAACGCCATATGGTTTTTGGAAGGCAGATTTTGCTGGACTGGTTATTTGACACCATGTCCCATTTGAAGCCCCCTGATGCACCCCTACAGTAGAAACTCCAAAAAGTGACCCCATTTTGGAAAGTACGGGATAAGTTGGCAGTTTTGTTTGTATTATTTTAGGGTAAATATGATTTTTGGTTGCTCTATATTACACTTTTTTGAGGCAAGGTAACAGAAAATAGAAATTCCGAAATTTCATCTCCATTTGCCAATAACTCTTGTGGAACACCTAAAGGGTTAACAAAGTTTGTAAAATCAGTTTTGAATACCTTGAGGGGTGTAGTTTCTTAGATGGAGTCACTTTTTGGAGATTCTACTCTAGGGGTGCATCTGGGGGCTTCAAATGGGACATGGTGTCAAAAATCCAGTCCAGCAAAATCCGCCTTCCAAAACCATATGGCGTTCCCTTACTTCTGTGCCCTGCCGTTTGGCCATACAGCAGTTTACGCCCACATATGGGGTGTTTCTGAAAACTACAGAATCGGGGCAATAAAAATTGAGTTTTGTTTGGCTGTTAACCCTTGCTTTGTTACTGGAAAAAATGGATTCAAACGGAAAATTTTCCAAAAATCTAAATTCTGAAATTTTATCTCCATTTGCCATTAACTCTTGTGGAAAACCTAAAGGGTTAATGACGTTTGTAAAATCAGTTTTGAATACCTTGAGGGGTGTAGTTTCTAGAATGGGGTCATTTTTGGATGGTTTCTATTATGTAAGCCTCACAAAGTGACTTCAGACCTGAACTGGTCCCTAAAAGTGGGTTTTTGAAAATTTCTGAAAAATTTCAAGATTTGCTTCTAAACTTCTAAGCCTTGTAACGTCCCCAAAAATAAAATGGCATTCCCAAAATGATCGATACATGAAGTAGACATAAGGGGAATGTAAATCAATAACTTTTTTGGGCGCTATTACTATGTATTTTAGAAGTAGAGAAATTGAAACTTGGAAAATTGCTAATTTTTCCAAATTTTTGGTAAATTTGATATTTTTTTATAAATAAAAATAAAAATTTTCGACTTAATTTTGCCAGTGTCATGAAGTACAATATGTGACGAAAAAACTATCTCAAAATGGCCTGGATAAGTAAAAGCGTTTTAAAGTTATCACCACATAAAGTGACAGTGGTCAGATTTGCAAAAAATGGCCAAGTCCTTAGGGTGAAATAGGGCTGAGTCCTTCAGGGGTTAAGTTCAGAAAGATGGGTAAAACCGAAAGGAAAACAATAATAGGCAATTATGAACAGTAACACAATTGATAACTAATATTATGATTTCTACTATAAGTCATCACTAAATTACTACACAACAGATACAACGCGTTTCCCCCTGGAAATACTCCAGAATTCATCAGAGACCATCAAGATTGTAGATATATATCTATATACATATATATACAAGGTTGGCCATTTATATGGATACACCTTAATAAAATGGGAATGGTTGGTGATATTAACTTCCTGTTTGTGGCACATTAGTATATGTGAGGGGGGAAACTTTTCAAGATGGGTGGTGACCATGGCGGCCATTTTGAAGTCGGACATTTTGAATCCAACTTTTGTTTTTTCAATAGGAAGAGGGTCATGTGACACATCAAACTTATTAGGAATTTCACAAGAAAAACAATGGTGTGCTTGGTTTTAACGTAACTTTATTCTTTCATGAGTTATTTACAAGTTTCTCTTTGTTTACAGCCATTGACATCTCGTCGAGATTAACACGTGAGGAGCGGATAGAAATTGTGTTGATGTCTGGTGAATGCAGTAACCGGGTCATTGCAGCAGATTTCAATGCAAGACACCCTACCAGACCACACATATCCCATGCTACAGTTAGCAAACTGCTTGCTAAGTTTCGTGAAACTGGTTCAGTGTTAGATTTGCCAAAATGTGGACGCATGAAATCTGTCACTAATGAAGAAACATCAGTGGCTGTCCTAGCTTCATTCAGCAAGAGCCCACAGCGTAGCACTCGCGGCATGTCACTGGAGAGTGGCATTAGTCGAACATCCCTTCGGCGGATATTAGCTACTCACAAATGTCACCCTTACAAACCCCAGCTATTGCAGCATCTCAACGAGGATGACCCAGATCAGCCCACTGAATTTGCAGAATGGGCAAAACAAAAATTGGAACAGGAGCCTCAGTTTACGCAGAAGATTTTGTTTAGTGATGAGGCAAACTTTTATGTGAATGGTGAAGTTAACAAACAAAACCACCGCTATTGGTCTGACACTAACCCACATTGGATAGATCCCTCCAGAAAGACTGTTGGAACAAAAAAATTGATGGTATGGTGTGGTATATGGGGAACAAAGATAGTGGGGCCATTCTTTATCAATGGATATGCGAAATTGCTACATGATGATGTGTTTCCCTCTTTATGCACTGAAGCTGGCACGTTCCCTGAGTTTTTCCAGCAAGATGGTGCACCACCACATTATGGGTGTCAGGTCCGAGCATTCCTAGATGAACAGTTTCCTGGAAAGTGGATTGGTCGTCGTGGGCCAGTTGAATGGCCCCCAAGGTCTGCCGATCTGACCCCCTTAGACTTTTATCTTTGGGGTCATCTGAAGGCAATTGTCTATGCTGTGAAGATACGAGATGTGCAGCACCTGAAACTACAGATACTGGAAGCCTGTGCTAGCATTTCTCCTGCGGTGTTGCTATCACTGTGTGAAGAGTTGGAGAAGAGGGTTGCATTGACAATCCAACACAATGGGCAGCACATTGAACACATTTTATAAGTGGTCAGAAACTTGTAAATAACTCATGAAAGAATAAAGTTACATTAAAACCAAGCAAACCATTGTTTTTCTTGTGAAATTCCCAATAAGTTTGATGTGTCACATGATCCTCTTCCTATTGACAAAAGAAAAGTTGGATTCAAAATGGCCGACTTCAAAATGGCCGCCATGGTCACCACCCATCTTGAAAAGTTTCCCCCCTCACATATACTAATGTGCCACAAACAGGAAGTTAATATTACCAACCATTCCCATTTTATTAAGGTGTATCCATATAAATGGCCCAACCTGTATATATATATATATATGACTCTCCTGGACACAATACCGATATATCAAACTAAAGTAATTTCAAAGATGACCAGATATGATAATTGATAACCAGCAAACATTTGATATTAATAGTAGCCATTTAACTGACCCATACATCCAGAGATATATTGAAGTACATACAAAACACCTGTGCTCTCAGTCTGTCCCACAAATGTTTATATAGTTACTCAAACACGGATCAAGGGTGGATTTAAAATAAATCAGACCCCAAGAACAACCGCAATACAGTTCATAAGTCTCCCTTCATATTAATGACACATGTACTATAGATGGCAAAACAGAGCACAGAGAGAGATACTTATCCCTTCAGATGAATAGGAGTGATGTGGTGGGTGGCTGGGCCAGAGCTCAACCATTACAGGGAGCACCTTGGTCTGCTGATGTCCAACTAGGGCAGCGGTGTATGTCGCTTTAAAAAAACTCTCTGCACTCTGATAGGTCAGGAGAAACTTACAATCATTAGGGCACAATCACCTGAGCTTGCTGTGTCATCTACAGCAAGGCAACGCATAGTATTCACAACTGTCCATATCCAAGATGGTGCCCGTCACCTCAGATGCGTGAAATTGATTTGATCCAGTGCCATCTTGAATACAAATTTCATTAACCACCAGCCCCCCCCCCATCTAGTTGGATGGAGAAATGTCATACTAGCCACCAACACTTTAGTCACTGCAACATCAAATATCCACAAGCTGTCCATAGGAGGCGGCCTGGCCTAAATGGCGACACAGCTAGCCATGGCTATACCGCAAAACCTAAAAGATGCAAATAACATATGCCACTACCATTTGCCTAGTAACCGATTAATATACATAAACCATTTGCCGCCCATCACAATTTCCAATAATATGTTCCCACTGTCCATAGAGGAATGTGGCCCTGCTTACAGCTTGTACTTCACTTTAGACTGTGAACAGGCACCGTAGGCTAACTCCTGTCTCCTGGGTGGTAATGGAGTCCATAAGCTGAGGTAACACTCTCACCTCCACTAGTCTCTCTTTATACTGCATTGGGTTTTTGTTGTTCCTCTCTTGAGGCCTACCCTTGGTCAGCGAACACTCAGAGGGGTGGCTACTTGTCAGCTTACTTGGTTTCTAAAGGTTTTGGTAAGTCCAGCCTTAGCTTTGGTTACCCGACTGACTGCGGTCTGGCTGAGGTGTCTGACTTTTGTGTCTGACTTGGGATTTGCTTCCCTTGGCTGCAGACTAAACTTCCCCTGACTATAGTTTACTTGACTGCATTGCACTCAGCTGCCAACTTCCTTGCACTTCCTGTAACCTGTTCTTTATATAGATCTTTAGCACCAACACCACCTAAGGGTAACTGGGTGTGTCTACATGCAAGGTGCAAATAGCCTGTTAGAAGGAATTACAGCAATATACAAAAATATTATAAAATGACATTCTGCAAAAACCCTTACATATACAGGACCCCACTACGATTATGGAGTGGGACACTGCATGTATAGCATTTATACATGTTCTTGTATTTTGGAATAGGGAGTAGGGACTTTGTTGATATAAACTAGGCATCTTATATATAATTACATGCAGTATCCACAGCTGGTATAAGTTCTACATCTTTTACATAGTGAGATGGATAATGCTGCTATAAACTGGGCAGTGAACTGAACTGTATTGCTCTTCATCTTGTTTGTAAATGGAAAATCTCAGCATTAAAATGCAAATAGGACTTATTTTAAGCGCTGGCGTGTCCATCTGCATCACTGTGATTTATTAAACCTTTGCACATTTTATTTTCACAGAGTTTGGACAGGATTCCATTCATCATACATTTTTAATACCAGGCTCTTGATAGAGTAGAGCTGTGAGCCTGATGTGCAAACACCAGACAGGTTGTTGATTGATAGACATGTAAGAGGCGCACAGCGGGCAGATGGTGACAGAGGGCAGTGCCCACAGCCACTCCCCATGATGGCAGAGCTCATTTGTCTGCACTCCTGAAACCTTTATCAGCATCCACTGCAGCAGTAATATTTTTTGCAGAGATGTATTTAGCAGCCAAAGTTCCCACAATCCAGCCCTATAACCAGTGCAGGGAAGGCGGCCAAAATCTACAAATCTTTACAATGTGTTAGTGCGGGCAAGCAGCACTAAAAGCACCACTGCAGAAGGCATGAAACGGCCCACCAGCTGCACTTCTCGTCACTCTTCAGTTTCCAATAATCCGACTATCCTCTGTGCAGATTGCTCTGCAGATGTTTGCCCCTTATCGTCACATTCTGCATCCTAAAGGCCCCTTTACACGGGGCGAGAATCCGCCAGATAATCGCTAACGAGCATTAACGATTATCTGGTGGTGCCACTGATTACTTGATGAATGAGCGAAACACTTTTTTAATCGGGTAATAGATAATTTATGCGGACAAAAAAAATCATTTGCCAGCAGCAGATAATGCGGTGTAAACACGCTCTGCTGCTGGCAATGATTCTGTATGGGGACGAGTGATGACATTAGCGATCTGGACTTCTCCAAAGCATCTGGACTTCTCCAAATTATCTGGACTTCTCCAAAGCATTTGACACTGTACCACATAAAAGGTTAGTATATAAAATGAGAATGTGGGAGGGAGAAAATGTCTGTAAGTGGGTAAGTAACTGGCTTAGGCCTCATGCACACGGCCGTGGGTGTTTTGCGGTCCGCAAACCGCGGATCCGCAAAACACGGAAGCTGCTCCGCGTTCCGTTCCGCAATTTGCGGAACGGAACGCGGCCCATTATAGAGATGCCTATTCTTGTCCGCATAACGGACAAGAATAGGACATGCTCTATTTTTTTTGCGGGGGCAGGGAACAGAGCAACGGATGCGGACAGCACACGGAGTGCTGTCCGCATCTTTTGCGGCCCCATTGAAATGAATGGGTCCGCGGCCGAGCCGCGAAATATGCGGCTCGGACGCGGACCCAAACAACGGCCGTGTGCATGAGGCCTACGTGATAGAAAACAGAGGGTGGTTATTAACAGTACACACTCAGATTGGGTCACTGTAACCAGTGGGGTACCTCGGGGGTCAGTATTGGGCCCTATTCTATTCAATATTTATATTAATGATCTTGTAGAAGGCCTGCACAGTAAAATATCTATTTTTGCAGATGACACTAAACTGTGTAAAGTAATTAACACTGAAGAGGACAGTATACTGCTACAGGGGGATCTAAATAGATAGGAGGCTTGGGCAGAGAAGTGGCAGATGAGGTTTAACACTGACAAATGTAAAGTTATGCACATGGGAAGGAATAATGGAAATCACCCATACATACTAAATGGTAAAACACTCGGTAACACTGAGATGGAAAAGGATCTAGGAATTTTAATAAACAGCAAACTAAGCTGTAGAAACCAGTGTCAGGCAGCTGCTGCCAAGGCCAATAAGATAATGGGTTGCATCAAAAGGGGCATAGACGCCCGTGATGAGAACATAGTCCTACCACTTTACAAATCACTAGTCAGACCACACATGGAGTACTGTGTACAGTTCTGGGCTCCTGTGAACAAGGCGGACATAGCAGAGCTGGAGAGGGTTCAGAGGAGGGCAACTAAAGTAATAACTGGAATGGGGCATCTACAGTACCCTGAAAGATTATCAAATTTAGGACTATTTACTTTAGAAAAAAGACGACTGAGGGGAGATCTAATAACTATGTATAAATATATCAGGGATCAGTACAGAGATCTCTCCCATCATCTATTTATCCCCAGGACTGTGACTGTGACGAGGAGACATCCTCTGCGTCTGGAGGAAACATGTATACAAACATAGAAGAGGATTCTTTACGGTAAAAGCAGTGAGACTATGGAACTCTCTGCCTGAGGAGGTGGTGATGGTGAGTACAATAAAGGAATTCAAGAGGGGCCTCAATGTATTTCTGGAGTATAATAATATTACAGGCTACAGCTACTAGAGAGGGGTCGTTGATCCAGGGAGTACTTCTGACTGCCTGATAGGAGTCGGGAAGGAATTTTTTTCCCCTTAAGTCAGGAAAATTGGATTCCACCTCACTGGGGTTTTTTGGCCTTATATACTGTGTTACTATGATTCTCCCCATACTGTGGAGGGCATCATTGCATGAAATAGCAGCTGTCGCCTTCATCGACAAGCAGGCATTTACTGGGAAACAACGTTTCCTTCACAACAATCGCCTGCTGTATCGTCCTGTGTGAAGGAGCCTTTAGTAAATACAGGTCTGTGATTCTTCCTCTTCTGTCAAGATGTTAAATTGTATTCAGCCATTTGTTAGGCTGGTATTAGACCAGCAGATGCGACTGACAATTGTCGGGAAGAAAGCGTTCCTTCTCGACAATCACCTGCTCATCAGTGAAGGTGAGTGCTGTTATTACATTCAGCGATCTCCTCCACAATATGGAGAGGAGCGATCGCTAATGCCATCCCTTATCCCTATACAAAATCATTATGTGCCGGCAGCAAATCGTGATTAGATGGCATGATCTGCTGCTAGCAAGCAATGATTTTTTGTCATGCATAAAAATTGTGATTACCCGATAAACGAGCATTTGCTCATTCATCGGGTAATCAGCGTCACTTTTAGGGCTGTATTACACAGGGAGATAATCGCTTACGAGCATTCCCACGAACGAGCGAGAATCTAGTCGACAATCTTCTGGTTCAATACATCCCTGCAAACCTGGAAGAGAGCTATATAGGCATGATAATTATCACTGGAGGATATTGCACAGTTTGCCCTGACTCCTGAAACCACACTGGTTTTTCAGTCTTGCATCCATCACAAACTAAATATCTGCATCTATTGCCATGCAGAATACAAGAAAAACTGGGTGATCCTATGGGCACTACTAATAGAGACATTCTGCTTGGACTATTTATGGGGATACCCATCGTAGCTAGTAATATTCACAGGACTATCTGGCACTGTTTATGGGAAGACTGACTGGATGACGCTGTTCATAGGGCAGCCTGATTCATGAAGCAGCCTGCCTGGCTTTATTCATAAGGCAGGCACTCTGGTGGGCATATTCATGGGACCATCTGTCTGGCAGTGTACATGTGGACACTTTGGTCGGCACTATTCATGGGGAAACTAGCTGGTAGTAATCATGGGGAAACTGGCTGCCACTGTTCATGTGGACACTGTTTGGTACTATTCATCTAGACGCTTTAGTTTGCACTATTCATGTAGATGATCTGGTTGGCACTATTCATTGTGACACTCTGGCTGGTAGTATTCATGGGTAGAGATGAGCGAACACCTGGATGTTCGGGTTCGAGAAGTTCGGCCGAACTTCCTGAAAATGTTCAGGTTCGGGATCCGAACTCGACCTGAACTTGGGGGGGACCCGAACTTTTAGGCACTAAAAGGCTGTAAAATAGTCCAGGAAAGGGCTGCAAAAGGCAACAAAATGTAGGTAAATGCCCTGCAAACAAATGTGGATAGGGAAATAAAATAAATAAAAATTAGCCAATATCAATTGGAGAGAGGTCCCATAGCAGAGAATCATGCGTCATATCACCCACCACTGGAGAAGGTCACTTTCAGTTATTTCGTCCCCAGCACCCAGACAGAAGAGAGAGGTCCCACAGCAAGGAATAAGGCGTCATATCACCCACCACTGGAGAAGGTCACTTTCAGTTGTTTCGGGCCCAGCACCCAGACAGAGGAGAGAGGTCCCACAGCAAGGAATAAGGCGTCATATCACCCACAACTGGAGAAGGCCACTTTCAGTTATTTCGGGCCCAGCACCCAGACAGAGGAAAGAGGTCCCACAGCAAGGAATAAGGCATCATATCACCCACCACTGGAGAAGGCCACTTTCAGTTGTTTCGGGCCCAGCACCCAGACAGAGGAGAGAGGTCCCACAGCAAGGAATAAGGCGTCATATCACCTACAACTGGAGAAGGCCACTTTCAGTTATTTCGGGCCCAGCACCCAGACAGAGGAGAGAGGTCCCACAACAAGGAATCATGTGACATATCACCCACCACTGGAGAAGGCCACTTTCAGTTATTTAGGCCCCAGCACCCAGACAGAGGAGAGAGGTCCCACAGCAAGGAATAAGGCGTCATATCACCCACCACTGGAGAAGGCCACTTTCAGTTATTTCGGCCCCAGCACCCAGACAGAGGAGAGAGGTCCCACAGCAAGGAATAAGGCGTCATATCACCCACCACTGGAGAAGGCCACTTTCAGTTATTTAGGCCCCAGCACCAAGACAGAGGAGAGAGGTCCCACAGCAAGAAATTAAGCGTCATATCACCCACCACTGGAGAAGGCCACTTTCAGTTATTTCGGACCCAGCACCCAGACAGATGAGAGAGGTCCCACAGCAAGGAATAAGGCGTCATATCACCCACCACTGGAGAAGACCACTTTCAGTTATTTCGGGCCCAGCATCCAGACAGAGGAGAGAGGTCCCACAGCAAGGAATAAGGCGTCATATCACCCACCACTGGAGAAGGCCACTTTCAGTTGTTTCAGGCCCAGCACCCAGACAGAGGAGAGAGGTCCCACAGCTAGGAATAAGGCGTTATATGATCACCCACCCCTGGAAAAGGCCACTTTCAGTTATTTAGGCCCCGGCGCCCAGATTGAGGAGAGGTTCATTCAACTTTGGATTGCACCGCAAGATCATGGTAAAGTTAAAAAAATGAGGATTCAATAAAGAAGTGCCCAGGAGTACAAGAATACATGGTTGAGGGGGAGGCAGTTATAAATGTCTATTCTGCACAAGGGAGGGACAGGTCCTGTGGGATCCATGCCTGGTTCATTTTTATGAACGTCAGCTTGTCCACGTTGGCTGTGGACAGGCGGCTGCGTTTGTCAGTAATGACACCCCCTGCCGTGCTGAATACACGTTCAGACAAAACGCTGGCCGCCGGGCAGGCCAGCACCTCCAAGGCATAAAATGCTAACTCTGGTCACGTGGACAATTTGGAGACCCAGAAGTTGAATGGGGCTGAACCATCAGTCAGTACATGGAGGGGTGTGCAGACGTACTGTTCAACCATGTTAGTGAAATGCTGCCTCCTGCTAACACGTTCCGCATCAGGTGGTGGTGCATTTAGCTGTGGCGTGGAGACAAAACTTTTCCACATTTCTGCCATGCTAACCCTGCCCTCAGAGGAGCTGGCTGTGACACAGCTGCGTTGGCGACCTCTTGCTCCTCCTCTGCCTTCGCCCTGGGCTTCCACCTGTTTCCCTGTGACATTTGGGAATGCTCTCAGGAGAGCGTCTACCAGTGAGTGCTTGTACTCGCGCATCTTCCTATCACGCTCCAGTGCAGGAAGTAAGGTGGGCACATTGTCTTTGTACCGGGGATCCAGCAGGGTGGCAACCCAGTAGTCCGTACACGTTAAAATGTGGGCAACTCTGCTGTCATTGCGCAGGCACTGCAGCATGTAGTCGCTCATGTGTGTCAGGCTCCCCAGAAGTAAGGACAAGCTGTCCTCTGTGGGAGGCGTATCGTCATCGTCCTCCGTATCCCCCCAGCCACGCACCAGTGATGGGCCTGAGCTGTGTCGGGTGCCACCCCGCTGTGAACCTGCTTCATCCTCATCCTCCTCCACCTCCTCCTCATCCTCCTCGTCCTCCAGTAGTGGGCCCTGGCTGGCCACATTTGTACCTGGCCTCTGCTGTTGCAAAAACCTCCCTCTGAGCCACTTCTAACAGACTGGCCTGAAAGTGCTAAAAATGACCCCTCATCCTCCTCCTCCCTCCTGGGCCACTTCCTCTTCCATCATCGCCCTAAGCGTTTTCTCAAGGAGACATAGAAGTGGTATTGTAACGCTGATAACGGTGTCATCGCCACTGGCCATGTTGGTGGAGTACTCGAAACAGCGCAACAGGGCACACAGGTCTCGCATGGAGGCCCAATCATTGGTGGTGAAGTGGTGCTGTTCCGCAGTGCGACTGACGCGTGCGTGCTGCAGCTGAAACTCCCCTATGGCCTGCTGCTGCTTGCACAGTCTCTCCAGCATGTGCAAGGTGAAGTTCCACCTAGTGGGCACGTTGCATATGAGGCAGTGAGCGGGAAGGCCGAAGTTCCGCTGTAGCGCAGACAGGCGAGCAGCGGCAGGATGTGAACGCCGGAAGCGCGCACAGATGGCCTGCACTTTATGCAGCAGCTCTGACATGTCGGGGTAGTTGTGAATGAACTTTTGCACCACCAAATTCAGCACATGCGCCAGGCAAGGGATGTGCATCAAACCGGCTAGTCCCAGAGCTGCGACGAGATTTCGCCCATTATCGCACACCACCAGGCCAGGCTTAAGGCCCACCGGCAGAAACCACTCGTTGGTCTGTTGTTCAATACCCCGCCACAACTCCTGCGTGGTGTGGGGCCTGTCCCCCAAACATATGAGTTTCAGAATGGCCTGCTGACGTTTACCCGGGGCTGTTCTAAAGTTGGTGCACACTTGATTTTATCGGATATTTGGTTGTGCAGGGAAGGCACGGCTGTCTTGGAGAAGTAGTGGCGGCTGGGAAGAACATACTGTGGGACAGCCATGGACATCAGCTGTTTGAAGCTGTCTGTGTCCACCAGCCTGAATGACAGCATTTCAAAGGCCAGTAGTTTAGAAATGCTGGCATTCAGGCCCAGGGCTCGAGGGTGGCAAGGTGGGAATTTATGCTTTCTCTCCAAGGTTTGTGAGATGGAGAGCTGAACGCTGCCGTGTGACATGGTGGAGAACGTGCTGGATCCACTGTCGGCCACCCAATTGACTAGCGCCTGTACCTGCTCAGGCCTTACCATCCTTAGAACGGTATTGGGCCCCACCAAATATCGCTGTAAATTCTGGCGGGTACTGGAACCTGATGTAGTTGGTTCACTAGGACGTGTGGCTGTGGCAGAACGGCCACGTCCTCTCCCAGCACCAGAGGGTACACTAACACCACCACGACCGGGTCCGCATCCCTTACTAGATGTTTTCCTCATTGTTACCGTTCACCAAGCACCACAATAAGAAAAAAAATATTTGGCCCAATGTATTGATTTCAAATTAAGGCCTTTTTTTACAGGCACCTAACACTATCTGCCTTTTTATTTATGTAGCGTATTACACTAAACCAGGCACAGCAGTAACCACTGATTTAGGGGAATATCTCTTTTAGGGCTAGCATTTAGGCCTTGGATGAAAGGTATCCTTTTATGGACAGATTTACACTTGGAGATGCACAGTAGCGTGAGAAAAAATATGTAGGATTATGCCTTCAGCAATTGTATTTTAACAGTTTGTGAAATATACCCTTTAACGGACAGAAATACAATGGGAGATGCACGGTAGCGTGTGAAGTTAATGAGGATGACCCTCTCAGCATTTGTATATACACCTTGAGTGTAATATACCCTTTTACGGACAGAATAACACTTGGCCTGCAACAGCTGCAACACGAGATTAAGGGTATTGCTATATTGGTAATTAAATTTCACCCCAGAACAAAATATACCCTTTTACAGACAGATTAACACTTGGCCTGCAACAGCTGGGACACCAAATTCAGGGTATTGCTATTATGGCAATTGAATTTCACCCCAGAACAAAATATATGTTTTGGCGGACACTATTATACTTTGCCAGCCACAGCTGAAACCACTGATTTATGGTATTGCTATTTTGCCAATTGAATTTCACCCCAGAACAAAATATTCCCTTTTACGGACAGATTAACACTTGGCCCGCAACAGCTGGGACACCAGATTCAGGGTATTGCTATTTTGACAATTGAATTTCACCCTAGAACAAAATATACCCTTCTATGGACAGATTAACACTTGGCCTGCAACAGCTGGGACACCAGATTCAGGGTATTGCTATTTTGGCAATTGAATTTCATCCCAGAACAAAATATATGCTTTGGCGGACACTATTATACTTTGCCAACCACAGCTGAAACCACTGATTTATGGTATTGCTATTTTGGCAATTGAATTTCACCCCAGAAAAAAATATACCCTTTTACGGAAAGATTAACACTTGGCCTGCAACAGCTGGGACACCAGATTCAGGGTATTGCTATATTGGCAAGTGAATTTCACCCCAGAACAAAATATATGTTTTGGCGGACACTATTATACTTTGTCAGCCTCAGCTGAAACCACTTATTTATGGTATTGCTATTTTGGCAATTGAATTTCACCACAGAACAAAATATACCCTTTTGCGGACAGATTAACACTTGGCCTGCAACAGCTGGGACACCAGATACAGGGTATTGCTATTTTGGCAATTGAATTTCACCCAAGAATAAAATATATGTTTTGGCGGACACTATTATACTTTGCAAGCCACTACTTGAACACCAGATTCAGGGTATTGCTATATTGGCAAGTGAATTTCATCCCAGAACAAAATATATGTTTTGGCGGACACTATTATACTTTGCAAGCCACTACTGGAACACTAGATTCAGGGTATTGCTATTCTGACAATTGAATTTCACCCCAGAACAAAATATACCCTTTTACGGACAGATTAACACTTGGCCTGCAACAGCTGGGACACCAGATTCAGGGTATTGCTATTTTGGCAATTGAATTTCACCCCAGAACAAAATATATGTTTTGGCGGACACTATTATACTCTGCCAGCCACAGCTAAAACCACTGATTTATGGTATTGCTATTTTGGCAATTGAATTTCACCCCAAAACAAAATATACCCTTTTACGGACAGATTAACACTTGGCCTGCAACAGCTGGGACACCAGATTCAGGGTATTGCTATTTTGGCAATTGAATTTCACCCCAGAACAAAATATATGTTTTGGCGGACACTATTATACTTTGCAAGCCACTACTGGAACACCAGATTCAGGGTATTGTTATTTTGGCAATTGAATTTCACCCCAGAACAAAATATATGTTTTGGCGGACACTATTATACTTTGCCAGCCAGTTCTGGGACACCAGATTTAGGGGATTGCTATTTTGGCAATTGAATTTCACCACAGAAAATAATCTATCCTTTGCCAGACAGCAGACAGTATTATACTGGGCTATCCAAAGTTGGAACACCAGCAATTGTATTTAACCCCTTAATAAAATATAGAAATTGCTATCCTGAGTTTCTAGGGTTGACAATAAGCACAGCCAAGCCCCTGATGTAGGATATAGCAAAAAAAAAACTAGTATTGATGGATTGATGGACTTGGTGGCAGCTTGTTCTGGTGCACCACAAGTCACAAAATGGCCGCCGATCACCCCAGAAAAAAAGTGACAGAAAAACGCTCTGTGCAGCCTAAAAACCAGTGAGCAATTAACTAGCAGAAGTTGAATCATCCACAGCTGTAGATCGATCACTTCATTAGGTGCTAATGCTGACTTTTCCCTGCCTAATCTCGCCCGTTACAGAAGCTGCGTCCTCTCCCTACACTAATCAGAGCAGTGTGACGTGCGGCGCTACATGACTCCAGCTTAAATAGAGGCTGGATCACATGCTGCACTTGGCCAATCACAGCCATGCCATTAGTAGGCATGGCTGTGATGGGCTCTTAGGGCAAGAAGCTAAATGCTAGCTGATTGGCTGCTGTGCAGCCCTTCAGAAAGCGGGAAGAAATTGCCGAACAACGGACCCGAACCCGAACTTTTTTGAAAATGTTCGGGTTCGGGTCCGTGTCCCGAACACCCCAAAATTCGGTACGAACCCGAACTATGCTCGAACTGTTCACTCAACACTATTCATGGGGGATCTGTGGCTGGAACTATTTATGAGACTCTCTTTATGCTGCATTCTGGCTAGTCCTTATGTTCTGGGCACTCAGATTGGGACTATTCTTGGCATCATCTTGCTAGAAATATTCATAAGGGTCCTCCTGCTGGCATTAGTCATGGAGGGCTTTGGGTTTCTTGGCACTATTCTTGGAAGAGCTGGAGGTTAAATGAATAGTCTGAGATAAGAAGTAAGGCCTGTCTCACTTCTGTTCATGGTTGAGTCTGGTATGAAAGTTCAGAACTTTCACATTAATACAAGACACAGCCAATGAACAAGGTGGGCGCTGTTTTTGTAGACCTTTTCTTCTGACCTCATATAACCACTTTAACCTGCCTGGAGCATCACTCCATACATATGATCTGCATGGCTCTATGGACGACCTCCCTTCTAGCCACAACAGATGCCTAAAATATTCTCAGAAAACAAATATACTATTCAGTGGAGAAAACAAATATATTAAGAAATCTAATAGTCAAGGAACCTTGGGATGTAACCTATAAGACTGAAAAATTCACTGTAAATAAATACGCTCTCCTTCAGCAGATGGTGATTTTATCCAGGAAGGGGTCCTAAGAAAACATTATTTATTTAAGAGAACAGTTTCATACAAGATGTTCATAAACTTCAGGGCATCAAGGAAATACATTGTATAACAGATAGTTCCAGACCATCTATGCTCCCTCCCCACACCCCATATTTCCTGCCCTAATAACGATAGATATCAATATTAACACAAGCACTTTTTATATACACATGTATGGCTCTCCAGAAGGCATTTAAAGGGGGTTTCCAGTAATAATAGTATACTTAGCCCTCATTTACATGGTGTACACTAGGCATTAGTAGAAAGGGAAACTGGTGATAAAGGAAGGGAATTAAAAACCCCTTACTTTTAGTTAGAATTAGAAACATACAAAGAACAAAAAAATTATTTGGACAACCCCTTCAACTCCTTAAAGACGCAGCCTTATTTCACCTTAAGGACCTAGCCATTTTTTGCAAATCTGACCAGTGTCACTTTATGTGTGAATAACTTTAAAATGCTTTTACTTATCCAGGCTATTCTGAGATTGTTTTTTCATCACATATTGTACTTCATGACACTGGTAAAATGAAGTTAAAAAAAAATTATTTTTATTTATAAAAAATACAAAATGTACAAAAATTTTGGAAAAATTTGCAGATTTCCAACTTTCAATTTCTCTACTTCTATAATACGTAGTAATACCTCCAAAAATAGTTATTAATTTACATACCCCATATGTATGCTTCATGTCTGGATCATTTTGGAAATGCCATTTTATTTTTGGGGGATGTTACAAGGCTTAGAAGTTTAGTACCAGATCTTGGAAATTTTTAGAAATTTTCAAAAACCCATTTTTTTTAGGTTCCAGTTCAGGTTTGAAGTCACTTTGTGTGGCTTACATAATAGAAACCACCCAAAAATGACCCCATTCTAGAGACTACACCGCTCAAGGTATTCAAAACTGATTTTACAAACGTCTTTAAACCTTTAGGTGTTTCACAAGAGTCAATGGGAAATGGGGAAAATTTCAGAAGTTTGTTTTTTTTCGCAAATTTTGCATTTTAATCCATTTTTTCTAGTAACTAAGCAAGGGTTAACAGCCAAACAAAACTCAATATATATTGCCCTGATTCTGTAGTTTGCAGAAACACCCCACACTTGGTCGTAAACTGCTGTATGGCCAAACGGCAGGGCGTAGAATGAATGTAACGCCATATAGTATTTGGAAGGCAGATTTTGCTGGACTGGTTTTTAGACACCATTCATTTCCCATGTTGCCCCCCTGATGCACCCCTACAGTAGAAAGTCCAAAAAAGTGACCCCATTTTGGAAAATACAGGATAAGGTGGCAGTTTTGGTGGTACTATTTTAGGGTAAATATGATTTTTGGTTGCTCTATATTACACTTCTTTGAGGCAAGGTAACAAAAATAAAAATTCTGAAATTTCATCTCCATTTGCCAATAACTCTTGTGGAACACCTAAAGGGTTAAAGTTTGTAAAATCAGTTTTGAATACCTTGAGGGATGTAGTTTCTTAGATGAAGTCACATTTATGGAATTTCTACTCTAGGGGTGCATCAAGGGGGCATCGAATGGAACTTGGTGTCAAAACACCAGTCCAGCAAAATCTGCCTTCCAAAAACCATATGGCGCCCTGTCGTTTGGCCATACAGCAGTTTAAAACCACAACTACAGAATCAGGGCAATAAACATTGAGTTTTGTTTGGCTGTTAACCCTTGCTTTGTTACTGGAAAAGTGGATTAAAATTGAAAATTTTCAAAAAAATAGCTGTTTTGGGATCATTTTTATTTTTTGTTATTTACATCGTTGATCTGACAGGTTAGATCATGTGCTATTTCTATAGAGCAGGTTGTTACTGATGCGACAATAACAAATATGACTACTTTTTGGGGGTTTATTTCAGTTTTACATAATAAAGCATTTTTGAAAAAAAAAAATTTTAGTGTCTCCACATTTTGAAAGCCATAGTTTTTTTTTTTTGGGCTACTGTCTGATGTAAGGGCTCATGTTTTGCGGGATGAGATGTCCGTTTGATTGGCACTATTTTGGTGTGCATATGACATTTTGGTCGCTTGCTATTACACTTTTTGTGATGTAAGGTGACAAAAATGACTTTTGACACCGTATTTATATTATTCTTTTTTGCTGTGTTCACCTGAGGGCTTAGGTCATGTGATAGTTTTATAGAGCAGGTTGTTACGGACACGGCGATACATAATATGTATTCTTTTCATTTATTTATGTTTTACACAATGATATTATTTTTTAAACAAAAAAATCATGTTTTAATGTCTCCATAGTCTGAGAGCCTTTTTTTGTTTTTGGGGCGATTGTCCTATGTAGGTTATCATTTTTTGCAGGATGAGACGACGGTTTGATTGGCACTAATTTGGGAGGCACTATTTTGGGAGTTTTTGTGATGTGAGGTGACAAAAAATATTTTTTTGACACTGTTTTCATTTTTATTTTTTTTCGGTATTTACCTGAGTGGTTAGGTCATGTGATATTTTTATAGAGCAGGTCATTACGGACACGGCGATACATAAGATGTGTAGTTTATTTTATTTTTTCAATTTTTATTCAGTGATAAATGTGTTTTTTATTTTTTCATTTTTTAACATTTTTCTTTTACTCACTTTCCATTTGTTTTTTTATTAATGTTTTCAAAATACCATACAAAACATATAACAGATTACAAAGACAGTCAATAGACAGACATTAAGGTATTATCAATATACAACCTCTAGGGTACTCAGTCGCCGTGGGTATAGATCCATTAAGTCTTACTTAGCATATTCCGCAAGATCAAACAGGTTATAAAATACAGTGGGGGAGTGGTGAGGCATATTGACTTGATACCCAAGGTAGCCATTGATTAAGAGTTTTAATCCTATTTTCCATAGATGTGGCGTAAACCATTTCACACACTAAGTAGTAATTAACCTCTTGTATCACTGATATTAAGGGCGGAGTGGTAAGTTGCTTCCAATTTCTAGCTATTGACATTCTTGTCGCAGCTAGGATGTGAGCCACCACCCACACCTGATCTGCCGGTAGTTCATCTAGGCCGATGCCCAGCAACACCATCTCCGGGTGATGGGCAACGGCGAAGAGAAAATAGAGCAGATAAGATCCTCCACATTTGCCCATATTGGTCATACTGACGGGCACAGCCACCACATGTGCAACGATGAGCCTAAATTTCCACACCCCCTCCAACAAAGATGAGAAGTATTGGCCGTCATTCGAGCCAGCCTGGAAGGAGTCCAATACCAGCGGAGCTGCACTTTCCTAATCTGTTCAACATGATTAATACACTTAAAGCTCTTGTATGACCACACAAAAGCTTTATGCCATTGGTCAAGGCTAAACTCCCTGCCTATTTCTGCCTCCCATGACAGCATACATTTTAGTTTCTGATTATATTTAACTAATGCCAGTATAGCATAAAGAGTCGATATCTTAGGTCTGTTACCCACACCTTCCACTACATATCTAGCCAATAAATTCTCACTGATGGCAGGTTGATGGTGAGGCAGTGTATATAGGCAATGGCGTATTTGTAAATATTGATAGAACAGTTTGTTCGGTATCCCATATGCCTCATGCAGCGATTCAAAGCTTAATATCCTGCCTCTATCATACAACTGGCCAATCAGCTGTATACCACACGTGTGCCATATAATCAGAGATAGGTCGGGTATAAGATATTCCACAATTGCTAAAGGGAGTTTTTGTATTGGAAGACAGCTAAGATGTCCAGCTGTGAGAAAGAGTTTCCAAATATATATTGAGCTCTCCATGGTGTCCAGCGGAACATTTACTGTACATGGCTGAACCCCATGGACAGCTAATGCAGATTTGAGCGATCCACCCTTGACAAGCTGTTGTTCAATCTGCATCCACCGATGATTTACCGTGGGTGACCACCATTCTAGTGTTTGATCCATCAAACTGGCCAAATAATAATTATAAAGACATGGGACGCCCAGCCCTCCATTCCTAATTGAAATGTATAAACAGGTCTTACCAATTCTGGGACGTTTACCCTGCCAAATGAAGTTCAATATCCCTGATTGGAGAGGGATTGATTTTTCTTTTACTCAGACCAACTTGGTTCTTGAAGATCCAGTGGGTCTGATGTCTGTATAATACAGTACAGTACACTATATAGTGTACTGCACTGTATTTTTTACTTTACAAAGTCTGATCAGACTTGCCATTACCATGGCAAGCAGGACGCCTCTGCAGGCGTCCTGCTGCCATGGTATAATCAAAAGAAAGTTTTCCGCAGCACTCTTGTAGTTGATCTTTTAAATCTTCTTTATTTTCCCAGTGTGCAACGTTTCGACTTCTCTGAGTCTTTTTCAAGCATAATGCATTACATCAATCAGGGATCAGAAACCGGGATCCAACACCACTTGCACCGCCGCACTATTACAAGGTATTGACCAGAGGTTGTGCTGTCCCCTTGTTTGCCTGCTGCCATGGTAAACATCACTCCCTCTCAGAAAAGAGCAGCGGGTGATGGGGAGGGAGGGGGGCACCCTCCCTCTGTGATCCCATCCTGTAGGATTATTAACCCCGACAAATCCATACAGAGATATGCTGGTAGATTGCAAGGCATTAACATATTAAATAATGCAACAAAAAATAAATTTGCAAGTACCCTTATCTGCAGTGGTATTCCAAGTTTTCCTGTTAATGAATAGAATTAATCGTTTACATTCAGATGCTAAAAATGGTTCATGACATGACCACATGCTGGCCACGCAAAAGCCTTATACCTGTGCTATTTGCACATGATCAGATTCTAGCCTCTACAGCAATGTTCCCCAACCTCTGGCTACCCAAGTGTGGCAAAGCACTGAGAGGGAGATGAGTCCTATGAGAGAGCATTATACTGCCGCTGACAGGTTCCCTTTAAAGATGTCAGTAAATTTTTTAGGAGCGATGGACAGCTAGACAATGTTGCTCACGTGTCAGCTTGATTTAGTAGCTGGTTGGAGCTGAAAGTTCTGTGCAGTATCAAAGAAATCTATATTTTGTACTATGGGAATTCTGGGGTTTTGCAGAGCACCAAGACCATAAGGAGAATCTCCTGTGTCTTAAACGGGTTTTCAGGTTTGTATCTACCTTTGTATCCATTTTCAAAGGTAGTTGTAATTTTCCAATGTATTTCTTTTACCTTTATTGCCCCTACCTTGGCTGTGGTCTCATGATCCAGTCCATGCTCTTATTTCCTGTGATGTCTATGCCGTGACAGTGATAGGGAGGTGTCTATGTAACTAGCTGGGTGGGAGGAGATATACACTAGCCGGGTGTTGTCAAGGACAGGCATGGAGCTGCTGCAGAGAAATGTGAAGGGAATCATGGGTTTGGTTGGAAACTTCTACAGGAAGGGCTCAATACAGACTGTAAAGAATCCAGAGTGATACATGGTAAAAAAGGGTCAGGAGAGTCCAAATTCAAAAAGAAAACGCATGAGGAAGATATACAGTGCCTTGAAAAAGTATTCATAAATTATAAACTTTTCCACATTTTGTCTGTACCCAGCTCTAAGTTGGATGCGCAATGCGAGAATATTACTTTGCCTATTTTTTGCAATAAATAGAATAATGACTCAGTATTCTATTTATTGCAAAAAATAGGTAAAGTAATATTCCCGCATTGTGCATCCAACTTAGAGCTGGGTACAGTCAACTTGCTAATATTAGCGAATATAGAGAATATAGCGCTATATTCGTATTCATCATATTCGTTAATTCTTTCTACCCAGCCAAACAATAAGTAAGTTGCATATACCTCGCTCTAAGTTAGACGCATAATGCGAGTAATATTATTTAATATTCTCGCATTGCTCATCCAACTTAGAGCTGTGTATAGGCAAGTTTACTTGGCTTGCTAGAATTAACAAAGATAACGAATACGAATATAGCGCTATATTCTCTATCTATTTTACGTAATGTAATATTCGCATACTGCGAGTGGAACTTTAAACAGGGTATAACTTTCCTATTGGTTGGCTTTCTAGAATTAACAAAGATAGAGAACATAGCGCTATATTCTCTATCATTGTTAACGGTATTTTGGCTTCAGATTGAAAATGAAACAAAAAACGAAGATTTGGTTTTTACGAATATATAGCACTACATTCATATTTGCGAATTAGCGAAGTGCCAATATTCGTAAAAAAAATCGCTATTAGAATATTCGCGCTCAACACTAAAAAGTACATGTTGTGTGAAGTGAAAAGAAAATGTTACATTGTTTTCATAATATTTGATAAATAACTATCTGAAAAGTGTGGCTGTGCATTTGAATTCAGCCCCCTATACTCTGATACTCCAAAATAAATCTAATGTGACCAATTTCTTCAGAAATCACCTAATTAGTAAATAGAGTCCACCTCTGTGCAATTTCTTCTCAGTATAATTACAGCTGTTCTGTGAAGCCCTTAGAGGTTTGTTCACAGCATCATTAAAACCAAGGAACACACCGGCCAGGTCAGGGATAAAGTTGTGGAGAAGTGTAAAGCAGGGTTAGGTTATAAAAATATCCCAAGCCTTGACCATCTCACAGACCACTATTCAATCCATCATCCGAAAATGGAAGGAATATGGGGTAGATTTCCCAACCACAACTGCTAGAAGTTTGTTTCAAGCTTCAACCACTCTTTTTGTAAAATAATATTTCCTGACATTGCTTTTGATCTTAACCCCAGGTAATTTCAGATTGTGCCCCCTTGTTCTTGTGTTTAGCTTCCCTTCTGAACCTTATTAGTGTAGTTGTGTAGTGGCACTGCACTGCAATCTACGCCAGATCTACTCCAAAAATTGGCAGATGTCTGTTAGTAAATTACTCCCTAAGTTCTTTAAGTAAATCCTGGTATGTTTTATGCTTAAGACCCTCCACCATTTTTGTAGCCCATCTCTGCACCCGTTTTATTTTATCTATGTCTTTTTGTAGGAGGGGTGTCCACAACTTGACACAGTATACCAGATGTGGTCTCACTAGCGCTTTATACAGTGGGATCACAATCTCTGTCTTCCTACTGGTTATACCTCTAACGATACAGACAAGCATCCTACTTGCTTTCCTGCTGCCTGCCCACACCTTGCACTCATTTTGAAGATGTCTTATATCAGAACACCCAAATCCTTTTTTCTGAAGTCCTTGCTTGTACAGAGCTGCCAATATGATATTCAGGCTGAGGGTTCTTCTCGCCAAGTGCATTATTTTATATTTGGAAACATTGAACTGCAGTTTCCATCGATTGGACCATTAATCTAGTAAAGCTAAATCTTTTTCCATGTCACAAACCCCTCCAGGAATATCAACCCTATTACATACTTTTGTGTCATTGGCAAACAGGCGAACCTTACCTACCAAACCTTCTCCTATGTCGTCTACAAAGATATTAAAAGGAATAGGACCCAGGATGGATCCTTGAAGTACACCTCTTGTCTCTCCTCAGAATGTACCCCTTTAACAACAATACTCTGATATCTGTCGAAAACTGCGGATCCACTGGACTATCCAGGGATTAAGTCCAATCTTCAGTAATTTAACAGCTCATTATGTGGCACTGTATCAAAGGCTTTGCTAAAATCCAAGTTGCCAATATAAACAGCGCCTACTTCAGCCATGCTGTTTTGGGTACAATAAGTTGTTAGTTTTCAGGTGGTCAATTATCTTGTTTTTTTAGGAGGGTTTGCATTATTGTTACTACAGATGTTAAGCTCACTAGTCTGTAGTTTCCAGCTTCCTCTCTGCTACTCTTCTTGTGGATGGATGCAACACTGGACATTCTCTAATCATCAGGAGCATCACCTGTTAAGAGGGACTGGTAAAACAAATCTGTTAGAGGTGCTGCAATCACAGACTGGAGTTATTTAAGGAGAAGCAGCCAAGAGGCTTGTGGTCCCTCTAGAGGAGCTGCAGAGATCCACAGCTCAGGTGAGAGAATCTGTTCACAGGAAAAATATTAGTTGTGTATGTCACAAATCTGATCTTTATGGAAGAGTGGCAAGAAGAAAGACATTTTTTTAAGCAAGCCATAAGAAGCCCCATTTCCAGTTTGCCACAAGCCATTTAGGGTACACAGCAAACACGTGGAAGAAAGTGCTCTGCTCCTATGAGTCCAAAGTTTAACTTTTTAGCCTACATGCAAAATGCTATGTCCGATGGAAAACTAACACTGCACATCACCCTGAACACGCCATCCAGATACTTTTCTTCAGCGTTGACAAGAAAGCTGGTCAGAGTTGATGGGAAGATGGATGGAGATAAATACAGGGCAATTCTGGAGGAAAACCTGGTAGAGCCTGCAAAAGACTTGAGACTGGGGCGAAGGTTCACCTTCCAGCAGTTAAACGACCCTAAACATACAGCTAGAGCTACAATGGAATGGTTTAGATCAGGGATGCTCAACCTGCGGCCCTCCGGCTGTTATAAAACTACAACTCCCACCATGCCCTTCTGTAGCCTGATAGCTGTAGGCTGTCTGGGAATGATGGGAGTTGTAGTTTTACAACAGCTGGAGGTCTGCAGGTTGAGCATCCCTGATTTAAACCCTTCCATTGTAGCTCTAGCTGTATGTTTAGGGTCGCTTAACTGCTGGAAGGTGAACCTCCGCCCCAGTCTCAAGTCTTTTGCAGCCTCTACCAGGTTGAGCATACCTGGTTTAGATCAAAGCATATTCATGTTTTAGAATGACTCAAAGTCCTGACCTAAATCCTAGTTCGGCTCACCTGGCTTCCTCTCAAGGCGACCATCCCCACTTCTTCGCCAGGCAGTCAGCCTCACCAGGCCCCATGCTGTGCGATCGCACCATGCGCTCCCAAGATGGCACCGGCACCTGGACCATGCGACCAACAGTCACGCTCTCTGAAGCGCACGGGAGCCCGACACCACAACCAAGCAGGTGACGCTCTGCTTCGGTGCCCTCTCTGACTGCCTTCATTGAGCAGCAGGACCAGCCTTACAGCCCGGAACAAGTACCTCTGGATGCATATGAACCATGCTTTCCACAAGCACGCAACAGCTCTGATTCCCTGCTTTTGCCTCAGGTCAGTACAGGAGGCTCTCCCCTCTTCTCACAAGCTACAGCATCAGTGGCTACCAACCTTGCCACTCCAGGAGGCTCTGTATTGAGGCCAGCAGCTGTCCCTTTCTGGCACAGTGGTCATGCACCCAAGCCACCCACAGTGCTGGAAGCCCCAGACACTTTTCAAGAGCCCTTTTGTGACTGTACACTGTCACACGCTGGCCCCCATCTCCAGGGCCAGCCCTTGGATCAGCATCAGAGGTCCCCTAGCCGAATAGCACTTCATGTCCCATCCCCTCGTGCTGCGCATGAACCCTTCCATCCTCTTGCTCACTCCCCAGGTCCTTCTTTGGCAGCATCTCCACATTGGTCTACAGGCTTCTCATGGGATGACCCCCGTCTGCAGTTATCAGAAGCAACCTCACTGGATATCAAGGTCACTTCACATCCTGCAGCCCGGCTCCTCCAGGGATCCCCCTTACACCCCTCTCTGAGACCACCAACCTCTGCTACATTATCTGATGAGGAATCTAGACCACCAACTATGGCAGATTTACGTACCCTTATCTAAGGCAGATTTGTCTAGCTTGGCTACCGACATTCTACAAGAATGTAAAAGGGAATTTGCTCAAGTCCGTTCAGAAATAGCCACGCTGGATGCCAGAGTTAATTCTGTCACACAAAACCATGCAACTCTGTCGGCAAATGTTAAAGTGCTACAAGACAAAGTCCAAACCCATGACGCGCAATTTCATGTCCTACAACAACACCTGGACGATATTAAAAAAACGCATAATACAGATTATTGGACTTCCAGAGTCAATAGGGACTGCAGACCTGCTGCCCACGATTTTGAGAATATTCATTGGAATTCTTGGACGCCCGCCAAACTATCACATAGAGATTGATAGGGCTCACAGAGCCTTTAGACCTCCTAATCCTGAAGGCGCTAAACCAAGAGATGTTATCTGTAGAATCCACTTTTACGTCATCAAAGAGCAGATTTTGAACAAAGCTCGACAAGACCTTTCGCGCTACACTCTGTCACAACGAGTGGCTCTATGTCCACTCCTAGACCTCCTCAAAGATCGAGGCATTCCCTATTGCTGGGGCTACCCGTTGCCCTATTTGCAGGTCCAAAAGGACATATTGCTGCTCTCCATAATTTTTCGGACTTACCGCATTTTTTCCAACAACCAGACCTGCCATGGGTCGACTTGGGCCCCTGGCCATCCATCCTCCCCCTGCCTCCATATCACAGAGATACCCTCATCCTTCACATGCCGTCAACACCGAAACACCTGGACCGAACATGCCAACCCCCCGCAGATGGCAACAGCGACGATCTGCTGGTCCTCAACGTGGATCTCCATCTAATCCTATTACCTGAGGGACTACCTGCTGTTCCTGATCGGGACCGTTAACCAGTACCCATAATGGCTTCTCTCTTCTGTTTGCCTTGCACTTATGTGTTCTTTTTGCTCTCTCTCAGTGGCTGGTGGTATTGATTTACCAGTTCAGTTTGATAGGGATTGTAGCAGGACTGCTTTTCTCTGGCTGTCAATAGTTAGAGACACTCCCCCAAGATGGTTTGCTCCCTGGTAACTGTTTCATTAAACCTCTAGGTCACACTAGTTATCTAATCTCCTTTTCTTTTTTCTCTTTCTCCTTTGTCGCATTTCCTTCTATTTTACCTTTCTTATTTTCTTGTATTTATTTCTTACTTGTCTTTTATTTGTCACACTCCCCTTTGTTCCTTGTGACCCCCCCCCCGCCCGTTGATATGACAACATTTAAGATTGCGTCTTTCAATGTGAAGGACCTCAACAGTCCTGAAAAGAGAGCCCAAGTACTTCACCATTTTCATTGCCAAAAGGTACACATTGTCTGTTTTTTTTCAAGAGACACACTTCAAAGAGGGTGGTGCTCCTAGCATACGACATCAGCGCTAAACAGCCTGGCACTTTGCAAACAATCCTGTGAACAAGACAAAGGAAGTAAGCATACAGTAGCTATCCATAAATCTTTGCCTCACCAAGTGTTAGGCTGGGGCCAGGTACCTGATTATTTGGTTAATTGGTGGACGTGAATTCACCTTTCTTAATGTTTATGCCCCTAATCAAGAGCAGCCTCCTTTATTCTAGACTTAATTGATACGCCTCTTCCCCTTGTTCGCGGAACAGTCATACTTTGTGGTGACCTTAATCTTACCCTCGACCCTACGCTAGATAATTCAACTGGACGCGCTTCCCTTCCATATTCATCCTTTAAAAAAGTCAAAAGAGCGCTACTTCAACTAGAACTATATTACTCCTTGCATCTCCAGCACGTTGTGGACAAAGATTATACTTTTTATTCTGCTCTTCATTCTTCTTATAGCTGCATAGATCACATTTTGTTCCAACAACTGGCTCTTTCATGGCTGGACTCTACACAAATAGGTAATATCCTGTGGTCAGACCATGCCCCAGTATTTTGCTCCTTAAATCTTCTTTTTCTCTCCAAACGCGAGTGGACTTGGTCATTTAATGAATCTCTCCTTCTTATCCCGGTGTGCGCTGCTGATCTGACCAGCACTGTAACAAACCTTCTGTCTGACCATAGTACAGATACTACTCCACTCCCAATGCAATGGAAAGCATTGAAATGTGACCTGCGTGGACTCCTTATTAAGCATTGCTCCCGTCTCAAGAAGGAGAAAGCACACTCCCTCAAGCTTGCACTGCAGAAGGTTGCCTCTTTGGAAGTTGCCCACAAGCGAGCCCTCTCCATATTGACTCTCCGTGACCTCCAAAATGCACTTATGGACGCTAACCACCTTTTGGAAGCGTCTTATAAACGTATGATACAAATATGCTGTAGCAAATTCTATGAATATGGAAACAAGAGTGGGCATTTGCTGGCAAGAGCTCTTAGGGGAAAATTTTCTCCCATGTCCCTGCTATAAAAATTCCCATGAATCGCATGGTACACACCACTACAGATATAGCATCTTCATTCCATTCTTTCTAATCTGAGCTGTACAATCTACCTCGAGCTTCCCCAACACAATCAGATCTGGAACCTCAATCCCTCGCTTAGGTTCGCAAACTTCATTCCAGCTAGCCTAGAAACGCCATTCACAGAAGCCGAAATTCAAACGGTTCTTAAATCCCTTCCGGGGGCAAGAGCCCTGGCCCTGATGGGTTCACTGCTAGATTCTACAAGTCCTTCTCGAATACTCTCACCCCTTTCTTGCTCCGGGTCTTTAATGCGGTGTCCCCTGGGCTTCCCTTCCCGCCGCAGACCGATGAGGCTCATGTCACAGTCATTCCCAAACCTGGCAAGGACCCACATTTTTGTGCTAGCTATTGCCCTATCTCCCTCTTGGGCGATATTAAAATATTCGCCAAACTGCTGGCTAACAGACCATACGCCTTTCTACCCTCGATTATTCATACTGATCAGGTGGGGTTTGTTGCCGGGGCGGGAGGTACGGGATAACACCCTTAAAACATCAGATATCATCCACCATGCTAAGTCCAACAATGATCCCCTTATGATCTTATCCCTAGATGCTGAGAAAGCCCTCGACCATATCTCCTGGCACTCTATCCACACCGTCCTTTCACACCTGGGTATAAGTCCGGGATTTCTGTTGAAGATTCTAAGTTTATACCAGCAACCTTCCGCACGAGTAAAAATAAATGTCTTTCTCTCTCCCCCTTTTTCCATTCACAATGGGACATGACAGGGTTGCCTGCTGACCCCTCTAATATATGTCCTGGTTATGGAGCATCTTATGTCCTCCATACGTGCCAACCCGGACATCTCGGAAGTAAAGATCGGAGACCATGAATACAAGTGTGCGGCTTTTTCAGATGATCTCCTGCTCTTTATAACTAATCCCCGCATTTCTCTACTGTCTTTGTTCCATTAGATCTCCTGATTTGGCGAATGGACCAATTTCAAAAGCTATGACTAAGTCTGAGGCCTTGAATGTTTTTCTATCCGGTACATTGATATATGCTCTTAAAATATATTTTCCCTTTACCTGTCCACCAAACGGGATAACATACTTAGACGTGAAAATCAACGCTGACCTGTTACGGCTTTTTAAATTGAACTTCACCCCTCTTATTTAGCAACTCCAGAGGGACTTAGAGGCCTGGCGCTGACGGGATTTCTCCAGGTTTGGCAGGATTAGCATTTTGAAGATGACTTTGCTCCCAAAACTCCTCTATCTCCTGCAGACCATCCCCCTTCGTATTCCATCCACATTTTGGTCCCAAATATGTAGATGTTTTACACAATTTGTGTGGTCACCTGGTAAACTGCGGATCAAGTGGGAAATATTGACTCACTCTAAAGAGATGGGGGAATTGGTCTGCCGGACTGTAGACTCTATTATCACTCTACTGCCTATGCTCGGCTCTTAGACATGATACGCATTGATACCTCTAAGTCCTGAGTACATATTGCACGAGAATCCTCTTCTCCTTAACAGTCCTTTCATGGTTAGTGGGCACCCCACGTTCCCCCTCTTCTAAGCTATCCTTCACGACCCACCCTACATTCGCAATATTAGCGTCCGTAAGTCGCCATACCTCATCCTCGTTTCTTTCTGGGACGCTCTTCACATCCTTTCCTTCAGGGCACAAAGATTCGTCCCCTCAGACTTTACCGTGTCCTTTCAGAACCCTCCCTGAAGTCTCTAACTCAACTGCTCGGAACCCCTTCGCCATCACCACGTAATTCCTTTGAATACATACAGCTCCAGCATTTTACATTCTATATGAGTAAGACCCACACACTGACCCGAAACCTTACAACATTCGAACAGATGTGCATAACACCCTCAGTGGTATACAAATTACTCATACATCACCGCTCCTTGCACTCCCTCCCCTTCTGTCAGGCCTGGGAACAGGACTCAGGTATATGCCTCACCCATCCCAATGGAATAGGACTTTTCTCCTGACCCATAAAGTATTGATCTCAACTAAGGTCCAAGAAACAAGCTATAAAATCTCAACCATGTTGCTTCACAAGTGGTTTCCGACAGTGTCTGATCGCTGCTGGAGATTTCATACAGAGGAGGGTACGACGATCCATATTTGGTGGCAGTGCACTGTCATGCGCCCTTTTTGGAACTTTGTACACAAGGTAATCAAATAAGTAACGGGCATACCTGTACAGAACACCCCTGAAGCCCTTCTACTTTTTGTACTTGACCTGAATATCCCTGCCTACAAGAATTCACTTTTGAAATATATGATCCAGGCAGCTAAGGCAGTCATACCACGACACTGGTTATCCACCTGCAGTATACGGGCACTTTAATACCCGTTTACTACCAATAATGTTATGTACCTTTAAGTGGCTTACATGTAATGGCCTGCAACAATATGTAGGTGTTAGACCACTAGGGGAACTGTTGAGTAGGGCTATATATAGCTAGGCCAGGGCAGGCTAGAGTTAGTGCAGACCCTGGAGTCTGTGAAGGCCACATGTCACGGGCCTAGGCAAGTCAGCAGGAGTCAAGCTGAGGCAATCCTTAGAGCAAGAGGTATTGTAATGTCAGAGGAGGTACGCAGCAAACTGGAGATTCAAGGATATAAGCCAGAAGTAGGGCATTGGGGCCTTGAAGTATAATTGCCAGTCAGGACAAGCCAGGAAGAAAGTAAGGTTCGCCTGCAATTCAAAAGTCCTGTTATTTAACCCTCTGTTTACCTTGCTGGATATAAGCCTGCTGTAATTGAGATCGTACCAAAGCCAATTGTCTGTAAAAGAACTGTTTAAGAGAGTGCTTTCTGTATTACCACTGTTTCAGTAAAGTTGGAATTCTGTTTCAAGATACAAGTCTGCACCTCCATTATTCCCACTATAAATACGGTGTGCCACCGTTTACTGGCACTGGCGTCACGAAACATCAGGGACTTAGCCATAGGCACGTTAATCTACAACACCAAGGGCACCTCACATTGCACCTGGCTGTGTCCCTCCAGAACCCAGAGAGTGCCCCAGAGGAACAGCGTGCCGACCTCTCCAAGTGCCTGGCGACCGTCTCCCAAGGTAAAGTACCTGTCCGTCTGATTAACCTCAGCGATCATCCTGCTGTGCTTACTAAGCACTGTCCTGTTGCCCAGCTTTTCCAGGTATCCTTCCAGGATGTCATCCGCCTGCCTGTCACCGAGAAGCCACCAGCTGCCACTCGAGGACCTCTTCCTGCGGACGACTCTCCAGTGCCCTGGTGGAAGGAACTCCATGTCGGGGACGAAGCTACCCCGCAACATCAACTAGAGGGACTCCTGGACCTAGTAAAGCAACACCATCAAGCCTTCAGTAAGCATGCCACGGACTATGGAGAGGTCAGTGTCATCCAACACACCATACCCACTGGCTCTCATCCTCCCATCAAAGAGAGGTATAGACCCATACCACCAACTTCATACCAAACTGTTAAAGAGATGATCCAAGAAATGAAAGACTCAAACGTAATCCGGGACAGTCATAGTCCCTGGGCTGCACCACTGGTTTTAGTAAAAAATAAAAATGGCGGTATCCGGTTTTGTGTAGACTACAGAAAGATAAATCAGATCACTCACAAAGATGCATATCCATTGCCACGTATTGAGGAGTCTCTAACTGCTCTAGGCTCCTCCGCCTATTTCTCCACCTTAGATTTAACCAGCGGATATTGGCAAGTGCCCATGGCCCCTGAGGATAGGGAAAAGACTGCTTTCACCACCCCTATGGGCCTGTTTGAATTTAATTGCATGCTATTTGGACTGTGTAATGCCCCGGGACCTTTCAAAGATTAATGGAGCGGTGCTTAGGCCATAAGAACTTTGAGACAGTGCTGTTGTACCTGGATGACATTATCATCTATTCCAAAACGTATGAGGACCATTTAAAGCACTTAGCTGAGGTGTTTGAAATCCTTATTAAATACGGCCTCAAGATTAAACCGTCCAAATGTCACCTGCTTAAACCTGCTGTAAAATACCTGGGACATGTTGTAAGCGCAGAGGGAGTTCAGCCTGATCCTGATAAGTTAGCTGCTGTCCAAAATTGGCCGGTCTCTACTACGGTGAAAGAAGTGAGGAGCTTCCTTAGCTTCGCTGGCTACTACCGGCGCTTTATCCCCCACTTCGCTCAAATAGCGGATCCAATCCAGGAACTTCTGAGGGGACAACCAAAAAAGAGCCCAAAGACTCCTGTCCCCATTGAATGGAATGAAGAGAGGGAGATTGCATTTCAGTTGTTAAAGAAAAAGTTGACTGAACCTCCCGTGCTGGGGTACCCAGATTACAGTAAGCCATTTCACCTTTACACAGATGCCAGTAAGAAAGGCCTGGGAGCAGTGCTAGCTCAAGTACAAGAGGGAAGAGAGAGAGTAATAGCTTACGCCAGCCGGTCCTTAAAGGAAGCTGAAAAGAATGATCAGAATTATAGTTCTTTCAAATTGGAGTTTCTGGCCTTAGTGTGGGCGGTAACGGAAAAATTCAAAGACTATTTGGCTGCCACTCCATTTATTGCATTCACTGATAACAACCCTCTGGCTCACCTGAATACCGCTAAACTGGGGGCCTTAGAACAGAGATGGGCCTCCTGCCTTGCTAATTACGACTTCACTGTAAAATACCGGGCTGGCCGTTCAAGCGATAATGCTGATGCCCTGTCAAGGCTCCCCACTGAAATAGCACCAGATGACATACGGGATGCCTGGGAAGATGTAGAGATGCCAGCATTTTATAACCGGTTTGCTCAACAGGACCAAGCTCAAGCTGCCAACAATGGAACCTCTGACCCTCCATCCTTTGATAAGCCTGCATCCAGAGAAGAAAAATGGATTAAGTTACAATCAGAGAGTAGAGTTCTCGGTGAACTGCTGGACTTCTTCATCAGTGGCAAAACCCCTGAAAGAATTCGGCGAAAGACCGCAGACCCAGAACTCATCAAATTGTGGAGGCAACGTCAACAACTTTTCCTTCAAAAGGACTGTTGCTGCGACGAAGCCTGGATCCAGTGTCAAATGACAGAGTGCACCAGATCCTCATCCCACGTCGTGATGCAGGTATGGTTTTGGAAATGTATCATGACAGGTCTGGACATTTTGGGGTTCAAAAGACTGAGGCCACTGTCCGTAGGCGGTTCTACTGGGTTGGAATAAGAGAGGACATTGAGAAGTGGTGTCGGGAATGTACAGCCTGTGCCCTAAAGAGAGGTGAACATCATGATCAGAGAGCACCGCTGCACCCTATTATAAGTACCGCCCCTCTTGAACTGGTTGCTATTGATCACGTAAAGTTGGAGCCCAGTCACTCAGGGTATACCTATGCTATGACTATTATTGACCATTTCACTAAGTTTGCCGTAGCAGTGCCTGTGAAAGACCTGACAGCCAAGACGACAGCTGAATTGTTCTGGAAACACTTCCTCCTGCCTTACGGCTGCCCAGAAAAGATCCTCACCGACCAGGGGTCTGCGTTTGAGTCTCATCTGTTCCAGGAGCTGTGCCGACTACACAATTGCCAAAGGTCCGGACCACGGCCTATCATCCACAAGGTAATGGACTCTGTGAAAAGATGAATCAGACCTTGATTGAAATGTTGAGAGCCGTGCCTCCTGAGACCAGAGGAGATTGGCCTAACCTGCTACCACAGCTCATGTATACGTACAATAATACTATCCATTGTTCCACTGGATACACTCCTTTCTACCTGTTGTTTGGGCGTCAGGGTAAATTGCCTGCAGATCATTCCCTGGATGTACAAGTGCTGGATGACATTAATCCCCTGCCTAAAACTGACTGGGTAACGGAACATCAAAGGCGCCTGCTTAATGCCAAAGAAATTGTCCAGGAGCGCATGGAAGGTGCCCGGGAGCGACAACAAAAGACTATGATTTGGCGGCCCATGCAGAGCCCTTGGCTGTGGGGGATACAGTGTGGTTAAGGAACAATCACCGCACCAGTAAACTGGACAGTAAATGGGAGAGGACCCCCTATCTTGTATCTGCCATCCCTAATGCTGAAACTCATACCTATGAGGTCACCAGAGAGGGTAAGGGTTCCCAAATTGTTCACAGAAACCGCCTAAAACTCTGTATTGACAAGGAGACTGCCGTTGGAGATTCCGGATCCGAGTCTTCTGAGTCAGATTCCATTGCTCGGCCTGCTGAACCTATGCAGGCCATAGCGGACTTGCTGAATGATCCTGAGCCGCTTCACTGGTTCCTTACACCCTGGTTAAACTTTGGGGTGCCTGCCCCGGCACCTGCTGAACCTGCAACCGTAGCAGGCCCAGCTCAGGGTGCTACTGAAAGGGGTCCCACTGACGTGGATCCTTCTTGTCCCCCTGTACCCGGACAAGAGGAGACCTTGGCTCTAAGGAGGTCTACCCGGTCTACAAAGGGGCGCTTACCAGTACGTTTTGAAGACTATGACTGTACTGGAAGTGTTTCCCGACAGAAAACCTCTGTGTGAGCATCATCCTTTTTAAGTTTGTGCCCAGAGATGGACTTCCTATGTGTGAGCCTCTGAGATGTTGCTCTTATTATGGACTTATGCATTTTCATATGGACTATGTGATGTTTTATTATGTTCTTATTATGGACTCATGCATTCTCTTATGGACTATCCTGGTGTTAACCATTGATTTGCTGTACCAGGTCAGCATCACAGTTCTGCATTAACAGCCTCAAGCAGAGGACGTCGCCTCTTGTCACCGCGCTTCACCTTTTCCAGCTGGACCTTATATGATTATTTATGCAGATGTCATTCATATGTGTCTGTATATGCCTGCATGTGTTTTGTGTCTTTCAGGAGAAGAATCCAGTTGGGTGGACCCCTGTTGGAGTACGAGGTCGTACTCAGTTTAAAGTCGTGGGGTATGCAGTATACGGGCACTTTAATACCCGTTTACTACCAATAATGTTATGTACCTTTAAGTGGCTTACATGTAATGGCCTGCAGTAATGTGAGGATTGTTATGTAGGTGTTAGACCACTAGGGGAACTGTTGAGTAGGGCTATATATAGCTAGGCCAGGGCAGGCTAGAGTTAGTGCAGACCCTGGAGTCTGTGAAGGCCACATGTCACGGGCCTAGGCAAGTCAGCAGGAGTCAAGCTGAGGCAATCCTTAGAGCAAGAGGTATTGTAATGTCAGAGGAGGTACGCAGCAAACTGGAGATTCAAGGATATAAGCCAGAAGTAGGGCATTGGGGCCTTGAAGTATAATTGCCAGTCAGGACAAGCCAGGAAGAAAGTAAGGTTCGCCTGCAATTCAAAAGTCCTGTTATTTAACCCTCTGTTTACCTTGCTGGATATAAGCCTGCTGTAATTGAGATCGTACCAAAGCCAATTGTCTGTAAAAGAACTGTTTAAGAGAGTGCTTTCTGTATTACCACTGTTTCAGTAAAGTTGGAATTCTGTTTCAAGATACAAGTCTGCACCTCCATTATTCCCACTATAAATACGGTGTGCCACCGTTTACTGGCACTGGCGTCACGAAACATCAGGGACTTAGCCATAGGCACGTTAATCTACAACACCAAGGGCACCTCACATTGCACCTGGCTGTGTCCCTCCAGAACCCAGAGAGTGCCCCAGAGGAACAGCGTGCCGACCTCTCCAAGTGCCTGGCGACCGTCTCCCAAGGTAAAGTACCTGTCCGTCTGATTAACCTCAGCGATCATCCTGCTGTGCTTACTAAGCACTGTCCTGTTGCCCAGCTTTTCCAGGTATCCTTCCAGGATGTCATCCGCCTGCCTGTCACCGAGAAGCCACCAGCTGCCACTCGATGACCTCTTCCTGCGGACGACTCTCCAGTGCCCTGGTGGAAGGAACTCCATGTCGGGACGAAACTACCCCGCAACATCAACTAGAGGGACTCCTGGACCTAGTAAAGCAACACCATCAAGCCTTCAGTAAGCATGCCACGGACTATGGAGAGGTCAGTGTCATCCAACACACCATACCCACTGGCTCTCATCCTCCCATCAAAGAGAGGTATAGACCCATACCACCAACTTCATACCAAACTGTTAAAGAGATGATCCAAGAAATGAAAGACTCAAACGTAATCCGGGACAGTCATAGTCCCTGGGCTGCACCCCTGGTTTTAGTAAAAAAGAAAAATGGTGGTATCCGGTTTTGTGTAGACTACAGAAAGATAAATCAGATCACTCACAAAGATGCATATCCATTGCCACGTATTGAGGAGTCTCTAACTGCTCTAGGCTCCTCCGCCTATTTCTCCACCTTAGATTTAACCAGCGGATATTGGCAAGTGCCCATGGCCCCTGAGGATAGGGAAAAGACTGCTTTCACCACCCCTATGGGCCTGTTTGAATTTAATTGCATGCTATTTGGACTGTGTAATGCCCCCGGGACCTTTCAAAGATTAATGGAGCGGTGCTTAGGCCATAAGAACTTTGAGACAGTGCTGTTGTACCTGGATGACATTATCATCTATTCCAAAACGTATGAGGACCATTTAAAGCACTTAGCTGAGGTGTTTGAAATCCTTATTAAATACGGCCTCAAGATTAAACCGTCCAAATGTCACCTGCTTAAACCTGCTGTAAAATACCTGGGACATGTTGTAAGCGCAGAGGGAGTTCAGCCTGATCCTGATAAGTTAGCTGCTGTCCAAAATTGGCCGGTCTCTACTACGGTGAAAGAAGTGAGGAGCTTCCTTAGCTTCGCTGGCTACTACCGGCGCTTTATCCCCCACTTCGGCTCAAATAGCGGATCCAATCCAGGAACTCCTGAGGGGACAACCAAAAAGAGCCCAAAGACTCCTGTCCCCATTGAATGGAATGAAGAGAGGAGATTGCATTTCAGTTGTTAAAGAAAAAGTTGACTGAACCTCCCGTGCTGGGGTACCCAGATTACAGTAAGCCATTTCACCTTTACACAGATGCCAGTAAGAAAGGCCTGGGAGCAGTGCTAGCTCAAGTACAAGAGGGAAGAGAGAGAGTAATAGCTTACGCCAGCCGGTCCTTAAAGGGAGCTGAAAAGAATGATCAGAATTATAGTTCTTTCAAATTGGAGTTTCTGGCCTTAGTGTGGGCGGTAACGGAAAAATTCAAAGACTATTTGGCTGCCACTCCATTTATTGCATTCACTGATAACAACCCTCTGGCTCACCTGAATACCGCTAAACTGGGGGCCTTAGAACAGAGATGGGCCTCCCGCCTTGCTAATTACGACTTCACTGTAAAATACCGGGCTGGCCGTTCAAACGATAATGCTGATGCCCTGTCAAGGCTCCCCACTGAAATAGCACCAGATGACATACGGGATGCCTGGGAAGATGTAGAGATGCCAGCATTTTATAACCGGTTTGCTCAACAGGACCAAGCTCAAGCTGCCAACAGTGGAACCTCTGATCCTCCATCCTTTGATAAGCCTGCATCCAGAGAAGAAAAATGGATTAAGTTACAATCAGAGAGTAGAGTTCTCGGTGAACTGCTGGACTTCTTCATCAGTGGCAAAACCCCTGAAAGAATTCGGCGAAAGACCGCAGACCCAGAACTCATCAAATTGTGGAGGCAACGTCAACAACTTTTCCTTCGAAAAGGACTGTTGCTGCGACGAAGCCTGGATCCAGTGTCAAATGACAGAGTGCACCAGATCCTCATCCCACGTCGTGATGCAGGTATGGTTTTGGAAATGTATCATGACAGGTCTGGACATTTTGGGGTTCAAAAGACTGAGGCCACTGTCCGTAGGCGGTTCTACTGGGTTGGAATAAGAGAGGACATTGAGAAGTGGTGTCGAGAATGTACAGCCTGTGCCCTAAAGAGAGGTGAACATCATGATCAGAGAGCACCGCTGCGCCCTATTATAAGTACCGCCCCTCTTGAACTGGTTGCTATTGATCACGTAAAGTTGGAGCCCAGTCACTCAGGGTATACCTATGCTATGACTATTATTGACCATTTCACTAAGTTTGCCGTAGCAGTGCCTGGGAAAGACCTGACAGCCAAGACGACAGCTGAATTGTTCTGGAAACACTTCCTCCTGCCTTACGGCTGCCCAGAAAAGATCCTCACCGACCAGGGGTCTGCGTTTGAGTCTCATCTGTTCCAGGAGCTGTGCCGACTACACAATTGCCAAAAGGTCCGGACCACGGCCTATCATCCACAAGGTAATGGACTCTGTGAAAAGATGAATCAGACCTTGATTGAAATGTTGAGAGCCGTGCCTCCTGAGACCAGAGGAGATTGGCCTAACCTGCTACCACAGCTCATGTATACGTACAATAATACTATCCATTGTTCCACTGGATACACTCCTTTCTACCTGTTGTTTGGGCGTCAGGGTAAATTGCCTGCAGATCATTCCCTGGATGTACAAGTGCTGGATGACATTAATCCCCTGCCTAAAACTGACTGGGTAACGGAACATCAAAGGCGCCTGCTTAATGCCAAAGAAATTGTCCAGGAGCGCATGGAAGGTGCCCGGGAGCGACAACAAAAGACTATGATTTGGCGGCCCATGCAGAGCCCTTGGCTGTGGGGGATACAGTGTGGTTAAGGAACAATCACCGCACCAGTAAACTGGACAGTAAATGGGAGAGGACCCCTATCTTGTATCTGCCATCCCTAATGCTGAAACTCATACCTATGAGGTCACCAGAGAGGGTAAGGGTTCCCAAATTGTTCACAGAAACCGCCTAAAACTCTGTATTGACAAGGAGACTGCCGTTGGAGATTCCGGATCCGAGTCTTCTGAGTCAGATTCCATTGCTCGGCCTGCTGAACCTATGCAGGCCATAGCGGACTTGCTGAATGATCCTGAGCCGCTTCACTGGTTCCTTACACCCTGGTTAAACTTTGGGGTGCCTGCCCCGGCACCTGCTGAACCTGCAACCGTAGCAGGCCCAGCTCAGGGTGCTACTGAAAGGGGTCCCACTGACGTGGATCCTTCTTGTCCCCCTGTACCCGGACAAGAGGAGACCTTGGCTCTAAGGAGGTCTACCCGGTCTACAAGGGCGCTTACCAGTACGTTTTGAAGACTATGACTGTACTGGAAGTGTTTCCCGACAGAAAACCTCTGTGTGAGCATCATCCTTTTTAAGTTTGTGCCCAGAGATGGACTTCCTATGTGCGAGCCTCTGAGATATTGTTCTTATTATGGACTTATGCATTTTCATATGGACTATGTGATGTTTTATTATGTTCTTATTATGGACTCATGCATTCTCTTATGGACTATCCTGGTGTTAACCATTGATTTGCTGTACCAGGTCAGCATCACAGTTCTGCATTAACAGCCTCAAGCAGAGGACGTCGCCTCTTGTCACCGCGCTTCACCTTTTCCAGCTGGACCTTATATGATTATTTATGCAGATGTCATTCATATGTGTCTGTATATGCCTGCATGTGTTTTGTGTCTTTCAGGAGAAGAATCCAGTTGGGTGGACCCCTGTTGGAGTACGAGGTCGTACTCAGTTTAAAGTCGTGGGGTATGCAGTATACGGGCACTTTAATACCCGTTTACTACCAATAATGTTATGTACCTTTAAGTGGCTTGTAATGTAATGTAATGGCCTGCAGTAATGTGAGGATTGTTATGTAGGTGTTAGACCACTAGGGGAACTGTTGAGTAGGGCTATATATAGCTAGGCCAGGGCAGGCTAGAGTTAGTGCAGACCCTGGAGTCTGTGAAGGCCACATGTCACGGGCCTAGGCAAGTCAGCAGGAGCCAAGCTGAGGCAATCCCTAGAGCAAGAGGTATTGTAATGTCAGAGGAGGTACGCAGCAAACTGGAGATTCAAGGATATAAGCCAGAAGTAGGGCATTGGGGCCTTGAAGTATAATTGCCAGTCAGGACAAGCCAGGAAGAAAGTAAGGTTCGCCTGCAATTCAAAAGTCCTGTTATTTAACCCTCTGTTTACCTTGCTGGATATAAGCCTGCTGTAATTGAGATCGTACCAAAGCCAATTGTCTGTAAAAGAACTGTTTAAGAGAGTGCTTTCTGTATTACCACTGTTTCAGTAAAGTTGGAATTCTGTTTCAAGATACAAGTCTGCACCTCCATTATTCCCACTATAAATACGGTGTGCCACCGTTTACTGGCACTGGCGTCACGAAACATCAGGGACTTAGCCATAGGCACGTTAATCTACAACACCAAGGGCACCTCACATTGCACCTGGCTGTGTCCCTCCAGAACCCAGAGAGTGCCCCAGAGGAACAGCGTGCCGACCTCTCCATCACTGGCATTCCCCAGGTTAGTCCCACACATTGCTCTGACTTGGGGATGCTACACACCTCTCCTCCCTCACCGGAGGAATGGTTTTAAGAGATCGCCCTATATCAGAGAATGGAGGACCTTATTAGTGTGACACCCTTAGATTCCTCACGATTTTTGGAGACCTGGGGGTTATGGAATACGTTTCGCTCCTCAGAGTCATTCCGAAATGTACAAATGTAAATACTACATAGCTAGTCTTTAACCCCTTCTTACCCTTCTCCCTCTTCCCCTCCCACTGTCTTTTGATTTTCTTTAATTATCTTTTGTCAATGGTTATACTGTATTTTGTATTTCGTTGTAGTTTGCATCCACGTTATCACGTGGTTTGTTATGTTTGAGCGCTGGATTTTCTACGTGCTCTCTCTTCATGTATGACTATTATACACCTGTACCAAATGTTACTGTAAGGATAATCTTATACTAAAAACCTCAATAAAAACTTGAATGAGAAAAAAAAAAATAATAATTGCTATGTTACTAAGGGGTTAAACAATTGTGTTTCCAGAGATGTGCGCCAACAAGATTTACTGCAGACACATATTAAAAATCTGGCACTATTTACGTCCGGCTGGCTATGGACATGGTCACATGCATCTCTCTAACAAATGACTGGCTTCAGATGTTGACACAGCCACAAGCAGGACATCACCACTGAAGCCAGTCATTGGTTGGAGTGGTCAATGTGACCATGTCCATAGCCAGCTGCATGTAAACAGTGTGGTAACCGGAAAATGGAGAGAGTGTAGGTAGTGTGGAGCAGTCAAGGAATGTACCTGCTGTGGATCTATACAGCATGGATATCTACATAAGGTCATAGGTTATAGAGAAAGCAAATAGATTAATAGTAATGGGAGAATTTTCAAGGTTATGTAGTTTCCCTTTAAGGTAGAAGACAGTTCTGACTAACTACCCCAGTGGGTAACGCTGCTTTCCAATTACAATACTGAAGATGCTGCTCCAGCGTGAGGCCCGTTTTCCATTCTTGCTCTCCAGGTTACAGAATCAATGTAATATCACATGATGATAATTCACAAGATGGAACTCTCAGCTACAATTTCTGGCCAATGTGTCGCACATTTCCTCTGAGACTGTAGACCGAGGAAAATGATTTATACCAGGAGCTCCGACAATCAGGGAAATATAATCTCATAAACTAGAAGCAGGAGTCATGGGAACCAACCTCTTAGACTGGCTGCCATATAGCGGGGCTGTGATTTCTAACTCTCAGCTGTGACAAGTACAAATTCTCAGCTTCTGGATGTAAACATGAATGATTTCATTTACTGACAGCAGGCAGAGATCTTGAAAATGATGAAAAATTGAAACGCAAGGGGAAAAATGGATTAGTTGCCCATAGCAACCAATCAGATTCCACCTTTCGTTTTTCAGAGCTCCTTTGCAAAATGAAAGGTGGAATCTGATTGGTTGCTATGGGCAGCAAAGGCAGTTTTCCTTTACACTAGTTTTGATAAATCTCCCCCCTGTCCCACAACAAAGGGGATAAGTGTCTGATCTGTGAGGGACTGACCCATGAGGCTCCCGTCAATAATAGAGCAGGGGCCACATGTTCCGATGCTTGAATGGAGCAGCTGTCACACAGGCACACTGTCACTTAATTCCAATGGCGAACACAGGACCACGTACTTGGTGGGGGCCCCAAAGAGCAGTCACATGATCATAGAAATCTACTTTTTCAGAAAGCTGTGACAGGTCATCAGAGTAAGCTTCCTCCCCCTCCCATACACGTGAGCATGCCCTTGGTCACCGTTTCGGCAACTCAATGGTCATGTGGGTAAAAGTGGCTCAACATCATACAACAGAGGTGAGTGGGAAAAACAGAGCTTTGGGGAGGGGAAAAGAGAAGGATGACAGGACCAGTGACATGTACAGGAGGTTTTCTCAAGAGCTCAGCTCTAGTGATCACACCTTCATTTGGGTGACTAGCTCATCTTTGCTAATGGAAACTAAATATTAGGGGAAAACTGGCTTAGTTACCTATAGCAACCAATCAGATTTCACCTTCATCATTTTCATCAGCTAGAGGTGGAATCTGAGTGGTTGCTATGGGCAACTAAGCCAGTTTTCTATTACACTTTTCCTAAGTGTTTTATTTTCATACTATAAGGGCGATGTCATGTTTTTATGTAGCTAACATTCATGTCCAAATTGTGTCCCCTCACAGTAGTAATATCCACATTGTGCCCCTTCATAGTAGTTATACCGACATTTTGCCCTCCTCCCCCACAGTAGTATTGCCCACATTGTGCCCTCTCAGAGTCCTTATGTCAACATTGTGCCCCATCACATTAGTAATGCCCACATTGTGCCCCAACACAGTAATAATGCCCTCACTGTAGCTCCTCACAGTGGTTATGCTGACATTGTGCCCTGGCACAGTAGTAATGCCCACATTGTACCCAACTCACAGTAGTTATATCCACATTGTGCCCTTTCACAGCAGTTATGTCGACATTTTCCCCCTCACAGTAGTAATGTCCACATTGTGCCCCATCACAGTAGTAACACCCACATTGTGCCCCCTCACAGTAGTAATGCCTTCGTTGTGACCCCCTCACAGTAGTAACACCCACATTTTGCCCCTTACAGTAGTAATGCCTTCATTGTGCCCCCTCATAGTAGTAATGCCTTCATTGTGCCCCCTCACAGTAGTGATGCCTTCATTGTGCCCCTCACAGTAGTTATGTCCACATTGTGCCCCCTCACAGTAGTTATGCTCACATTGTGCCCCCTCATAGTAGTAACACCCACATTGTGCCCCCTCACAGTAGTAATGCCTTCATTGTTCCCCCCTCACAGTAGTAACACACACATTTTGCCCCTCACAGTAGTAATGCCTTCATTGTGCCCCCTGACAGTAGTAATGCCTTCATTGTACCCCCTCACAGTAGTTATGCCTTCATTGTGCCACCCTCACAGTAGTAACACCCACATTGTGCCCCTCACAGTAGTTATGTCCACATTGTGCCCCCTTACAGTAATTATGCTCACATTGTGCGCCCTTATAGTAGTAACATAGTAACATAGTAACATAGTATATAAGACCGAAAAAAGACATTTGTCCATCCAGTTCGACCTGTTTCCTACAAGTTGATCCCGAGGAAGGCAAAAAACCCTGGGAGGTAGAAGCCAATTTTCCCCACTCAAGGGGAAAAAATTCCTTCCCGACTCCAATCAGGCAATCAGAATAACTCCCTGGATCAACGACCCCTCTCTAGTAGCTATAGCCTGTAATATTATTACACTCCAGAAATACATCCAGGCCCCTCTTGAATTCCTTTATTATACTCACCGTCACCACCTCCTCAGGCAGAGAGTTCCATAGTCTCACTGCTCTTACAGTGAAGAATCCTTTTCTATGTTTGTGTACAAACCTTCTTTCCTCCAGACGCAGAGGATGTCCCCTTGTCACAGTCACAGTCCTGGGGATAAATAGATGATGGGAGAGATCTCTGTACTGACCCCTGATATATTTATACATAGTTATTAGATCTCCCCTCAGTCGTCTTTTTTCTAAAGTAAATAACCCTAATTTTGATAACCTTTCAGGGTACTGTAGTTGCCCCATTCCAGTTATTACTTTAGTTGCCCTCCTCTGAACCCTCTCCAGCTCTGCTATGTCTGTCTTGTTCACAGGAGCCAAGAACTGTACACAGTACTCCATGTGTGGTCTGACTAGTGATTTGTAAAGTGGTAGGACTATGTTCTCATCACGGGCATCTATGCCCCTTTTGATGCAACCCATTATCTTATTGGCCTTGGCAGTAGCTGCCTGACACTGGTAACACCCACATTGTGCCCCCTCACAGTACTAATGCCTTCATTGTGCCCCCTCACAGTAGTAACACCCACATTGTGTCCCCCTCACAGTAGTACTGTCTAAATTTTGCCCCTCACTGTAGTTAGCCCACATTGTGCCCCCTCACAGTAGTAACACCCTCATTAAAGCCCCTCACAGTAGTAATTTCCACATCTAGCCCCTTTCAGTAGTGCCCCCTAGCTCCATTAATAAATGTAAAAATCTGAATAAGCAGATCTGTAGCATAAAGCATGGGGGAGGGACACAGCAACAGATTGGATAGTAGGAGGATTACAGACTACCTCAGACTTGTGTTTGGTACTGCATTAAAAGGTGCCACAGCCATATAACAAGTGTTATGTGCAATACTCCAGATAGGGTATCTGCAATTGTTTATTATATATTTCAATGTCATATTATGTTTTATGTATTTGCCATATGCTTCAGGAATGATGAGATATAGTTGGTCTTAGGAATGGAACTTTCTATTTCCCTTTCTCCCCTCTTGGCGGTAGTGGGCTTGTCCTGCTTTCTTCCAGGAGGGAGAGATCTACAGAGTTCTAGGGAGAGTTAGCTGAACAATCCTGGAGTGGGGGATCACGTCTATCTGCTCCTGCTCCAAGGGTCTTTGGGACTAGAGATATAGCTGTGAGGACTAGTACTCCAGGGACTCAGGCTACCAGAATATCTGCAAGCTACAGCATTTACGGACGGCAGACTGATCAGCACTACAGGCATGCAGACTCTGCTGCAGGTATGGGGATAACAAGTTAAGACACCCATCACCACAGTTCAGGACAGGCACACTTAAAAGCCTGCATTTCACAAGTGCGAGCCCATTGCTATTTGTGAAGGAAAATCAGTAGAGAGAAGGAATAATCTAGAGTGTTATTGTCTTCCATCTTGCCTGCCACCATACCTCATCACCTGGGGATGGAGACATGGCACCCTGTACAGATGACAGCTGGATGTGCTGTAACTCCGTAAAGTAAAATGTTTGTTGTACTTCTACCTGATCCTTTCACACACCCTTTTCACTGCACTGAACCCCAGAGAGCGATGGCCTGAGGTAGTACACCATGACAGAACACCTCATTAGGGCCACTACCACTCCCATCCTCTGCACCGGCTCCTCAGGTGCTTGCTGCATATGTTGGACCGCATCGATGTTAAATATTCAAAAACTCCATCCATGCCCCTTTCCTGTGCCAACGTCAGTATGCATCCTGTATCCTGTAGTACCGTCCTGGGATACGGCAGGCTATGACTTTGCATATTTGCTTTTAATTAACATAAAAACAAACAACTTTACTTTTCTTTTTGCCAACGAAAAAATCCAATTTACTGAAACGTTTTAAGAGTCTTCATTTGCATGAGTGAAATACAGTACAGCACAAGCGATCTGCTCTCATTCATCCTCTGCCTGGAACATTACGCTGGAGGCTGAGCGCACAGTCGGCTGGAAGTCAATTTCAGCTCTTCCTAAGAGCTGCACGTTTTGACAAACAGCCCCTCGCATTCTATTCATTCCTTTATGAACTGAGGAAGATATTTACTCAATGACATCAACAATGCCTAGTTATTCAGCCGTGCTTTATAAATGGCAGGAGCTCCAGGCAGTCTTTAGTAGACGGTGATAATGGCAGGGACCCCAGATGGGATCCACACAGGGTTATTTACAGCCAATCTGTGGGCCTGCTGATAAAGTGCGGAAATATAAGAACGTTTTCCACCCCTCTAGTTCGTAAAACGTGATTGATAGTATCATGTGACCTGCGGCCATAAGGTAATGTCCAATTTGACTTCTTGATTTCCAGTCATGACATTCTTTATGACAGCGGGAATGTCTTTAGACTGGACGCAACACTATCAACACTAGAAGAGGACATATACATAATTACCGCTACTCATAAATATGCGCATTATAAGCCCTGAGACATGGTTCACAGAAGACAGTGGAATTACAGTGTCAGAAATATGGCTACCAGTGCTTCCGCATAGTGACTTGACGCTCTATCTTTTTGGAAGCCAAAGTTTTTCTATCTCTTTCGAAAGCCAAGAGTTAAAGGGCTTACAGCGAGCTCAGTCTTGATGGCCCATCCTCAGGATAAGTCAACAATACATGATCAGTGGGTTTGGACTCAGCCCCTTCCAACAGCTGATCAGCAGGGGTGCTAGGAGTCAGTTCCCACTGATCAGTAGAGATGGCCCGAATTATCCGCCGGCGAACAGTTCCCAGCGAACATAGCTTGTTCGCGTTCGCCGCAGCGGGCGAACACATGCGATGTTCGGTCCGCCCCTTATACATCATCATTGAGCAAACTTTGACCCTGTACCTCCCAGACCCTCCCATCTCCTGAACAGCATCCGTTTTAGATTCATTCGGAAGCTGCAGTCTTAGTGAGAGGAGGAGAGTGCAGTTGCTGCTGATTTAATAGGGAAATCGATAACTAGGCTAGTGTATTCAGTGTTCACTCCAGTCCTGAAAGACTCATCTGATCTCTGCTGTAAGGACAGCGTCCTGACAGCACCCCAAAAAGCCCTTTATAGGGCTGCAACATTAGTCTGCTTTTTTTTTTTTTTCTCCATATATATATTGCAGTTGCCTGGTCTGCCTGTGTGTGAGGAGCTGCAGGCCCACAGACTGTAGTGTGCCCACTGCCAGTGCCCACCCCTGTCATACCGTGTGGCACAGGACTTTGCATCAAAAAAATGGCATTTCATCTTTACACTTTAGTGTAATTTCAGTTGCTTGCCTGCTGCTAGTGTGTGTCAGGCCGACTTCCACTGACTGTAGTGTGCCCACTGCCAGTGCCCACCCCTGTCATCCCGTGTGGCACAGGACTTTGCATCAAAAAAAGGCATTTCATCTTTACACTTTAGTGTAATTTCAGTTGCTTGCCTGCTAGTGTGTGTCAGGCCGACTTCCACTGACTGTAGTGTGCCCACTGCTAGTGCCCACCCCTGTCAACCCGTGTGGCACAGGACTTTGCATAAAAAAAAGGCATTTCATTTTTACACTTTAGTGTAATTTCAGTTGCTTGCTTGCTAGTGTGTGTCAGGCCGACTTCCACTGACTGTAGTGTGCCCACTGCCAGTGCCCACCCCTGTCATACCGTGTGGCACAGGACTTTGCATCAAGAAAAGGCATTTAATTTTTACACTTTAGTGTAATTTCAGTTGCTTGCCTGCTGCCAGTGTGTGTCAGGCCGACTTCCACTGACTGTAGTGTGCCCACTGCCACTGCCCACTACTGATACCGGGTGGCACAGTAGCTTGCCGATAAATAAGGCATTTAATTTTTAGACATTAGTCTAATTTCAGTTGCTTGCCTGCTGCCAGTGTGTGTCAGGCCCACTTCCACAGACTGTAGTGTGCCCACTGCCAGTGCCAACCACTGATACCGGGTGGCACAGTAGCTTGCCGATAAATAAGGCATTTAATTTTTAGACAGTAGTCTAATTTCAGTTGCTTGCCTGCTGCCAGTGTGTGTCAGGCCCACTTTCCCAGACTGTAGTATGCCCACTGCCAGTGCCAACCACTGATACCGGGTGGCACAGTAGCTTGCCGATAAATAAGGCATTTAATTTTTAGACAGTAGTCTAATTTCAGTTGCTTGCCTGCTGCCAGTGTGTTTCAGGCCCACTTCCACAGACTGTAGTGTGCCCACTGCCAGTGCCAACCACTGATACCGGGTGGCACAGTAGCTTGCCGATAAATAAGGCATTTAATTTTTAGACAGTAGTCTAAATTTAATTCAGTTGCTTGCCTGCTGCCAGTGTGTGTCAGGCCCACTTTCACAGACTGTAGCGTGCCCACTGCCAGTGCCCACCACTGATACCGGGTGGCACAGTAGCTTGCCGATAAATAAGGCATTTAATTTTTAGACAGTAGTCTAAATTCAGTTGCTTGCCTGCTGCCAGTGTGTGTCAGGCCCACTTCCACAGACTGTAGTGTGCCCACTGCCAGTGCCAACCACTGATACCGGGTGGCACAGTAGCTTGCCGATAAATAAGGCATTTAATTTTTAGACAGTAGTCTAATTTCAGTTGCTTGCCTGCTGCCAGTGTGTGTCAGGCCCACTTTCACAGACTGTAGTGTGCCCACTGCCAGTGCCAACCACTGATACCGGGTGGCACAGTAGCTTGCCGATAAAAAAGGCATTTCATTTTTACACATTAGTCTAATTTAAGTTGCTTGCCTGCTGCCAATGTGTATCAGGCCCACTTCCACTGACTGTAGTGTGCCCACTGCCAGTGCCAACCACTGATACCGGGTGGCAAAGTACCTTGCACGCGTAGTACCACTTATCTAAAAAAAAATGACAGGCAGAGGCAGGCCACCCCACAGGGGCCGTCGTGGTCGTGGTGCTGTGATTTCCACTGTCCCTGGAATAATGCCTAGTGTTCAGAGGCCACGTACCATGAACCAAAAAATTCTGAGGACATAGTTGACTGGCTTAGACAGGACACCCAATCTTCAACAGCTTCCGCCAAGAACGTTGACGCACCATCCTCCTCCAGCTCAGCTTCGGTCACCTGCTCTCAAGTTACCACGCACCCGCCCACGCCACCACCACCACTACCACCACAGCCGCTTCACTTGATCCGTCAGAGGAGTTATTTACACATCAGTTGGATGCAATTAGTGATGCGCAACCATTATTGCCAGATGATGTAGATTACAGGGATATGTCTCAGTCAGGCAGGATTACACACATGGACGTACAGTGTGATGATGATGATGATGTACCCGCTGCTGCTTCCTTTGCTGAGGTGTCAGATACAAGTGAAGCGGTTGATGATGACGATGTGTCCACGGATGCCACGTGGGTGCCTGCTCGAAGAGAAGAAGAGGGGGAAAGTTCAGAAGGGGAGACAGAGAGAATGAGGAGACGAGTTGGAAGCAGCGGGAGGTCGTCGCAAGGAGTTAGTGGCACAGTCAGACAGCATGTATCGGCACCTGGGGTCAGTATGGCATTTTTTTTGTGTGTCTGCCTCTGATAACAGCAATGCCATTTGCAACCTGTGCCAAAAGAAACTGAGTCGTGGGAAGTCCAACACCCACCTCGGTACAACTGCTTTGCGAAGGCACATGATCTCACATCACAAACGCCTATGGGATCAACACATGAGTACAAGCAGCACACAAACTCAAAGCCACCATGCTCCTCCTGGTCCAGCATCTTCAGTCACGTCAACCACTGCTGTCCTCCCTGCCCCCTCTCAACCAACCGCCACTCCGCCTCTCACCTTCAGCAGTTCCTGCTCATCTGCCCACAGTCAGGTGTCTGTCAAGGATATTTTTGAGCATAAGAAGCCAATGTCACAGAATCACCCCCTTGCCCGGCGACTGACAGCTGGCTTGACGGAACTCTTAGCCCGCCAGCTTTTACCATACCAGCTAGTTGAGTCTGAGGCCTTCAAAAAATTTGTCGCTATTGGGACACCACAGTGGAAGGTACCCGGCCTAAAAAATTTTTCACAAAAGGCAATCCCTGATATGGGATGTAACAGGGATTAAACTGATGAGAATAGTACTACAGAAAATACCACTCATATCGGGTGTGACAGTAAATTGCACGGCGCAGACGCAGTCACCGTGGTTTAAAACAGAGTGGAGGGAGCCAGCGTTTTTTTAACCATCTCCCCGTTCGAAAAATCTATTCAATAAATGGCCCCCAGATTGGGGACGTTAGAGGGATTAAACTGATGAGAATAGTACTACAGAAAATACCACTCATATCGGGTGTGACAGTAAATTGCACGGCACATACGCAGTGACCGTGGATAAAAACAAAGGGGAGGGAGCCAGCGTTTTTTTAACCATCTCTCCGTTCGAAAAATCAATTCAATAAATGGACCCCAGATTGGGGACATTAGAGGGATTAAACGGATGAGAATAGTACTACAGAAAATACCACTCATATCGTGTGTGACAGTAAATTGCACGGCGCAGACGCAGTGACCGTGGATAAAAACAAAGGGGAGGGAGCCAGCGTTTTTTTAACCATCTCCCCGTTCGAAAAATCAATTCACTTCACCTTTCAGGGACCCTTTGTGTTGTACGTGGCTGGGTGGAGGAAGAAACCTTCAATGACATCACCGGGACATGGCTAGCTTGGTATCCAACCTTGTGCAAATGGGGAGTTTGCGGTTGTGCAAATGAACTGTTTGCGGTTGTTTGCGGTGCATTAAAAGGGGAGTTTGGTCTGTCCATGTCTGTGAAGCGGGCGTAATCCTTACACTACCTGATCGATACAACATCATACCTGATCGTATACACACACTGGATGTTTTAAACCACGTTGTTCAAAAAAATTTAGGATTGTTAGGTGATTTATGCCTTTTATGGATTAAAACCCAACTCTGCGTCAACTATGTAATTTTCCATGGGAGTTTTGCCATGGATCCCCCTCCGGCATGCCACAGTCCAGGTGTTAGTCCCCTTGAAACAACTTTTCCATCACTATTGTGGCCAGAAAGAGTCCCCGTGGGTTTTTAAAATTCGCCTGCCTATTGAAGTCTATGGCGGTTCGCCCGGTTCGCCCGTTTGCGAACATTCGCGAACGGAAAATTTTATGTTCCCGACATCACTACTGATCAGATATTGATGATCTATCCTGAGGATACGTCATCAATATTAAAGTCCTGGAAAAACCCTTTGAAGTCTGTTGACACCTTTGGGTGCATTCTTCTTATTTTGGGCTAAAATAATTTTTCCAGTTGGTCTTTATTAAATTATTTGTAACAGTTTTTCCTCTACAGCCATTAGTTTCAATGCATCTGTATGGTAGCTCAGTGGTTAGCACTGGTGTCTTGTAGCACAGTCCATATGTTCTCCCCATGTTTGCATGGGTTTCCTCCCACATTCCAAAAACATACTGATAGGGAATTTAGATTGTGAGCTCAATTGAGGACAGGAAGTGATGAAAATGTCTGTAAAGCGCTGCAGAATATGTCAGCGCTATGTCAGTGAAACTGTAGACTGCTGTTTTTCTCTTCCAGTGAATCCATCGAAGATCTGCTCTGGCTGCTCCTGTAGCTCCTCTCTATTGTTTTCTTGCAGCTCATAAATTCGGATTAAAAGGGGATGGCCACTTCTCCTATTGACTAATGTATTTGTAAAATTTCTATATTGCACTTTCTAATATAGCCTTGGTTAATATTCTCCGTCAGTTTCTATATTTCATAAACAATGCCCCCTCATCTGCCAGGACTTTTGTGCTGTCCACACAGAGGTCCTCTCCATAAGATGGCTGCTGATGGAGGGTCCTGTGTCTAGGCAGATCACCTCCATGTGATGTCTCCTCGATTAAATGCACAACTCCTGCCATCTGTACTTGCACTGTTGGGAGTATAGTGCAGGGTTTGTGTGTTTGCTTGAAGGATTCTGAGTGATGTGATCATATTACCCTTCATCAGCGGACACCTTATTAACAGCAACACTATGTGGACAGTTCAGAAGAATTGCCAGCAAAGGGACATGGCTTATGACTAGTGTTGAGCAAAGTTATCAAAAATTTGATTTGGCTGCTTTGCCAAATTACTTTGTGACAAAGCGCATTTATTTGTATGCAGTGGGGCGCTCCCCGTCATTGAAGCCCTCAGATGCTGCATTCATTGCTGATTGTGGCATCTGAGATTAACATTGAGGGTTTTCAGGAGGTAATCCGGTAAAAAAAAAAAAAAAATCACCTTATCCATTTGATTGCATTGAGGCTGCCACGGCTATCCTGATTGATGGCACCTCGCAAAATCTCACATGGTGACATGATGACATCATCACGCTGGGCGACGTGGTAACATCATACATCACTACGTGCAACATTTTGGGCTGTATCTTCAATCAAGATGGTTGTGGCGGCTTCTTCGCATGCAGATGGATGAAGTGAGTATGTTTTTTTCCCCCCGCCATTTCAGGGAAAATTGATTCACTGAGCTACCATACAGATGCATTGTTGAAACTGATGGCTGATTCATTACCATGAAGCGCAAGGAAATTCAGCTTTCCGGCAAATCAAATATTTCCTGAAATTCGGATCAGAGTCAATTCGTTTTACTTTGATTCGCTCAACACTACTTTTGACATATAGCAAATGCCACAGAATAACAATTAGTAAGTGCCATATAGTCCTCTTACATACATACTGGTCAACAGTAGTCAGAAAGTGGCCAACCCCTTTAAACAAAATTCTTATAAGCTTGATCATACAAGAGTTTAGCTTAAAGAGGACCTGTCCCAACTCCTGACATGCCTCTTCTAATAGCGTCATACATTCCCCATGTAATAACAGATCTAGAGCATCTATTCTTATGGCTCTATGTTGTGCCATTCCTCTATTATTTCTACTAGAATTTATGAATTAATTGCTAGCAGTCTGCAGTAAAGGTACAGAGGGTTGGTAACAAGTTGGGGGTGTGACCTGCACAGTCTGATCTATCAAATTAGTGCAGCCATTGTCAGACTGTGCAGGTACAACCTCCCAACTGGGTACCACCCCTCTGTACTCTTACTGCAGACTGCTAGCAACTTATTCATAACTTCTAGTAGAAATAATAAAGGAATGGCACAACATAGAGCCATAAGAATAGATGCTCCAGAATTGTTATTACATGGGGAATTCATGAAGCTATTAAAACCGGCATGTCAGAAATGTTGATGTCACGGCCGCTGTTTCCAGCCGTGACCTTCCGTACTTTCGTGTGCTGCAGCTCCCCGCTGCAGCTTCGTCCCAGTGTGTGTGTATTTGGTCTTGTATGGGTTAACCACCGTGTGTCTTTCAGGAGTTAATCCTCTGTCTGCTACACCCATGGAATCTGTATTTAAGGCTGAGGTTTCCTCAGTTCTGGGTCAGCTCTCCTGGTGTGTGTTTGTCCTGTCCTGCTCCTGGTGTGTACTGTCTCCCATGCTGCTGACCCATGGGATCCATCTCCGTGTGTGCTCTGTAGGTTCGCCTACTTGTTCATTGTTGTCTATTGCTTTGTCTCCTGCTGTTGTCCACTGTTTGTTGTCTCAGGCTTTGCTGTCCGTACTCCTGTGTCTCTGCTTTTAGCTCGCCTGTTATGTTATGTCTTGCCTTGCTATGTTTCCTGTTCCCTCCGAAAGGGGGTCTGTCGTTCCTCGGAGGGGGAGCATTCGTCTCTGTCCATGTTCTGTGTTCAGCAAGCTCTTGCAGCTTCCTTGCTGCAGAGTGCTTGGGCAAGGCCACGCAGTTCCCACTGGTGGAGCAAGACCTTCTCTGTCCATTGCCACTCCTGTGTCCTTGCATGTACTCCTGCTCGTGTTCCCTCTGTATATGTCATGTTGCTCTGTACCGTCGGTACATTCTTGTACCAGTTGTCTCTCGCTCCTGTGGTCACTGTCTAGTTCACGCTCCAGAGTGGACCCTTTCAATTTCCTGCGGCAAAGCCTATCCCTACCATCTGGGGCCCTAGTGAACACCAGGAGTTGCTTAGTTACGCCCCTCTGGAGTATTACTAGACAGTGGCACAGTGGGGGTTCCTCCCACTGCATGGACGGTACGTAGAGCTTATGCTTGTTTTCCATTTGTACAATAAACACTGTTTAGACCGTACCTTTGTGTATTGTTTATTGTGAAACGACGCGGAGATCTTTCGCGGGACCTCCAACTCGTGACAGTTGACAGCTCCTCTATAAATGAGTGTTTATGAACTAAGGGCTAGTTCTCCGACTGATTCACTGAAAATAGTTTGCAGATGCAGTGAAACTGAAGATTGTAGAGGGAAAACTTAAACATTTTTAATAATGACCAATACATTTTTCCCCCAAGAAAAAAGACATACAATCACACACCCCTCCAAAGGTGTCCATAGACTTTAAATGGTTAAATGATAAGACTATGTATACTGCCACTAGACGAGCTAGTTGTATTCGGCTTTCCTAGTCAGCCTCCCCCTACTCGAGGCTGAAGGCAGACATGATTTAGTCACGTAATTCCACAGAGTATGATTGGAAGCAGAAGATTTGAAACTCTGCATCAGAAAATCATAGCTCAGAAAGAATTTAGGGTTATATAATAGTCCCATCTGGCCGGAGCTGATCCTCCAATGCAGATGTGAACTTTCCTGTCCTAGACCATATCTGTTACCAGGAGTCAGGGGCGTAACTACCTTAGCGACAGACCATGCGACTGCTATGGGGCCCAGGGCAGAGGGGGCCCAGTCTTAGTTGGGATCATCTGCTCTTCTACTGGAGGTGAAAACTTGGTCAGGACTTTACTCTCTAAAGGAACAACTTTTAGTAAATGAAGCATTAAAAGATGGCCCAAGGGTCATTGAAAAGGTTTTAGGCAGAAACCCTTCTGTCCTGTGTGGGGCCCTGGTTTGATCCTCATACGGGGGCCTTACTTCTCTATGCATGCCACTGCCAGCAGTATTGGCACCAACACTCTTGCTGAAAATCCCATGTTCATCCATGCATTCACTGCCTTTTGTAAGTGGTTATATAGGGAGAAAGCTCTGCAGGCCACACTCAGACATCTTACGTGACAGCTGAACCCTTTGAAGACCACAAGACTCTTCTATTCTGATTCTTTGCACTGGTCAGTATGACCAGAACAGAACAATTTTTCGTTATTTTACAATTACATTTTAGCATCTCTTTTTGGTACACTGTGTGAGATTGTATTACACTGCAGTGCAAGCGCTGATAGATGATAATCATCCATCTGCACACGTTTTATTACACAGGCCAATGCAAACTTTGAATGAGGGAGGAACGATTGCTACCACAATTGCTTCTCCCTAATTCTCTCCTATACATGATCGGCAGCAAATCCCATTCATCGGCTGACGGCTGCTCGATAATATGGGATAATTATCACGAACGAGCATTCGTATTTCCAATAATTGGCCTGTGCAGTCTAATAGGGTATACCTAATTGGGGGGGGGGGGGGGAGCGAGCTGAGGGAAGGAGCATGACAGAATTTTAAAGACCATCAAAAAAATATCCCTCCACCCCTCGGGCTCTGAACTAGGTATAACATATATAAATAAAAATAAATAAAAGCTAACAGGTCTGTTTTAATATTGAAAATTATCGGCTATACACAGGAAGGCTAATACATTTCTCATGAGTGGAGGTTCATCTACAGTACACCAGACGTGGAGGTACTACAACTGTAAATAGTTATGTCTTAGATTGTAATGCATTTTTGTTAGTTGATCTACCAGTAAAATGTGGATGAAAGAGGTTGGTAAGGAACAGACCTAGCCACCTTGTTCCTCCCCTTATGGTGGGAGAGGGCTGGTCCTGCTTCCTGCCAGTAGGGGGAGTTCCTGTGATACCAGAGAAGGGAGAGGAGGCACGCTGCTGAGCTCCTGCTCCTAAGAAAGATTCTCCAGAAAGAACAACCAAAATCTTTTCTTCAAGTAAATCCTTGAGAAGTCAGGCAGCAGAGTGACCAGCTGAGCCCTGCACTAAAAGACACTGCCATGAGGTAAGGGACTATAGCTAAGACACCCATCACCCAGAGGACTACTAGACCAGTACAATAAGAGTGATACATTGCAGCCATCCAACCTTCCTCCATAATCCTTACTGGTGCCAGATATTAGAAACTTGGAAATTGCTGTTATGGAACGCACCTGAAGTTACACTATGTAAAAAAGACTGTTCTACGTATGTTTAGATCTGGCCTTATTCTGTACAACTACATTTCAACTGCACCAATCTCCAGGTATCAACAGCCTGAGGGAGTACACTGTGACACAACAGTTCATCAGGACCACTGCCACTCCCTTTCGCTGCACAGGCTCCTCCGGTGCTTGCTGCACATCCGATTGCAAGAATGGGAGAATGGGGGTCTTTTGTCTCCTTTTGAAATGGAGCTGCCACTTTATTCAAAGTCTATGGCAATTTCCAAGTATGAGACTAGTACAGTACAGTGCTCAGCCATCTCCAGCAGTCCCACAGTGGTAAATGGAGGAGCATTTAACATGCTTGACTCTCTCTCCATTCAAATGGGGGCCACATGAACTTGGTTCTTTTCATTGGTGGCGCTCCCAACAGTCGGACCCCCAACGATTAGCCACTTATCCCCTATCCCATGGATACATGATTAGTTTAAATTTTATCACAACCCTTTTAAAGTAGTCCTCAAGAATACATGATGGATGGTACCCAGTACTCTTAGATTACTGACTGGTGGTTTAGTTGCTGGCAATTTTTAAGCTTTTTGTTCTTGCTGTAATTTAAATCAGTTCTCATACGTCCTGCTGAGCTTGTTTTTTTTTACAGAGCAGCCAGTCTGAACACTCAGAGCTTCAGAGTAAAGCATAGGTGAGGAACTGTAGACTACCTCAAACTCCAACATAATGTGCAGCTGACCTGAAGCCATTGATCATAGCTGTGGCCCATGGAGCAGACCTGCAGTGTAAAGCTGACCCTCTGTTAAGACAGGTGGATTTCAGACTATCATAATGCAGCTAAGCTGGAGTCAGTGATCATTGCTGTGTCATTGATCATTGCATATATATATACAAATACACATCTAGCATTTCCAAAACATTTTGTAGCTGACGTGTTTTATGAAGGGATAGTTTACACCTGATTTTCAATTTTTTTTGCTGAATCCAATCTATCTCAGTGTGCCAAAAACATAGCAATAATAATATAATGATCTCCCCCTGGCTCGTTCACAAGTGCTGATTAGAACTTAGAGGCCATAATATTGATATATAGGCATTTCAGCGTACAGAGCGCTGGCAAGCACATACACGGAGACTGGGTTGCTTGCTGGCCAACCTTTTATAAATTCTGATCATTCAAATTGTGGATTACACTGTGTACACTGGATGAGATCACAGACACTTTTCAAAAAGCAGAAGAATCCTCAATATCTCAGCAGACTAAAAGATTCCTGCACATTGATAAGGAACAAAAACCCCTTCGCCAAAGTTTGAGAAGGCTTTCATCATTGTGTTCTGGATGGTCGAACTTCAGATTGTTGTCAAGTGTTATACACTGGTCATGGAATTGTTGAGTCCCGTTGCCTGTTATGCTATGGGATCCAATGTTTGATACGGCGCTAGCTCTTCGTTATCCTGTACCTCCTCTTTCCTCATTCATAGCACTAGGCAGATTGGCCATGGCAGTTGTGTATGGAGCTGGATTAATGGAGGGCTGGCAGGGTGAGGAGGGGTTAGTTCTGTTGAAGCTGGATGAATGGATGGTCATGATAGATGGCCATAAGGGTTGGGGAAGGGTAGGTACAGCAAGTGGTTGATCCAAGGACCTCGCCAGTAGCAGCAGTAGTTTGCAAATTAGTGATAAGGACCCCCCTCCTGTACACCCTTGAACAAGTGATCCATATTAGCAGTCAGGGTGTTTATAGGTTTGTAGAAAATTGGCTGGAACCAGAGGTAGATATTACAAGGTAGATTTTTGCAGTCATAAGTTAATACTACAAGTTAAATTATGATTCCTTGAGGTCTCTGCCAAGAGTAGTAGACATATTTTCCGAGTCATTTCATAGAGGAGAAGCTGTCTTCTAATTTCATCCCTGCAGTAATAACGCTGTTCTAAAAGCCTCCTCCATCTCTCCTTCACAATCAGGAGCATACTCTGTCTAAAATGACCAAAATTGCTTATTTATCAAAATCACAGTAAGATAGCGTAAGAAATCCACCGATCGGCTCCCAGAATACAGAGCTCATAATCCTGTCATCTATTACAGTACTTGAGGTTATGACTGCAACGTACTTATCTGTCTGCCAAAATCTGGTCAGGATCCTTAAGCGCATATATTATCAGGCTTTACCCATCTTAAGGTTTAGAACAATGAATATAAATGTCGAAATAAGCAGATTATAGTAAAAAGCTGCTGATGTAAGGAAGCTGCATTCAACCAGTAATCCATATAGCGCAGGTAGCCATTATTTGAGAGATAGCAGTTGTTGTTTTTTTTTTGCATATTTCAAGAATCAATCTGAACAGTTCATTAACGTGTATCTCTAACCAAATACTTTGCTCTTCTCATTTCTCAAATTTTAATGAAGTCTCAACTTTACTGTCTAGGGCAGGGATGCTCAACCCGCGGCCCTCCAGCTGTTGCAAAACTACAACTCCCAGCATGCTCGGACAGCCTACAGCTATCGTCCAACAGCAGTGCATGGTGGGAGTTGTATTTTTACAAAAGCTGGGGGCCGCAGGTTCATCATCCCTGGTCTAGGGTGTGTTTGTCTATAATATGCTTACGGTTCCAATTCCTAACTACCAAATTTCACTTGCATATTGCACTATTCTATATGTTCAAGGATATAACTACTACAATACTGATCCCCTATACAAAAATGTAACTACTAGAATACCATCCCCTGTGTACAAGAATATACTGTAACTACTACAACACTGCTTTCTATGTACAAGAATATAACAACTATGGTACTTTTCTCAATTGTACAATATAACTACTATAATACCGCCTCTTGGGAGCAAGAATATCACTATATAATATTTTTTCCCATATACAGGAATATAACTACTTTAAATACTGCTCCCTATGTACAAGAATATAATTGCTATAATACTGCCACTACAGTTGTGTTCAAAATTATTTAACCCCAAATGCTGTAGAGGGTTTAAGGGAATTTAGTGTACATTTGTAATTGTGTTCAGAGTGAAATCTTGACTTTTTAAAGAACCAAATGCAACTACAATGACATCAATTGTTTCTGTAATACAGTATTAAATGTTTTTTTTTGTGATTTCTTCATTGACACAATTATTCAACCCCTTAACCACCTCAGCCCCCCTAGCTTAAACACCCTTAATGACCAGGCCACTTTTTACAATTCTGCACTATGACAAATGACATTTTTCACTTTCTGTTGTAAAATTTGTCAAAACAAACTACATTTCTATATAAATTTTCCGCAAAATTTATTGTTCTACATGTCATCAATAAAAAAAAAAATCAAATAAGTGTATATTTATTGGTTTGGGGAAAAGTTATAGCATTTACAAACTATGGTGCAAAAAAGTGAATTTCCGCATTTTGAAGCAGCTCTGACTTTCTGAGCACCTGTCATGTTTCTTCAGGTGCTAGAATTGTCAGGATAGTATAAATACCCCCCAAATGACACCATTTTAGAAAGAAGACACCCCAAAGTATTTGCGGAAGGGCATGGTGAGTTCATGTATCATTTAATTTTTTTTCACAAATTAGCGGAAAATGACACTTTCTGAGGAAAAAAAATAATAATAAAGTTTCCATTTCTGCTAACTTCTGGCAAAAAAATAATAATCTCTTACTATGCCCCTCAGTGAATACCTTGGGGTGTCTACTTTCTGAAATGGGGTCATTTGTGGGGTGTATTTACTGTTATGGCATTTTGGGTGGGGCTAAATTGTGAGCAGCCATGTAAAACCTAAAGGTACTCATTGGAATTTGGGCCCCTTTGCGCACCCAGGCTGCAAAAAAGTGTTACTCATGTGGTATCGCCGTACTCAGGAGAAGTAAGGCAATGTGTTTTGGGGTGTATTTTTACATATACCCATGTTGGGTGAGAGAAATATCTCTGTAAATTGTCAACTTTGTATAAAAATTAAAAGTTGTCGTTTACAGAGATATTTCTCACACAAAGTATGGGTATATATAAAAATACACCCAAAAACACATTTCCTACTTGTCCTGAGTACGGCGATATCACATAAGTGACACTTTTTTGCAGCCTGGGTGCGCAAAGGCCTAATTCCAATGAGTACCTTTAGGATTTCACAGGGCATTTTTACGCATTTGGATTCCAGACTTCTTCTCACGCTTTAGGGCCCTTAAAATGCCAGGACAGTATAAATACCCCACATGTGACCCCATTTTAGAAAGAAGACACCCCAAGGTATTCTGTGAGGGGTATGGTGAGTTCATGTAAAATTTTATTTTTTGTCACAAGTTAGTGGAATATGAGACTTTGTAAAAAACAAAACAAAAAAAACAAATATCAATTTCCGCTAACTTGTGCCAAAAAAAGAAAAATTCTGTGAACTCGACATGCCCCTCACGGAATACCTTGGGGTGTATTCTTTCCAAAATGGGGTCACATGTGGGGTATTTATACTGCCCTGGCATTTTAGGGGCCCTAAAGCGTGAGAATCCAAATGCGTAAAAATGCCCTGTGAAATCCTAAAGGTACTCATTGGTTTTAGGGCCCCTTTGCGCATCTTGGCTGAAAAAAAGTGTCACACATGTGGTATCGCCGTACTCAGGAGAAGTAGGGCAATGTGTTTTGGGGTGTATTTATACATATACCCATACTGTGTGTGAGAAATATCGCTGTAAACAACTTTTTAAAATTTTTTATACAAAGTTGTGAATCTACAGAGATATTTCTGTCACCCAGCATGGGTATATGTAAAAATACACCCCAAAACACATTGCCCTACTTCTCCTGAGTACGGCGATACCACATGAGTGACATTTTCTATTTAGTTCTGGCAATGTGCGGATCTGCAAAATGCAGAAAGCACATTGCCGGTATCCGTGTTTTGAGGATCCGCGGATCCATGGATTCACGGATCCGCAAAACACATATGGACGTCTGAATGGAGCCTTACAAGGGGTGTGATCAATGACAGGGGGGTGATCAGTGACAGGGGGTTATCAGGGAATCTAGATGGGGTGATCAAGGGGTTAACAAGGGGTTAAAAAGTGAGGGGGGGGGGGTTAGTGTAGTGTTTGGTGCAACTTTACATAGCTACCTGGTCCTCTGGTGGTCGATCCCAGCAAATGGGACCACCAGAGGACCAGGTAGCAGGTATATCAGACGCTGTTAACAAAACAGCGTCTGATATACTTGTTTGATGCAAATTATTTTGCATCTACAGCCTGCCAGCGATTGATCATCGCTGGCAGGCTGCAGTACAAGTTGTGAGACGCGCGGCACTGTGAACACGCGCAGGAAGTCTCGCGTTCACAGGAAGTCTCGCGTCTCGCGAGATGACGCGACGATGCGTCCACTCAGAACTACAGGACCGCCCGCTGGACGCATCCGTGCGTTAGGCGGTCCTGTAGTGGTTAAAGACTACCACTCTTAAGAACAGAGGTTCATTCAAGTGTTTTCGATCAGGTATTGAAAACACCTGTGGATGTCAAGGAGCAGCAATCAAGCATAATAAGCACCAATTAGGCAGATTTAAAATGACTGTGATACTCAGCTCCTTCTAGACATTTACTGGTGTGTTTACAGACATGGTGAAGTCAAGAGAATGGTCCAGGAAGACAAGAGAAGAGGTGATTTCTCTTCACAGGAAGGGCAATGGCTATAAGAAGATTGCAGAGATGTTAAACATACCAAGAGACACCATAGAAAGCATCATTCGCAAATTCAAGGCAAAGGGCACTGTTCAAACGCTACCTGGTCGTGGCACAAAGAAGATGCTGACTTCGACTGCTGTGCGCTACCTGAAGCGCAAAGTGGAGAAAAGTCCCCGTGTGACTACTGAGGAACTGAAAAAAGATTTGTCAGATGCGGGTACTGAAGTTTCAGCTCAGACAATAAGGCGCACACTGCGTAATAAAAGCCTCCATGCCAGAACTCCCAGGCGCACCCCCTTGCTGTCTCCAAAGAATACGAAGAGTCGACTGCAGTATGCCAAAAGTCATGTGGACAAACCACAAAAGTTTTGGGATAGTGTTCTGTGGACTGATGAAACAAAATTAGAACTGTTTAGGCCCATGGATCAACGCTATGTTTGGAGGAGGAAGAACAAGGCCTATGAAGAAAAGATCACCTTGCCTACTGTGAAGCATGGCGGGGGGTCAATCATGCTTTGGGGCTGTTTTGCTTCTACAGGTACAGGGAAGCTTCAGCGTGTGCAAGGTACCATGAATTCTCTTCAGTACCAGGAGATATTGGATGAAAATGTGATGCAGTCCGTCACAAACCTGAGGCTTGGGAGACGTTGGACCTTTCAACAGGACAATGATCCCAAGCATACCTCCAAGTCCACTAGAACATGGTTGCAGATTAAAGGCTGGAACATTTGGAAGTGGCAATCGCAGTCACCAGATTTAAATCCGATTGAGAACCTCTGGTGGGACTTAAAGAAAGCAGTTGCAGCGCGCAAGCCTAAGAATGTGACTGAACTGGAGGCTTTTGCCCATGAAGAATGGGCGAAAATACCCGTAGATCGCTGCAAGACACTTGTGTCAAGCTATGCTTCACGTTTAAAAGCTGTTATAACTGGAAAAGGATGTTGTACTAAGTACTAAGATTGAATGTCACTTGGGGGTTGAATAAAACTGATAATGATGTGAGCACAGAAAAGACATTTGTGGTTATTTCATTATAAATGTTATGTTATATTTGTCTGACTTACAAGGGCCTCTTTGATTTAATTGTAAACAAGATGACTGAAATGATCAAAATCAATGTCAAACTGGCCAAAACACTCAATTGCAGTGGGGGTTGAATAATTTTGAACACAACTGTAGGTACAAGAATATAACTACAATAATACTAATCCATATGTACAAGAATGTCACTACTGTAATACTGATCCCTAATTACAAAATATAACTACTATAATACTGCTTTCAAATGTACAAAAATATAACTGCTATAACACTGCCTCTTACAAGAATATACAGTAACTACTATAATGCTGCCTGCTATGTACAAAAATCTAACTACGGTACTATAATACTGTCCCTTATGTACAAGAATATATGTACTTTTACATCTACTATGATATTGCTGTCAAATATTTCACTTTCACTCTTTCAGATCATTGCTAGAACATGCTATGGAAATAATTTGCAGCCTAGCAGTGTATGTGGAATATGAATGACACATGGTGGATGTGTTCACAGCTGAACCACTGACCATCTTGTCACAGATGTCATCACGGAGACGTGAAAGAGGCCTATTATAATTACTATAATTCTGCCTCTTCTGAGACAAAATATAACTACAATACTGCGCCCTATGTATGAGAATGTAAGTACTATCATATTGCTCTCAAATGTACAATAATATAACTACTATAATACTGCTCCTTATGTACAAGAATATACGATAAGTACTATAATACTGCCTCCTATGTACAAGAATAAAACTACTATAATACTGCTCTTTACTGCATCCTATATAACTACTATAATACTGCTCCGAAATGTACAATAATATAATTTCTATATCTGCCTCTTATGAGAAAGAATATTCCTTCTCTAAGAGCTTACTCAAACAACTTTGAGCGACTTTCGATCCGCAAAAAACAGATCACGGAAAAACTGATAGCATCTGTGTGAGTTTAATTTTTTCCTCACTCCCATTAATAGAAATAGCTATTCAGATCCACAAAAACGGACCAGAATAGGACATGTAGTAAGTTTCTCGGAAAGGGCACATCAATGTGTTAAACAAACTGATGTGTGAATAATCCCACTGACTATTGGACTGTGCCCTGTCCTTTATAAAAATGGATGGTACAAGGAAGAAAAATGCAGTCGCGTGAATAAGCTCTAATATTGTTTCATTCCACCATCAGTTTTCCTCTGATCCCTCTACTTGGCTCGATAACCACTGCCAATTGGAACTTGGCACCAGAACTTTTTAAATCAGCCTTCAGTACACAGGTCTTTTCAGGTTTTGCTTTAATTGAACAAATTACAAACTGAAGAGTCTACAGTCTGTTCATTATAAAAACAATATTGGTTTTCCCAGTAAAGATTTAGAGCAGAGCCACGATTGTGCTTTATAAGAACGAGTCTGGATCATCAGTCAATGTTAGGATGTTATATCCATGCATCTTCTTCATGATTTTTCCAAAAAGTTTCTAGCAAAATGTCCCGCTTGGCCAATCTTTGTTCTTGGCATCCTGTCTTATCTCCATCTCTCATGTTAAGCCTGGTACTCTATAAATGTGCCAATAGAAAAAAAAGTCCTGAACCATCTGCTTAGAAAATTACCATTGCACATAAGAAATGTAGTTTTAGGCAATCCTCATAGCAATATTAGACTCTGGTGAGCATTTGCCCCTAAAATGTAACATTTCCAGTAAGTATAAGCTGTTACTGTGGTCGTTCTGTTTGGTCTTTATGAGTAATTGCAATGATGTACATACTGAAGATGATAGGGGGACACCGTAGCAAAGATTATGGTGTTAGATTATGCCAGCCAGGACTGGAGGCCCTGGTGGTTGCTTTCCCATCTACTTTTTTTCCACAACCCTTGGGACAATTCTTTACCCCCTTATTTAGCAGGAGTGTGTAGTTCCTCTGGGGAGGGCAGTCCTGCACAGCTTATCGCCACCCAATAGCAAGGAGTTTGTGGAAAAACAAGGGATAGACCCTCTCTGTCCATGAACCCAAGGCTGTATGGTCTGGCTCTTTGCTATGTAGACCCTTGGGCAAGCATATCAACTAAATAATTTACGCGGAACAAGAAAAATGCCCAACATATTACATTGAATGAAGGATTTCTCACGGTAAAAGGTGTTTCCGGATAGTCATATCATGCTAAAATGTTATAGAAATTTTGTTATATCCTTTGTGTTCAGTCTTTCATCATTTTTAGGATCTCTGATTGCGTTGCTGACAGGAGCCATACTAACATCACATAGATGGAGGTCTGACTCTCAGTACCCCCACGATCGGCTGTGCTGTGTCCTCAGTGAGTGCTGTGTCCTCTTGTTTATGAGACATGATGTCATTTATTTTGTGTCAGCTATGCATGGTGCTTCAGTTTACTATAACATTAACCCATTCAAGTGAATGGGTCAGAGCTATATGTAGCACCACAGCTACTAGAGAATATTCAGCTGATCATCAGGAGTGCTGGGAGTTGGCGCCTCACCAGTCCCACAGAAACCCTTTAACACACAAATGGAAAGTTTAAAGAGGCAGATCAATTCATCAGTAACAACTGTGAAAGTCACAAAGTAGTCGGACTGATTGGCATAATAATTTGAACTAGAATGTGCAATAAAATTATGTTTGGTGTATGGGGACTTTAAAAGAAGATGAAACAACTAATACTGAGAAATATATAGAAATATAAGTCTTTATGTGTCTGAAGAAATCGTCCATGTCCTCCGTCCTCCTCACTGTCCTGAATCTGGCATTTAGATAAATGGCTGAGGCATTGGCCTCCCTCCTCTTCCCCTTCTGCAGTAGGACATAATTGTTATATTGTTAAGCTCGCCCGTAGGCTAAGTCCTGCCTCATTGAGCCAGTCAACAGCAAACAATGAAAACAGTAACCCTGTGTTCAGTGAATGACTTCTACAAGACAGATTGTTTTAGATAATGCAGAGAGACAAACAGTGAGGGCAACTGTGTTTCTTGTGTAGCTTTAAGAAAAACTGGTGATAAGTAATATGGCCATTATTACAACTCCCACAGGGCTTGTAACCCAGACCCTGAATGGTAAATCAACCTAGTTATTGAGGAGAATTCCAGATCTGGAGTCCCCAAATCACTCTATAAAAAGGAAGACTTGCCTTGAGGACTCAGGGGAGCTTGTTGGGAATGGTGTCACTCTGGACTTCCTTGAGATCACCAAAGGACATGAATAGACCATATAGTCCATTTCCATCTATACCTTAGAAAAGTCTAATAAGTTATTTGAGAATCATCTTATAAGAAACATACCCTAGTGGTAAGTGGTTGGCTCCCCCAATCACCTTCAAATGGGTTTGTTTTCTGGACCTTGTAAGCCATTATTGGGGGCCATGTGTCCATAATACGTGGAATTCGGATACTATATTTATTTGTTATTTTGTTTTATGGGGAAAATGCTCTTTACTCTAACCTACAAACTATCCAAGTCATAGCTGTATTATTTTTGTAAAATGAAGGTATTGTGCAAGATTAATAATACAAAAGTCAATACTTGTAACCATGTAACAATTGGCTCTAGGAATTAGTAAATTGGCTCTAGGAATTAGTTATGCAGGATTTGTCCATGTTGTTGGGTGTTAGGACCCGGCCATTACAATTATGGATGAAATTTAATACTGAAATCCCTTCCAGAGGGTGGAAAAGTCCACACTGGGTGAATTCAAAATAGCATTTGGGACATGTGTTGAACTGGAAAGATTTCTATTTGAGTCCCATAATAGATGACGAATAAAATCATTTTCTAGACCTTTCGTAGTAAATAAGGCCACAAATGCTGAATCTGCATTAAAAAAATGGAGGGCCAGACCATGTTCTTGCCCCCAGCTTCTGCATTGCAGTGACTCCATGTCTGCTGTTGTATGCATCATCTAAGTAAAGAAAAGAGAAAAAATAAAAATAAAGTGCTTCTGTAGTAAAAGAAAACACACAGTGTGTTGTTGCTTCTGTTTGCACTTTACAATACTCGCCAAAAATTTTTGTACAAAAAATTTCTAGAAAAAGGTTTGCCCTATGGAGGGGTCCCATTGAGAATTGGGATAGTTAACCCTGTTTTGAGCAAGATGATGTAAACAAGGACACTCCCAACAGAGCAAAGAATGACCACCAGAGTTGCTTTAAGGAAAGAAGTTCTGCTCCTGACGAAAGTACTAGGCGCCATGACAGCCAGTAGGGCCGTGCTCACAGCTAAAGTGTACACTATGGAGATGCCAGTGTTTAAAGCCACAATCTTTCCAAACTTGGCAAAAGGGGCGATAATGCAAAAGAAGAGAGGAATGGTGGCTATGACAGTTGTAATCGCACTGGACACGATGGCAACACCAACGTGGCGGACGGCTTCTGTCACTCTCCATTGACGACATGCCAACTGATCCTAAAAAGAGAAACATGCAAGACAGACAGTGAATTCCACATGGCTTTATTAGGGAGTATTAAAAAAAACAGGGGGGGGGGGGTCAAGTATGGGGGTCATGTAGTATCAATAACAAGTCTAAAAATGAACAGTGTGTTCTAAACTGCCATGACACAAAATGTGTTACAAAATGCAAATCCTGTCATAAAAGTGTAATGACACAAACATATGCAGGGCAAGATAGCAGCAGCTTTACTGGAAGGGGGGGGGGGAGTCATAAAACTGCCTGCAATTCACTGAGCTTACGAATATTCTATCTGAACCGTTTACAGGCCATCACACGTGACCAGTGAATAAATTAGACATCACTCGGGTACATGTAATGCCTTGTTTTGAATTTCTGGACACTAATGACTTGTAATGCTGTGATGGACATAACAATCCTGACCCATTTACGGTAAATGACAGGAATGTAAATTTCCTGAACACTTGGTATAATGCAGCGAGACCAGCTCACACTGAGGCTTTGATCTGCTTAAAGTCTGAAGCTGCAGTGTGGCAGGCAGGCTGTAAAATATCAGAATAAAAAGGATTTTTAGAGATTGGCTGGAGGTCTTTTAGTGTGTATAAGGCAAAATAATGGAGTTTGTGATACGAGTTCTCTTTGAATGGCTAATGAATAATCAATGTATGTGGACATTGTTTAATGGATACCATTTAACAATAATTTTCATGAAGTCTGTTTTCCTTTCTATGAAAGTGCAGGAGCAATCTAAAATTATACTCCTTGATAAGTACATGCTATATCATATTTTTCTGCCTAACATATGATGACAAGTAATATTTGATGTTTATACATCTATGGTTATCTGAAGTGCCTGTAACTAGAAGGGTCATCATCACCATATTATTGACATTTTACACAGATTACAGTGGGGCTTGATCGAACTGGGGCAGAGCTTGACCCCATCACGGTTCCTCATCTAATCATCCAAGCAGTAAATGAGCTAGAAAATAACATCTAACTGATCTATGGTAAAAATGTTTAGGTATGAACTCTTCCCATTATGTCATCCATTGAGGCCATTTAGTCTTCTATACAAAAATAGCATTATTTGGTTGGTTTGGGGTTATATTACCAGCACTTTAGAAGTTTAGAGTATCCCATGACAGTTGTTGGCAGGAAGATCTACCTTGACATTAAGAGACCTCTCTTCAAATTTGGTAGATATTATTGGACTTTAAGGCTGCCCATACACTTAAAATATACATCTGCTGGCCAAATGCTCATCTAAACATACATATGTTCTCAATGAGAGGGAAATAAACCAATGTAAGCCTCCTCTAGCAGCAGCTTATCTCCCTTACATCACCCATGATGAAATCCATCAAGACGGATCTTTCTTTCTCCTCAATCTGCTGTCAGTGAAGAGTAGGGGGAACACCATACATACAGATAGTCAACTAGTCCTACCAAAATTAAAGGTTCAGCCAACTATTATTGCATTTGTGCATTTTAAGAAGAAATGGAGCAAAAATGTGAGTTTGGCGATCAACTACATATGCCATAAATACATTCTGGCTAAAGATTGTGCTTACTTCCATGAGATGAAGAGGAAGATTTTCTCCTGCCAGAAGATATCCTTCCACCAAATGGACACAATAGTCCACCGAAGAGCCAACAAGTATTGATAGAGAAATGGCCTCTACGGCGCCCATCTCCCATCCCAGCCAGTACATTATTGTCACCACTAGACACACAACACCTACAACATAACAGAAGAGAAGATCTGGTTACTCCATTGCTTGTTTGCTGTACATGTTGTACAATGGTCCATTGGCATGCAAAGGCTCTCCCTGTTCTCTTCTCCCTATCCTTTCTCCTTGGCTTTAAATCTTTGGTATTTTACACTTGGTGTCTTCTGTGATGAGTCACGATTGTTCCAGATAATTAGCCTATGTAAAGGTATCAAAGATCACCTGATGAATAGGCTAAACACTCATTCATCAGATGAAACAATCTTTTATCTGGACAACTAAATCATCATTTCTGGGCAGCAGATTGTGCTGTGTAAACAACACCCTGCAGCCCAGAAACAACAAATGTGTATGGGGATGAACAATGGCAGTAGTGATTGCTCATCCCCATACAGTGGAGGGGATTGCTGCATGTACTGATGAGCAGGCAGTTGTCGGGAAGGAACGCTTCCTTTCCTAATAATCGCCTGCTCCACTGGGCTGTGTAAACCAGCCTTTGAGATAGAAATGTTCATATGACAGCTCACTGCAACCTAACTCCCCCTCTGGGCATTATCATTCATTTCTTTAAAGGACACCCCTAGGAGAGCACAACTAGAAATAATGCTAAGATGGGCACCTAAAAAATAAAGTAGAGCACAGCTATGAGGTTGAAATGTCCACACAACAACCCACATGCACATTATGATTTAGAGACAGCACAAAAATTAAAAAAGGTACAGTAACAGGGGAGCCTGTGGCACTACTCAACAATTAATGATGAACATGCAACATTATGCTGTAAATGACAAATTAAATTTTGCTTCACCTGTATATTACCGGTTATAAAACTGTTTTATGATTCCCTCCTTCCCCTTTTTCATCTCGTACCTGTTTGCAGCCAAAAGAGCCGTACCAATACTCCTAATGAATATGATGCTGCGCTCCAGTGACTGCTAAACAGACCTGATGTCACACAACTCCTCATTGTATCTGCAGATCATCGGGTTGTAATAGACCATGAAACATTGACGGTACAAGAAAAAGGTGCAGTAATGGAATGGAAGTACGAAAGTGGCTGGACGTGCGAGTTTTATTATAGACAACTAGCAGAAGGACCCGGCTGTGCACGGGTATATTTCCTCTATTTCACTTAATGTTTGTGTGCGTCATTAAAAGATATCCCCAATAACAGTGAACTCCACAGCCCCCCTCACCCCTTAACACTGACCCCCTCCACAGAAGCCCATCATCTTAACTTTGACCTTCACAGCAGGCCGCCCCTTTAACAGTGAGTTTTACCCCACTCCCTTGACAGTGACCTCCTCAGGGGCCCGCCCCCTTAAAAGTGACCTCTATAGCAAACCGCCCCTTAAAACTGAACTTAATAGGGGACCAACCCCTTATCTGTGTCCTCCACTGTTCCCTGCCCCCTTAACAGAGACCTCCATAGCACCCGTTCCTTTAAAAGTGACCTCCACAGTGCTCGTCCCTTTAACAGTGACCACCACAGTGCTCGTCTCTTTAACAGTGACCTCCACAGTGAGCGCCCCTTTAACAGTGACCTCCACAGTGCCCGCCCCTTTAACAATGTGACCTCCACAGTGCCCGCCCCTTTAACAGTGAGCTCCACAGCAGCTGTCCCTTAAATAGTGGCCCCTTCCCCCTTAACAGTGAACTTCACAGTGTTCGCCCCTTTAACAGTGACCTCCACAGCTGCCTGCCCCTTTAATAGTGGCACTTGCCCCATTAACAGTGACCTCCACAGCAGCTGCCCCTTTAATAGTGGCCCCTGCCCCATTACCAATGACCTCCACAGCAGCCTGCCCCTTTAATAGTGGCACCTGCCAACTTAACAGTGTCCTCCACAGCGCCCTGCCCCTTTAATAGTGGCCCCTGCCCTCTTAACAGTGGCCCTTACAGTGCCCGCCCCTTTAACAGTGACCTCCACAGCAGCCTGCCCCTTTAATAGTGGCACCTGCCAACATAACAGTGTCCTCCACAGTGCCCTGCCCCTTTAATAGTGGCCCCTGCCCCCTTAACAGTGACCTCCACAGTGCCAGCCGCTTTAACAGTGACCTCCACAGTGCCCGCCCCTTTAACAGTGACCTCCACAGCACCCTGCCCCTATGAGGCTAGGGCTACATGACATGTGTCGGTGACATTTTGTCGTACCAATGTCGTGCAACAATTTTATTAACGATAGGCTATGGTGTCACACTTTGACATGCTGCGACTGTGACATGACAGTCGCAAAAAATCCATCCAAGATGGATGCATGTAGCAGTGTAGTTGTGCTCTATGTGTCGTGCAGCCCTAGCCTAAAGCTGACCTACAGCAGTGAAGAAAAATGGCTGGATTGTTATGGAAACCTGGAGTAAAGTGTGTATGTGGAGACTAAGGGTCTGCGAGCTTCTATTGGCTGATAAGGGACATGTGACCGTGTGTATGGCAGTTGGGATATGAAGAGAAAGACTTGCAGGCTTGTATTGGCTAATGCAGGTCATATTTTGGGAATATCTCAGGAACGGTGCGTCCTAGAGAGCTGTGACCAGAGCTCGAGTCCAGGGGGAACGGCGTTCCTGCACTTTTTTCACAGCAGGAACGCCGTTCCCTTTCAGGGCAAAATGACCAGGAAGCGGTGAAGACTTTGTACTCACTGTTTCCTGGTTCTCGGCTGTCGGCTGTCAGGGCTGCGCACAGGCATGAGGCGCTTTGTGACCTCAAGCTGTGCACAGCCTTCACAGCACAGCCGAGAACCAGGAAGAGAGGGGCAGCGGCGTCCAGGAGCAGGAGAGGGTAAGTGTTTTTTTTGTTTTATATTTTATGGCTGGTGAGAGGCACTGACTGGGAGCTAATGGAGGGGGCACTGGGGGCTGTTGAGAGACACTGGGGGCTGATGGAGGGGGCACTGGTGGCTGATGGAGGGGTCACTGGGGGCTAATGGAGGGGGCACTGGGGGCTGATGAAGGGGGCACTGGGGCGGATGAAGGGGGCACTGGGGGCGGATGGAGGGGGCACTGGGGGCGGATGGAGGGGGCACTGGGGGCGGATGGAGGGGGCACTGGGGGCTGATTGAGGGGTCACTGGGGGCTGATTGAGGGGTCACTGGGGGCTGGTGGAGAGGCACTTGGGGCTGGTGGAGAGGCACTGGGGGCTGGTGGAGAGGCACTGGGGGCTGGTGGGGAGGCACTGGGGGCTGGTGGAGAGGCACTGGGGACTGGTGGAGAGGCACTGGGGGCTGATGGGGCTGGTGGAGAGGCACTGGGGGCTGGTGGAGAGGTCTTATCTGAGGTCTGATTGGGGGTCATTCATATTGGGGTCTGAGCTGAGGTGTGATCTGAGGTCTTATTGGGGTCTTATTAACATTGGGCATCTTATTGGGGCTGTTAGCTCAGGTCTGATTAACATTAGGGGTCTGATTCGTGGTCTGACCTAAGGTGTAATAAAAAATATTTTTTTCTTATTGTCCCCCTCTAAAACCTAGGTGCATCTTATAGGGCGAAAAATATGGTGCTTGCTCCTCCTCCTGACCTCCCCTGCCCTTTGCGTACGCCACTTGGGTGAGTTCCCACACTTTTTTTCCCAGGACTTGACCCCTGGGTGTGACCCCCACAAGATTTCTTTCCAGGTAGCAAAGGATGTGTATACTAAGTTTCGTTGAAATTGATGGTTGTGTTTTTGAGTGATCGCGGAACATACATACATACATACATACACACACACATATATACAGTTGTGTTCAAAATAATAGCAGTGTGTTTAAAAAAGTGAATAAAGTGCAAAATCCTAGCTTTTATTTCCAGACACAAAAATACATTGGGAATACTACACATTCAATTCCAAATCAAAACATGAAAATTGAAGAAAAGTGATTATTAAACTGTTCAAAAAAATAGCTGTGTTTGGATTCTTCTTTACAAAGATTTTGCTTTCCTTTAAATCACTAAACTAATATTTAGTTGCATAACCACTGTTTCTGAGAACTGCTGTACATCTGTGTTGCACGGAGTCAACCAACTTCTGGCACCTGTGAACAGGTATTCCAGCCCAGGATGATTGGACTACATTCCACAGTTCTTCTCTATTTCTTGGATTTGCCTCAGAAACTGCATTTTTGATGTCACCCCACAAGTTTTCTATTGGATTAAGATCCGGGGATTGGGCTGACCACTCCATAACGTCAATCTTGTTGGTCTGGAACCAAGATGTTGCACGTTTACTGGCGTGTTTGGAGTTGTTGTCTTGTTGGAACACCCATTTCAAGGGCATTTCCTCTTCAGCATAAGGCAGCATGACCTTTTCAAGTATTCTGATGTATTCAAACTGAACCATGATTCCTGGTGTGCGATAAATAGGCCAAACACCGTAGTATGAGAAACATCCCCATATCATGATGCTTGCGCCAGCATGCCTTACTGTGTACTGTGGCTTGAATTCAGTGTTTGGGGGTCGTCTGACAAATTATCTTCGTCCACTAGACCAAAAAAGAACGATCTTACTTTCATCAGTCCACAAAATGTTGCACCCTTTCTCTTTAGGCCAGTCAATGTGTAAAATTGTAACCTCTCAGCACGTTTTTTTCAACAGTGGGACTTTGCGGGGGCTTCTTGCAGATAGCTTGGCTTCACATAGGCGTCTAATTGTAACAGTACTCACAGGTAACTTTAGGTAACCTTCTTTGATCTTCCTGGAGGTGATTGTTGGCTGAGTCCTTGCCATTTTGGCTACTTTTCTATCCGGTCGAATGGTAGTTTTTCGCTTTTTTCCAGGTCTTTCAGGTTTTGGTTGCCATTTTAAAGCATTTGCAATCATTTTAGATGAGCAGCCTATCATTTTCTGCACTTCTTTATATGTTTTCCTCTCTCCAATCAACTTTTTAATCAAGGTACGCTATTCCTCTGAACAATGTCTGGAACGAGCCATTTTCCTCAGAATTTCAGAGAGAAATGCACTGGAACCAGCATGTACAACATTTACTGCCTTCCGTCCTTAAATAAGGACAATAATTGTCACCTGTTTTTTAAAGAATGAATGACCTCACTAATTGAACTCCACCCTGCTATTATTTTGAACATGCCCCTTTGAATTAATGATTCAATTATACAGAATCAGCAGCATGCATGTCATGACTGTTGAGTCTGTTGGATTTCCATTACTCTACTACACCTGCTAGTGAATTATCTGCCATGTAGAAATATCATTTCTACCAAAAAAAATGATTGATCAGGTTAGTGATTAGTGTTGATCACGAATTTTCGAATCGCGAATTTTAATCGCGAATATTTAGAATATCGCAATATATATTCGCAATTGTGAATATTCTTGATTGTGAAAATTTGCATAAAAAAGTTGCATCTATTTGCATAAAAATTTGCATAAACTGGCATTTAAAAGATACCTTTTAAATACCAGTTTATACAAATCTTTATACAAATTTATGCAAATTTTTATGCAAATGTATGCGATTTTTTTGTGCAAATTTTCGCAATCAAGAAAATAATGACTGGAGATTACGAATTTGTGAATTTTCGAATATATGGCGAATAATCGCCCAAATATTCGTGAAATATTGCGAATTCGAATATTGCCCCTGCTGCTCATCATAGTGATGTCTTACTGCTATTATTTTGAACACAACTGTTCATACATATATACATATGTACGACCTTCTTTACATATATAGATGGCTGGACGTGCAAGGTTTATTATAGACAATGGATGGACGTGCAAGATTTATTGTAGACAATGGCTGGACGTGCGAGATTTATTGTAGACAATGGCTGGACATGCAAGGTATAGACAATGGCTGGACCTGGACGTGTGAGGTTTATTGTAGACAATTACTGGACCTGGACGTGTGAGGTTTATTGTATACAATGACTGGACATGAAAGGTTTATTGTAGACAATGGCTGGATGTGCAAGGTTTATTGTAGACAATGGCTGGACGTGCGAGGTTTATTGTAGACAATGGCTGGACGTGCGAGGTTTATTGTAAACAATGGCTGGACGTGTGAGCTTTATTGTAGACAATGGCTGGACGTGCGAGGTTTATTGTAGACAATGGCTGGACCTGGATGTGCGAGGTTTATTGTAGACAATGGCTGGGCGTGTGAGATTTATAGTAAACAATGGCTGGACCTGGACATGCAAGGTTTATTGTAGACAATGGCTGGACGTGTGAGATTTATTGTAGACAATGGCTGGACGTGCAAGGTATAGACAATGGCTGGACCTGGACGTGTGAGGTTTATTGTAGACAATGACTGGACATGAAAGATTTATTGTAGACAATGGCTGGACGTGCGAGGTTTATTGTAGACAATGGCTGGACGTGCAAGTTTAATTGTATACAATGACTGGACATGCAAGGTTTATTGTAGACAATGGCTGGATGTGCGAGGTTTATTGTAGACAATGGCTGGAAGTGCGAGGTTTATTGTAGACAATGGCTGGACGTGTGAGGTTTATTGTAGACAATGGCTGGACATGTGAGGTTTATTGTAGACAATGGCTGGGCGTGTGAGATTTATTGTAAACAATGGCTGGACCTGGACATGCAAGGTTTATTGTAGAAAATGACTGTATGTGCAAGGTTTATTATAGACAATGGCTGGACGTGCAAGGTTTATTATAGATAATGGCTGGACATGCAAGGTTTATTGTAGAAAATGACTGGATGTGTGAGGTTTATTATAGACAATGACTGGGTACAACAAGATTTATTATAGACAATGGCTGGACGTGCAAGGTTTATTGTAGACAATGGCTGGACGTGCAAAGTTTATTGTAGACAATGGCTGGATGTGCAAGGTTTATTGTAGACAATGGCTGGATGTGCGAGGTTTATTGTAGACAATGGCTGGACGTGCAAGGTTTATTGTAAACAATGGCTGGATGTGCAAGGTTTATTGTAGACAATGGCTGGACATGCAAGGATTATTGTAGACAATGGCTGGACATGCAAGATTTATTAAAGACAATGGCTGGACGTGCAAGGTTTATTGTAGACAATGGCTGGACGTGCAAGGTTTATTGTAAACAATGGCTGGACATATGAGCTTTATTGTAGACAATGGCTGGACTTGCGAGGTTTATTGTAGACAATGGCTGGACGTGCGAGGTTTATTGTATACAATGGCTGGATGTGCAAGGTTTATTGTAGACAATGACTGGACGTGCAAGGTTTATTGTAGACAATGGCTGGGCGTGTGAGATTTATTGTAAACAATGGCTGGACGTGCAAGGTTTATTGTAGACAATGGCTGGACGTGCGAGGTTTATTGTAGACAATGGCTGGACGTGCGAGGTTTATTGTAGACAATGGCTGGACGTGCAAGGTTTATTGTAGACAATGGCTGGACGTGCAAGGTTTATTGTAGACAATGGCTGGACGTGTGAGATTTATTGTAGACAATGGCTGGACCTGGACGTGCAAGGTTTATTGTAGACAATGGCTGGACGTGTGAGATTTATTGTAGACAATGGCTGGACGTGCAAGGTTTATTGTAGACAATGGCTGGACGTGTAAGGTTTATTATAGACAATGGCTGGACGTGCAAGGTTTATTGTAGACAATGGCTGGACGTGCAAGGTTTATTGTAGACAATGGCTGGATGTGCAAGGTTTATTATAGACAATGTCTGGACGTGCAAGGTTTATTGTAGACAATGGCTGGACGTGCAAAGTTTATTGTAGACAATGGCTGGATGTGCAAGGTTTATTGTAGACAATGGCTAGATGTGCAAGGTTTATTGTAGACAATGGCTGGATGTGCAAAGTTTATTGTAGACAATGGCTGGACGTGCAAAGTTTATTGTAGACAATGGCTGGACGTGCAAGGTTTATTGTAAACAATGGCTGGATGTGCAAGGTTTATTGTAGACAATGGCTGGACGTGCAAGGATTATTGTAGACAATGGCTGGACATGCAATATTTATTAAAGACAATGGCTGGACGTGCAAGGTTTATTGTAGACAATGGCTGGACATGCAAGGTTTATTGTAGTCAATGGCTGGATGTGCAAGGTTTATTGTAGACAATGGCTGGACGTGCGAGGTTTATTGTAGACAATGGCTGGACGTGCGAGGTTTATTGTATACAATGGCTGGATGTGCAAGGTTTATTGTAGACAATGGCTGGACAGGCAAGGTTTATTGTAGACAATGGCTGGGCATGTGAGATTTATTGTAAACAATGGCTGGACCTGGACATGCAAGGTTTATTGTATACAATGGCTGGACGTGTGAGATTTATTGTAGACAATGGCTGGACATGCAAGGTTTATTGTATACAATGGCTGGACGTGCGAGGTTTATTGTATACAATGGCTGGATGTGCAAGGTTTATTGTAGACAATGGCTGGACAGGCAAGGTTTATTGTAGACAATGGCTGGGCGTGTGAGATTTATTGTAAACAATGGCTGGATGTGCAAGGTTTATTGTAGACAATGGCTGGACGGCAAGGTTTATTGTAGACAATGGCTGGACGTGAGATTTATTGTCAATGGCTGATGTATTGTATACAATGGCTGGACGTGTGAGATTTATTGTAGACAATGGCTGGACGTGCAAGGATTATTGAAGACAATGGGTGGACGTGTGAGTTTATAAAAGACAATGGCTGGACGTGCAAGGTTTATTGTAGACAATGGCCGGACATGCAAGGTTTATTGTAGACAATGGCTGGATGTGCAAGGTTTATTGTAGACAATGGCTGGACGTGTGAGGTTTATTGTAGACAATGGCTGGACGTGCGAGGTTTATTGTATACAATGGCTGGATGTGCAAGGTTTATTGTAGAAAATGGCTGGACGTGCGAGGTTTATTGTAGACAATGGCTGGACGTGCAAGGTTTATTGTAGACAATGGCTGGACGTGCGAGTTTTACTGTAGACAATGGCTGGGCGTGTGAGATTTATTGTAAACAATGGATGGACCTGGACATGCAAGGTTTATTGTAGACAATGGCTGGACGTGTGAGATTTATTGTAGACAATGGCTGGACGTGCAAGTTATAGACAATGGCTGGACCTGGACGTGTGAGATTTATTGTAGACAATGACTGGACCTGGACGTGTCAGGTTTATTGTAGACAATGACTGGTCCTGGACGTGTGATGTTTATTGTAGACAATGACTGGACATGCAAGGTTTATTGTAGACAATGGCTGGACGTGCGAGGTTTATTGTAGACAATGGCTGGACGTGCAAGGTATAGACAATGGCTGGACATGCAAGGTTTATTGTAGACAATGGCTGGATGTGCAAGGTTTATTGTAGACAATGGCTGGACGTGCAAGGTTTATTGTAGACAATGGCTGGATGTGCAAGGATTATTGTAGACAATGGCTGGACATGCAAGATTTATTAAAGACAATTGGCTGGACGTGCAAGGTTTATTGTAGACAATGGCTGGACATGCAAGGTTTATTGTAGACAATGGCTGGATGTGCAAGGTTTATTGTAGACAATGGCTGGACGTGCGAGGTTTATTGTAGACAATGGCTGGACGTGCGAGGTTTATTGTATACAATGGCTGGATGTGCAAGGTTTATTGTAGACAATGGCTGGACATGCAAGGTTTATTGTAGACATTGGCTGGATGTGTGAGATTTATTGTAGACAATGGCTGGACGTGCAATGATTATTGAAGACAATGGGTGGACGTTTGAGATTTATTAAAGACAATGGCTGGACGTGCAAGGTTTATTGCAGACAATGGCTGGACATGCAAGGTTTATTGTAGACAATGGCTGGATGTGCAAGGTTTATTGTAGACAATGGCTGGACATGTGAGATTTATTGTAGACAATGGCTGGACATGTGAGATTTATTGTAGACAATGGCTGGCTGTGCAAGGTATAGACAATGGCTGGACCTGGACGTGTGAGATTTATTGTAGACAATGACTGGACCTGGACGTGTGAGGTTTATTGTAAACAATGACTGGACCTGGACGTGTGATGTTTATTGTAGACAATGACTGGACATGCAAGGTTTATTGTAGACATTGGCTGGACGTGCGAGGTTTATTGTAGACAATGGCTGGATGTGCAAGGTATAGACAATGGCTGGACCTGGACGTGTGAGGTTTATTGTAGACAATGACTGGACCTGGACGTGTGATGTTTATTGTAGATAATGGCTGGACGTGCGAGGTTTATTGTATACAATGACTGGACATGCAAGGTTTATTGTAGACAATGGCTGGATGTGCGAGGTTTATTGTAGATAATAGCTGGACGTGCAAGGTTTATTGTAAACAATGGCTGGATGTGTGAGATTTATTGTAGACAATGGCTGGACCTGGACGTGCGAGGTTTATTGTAGACAATGGCTGGGCATGTGAGATTTATGGTAAACAATGGCTGGACCTGGACATGCAAGGTTTATCATAGAAAATGACTGTATGTGCGAGGTTTATTATAGACAATGACTGGGTACAACAAGATTTATTATAGACAATGGCTGGACGTGCAAGGTTTATTGTAGACAATGGCTGGACGTGCAAGGTTTATTGTAGACAATGGCTGGACAAGCAAGGTTTATTGTAGACAATGGCTGGATGTGCAAGGTTTATTATAGACAATGGCTGGACGTGCGAGGTTTATTGTAGACAATGGCTGGACGTGCAAGGTATAGACAATGGCTGGGGATGCAAGGTTTATTGTAGACAATGGCTGGATGTGCAAGGTTTATTGTAGACAATGGCTGGATGTGCGAGGTTTATTGTAGACAATGGCTGGACGTGCAAGGTTTATTGTAGACAATGGCTGGACGTGCAAGGATTATTGTAGACAATGGCTGGATTGCAAGGTTTATTGTAGACAATGGCTGGACGTGCGAGGTTTATTGTAGACAATGGCTGGACGTGCAAGGATTATTATAGAGAATGACTGGGTACATCAAGATTTATTATAGACAATGGCTGGGTACAACAAGGTTTATTATAAATAATGCAGGTAAACCACATAATAGAAATCACTGCTCATACCTAATATTGTAAGCAGCACTGGGATCAGGAGCAGGACATGCGTAGTGAAGATAGCCACAGCAGTCACACAGATGGCTAGGGACAGGATGAGACCATACAAGGCGCTCTGTACCCCTGGAAGATGGAACAGGATTAAACACGGTACACCACTGACATCTTCATGTCTGCAGTATGCGTCTCAAACTAATCCTCAGTTAGTGGAAACAGTCAGTAGTGACCAGACACTCCCTTACAAGTTCAGTTGAGTTTCGATAATCTAGTGAAGCCGTTTCTGTGTCCCTTGTCCCCCTGGTGTAAATCCTAACAGTGGAAGCCCACAGCAGATTCTCTGGGGAAGCAATTGAGACTACATCGGAGTATACTCACCATTTTGAAGAGGTGTGTGTTAAAAAGTCTATGGAGATAACCTACATTAAGCTTTTAGACTCCATAGGAACTCTGGCATATTTTGGTTTGGAGACAAATTGGACCATCTGCTAACCAACTATAACATATAGTTGGGTACTTGTAGAGCTGCATCTTGAGGAGAATAGAGATGGGGAGAAATATACAAACAGGAAGAGAAACATACTCTATGTATTGCATCCCGGTGGCTGAATGGAGAGTGAGAGAGAAGAGTTACTGGAAGACTGACTCAGATAACATCCAGGCCTGTCAACCACCTTTTGCTGCCTCTACAATTTTAAGAACTGTGAAAATTGCATCACACGTAAGATGTGACAGTTCTTGCATGATAAAGACTGCATCTTCTGTACTGGAACATTATGGCTAGTAAAGACCTACTGTTTGTTGCAGAAATTGGCCTTACAATTGCATGCACCAATAGCTGCAGGAACCCCTGCCTTGTACACCACAATCCACCAACACCAAGGGCACCCCAACCACCATCAAGCAGGCCATCATGGTGTAGCTGAGGGAACCAGGGTGCGCCTTCCTATCACTTCATGGCTCAGGGAGAGCCAGATTGAAGGCTGCCACTGTGAGAACTACTACCGCCATGCGCACCACCCCTATTACTCTTGAGCTGGCTGTAGGCTAATTCTATACTAGAGTCGAAACTGGGCCTTTGACTAGTACTGGTTACAATCATCCAACTTGCAACATCTCTTATAGGTAGTATTTGTGGGTGCCTAAACTTTTGTAGGCTTCCCTCCTAGGTGCACCCTGTGTACCTTGACTAATTAGTTTGAGTCTACCCCTGGCACCCCTGCTGATCAGCTGAATGAAGAAGCTTTAATGGTCCAATTGTCATGTCTGCTCCTTGTAATGCACCTCAGTCCCATTCAATGACTGAGCAGCTGCAATACCAGGCACAGCCACAACAGTATGTACAGCGCTGTGCCTGAGTAAATAATAAGGAGGACAGAAAGCCTCCCAACCCCTACATTTAGCTGTCTGTGGAAGTGCTGGGAGTCAAACCAAACCAAGCAGATATTGAAGACCTATCCAGAAAATTGTCCCAGAAAACCTTTTTAAGCATGTAATGTCTGGTAGAACCTGCTTACTGATGCTCTTCCTTTTATACTGTGAGATAATAGCATAGTGGTCCCTATCCCAGTGTAACATATCACAGTAATGGGGTAAATATTCGATATGGGAGGTAATGAGCCGCCACTTGCCTATAATCTCCATGAAGATCTGCTTCCAGTGCTCGCATGTCTGGAATCCATGTTTCAGTGCCGAGTCTGCGGGGAGGTGCAGTAGCTGCTGTTGCAGGAATGATTCCCATTTCAAATAATCTTTATATGTCTGAAAGGAGGATTTACCCTTGTAGGTTGTCTGCATGGAAACATGGATAATGCATTAGGAAGATGTCATGTTCTCATCTGGAGCTTGATATAGGTAGATATAGAGGTATATAGTCAGCACGCACAGGGCTGTGTTATACTCTGCCCGGGATCCTGCTGATTCTCATGAAATCATAATAGAGAGATGAATAAGGCAAAAGCACAGGCAGTTCTGGGCCGACTCTGGGGATGCAGTCAATCTGCCTGTCACCTTAAAGGGGAAAATAATGATCTTCCTAATAGAAGCTGGGAATGAAGCAGAGGACAGACATGCAGAGCAGTTCACAAGACACATTCAAAGCTACAGTCTGTCAGGTTCCCAGTTATTTTTCACTTCTCTTTGGTTCTGGGAAAGGTGGATGACAGTTAAAGGGATTTTCCAGAGTTTTCTTTTATTGATGACCTATCCTCTGGATAGGTCATTAGTAAATGATCAGTGGGGGTCCGACACCCGTGACACCTGCTGATCAGAAGTTTGAGAAGATTGTGGCACTCACAGTAGCACCATGGCCTTCTCCGGCTTAGCCTAGGCCATGTGAAATCACGTTTAAAAGTCATGGAACAGCTCGGCCCCATTGAAGTGAATGTGGCTAAGCAAGCACAGCTGCTATACAATGTAGGGTGCTATGCTTGGTGAGCAAAGAGAAAGCTGTGGTGATACTGAAAGTGCCACTGCCTTCTCAAACAGCTGATCATTGGAGGTCCTTGGAGTCAGACCCCACCGATCAGAAACTGATGACCTATCCAAAGGATAGGTCATCGGTAAAAAACTCTCGGAAGACTCCTTTAATATGGTTGACAGAGTACCCACCTTAAGGCCTCATGCACATGACCGTGTGCTGGCCTTGCCCATGCTGTGAACGCCAATTTGTGCACTGCATGCGGACACGGACCCATTAATTTGAATGGGGTCTGCGAACCACATCAGACGGTCCGCACAGCGAAGAAGTATTGCATGCACTACTTTTTTGCGGTGTGGAGGCACGGACAGAAAACCCAGAGAAGAACTACAGAGGGCTTCCAATCCGTGCCTCCGTTCTGCACGGCACCATATCTTCTGGATTGCAGACCCATTCAGCTGTTTGCAGGACGCAATACGAGCCGTGTGCATGAGGCCTAAATTGCATTCATCAAAAATATGGGACCTTATAGCAAAGATCAAAATAGATTCCATGTTATGGTACATGGTTCACCATCCTGAAGAGAAGAGTTTTGCTTAAGATCTCATCAACCAGTAGTAAAGGGGATGGGACCAACCACTCGACTTGGGCCCCATAGCAGCCTCATGGTCTGCCTTTATGGTATGTACATTTTGCCCACTGGCCCATCATCCAGCTTTACAAGCCACCTGAATATTGAATCTGACTGATATTGTAGCCACAAAAAAAGCAGGTGATTACTACCAATACTTGTTAGGGTACACATAGCAGTCATATTGGTTGTCATCCAGATTTCTAAAATATTACCGGGAACTCATTGAGTATAATAGTAAAAAAATTTCAACAGCCAAAAGTATGGAAAGTTCTATAAGATCAACATCAGCATGGCTGGAGACTTCAAATGGAAGTTGACTGGCAAAGTGGAAAACTTCTGACTTTTACTGCCTAGTCTGCAAACCCATAATAATATATCTTGTCCTTACAGATTCAAACGCCATGGAGATCCACTGGACCTTCCCATCTTTCACACCCACAGCCCCATGGGAGAGCTGGCCAGGGAGAAGGTTTGGCTCAGGGATGTTCTTGCATTCAGGATGCAACATCTGAAGAAAGGAGGATATACTGTAACCTGGGGAGACAAATTATTGCGGGATACAGACAATGAAATAACTGGCTTCACATGAGATGGTTTGCAGAATATTATTTGGTCTGCTTATTGCCAAACGTATTGAAACGCCAATCATATCATGGGTTTCGGTCAATCCTAACAAATATGGGTGGATGGCACATTTCTACCACAGACATTGCACCAATCATCCCTGTTACAGAGGGAAAAGCCGGACCTCTATGGTCTGGCCTCCAATATATCAGAAATATGATGGAAATAAGGAAACATATCTAACACAAGGCTGTATAGACAATAAAAGGAATGGCATACAAAGCCTGTCTGCAATACGGTTCCTACATTACCACACCCAGCTTACCCTGGGCCGCTTAAATCATCTGTCCATCTCTAGTAATAACTTGAAATGATAAATAGACAACCTGTAGACAGTCCATAGTTGTCCCCAAATATGGCATGGAATAGAATGGCAGGCCATCCAACCCTAAACACCAATGGAATAGCAAGGAAAGTCTGTCTGACTCCCTACATGGAGAAGCATGGTTAGCCCATTGGACCCTAGGTCTATATAGTCATAAGTATAATAGAACGACTGTCCATTTTAGTCATATTATACAGTGGCATGGTAAACGTGACTGTTGGAGGCCCCAAATAATTATGATAAATGGTAGAACGGTAAGCTGTGCCACCCCCAATTGTTATAAAATGAAATAACAATCAGAGTAGTTCAGGACCTGGAGCCCTATAGTCATATCACAGAGTACCAAAGCAAGCTGGCACAGCAAATGACTTCATATAATGGGATGTGATGTAAAGCCTGTCATCTCCCACAGATATACCAAGGGTTAACAAGGCATGCCTGTATGGCTTCAGGTCACTAAGGAGAAGTAAGGTGCCTGCTTAGCCCCTAGTATCCTACAGTAATACTGCAGAGTAGCTACCCATATAATGCCATCAAGTATGTGGAACATACGCAAGTGTATCTAGTCCTCTATAATGCACTATGAGAATGTGCCAAGCCTGTGCCACCCATGCCCCCTTAGAGACTGGGTAAAAAGTGGTTAGAATCTGACCATTCACACCATAGAAATCTTTCCACCGAAACCAAGCATTGAAACTGTCTGATACAGATACCCAATATGTAGTGTAAAAGTAGTGCTCTCACCTGAAGGGAGACATTGCGCTCCACCTGGCTTCACCAGTTCTCTGTTACTGGCTATTACTTTGCACAGTCGGCACAAATTACCAATTTCTTTAAAGAGGTCAAACTTGTCATTGTAGATCACCCTGCCCTTTCAGAAAATGACAAGAACAAGGGAGTAAAAAGATTCAGACAGGTGATTACAGGAAATGGATGCTTAAAAGGTGAAATGCATGCTAAATCATTAGACAATGACCGGCTCAGACTTCACCAATTGCCAAACTGAAGGAAGCATGAAGCTTCATCGGTAACTGATGAAGATTTTCAGTCTCAGGCATCTTTTTATTTTTACTGCAAAATAAGAGCACTGGCAACTGCTGTGGGGCTCATTATAGGAGGAGTGAAACAAAACAGCTTTCTCTGCTTGTGAGTCTGTTATAGCGGCTATTTACAGCCACCACTAGGGGGAGCTCACTGCATATACAGCAGTTGTATAAATCAAAATGCAATTAGCTTCCCCTAGTGCAGGTTTATCAGATCAGATAATCAGAGCTCCCTGTGCAGACATAGTAAGAAATTATTATGTTTTTACACCAGCAGTGATGTGGTATGGTTAACAGGAACAGGGTTAACCACCCTGTTCCTCCCTTTTTGGTAGGAGTTGGCTGGTCCTGCTTCCTGTCAGGAAGGGGAGGACTAGTGAGACTACTGTGGAGGAAGAAAGCACAGTTAAGAGTTCATACTCCAAGGGTCTTAGGGAGCATAGAGTGATTCAATTCTGCCGTGAGACGACTACTTCAGAGAGACTGCAATAGCACCAGGATAACTAATAAGCTACAGCAAGATATAGACAGCAGAGTGACCAGCAAGCCACAGCTTTACTGACCCTGCTGCAGGTGAGGGAACAAGGTTATGACACTCGTCACCTAGATAGCATCCAGGCCAGACCAACTCCAAGCCTGCATTATACAGTGGATACCAAAATCCACAAATGCCAGCTTACAGCTGCTAGCCAAAAGTGGAAAAGAATTATCAGCAAGATAGCATAGTGTGCATTAATGCCACTTATCCACCCACCATACCTCATCATCTGGGGATAAACACTGCATTTTGTACCAACTACTGCTGGATGTACTACAAGTTATATTTTGCACTAAAGAGAGTAAAGAGAGCATTTTATAGTTTTACTTCTGTCCTGATTTTTCAAACTACCTTTCCACTGCACCAATCCCCGAGGAGCAACAGCCTGAGAGAGTACACAGTGACACAACATCTCTTACCACTACCATCCTCTGCATGGCTTCTCAGGGGCTCTCTGCATCATGACAACTGGCTACGTTATGCAAGGGGGGTAGGTCACCGCTGCAGCCTGTAATTGATTGCAGCAATCATGTGTCCTCCTTTCAATGGAGCGACAGAGACTGAACCCAGCGGAGGGAACAAGATAAGTATGATCCCCACTGCGGGTTGGCCACCCTGAGAGGTCTGTGTTAGTATATTGGATTATCCTTTTAATGTCCTCTTTGCCTTGTCTGTGAGTTTTGATGGTGAGTCTTCTCTTATCAGGTTTGTAGTTGTGCCATATTCTTTCCATTCTGTTATAATGGATTTGATGGTGCTCCATGGGATGTTCCAACTTTAAGATATTTTTATACAAACTAACTCTGATCTATACTTCTCCAGTGTGTTGTTTTTGGCCTGTTAGGAGATCTCCTTGGTCTTTAAGTTTCTTGCTTGGTAGTGAGGCCTTTTAGGACAGGTGTATTTCTACTAACATCATGTGACAGATCATGTTCACACAGGTGGACCTTGTTAATGTTCAACTAATTATGTGACTTCTGAAGGTAATTGGTTGAACTAGACCTACCTTAGGGGTTTATTGCAAAAGGGGTCAATACATTCATTCTACTGTAAGGGTACGGGCGAGTTTTTTGGATGAGGTTTTGAGGCAGATCTGACCGCTGAATTTTCAACCAAAGCCAGAAGTGGATCCAGCAGGAAAGAAAAGTATAAATCCTTCCTTTATATTTCCATTTCCGTTCTAACCCACTTGTGATATTTACTCAAAATCTGCCTCAAGACCTTGTCCAAAAAAATCTGTGTGGCCATACTCTAACAATGCGAACTATTTTGTCATGTCCATTATAAAAACACTAAATTAAAATCCATTTTAATTTCAGGTTGTAATGAAACAAAACAAGAAAAACATGAGCTGGGTGAATATTTTCACAAGGCACTGTAGTTTCTAGACTGTTAAAGCTAGTAACTGTCATCCTCATGACCCCAACAAAGACATCAAGACTTTATGGTCACTCTTTTTCCCTCAACAGACATCATTAGGTAGACACCAGAGCGCCCCCCCCCCCCCTCCCGTCCCCTATAATGGTAGAGGCTAGTGTAATGTCATGAGATGATTGGAGTTCTCCTTTAAAGGGGTTTTCCAGTCATACTTATTTTTAAGCAAGAGCCCGCAGCCTGCCTCCTGAAATAGAAGATTCATACTTACCTGCTCCTCACCGATCCAGTTCTATTCTTTGCTTCCGCTGTCCCCATCTTCCAACCCCCTACTGTTTACATCTGGCAGTTCATGGGCATGGTCCAGCCAATGATTGGCTTCAGTAGTGATGTGGCCACAAGCAGCATATCACCACTAAAGCCAGTCATTGGCTGGTGTGGTGCATGTGACCATGCCCATAGCCAACCAGATGTAGACAGTGTGGGGACCACTTCTATTTAAGGGGCAGGTTAAGTAACTTGCTTAAAAATCAGTATTACCAGAAAACCCCTTTAAAAGGAGTGTCAAACCACATATGATTCCAGGTACTGAAAGGATAAACACGTCTGCCTCTGCTGCATATAGGTCTGAGGTACATTTTAAAGTCTCCTACCAGTTCACCCAGCACATGATTATCTGGGACTCTTGTCCGATTTACTCCTTGAATTCCAAAGACAACAAACACCATGGCCCCGGTGTCCACAAGGGGACGGACTGCAGGTTTTCCACAGGCTATGTTCAAGCAAGGATTGAAGTTTAATGTTGGAGACAACTTCTTTGGAGCACCTGAAACAACAGAAAATGTAGAGTTTTGTACAAATATCCACCCTCAAACACAATTTTTGTATCTAAATAGGTCATAAATTTAGTGTTGACTTATTAATATACAGTATCTTTATTGTGGTCAGAGCTCTACATCCACTGCATAGATCTAGAGTGAAAGAATACAATTCTGGCTGCTTTCATCCACCACTGGGAGAGCCTCAAAGCGTACTTGTAAGGAGGTCAATTCATATTACAGGCTACAGCCCACACTTCTTACCCCTTAAAACATGTGATGTTGATTTCCCTTTAAGAGAAATGTTTATTCTTGCAATCTGATACCATGTTATGGTTAAACTGCATGTTGTTGTATCCCATATAATCAATGAATCTGTTGGCCAGCACACCGTAGCATGTGGCGGTATTACTAGAAAGTCTTAGTTTAGTTGGCAACTGGAATGAGTTTTCATGGATGCCAGCTTGCAGGATGAGTAGTGGGGGTCATTGTACAGTGGGTTTTTCAAGGCTCAGTTTGGGAAAAAATAAATTCTACTAATTTGCACTACAAAGTGCCTGTAACACCCAGTGAGGTGCCACCTTTACATACTGCTACAGTAGGCTCCATAACTTCCAATAGCAAGGGAGGACTGGGAACTTAAAGTGGCTCTAGAAAACCCCTAAGGGCTATTTCACACAAGCGCACCCCTTGCCGTAATCACGCTCCATATGAGCGATGGATCGTGCTTTTTAGACTTAGGAAGTGCACGTCATTATCATGATTGAAGAATTATACTGACAGCTTTAGGTGGACCTATGGGCATCAGCCCACCAAGAAAATTCTCTGTAGGGGCTATGGCCCCTGCCCTCTAGTGACAATCAGAATTTTATCATTTGACGCACAAATACCTTAGTTCAGCACAAAATACCTCCCCAGAAGCTGTCCCTCTGTGGGGGCCATCAATAGCTGCCACGTTCTCTCCTCTTCCCCCAATTGTCTCTAATATGGATATGGAGCAGGGGGCTTAGTAGGTGAAATGTGGGCCATGACAGCAAGCCAGCCCTACCTTCAGCATGCTGCCTGGACTTTCTCTAATATTGACCTCCATAGTTCCACCACTAGTATGTACCAGGCCAGTAGCAGTGGGGAGGGCTTGGACATGGGTGGACTAGCCATAGTCCCTACATAGTCCCTTTCTCGGTGGGCTGATGCCCAGGGAGACCACCCGAGCCCTCCTCTTGGCCACCAGCCAGGTACATAAAGATGATCTCAGCATTAATTAATCCTGACTCTCCTATACACATGCATGTTTGGTTCAGCTGAACTTGTATGTGTATTGAGTGGGGAGAGAGGAGAAGCCGCGACCAGACACCTCTGGCTGCGGCTTATCTCTAGGGGAGAACAAAAGGATCGGACATAAAACAATTTATTTCACTTTATCCCTCAGGAGCTCCCCATAATTAGGTTCTTAGCAGGTTCAGACAACAATACACTAAATTGTATGGGGGCCTTGTGAAAACTGGAACATTCCCATTTCCTTTTCCAACATACAGTCCTATATAAAACCAAACATTACACGCTTTGATGTCATAATAGTATATTGTAATTCAGACCTGGTAGGTACATCTATGCTATGAGCATGGGCACCCCAGCAAGGTGTAACAGAAACATTAGATTTCCTTTGTAGATTCTGACCATAGTTGTCTCCATAACATCAGGTGGGTGTCTTTAATTTTTGGTGGTTGCTTTATTACTCTTCTAGTTAGTGCCCTGCCGAGCTTTTATTTCAGGATATTACATCTAATCTCTCTAAGAATATTTTTTTTGGCCAAGGCTGTGAGTACAACTGATGATTCCCACTGTTGTTAATGCGATGAGACGTAGTTTTTGCTTCTTAATTAGCTGCTATATGAATTTGCTTTAGTCTTGTAATAAAATCACATCTGTGTCTGAACGGCCCTTATGCTCTGTGTTCAGTATTCCGGAGGAGGCTCACGTGTTGATTATATTGATTCAATTGGTGAGCTGCTGTTCACAAAGGAAAAGTAATGCAACATACCATTGTTGCATGTTTAACAGCTGCCAAGTGCCATTTTCTGCCTGAAAGTGAACGTACTACGATCTAAAGGGTATGTGAGAATTAACACATGGAAGACTATGTCACTAGCACATTATCTTGGGGCTCCATAAACCTTGTGTTTGATCTTTTTAAACGTCACTGGAACTAAATTTATGTATAAGTGGTGTTCCTACGTTGCCCTCGGTCCTAGCTGGCGTAGATTTCAGTTTAGGTGCATGGCCTGCTGGAGGATGTGCCGAATTTATGACGAGATGTGCGTATAATCATAAATTAGGCACAACCTCCAGGCAGCACAGGGGATATCATAGGCTGCTTTAAAACGCTGGTCTATAATAAATTCCCCCCGTCCCCCAAAAAATCTTCATATTTTGACTGTTTATTCCACAAACTCTCAGTATTTGTTCATCTAAAAGCAGAAAGTCTTTATCAAACTTGATATCTTATTGGTCTGCTGTCTGGTCTCCTTTCTCAAATCGCAAACCTGCATGGTTACAGTACTCTTTCCTTGTTCCTTCATGTCCCTGCCTGGTATCTCAGTGGGCTGTGGTCTGGTCTCTCCTTCCTCAAGCTACAAGCCTGCATTATCCTATCAGCATTTCATAGCATAGTCTGTCCGTCCTCCTCCTTTCATATGTTTCAGTCAGTGTGTGTGCCCTCCCACTGACATGACCTTTCGGTTTCCCTTAGATGCACAGAGGCATGTACAGAGGAGATAAGAAGAAGGGTGCGCACTGTGCAGATATGGTCATGCCTCCGCAGCACTTCTATGATAATGTCTTTGATATGTAAAGTCACTTTAGGGCAAAACTAAATATTTCCTTCAAAACAGAGCTGTCATTATTTGTTCATATAATACCGGAGATGGTATATCAAACCTGTCTGGTCTCCCAGTCTCCTTTCTTAAATTACAAGCCTAGATGATGACATTAACATTTTCCCTGGACTTTCTTCCATTGTCCACTCATGTTGCAGTCTGACATCTCATGGGGCTGCAATCTGATCTCCATTCTTTTACTACAACCTATATTATAATTGGCAAGTTCCTTGGTCTCACCTATAACATCTCTTCTCCTTATATATCTGTATCAGTGTATTTGCCCTCCCATTAACATCCTTTCTGCTTCCCCCTGGGTGCAGAGGCATGCATAGTGACAGCGAGAAGCAGAGTGTGAAGAAATGACCCCTTGAGCACGAAATGCATGGACTTACGGTACATTTCTATAGTTATGGGCTCATTTACATGACGGTGGTTTGGTTGCGCATCCGAGCCGCATTTTTTGAGGCTCCAGTGCAGACTCATTCACTTCAAGGGGGCTGCAAAAGATGCGGACAGCACACGGAGTTGCTCCTTTCCATGGCCCCGCAAAAATTATAAGTCATGTCCTATTCTTGAAGATAATTGGAGGGTTGGCTCACCACAAGGTGAATTATGTTGGGTGCTTAAACTCGGATGGGGGTGCCCTACCCCCAGAGAAAATGTAAGAGTAAAACTGGAACGAGTAAGCACTCACAACATCGGCACTATGAAGACATGACAAGTTTAATTAAGTACAACATACAATAGGTAAAAAAGAGAAATAAAAATAAGGACTAGATTAAAATATATCAATTAAAAAACGAGTGAACAATTCCTGAGGCTCACTCAATAGTATAACTCTTCGGTGTGCAAACAGTCAGTATACGGTAAGGGAGTCCATCTTAGGGCTTCAGGATGTATTGAATGGGAGTATATATTGAATATGAGCGATATAGTCTCCGGATATTTGAATGGTGTTGGGATGATTAAAACACCTTGGAGACTCGCCGTACAGATAGTGGATAAAGTTGTGCTGTCCTTACCTCCTCCTGGAGTTTGTCGAGGATAGTGGCGGGCAGCGTGGATCACTGTTGAGGCGGCTCATCGTCCTCCGTGTGTCTCCGTGTCTTGCTCTGATGACGCGGACTTCGAGGTGAGGACGTCACGCTATCGCGATATTTCGCGATTTCAGCTGTGCACAGTAACTTGACCAAACATCGGCAGTTCAAAAAGCCGCAAAAATTTATCCAATAGTAAATAGTACTTCTATAAAAGCATGGCCATGCAGTATGGAGGTTCTATAGTTGTCATGGGAGTGCTTCTTCTACACCAGACGCGTTTCGGGGTGTTCTCCACCCCTTCCTCAGTGGTAAAGCCACTGTATGGCGAGCCTCCAAGGTGTTTTAATCATCCCAACACCATTCAAATATCCGGAGACTATATCGCTCATATTCAATAATATTTGACAACTCGGACTACAAGAGCCGTTAGTTGGATTACATTACCAACAGTTTCCGCATATAACGGAGTTTTGATACTCAGGAGTATTTATACGGGGACTATAGGCAGTAATCAACCACCTCCAGCCATAACTAAAACTTCCTCTGAATTCATATATACTCCCATTCAATACATCCTGCAGCCCTAAGATGGACTCCCTTACCGTATACTGACCGTATACTGACCGTTTGCACACCGAAGAGTTATACTATTGAGTGAGCCTCAGGAATTGTTCACTCGTTTTTTAATTGATATATTTTAATCTAGTCCTTATTTTTATTTCTCTTTTTTACCTATTGTATGTTGTACTTAATTAAACTTGTCATGTCTTCATAGTGCCGATGTTGTGAGTGCTTACTTGTTCCAGTTTTACTCTTACATGTCCTATTCTTGTCTGTTTTGCGGGCAAGAATAGGCACTTCTATAAAGGGCCGTCTGTTCCTTTCTGCAAATTGCGGAAGGCACACAGGTGCGGACCTCAAAACACAGCACATTTGTGCAAACAAGCCCTATGCCAGTGGGGCCTTAGAAGGGGCCTGAGAAGGAAACTGGTATACAACCATTAAAGACTATGTACACCTTTGGGGGCAATTTTATTTTATGATTGCATTTTACTCATTTAAGGCTAAAAATTATTTTTTCAATTGGTCTTTAATTTTCACTTTCACTTTGTTACGGTCGTCTAATAACCCTTATCTGTAATTTACTAAGAGGTCATAAACACTTAATTTAGCCACATTCTTATCAGTAAGATAATAACTGAGCTATAATGAATGTTTATAATGTCAAAGAGCAGCGATAAGGAGTCCGTCAGCCCCCCAACTGACGAAAGAGACAGAAAATTAAGATCCCTCTATCAGAGTATTTCAGCTCTGTAAAGATAAAAGGACTCCATATTTTTTTAATAAAGACCAATTAAAAAAATTATTTTACCTCATAATGAGTACAATGCAATGATAAAAAAATTGCCCCCAAAGGTGTGCATGGCCTTTAAATCATGACCCTAATTGCAGCATTAATACATTTAAAACCTCTAACATGAACACAGCATGTAATGGCGGAGCTCAGACTTACCTTTCTCAGTGGGTACATAGAAAAATCCTCTGTTTGACACATCTGACCCAGATCCAAGACATCTGGAGGCAGAAGCACACACTCTCCCATGAGTGGGGTTTTTATGCACCAATGTAAAATATAGCTTTCTGTGGAGAAAGGAAAACATTTAATAAAATGAATTAAAAATAATTTTAATGAAATAAAAATTTAGAAAATAGATCACTTATATATTCCAAAATTTAGTACAACCCCAGACTACACAGATGCACACCAGTACTGTGTCCTCTGTCAGTCTGCTGACCAACAAAGGTGTGGCTGCCTACGAATCTTGTACTTTCTACACTTTGCTACTGATCATAAGAAGGTTAAAACGGTGACACTCTCATTCCCCTACATTGCAGTGAAAAGGCATGAGGTCTTAGAAAGGTCTCTTGAGACTAGCCTGGTAAGAGTGTATCACTTGGCTGGGACTGTCAGCGATCTGTTAGGATATCTAACAGCAAGGGGCACATTTATTAAGACTGGCATTTTTAACGCCCGTCTTAATAAGCCCTATAGCTTGCGGTAAGCCTGGCGCCGGCCTCTCCATAACTTCAGCGTATCCACAACAGCTTCTAAATGTAAGGAAGCTTCCTTGCTGTCTTACATTTAGACCATAACATTTAGACCTGTCTAAAACAGGCGTAGAAAATGGTAAATGAGACCCTGCCCACTTTTGGCGTGAGCGTGGCAGACTGCGGCACAAAGGACCTTTTGACCACAATCTATCCCAATAATACTCCTAATTAAGGCATATTTCTGGTTAATAAATGACCCCCTAAGTGCTTGGGGGAGATCAAACTGGTGTAAAGTACAACTGGCTTAGTTGCACATAGAAACCAATCAGATTCCTCCTTTCGTTTTCCAAATGAGCTGTCAAAAATGAAAGGTGGAATCTGATTGGTTGCTATGGGCAACTAAGCCAGTTGTACTTTACACCAGTTTGATAAATCTCTCCCTTCGTTTTTCTGTAGCGCTACCACAGGCAGGCACGGCGCTATAATAAGGCAGACCAAGCGGCTGCCTTAGGGCACAGAGACGCCGAGCCGGTGGGGGGGTGGCGCATTGTGGCGGAAAAAGGAAACTTATTTTTTAATAAATCACTTGCGACGCCGGCCACCCAGCCGCCTGGCTGCAGGCAGGCTTTCTGACACATGTGTTGTGTAATGCGTGTGCCGTGTGGCCCCTCACTCACAGGGCGGGCTGCACACACACGGCAACCCAGGGTCAGGGGGGATGTGACTGGCACCGCGGCGGCGAGCGGCAGCAGGGAGTTGGTGACTCAGACAACCAGACGGACTGCCGTACGTCAGCCACAGTTCCTGTAATCCTCTGTGTGGTCCTGGTATCTTCTCTCTGGGCTCCGGAAAAGTTTGAGGACCTTTCCCACTCGGCCAATCACTGGCCGCAGCTGTGTCACCTGTCAGGCCAGTGATTGGCTCAGTGGGAAAGGTCCTCAAACCAGTGATTGTCCGAAGCAGAGAGAAGATACCAGTACCATGTAGCTTCGCTTGTGTTGGCAAAAATCCTTTCACCGGCCGTGACCACAGGAGAAATTAAACACTACACAGCATCTATTCAAACCAGTGGGTTGTCGGCATAATACAGTACAGGCCCTCCAGGGCAATAGAACGTCTTCAACTGCTCTCCTCTGGGCTGAGATGGGAGGATCATATAATTCAGAATTGTATATTAAAAAAAGCTTTAAACTGGATAACCCCTTTATGAACACAATTTTCCTTTCATTTTACAGCACATTTAATGTAAGCTTATTGTGTGACAGGCATGAAGCAGATATACAGGAAATCCTGGATTTCTTTTTAATGTTAATGAAGTCACAGATGTTAACTTATTCCAAGCAGCACTATCAAAACTTTAATAGCTGCAGACTTGGCTTTCTACTTTGTAATTTCAAACGCTGTAAAGTGACTATAAATGTTTTATCAATTCAATGTTGAATATTCTGCTCAGAAGACTACAGCAAAGATACAGCAAAAAACATCAAAAACCGCAGAACAGGCCCTCTCATTCAGAAACAGCCTTTGATAAGCTCTTAAATGGGCGGTGCCAATAGGACAACCCCTGTCCACTATCCCCAATATAGAATATGGATGGTATGGGGGAAATGTCAGTCCAGCTCAGGACCTTCCTATATGCTCCAGAGTAAGGAACCAAGGCAAAGAGATGCTCCCGCTTCGGCATAATTTTTTTGTGGAACGGAAATACGGACATACAGAAATGGAATGTACACGGAGTAACTTCCGTTTTTTTTGCAGACCCATTGAAATGAATGGTACTACATATGGTCCGCAAAAAAAACTGAACGGACAATGAAAGAAAATATGTTTGTGTGCATTAGCCCTTAGAACTGTGATGGCTAACCTCCGGCATTCCAGCTGTGGTAAAACTACAATTTCCAAGATGCACACTTGCTTGACTGTTCTCAGAACTCCATAGAAATGAATGGAGCATGCTACGAATCGTAGTTTCACCACAGCTGGAGAGCCGGAGGTTAGCCATCACTGCCTTAGAAGGTAGAGTCCTGACCAAGTTTTCACCACCAGTAGAAGAGGGGATGATCCCAACTGGGCCCCCTCTTGTCCTGGGCCCCATAGCAGTCGCATGGTCTGCCGCTATGGTAGTTACACCCCTGTACAGTATATAGAGGTGTGCAAAGCTTATATATACCACAAGCACATACATCAACAAGAGCTTGTGCTCTTAAAAACACTAAAAGAGAGACCATGCAATAATTGCTCATCATCTACATATGTGTTAAACATGTTTACGGCACATGGCAAACCACCGCTATGCTACCAAAATCTACATTTTCTGACAGCACAAAGCTTAATATGCACAAAAAATAGAGCTTAATTGATGTACAGTTGTGTTCAAAATTATTCAACCCCCACTGAAATTGAGTGTTTTGACCAGTTTGACATTGATTTTGATCATTTCAGTCATCTTGTTTACAATTAAATCAAAGAGGCACTTGTAAGTCAGACAAATATAACATAACATTTATAATGAAATAACCACAAATGTATTTTCTGTGCTCACATCATTATCAGTTTTATTCAACCCCCAAGTGACATGCAATCTTAGTACTTAGTACAACTTCCTTTTCCAGTTATAACAGCTTTTAAACGTGAAGCATAGCTTGACACAACTGTCTTGCAGCGATCTACGGGTATCTTCGACCATTCTTCATGGGCAAAAGCCTCCAGTTCAGTCACATTCTTAGGCTTGCGCGCTGCAACTGCTTTCTTTAAGTCCCACCAGAGGTTCTCAATCGGATTTAAGTCTGGTGACTGCGATGGCCACTTCAAAATGTTCCAGCCTTTAATCTGCAACCATGCTCTAGTGGACTTGGAGGTATGCTTGGGATCATTGTCCTGTTGAAAGGTCCAACGTCTCCCAAGCCTCAGGTTTGTGACGGACTGCATCCCATTTTCATCCAATATCTCCTGGTACTGAAGAGAATTCATGGTACCTTGCACACGCTGAAGCTTCCCTGTACCTGTAGAAGCAAAACAGCCCCAAAGCATGATTGACCCCCCGCCATGCTTCACAGTAGGCAAGGTGTTCTTTTCTTCATAGGCCTTGTTCTTCCTCCTTCAAACATAGCGTTGATCCATGGGCCCAAACAGTTCTAATTTTGTCCATCAGTCCACAGAACACTAACCCAAAACTTTTGTGGTTTGTCCACATGACTTTTGACACACTGCAGTCGACTCTTCTTATTCTTTGGAGACAGCAAGGGGTGCGCCTGGGAGTTCTGTCATGGAGGCCTTCATTACGCAGTGTGCGCCTCATTGTCTGAGCTGAAACTTCAGTACCCGCATCTGACAAATCTTTTTTCAGTTCCTCAGCAGTCACACGGGGACTTTTCTCCACTTTGCGCTTCAGGTAGCGCACCGCAGTCGAAGTCAGCATCTTCTTTCTGCCACGACCAGGTAGCGTTTCAGCAGTGCCCTTTGCCTTGAATTTGCGAATGATGCTTCCTATGGTGTCTCTTGGTATGTTTAACATCTTTGCAATCTTCTTATAGCCATTGCCCTTCCTGTGAAGAGAAATCACCTCTTCTCTTGTCTTCCTGGACCATTCTCTTGACTTCACCATGTTTGTAAATACACCAGTAAATGTCTAGAAGGAGCTGAGTATCACAGTCATTGTAAATCTGCCTAATTGGGGCTTATTATGCTTGATTGCTGCTCCTTGACATCCAGAGGTGTTTTCAATACCTGATCGAAAACACTTGAATGAACCTCTGTTCTTAAGAGTGGTCATCTTTAAGGGGTTGAATAATTGTGTCAATGAAGAAATCACAAAAAAAAAAACATTTAATACTGTATTACAAAAACAATTGATGTCATTTTAGTTGCATTTGGTTCTTTATAAAGTCCTTGTAAGATTTCATTCTGAACACAATTACAAATGTACACTAAATTCCCTAAAACCCTTTACAGCATTGGGGGTTGAATAATTTTGAACACAACTGTACACAGGCACTTTCTTGCAACTTTGCAGCAAACATCATAATAAAAAATTGGACTAAAATCTCCAACTAAAATACATAGTCTATCAGTCTAAAACATACCCTGATATATCAGATCAGTGGGGGTCCAACTTCCGGGACCCCCCCAACCAGCTGTTTGAAGAGAAGGTGGTGATCCATGTGAACACCGCTTCCTCTTTATTGCACTGCACTTCCTCTCTGGAGTGTAGTATAATACAAGTACTCGCTCCATTTAAGTGAATGGAGCGAGTACTTGTAGTTACACTACGTCACAGGTCCACTGGAGACGAGAGGTAGTGTAATGATGAGGAAGCGGCGCTTGCATGGAGTTCTGCCTCCTTGTCTCACAGCCAATATCGATGACCTATCCCGACGATAAGTCATCAATAATAACGGCTGCACAACCCCTTTAATTAAGGCCGTTTTTCTTTAATTGTAGTATGGAGCCTCAGCTAGCTATTTTCTTCTCGCCAGGTGCCACCGTAGGAACGCATGCGCCGTGGCAGGTAAGTACAGCCGGGCCGCAGCTGTCCCTTTATGGCTGCCCGGAATTCGACTTCGCTAGCAAACGGGAGGCATTGCCTCAGAGTCCGCTGCCTCAGCTTGTCAGGTACGTTCATTGGCCTAAATATCTTTCTCTCTTCACAAGATTTGCAAGGCAGCTCACTCCATGGCCCCAGTAGCATCTGTTGCGGCTTACACTTAATTACCATGTCTGTTGCCTTAACAAAGCATGATCTAGTTTTTGCAGCACAGATAATTTTATTACATTTTGTGACGTTACGTTCAATGGTCATTGATATCTGTCGCCTGTTTACATTATTAAGGCATACGTTTATTATTTAATGTCTGTAGCATGTTTACGTTGTTCAGGCCTACGTTTAATAATCATCATGTCTGTCGTCTGTTACGTTTAAGGCTTGCGTTTAATAATTATTATTGTCTGTCGCTTGTTTACGTTATTCAGGCCTATGTTTATCATTTAATGTCTGTCGCCTGTTTACGTTATTCAGGCTTGAGTTTATTAACCCCTTAAGGACCCTGACATTTTTTACCTTAAGGACCTGGCCATTTTTTGCAAATCTAACATATGTCAATTTATATGGTAATAACTTTGAAATGTTTATACTTATTCAAGCCATTCTGAGATTGTTTTCTTGTCACATATTGTAATTCATGACAATAATAAATTTGAGTCAAAATATTTCATTTTTATTTAAAAAAAAATACCAAATTTACCAAAAATTTAAAAAACTTGTAATTTTCTAAATTTCTATTTCTCTGCTTTTAAAACAGATAGTAATACCTGCTAAAATAGTTTACTTTACATTTCCCATTTGTCTACTTCATGTTTGGATCATTTTGTAAATGACATTCACTCGTCACACAGCTCCCCAAACATAGCACTAAGGAAGGGCTATGGACGTGTGAGGGGTACTGAAGGGGTTAACTGTGCAGCTGAAGAGGAAGGGCAGGCTAATCCACATCTTTGATCTCCTCAGCACTAGAGAAGGAGAATTTTACAAGTAGCTCAGTTCTTATAAGCTCTGTGTTTACTCACGGTGATAGCTTAACTGTAGGAGATATCTCGTCCTAGTGCCTGAAGTACCTGCAAGTGAGGACGAGCTATCTCGACCAAGGTCCTGAAGCTGTTAATCATTATTGTCTGTCGCCTGTTTACGTTATTCAGGACTCTGTTATTAATCCTTAATGTCCGTCGCCTGTTACGTTATTCAGGCTTGTGCTCATTGATCATCGATATCTGTCATCTGTTTACATTATTCAAGTATACGTTTATTATTTAATGTATGTCGCCTGTTTACGTTATTCAGGCCTACGTTTATTATTTAATGTTTGTTGCCTGTTTACATTTTTCAGGCCTACGTTATTAATCATCATGTCTGTCGCCTGTTATGTTCAGGCTTGCATTTATGAATCATTATTGTTCTGTCGCCTGTTTACGCTAATCAGGCCTACGTTTATTATTCAATGTCTGTCGCCTGTTTACATTATTCAGGCCTACCTAATTAATCATCATGTCTGTCGCCTGCTACGTTTCAGGTTCACGTTTATTAATCATTATTGTTCTGTCGCCGGCTTACGTTATTCAGTATTACGTTCATTGATATCTGTCACCTGTTTACGTTATTCAGGCTTACGTTTACTAACTACTAATGTCTGTTGCCTGCTTACGTTTTTCAGGCTTATGTTTACTAACTTATAATGCCTGTTGCCTGTTAACGTTATTTAGGCTTACATTTACTAACTACTAATGTCTGTTGCCTGTTTACGTTATTCAGGCTTACGTTTACTAACTACCAATGTCTGTTGCCTGTTTACATTATTCAGGCTTATGTTTAACAACTACCAATGTCTGTTGCCTGTTTACGTTATTCAGGCTCACGTTTATTAATTACTAATGTCTGTTGCCTGTTTACGTTATTCAGGCTTACGTTTACTAACTCCTAATGTCTGTTGTCTGTTTACGTTATTCAGGCTTACGTTTACTAACTTCTAATGTCTGTTGCCTGTTTACGTTATTCAGGCTTACGTTTACTAACTACCAATGTCTGTTGCCTGTTTACATTATTCAGGCTTAAGTTTATTAACTACCAATGTCTATTGCCTGTTTACGTTATTCAGGCTTACGTTTATTAATTGCTAATGTCTGTTGCCTGTTTACGTTTTTCAGGCTTACGTTTACTAATTGCTATTGTCTGCTGCCTGTTTACGTTATCCAGGCTTACGTTTGTTAATTTATAATGTCTCTTGCCTTTTTACGTTTTTTCAGGCTTACGCTTACTAATTACTAATTTCTGTTGCCTGTTTACGCTATTCAGGTTTACGTTTATTATTACTAATGTCTGTTGCCAGTTTATGTTACTCAGGCTTACGTTTATTAATTTCTAATGTCTGTTGCCTGTTTACGTTTTTCAGACTTACATTCATTAATCCCAAATGTCCGTGGACTGTTACGTTTATTCAAGCTTACGTTTATAAAATTTTTGTTTCTTGTCACGTTCTTCAGGTTCACGTTTTAAATCGCTAATGTTTGTCGCTCCCCCGCTACAAGTGTTTCGGAACTCAATGTCCCCGGTCGCCACTTCTATCCAGGGTCCCAAAAAAATATATAAAAATGTTTTGCTGCAGCTGCTTTGTCTCGTTTTTAATTCTTCATGCTTCCTTTCAGGTCATGCGGGGGAGGGCGGCACCAGTAGGGCTATCCTCTCCAGCATTTCAGTCTCTGATCACCGTCGTAAGGCATACATCTCTTCAGCCAAGTCTTTCGTGCATAAGTCTCGGTCTGTTAATACGGTTAGAAACTACAAAATCGCCTGGAGCATTTATTATAGCCTTCTATGCTTAGTGCCATACTGGCCTTAGACTCTCTTACAACACAGTTAAATTGTATTTGGCCGGGGTCCAGCTTTTCTTCACGGTAGAAGATCCAGTTAGTAGGTCGGTCTTGCCGTCTCTAGCGATAAAAGTAACCCTTAAGGGGCATACAGAATAACAGTGGAGGGACTGTCTCAAGCAGACAGCCGATATCATGGGAACCATTCAGGAATCTTTCTTCCTCCCTAGATGGTAATCCTTTTTGGGACCCATTCCAGCATAGTTATACAGGCGGCCATGCATCTCGGTTTCTTCGGTTCCTGAAGCCTGGGAATTCACTGGTACTTTCGATAGCACCAAAAGCTTAACCAAGCGTCAGTTAGCATGGTGCAATGTCCATTTCACACTGCATCTCCACTGTTTTAAAACATCGCAGGTTGGTCCACCAGTGGAGGCCAAGTACTTCTGGTTGTTTTGTATTTGATGCCCAGTTAAGGTTTTTCAATAGTTTATTGTGGGTTCTGGGTGACTCTGCCCTGGATAGCCCACTACTTCCATTCAAAGTCCAAGCCATCACCTTATCTCAATTCTCCCATGTCCGTTCCCTAGCGGTTAGACCATGTTCCGACCCCGATGCCATTTCAGATCACTCGTTCTACATTGGGGTAGCATCTGCAGTGTCAAAGCAGCATGTCTCAGGCCACGTCATCAGCAAGATGGGACCTCGGCGTTATTCTTGTTTTGCCTGATACATCCCGAACCCCCATGCAGAGAATTCTGTTGCCCTTTGCAGTTTGGCTTTGTGATCTGGTTGTACATGCCAATAAAGTTCTTTCCTATACTACATGGCTCGTATTTTGCCCCCTTATAGGCCTGCCCACGGCAATGGCATAGGGCACGCCATCAGCCATTAAGTCAGGTCAGCTAAGACATGTCCAGTTAGGTTAGGTTAGTCTTTGTGTTATTTCCCTAGGGTTTCCAGGCACCCCCTTGGCCGTAGCCATGACCACAAGTAGTTAAGGCTGATGAGTCACCCTGTATTTGTGGGAGGGGTGGAGGCACTTCATAAACGAGGCACGGCCTCACCCACTAGCGTGCGTTCTCAGGTGCCCCACCCTCTCTCCCTTCTCTTTCTCTTTCTATGCTCCCTTATAGGCCAACCCACGGTAATGGCAAAGGGCACACCATCAGCCATTCAGTCAGGTCAGCTAAGACACTTCCAGTTAGGGTAGGTTAGTCTTGGTGTTATCTCCCTAGGGTTTCCAGGCATTCCCTTGGCCGTAGCCATGACCACAAGTATAATATGGGGGCTTTATTACTCCTGTATTATGGACCCAACACCTGAACCTATTGTAGTTTATCAGAGAATGATTTACAAGTCCATACCTCTAGTTCTGATGAACCGCTGGAGGACCCAGTGTTGCATCCATAATATGGGCACAAAAAATCTCCTGTATTATACCTTTCTGAAAAGCAGGTGAGCGAAGTTTTTTTTTTAACTATAGTAATTGAAAATGATCATTTATGTTGACAGTGAGCATAAATGTATTTTCTGACTGTCAGAAATCTGTTCCATCTGACAGAAATCATTATCACTATTACTGCAGTGTATAATGGTTATCACTAGAGAAGCAGACTCTGTATATTTTACTTTATAGATCGAGTATGGACAGGATAGGGACAATGTAAAATGTAAACTTTATTTATGTGTGCCGTGCAAGTGTTTGGTGCAACTTATTTGATGCCATGACCCCCATGGTCATGGTGTCAGTAAACAGCCTAACGAGATGCAGAGGATTGTTAGATGAGCAAGTGGTAATCTTTTCACTCTTTTTATGAAAAAGAAAGGCCCCACAGTATGTGACATTTAGAGTGCAGGTATGATTTCTGAGTGATGGACAAAGGGGGATTGATAGCATACACAGAAGTCCAAGTTACCCTCTCCCTGGGATCATGGACAGGGAGAGATAAGTATCTAATTCTATCTTCTCCCTGTAGTCTGTCAGCACACCCCATTGCCCCTTCTCCCCATTCTCTCACAGCCAGATAAAGATGTGGAGGATTGTCTTAATATCTCAGGCTGTGTAGCAGTAGACATATGAGCCAGGTCTGTTTTAAAGCTGACAATCAGTGCTAGCTGCTCTTCCACCATATATACAGCAGAAACCATAAATGAGAGCTGCAGGTATATGGGACCCGTTTCTAATGGCTGTATCTCAGGAAGTATTGCAGGTGGCACTGAGAAAGATCCAGCCATCAGTAGCAAGGACACAAGCGATATGTCCTTGGGAGTGAAAGGGTTATTCTGTGACAGATTTTTAAAGTTGGCCGAGCATGGATGATAAATCTAGGGCATTTTAAGAATTGTCTATTCTAAGTGTACATTAGCTATTTGTTGGCTTAATGAATGTCAACAAATGTTGTTGCGCAGAACAGCTACGTGTAATTTTCAAACCACACTCCTTTCCCCCACAAAGCCATACCTTTTTCCATTAAGTTAGGCTCCCTTTGTTGGACAAGGCAGAATATATGTCCAATAGTGTATCAACCCTATCATTAATATGGTAAAAGGCAGAAATTGATTCAAAATTATGGTGCATTTTCAGTAGTAAATCTGACCAACTGTGTACATACAATAAATTGCTTATCCTGTACTGATATTGAGTTACGTCCTGCGTTATACTCCAGAGCTGCACTCAGTATTCTGCTGGTGGAATCACTGTGTACATGCATTAGATTACTTATCCAGTACTGAGTTTCAGCCTGTATTATACCCCAGAGCTGCACTCACTGTTCTGCTGGTGTAGTCACTGTGTACAGTACTTACATTACATTACTTATATTGTATTGATCCTGTATTATACTCCAGAGCTGTATTCACTATTCTGTTGGGAACGTTGCTGTATAATATGCTATAATTCAGGATCAGTAATGTAATGTATTCACAAATAGAATTATTTATATACAGTATAAACTGTCAGTGGTAACAGTACCCTTTATAGTCTCCTTGGTGGTTTTCCAGTTTAGAGGTAGCACTACATACAGGACGTGGTCTTTCTTTTGCAGGTTTAAAATGTTTCACACTGTGGCAGTATTAATACCTTGCATAGGACTGCTCCTTATCTGCAGCATAGAAACTGAAGTCAAATTTCCATCCTCTCCGTATGTCGCACCCTGAGGAGGTGATCATCCATTTCTTGGGACAGATTTCTGTCTTCAGCCCTATGGTGGACATACAAGCTGTCAGCTTCCAGGTGTAGTTACCGTAAGGAATCTTATACACCTAAACAATGGATTAACGAAAACAAACATTTACAATGTGACACCCTGAGATCTGAGCTCCAGAAGGCCCCGTGTTTAATGAGCCCTACTGACACACTACAACATTACCAGAGCCGCATGACATATTCTTAATGGGTTTTACCATTAGAAGAGAACACCACTCATCATACAGTTATTATGATACCCCTGAGACATCACTGAATCATGATGTGAATAGTTTCTGGTGCCACCTGGAAATGAACAAATTTCCTGTCTTACTGGCTAAACAATGGGAAATAATTAACAAGTGATCAACTATCGATCTATCTATCTATCTATCTATCTATCTATCTATCTATCTATCTAATGTACTGATTGGTTCTGTCTATTTAATTCTGTTCCCTTTTATTATTACCATTCTATGTAATGATGTGCCTTGTAATGTAGTACCCATCCCCATTGTGCTGATAAGATCACATTCCTGAGTGATCTCAGAGACATGCGTGCTGCACACTGGAGGAGGGGCTAAAAGGTTTAAACTCTGTGACATACATACATTCGGGGGACTCCTCCTAGAATGTCATCCTAGATCGGATGTAAGTATTGATTTGCCCTATCTCTTGTACATCATGGGGTATCTGTCATGTGTTATAATGTGGTAGACAGCTATGTGTTATAGCATGATGGACGGAGTCTTCCCCAATATTGCATGTTGCATATTTAGGCTAGTGATGTAGTCCGAATGGATGATTTCGGACCATCACTATTTGGAAGTTTAGCACAAAATGACTGGTCATGCTAGTCGATGGTGAATCAAAAATGTGAGGCTAAATTTTGTCACTGTGCTCAAGGACCAAAATGTCATTTTTTAAATGGGTTGTCCAATTCCTAAATCAAAAATGAATTAATGGCTGGAATGTGTTTACAAAAAAGAAAAAATAACCCTGACCTCTTCCAAGCAGCTCCATTCCAGCGCTGATGATTACATCCCTGCTGCCTGGGGACATGTTTCCACTGAGGACAGAGAACGGCTGCAGCATTGTATGTGACAATGGATGGGACAACTCATTTCCAGCCCACAAGGGACGAGAGGATGCAGAGGGACCATTTGCACTAGAGCTGCTTGGAAAAGGCAAGTATCTTTTTTTTCAATTAAGAGTTTGACAACCTCTTTAAAAAATGTACTCCTGGGGTTAGTTAATTTGTATGTTGCTGGTGGGATCGTTCGTATGAATGATCCCACAGGCAAAATGGCCAGATTAACTCATGGCTCGTAATAATAGTTACCCATAATTACCCACTGGACAAGGTAAGAGAAAATGTAGTCACTCAATCTGCTGATTCACAATAAAACTTTTAAACTGGCAAGATTTGTTTTCACTTGCTTAACTGAGTAAAGGGTGTGTAGATTTTTGCAACCAATTATTTTACTGCTCTAAAGAATCTAAAATAATGAGTAAACTTTGCATATTTCCCTAAAAGTTTATGTATACAGCATGTATGAAGACCGTATGTGTCACCATGGGAACACTGTGTAGTCTAATCCTACCGCCATGTGCTACTGTCTATCACCTCTTCTACTGCCTGTATCTTGGCAAAGGGAGTGGAGTAACACATGGCTATCATCAGTCTACATAGGGTTTATTTGTAGTCATTAACTATGGTGACACATCAGTCTGCCTAAGACCTGTATACATTAAATGGCATACATTTTAATCAAGAACAATTGCAAAGTGTTCTCCTTTCACATGTATTGCATAGGTATACATTCCCTTAAAAGTTTATTTCTGGTACTATCATATTCATGGTCTGTCATTAGGATCATGGGAGTGCTGGGATGTTGGTACCCTAATGATCTGATGTAGATTGCTTAATAAGTCAGCAATGTCAGATTCTAGCACCCCTTGACCAGCTGACTCAAGGGAACCTTTCATTTTTTACCAAACACAGCACCATATATTTGGAGGCACATATGCCTGGTATTGCAACTCATCCCCATTCACTTCCTATCCCTAAGGATGGGCCATTAATACCATGGTCCCCTGAATGGCTGATGGAGGGGTGGCATCCCACTAGGGTTGCCAACCAGAATTGTTCTAGACAACTTATCCCAAAATCATGGACAGCCAACATTTTTTTACAGACAAGTTGGAAATCCATAATGAATGCTAAAGATTATAATTAATACAGGTCAATAGCTCAATCTACTGATAAGAAATCATTACCAACATTTACTGAAAGCTGTACAATGACAATTACCACCAAAATAATCTAGTCAAGTACCACCAGCCTACAAAAAAACTCACAGGCACATCAATTTTTTTTCACCGACACAGGAAAAAAGTCACCTGTTTTTATGGACGGTCTGGAAATTTCTGGATGGTTGGCAACCCTGCATCCCACCCCATCCCACCAACCTCTACAGAAGTGGGAGGATTCCCTCACATGGTACAAAAATTCAATTTCCTCACTAACACAAGAACAGGCAACATGACTGGTGCGAGCTGCCTCTCGGCTGCCTCCCATTTGTGTTATCTACACTGATGCAAATCAGCACTCGGGCAGGATCGCGCTGAATGCTTGGCAAGATATGAGCTGCTTAGAAGAGCTCCGCAGCCTCAGATTTCTGCCAAGAAAATCGTTATCATTTGTGTCACATTTGCCCGTCTTTAAGCGATGAAGCTAATCCTTAGGTGCTCATCCGTAGAAGCTTCCTTCAGACCCTGCTTAAGATGCTATAATAATAGGTCTGCACAATGGTGAAATTATTTTAAACAAGGGAGACATGTCTGTGTTCTAATGTAACACTTCATCATTCCCCAGCCCAACAAGTGGAAAGAAGCGGCCGCCGGGCAGCAGCGCTAAAGAGATGTCAGTCTTTAGTAATGAGAAAACACAGAGTATCAACATGACCCCCCGAGCTCAATCTGCTCATCACAGCCAAACACTGCCAAAAGGGCAGGAAGGAGGGGGGGGGGTGAGCTTATTTTTGTAGGTATTTTTGTTTCTTACAATTAACCTTTTCATATTTATGGCATAACTCAAAGCAGAAGAATAATATACAATAGTGTAAAGCTTAACCCTTTGTGTTCATGATCAATGGTCATGTTTTAGTCTGCATTGCATCCATAAGCCAAACTGTAGACCACTGAATGATCCAAACTCTAGGCCAATATGTGAATATAGGTTGAACTCCCAAAAATTATATTCCACTCTACTTAAAACCCATGCATTTTTTTAGACACTGAATCTATGGGAGCTGGTCAAGTTTCATGTGTCTTCTGAAGAAGCAGTGTATTGCACTTTAATAACATCTCTGACCCAATTATTTTTAGAAATTTGTTGAAGTTTTAAGTAATGGATTCCACTATGTTATCTTCTTCCATGTCTCTATAGCATGCCAAACCCTAAATTAAGGTGGAATTTCCTTTTAACTTATCAATAGGCTATTTGTCTCCATTACAAAGGAGTCATATCTGAGGAAAATATATCAAACTGACCTCAGAATAATTAAAATGAGCTGTAAAATGGACATTTATTTGTACAATTTCCTACACTGTTCAACCAAAAACACGAATGGTTGCACTAGGTCATAAACGGATCTAACCTTGGGTTCACACTTGCGCATATGTGATACGCGCGTATTACGCGCGTTTTCGTCACGCGTATTACAACTCGTTGCTGAAAATAGGAAACGCGCGTCGTACGCGATCTTGTGTGATTGACCACGGTGGCGTCAATAACAATACGCGCGACAATACGCCCCAAAGAAGCTCCTGTACTTCTTTCGGCGTAGGGCGTTTTACAGCGCGTCCGTACGCGCTGTAAAATGCTCAGGTGAGAACCATGCCCATAGGGAAACATGGGTTTTCGCCTGTTGAGCGTTTTACAGTGCATAGGAACGCGATGTAAAACGCTCAGGTGTGAACCCAGCGTTAAGGCCCATGGACACTATAGTGGGTGTAGGTTTATAGGCCTTGAGTGGACAGAGCTCCAGTAATCCCTAGTGAGCAGCAGAGATTTCATATATCAGGTTAATCCTGGGGGACATTTCACCTGTGCAGAGTGGAGGGGCCCTCTATGACTACATAGAACCACCAGCAAGGGCTGTCAGTTGCTGACAAAGGTTACTTTGACAATGGTGATGTGTGATATGTGTGTGGTATGTGTCCACTGTACAAGTGGCCCGTGTGAGGTATGTGCCCATGTGCCCAGTATATGTATGAAAATTGTGTGGCGTCCAATATGCAAGTGGCACATGTATGGCGTGTCACCAGTTTGTGTGTGACACATGTGCGGCCTTTTTCCAATGTGTGAGTAGTTCATGTATGGCATGTATCCAGTGTACAAGCGAATCGGGTGAGGTATGTGCCCAATGTGCAAGTGACATGTGTGTGGTATGAGCCCAGTGTGTGTGTGACATGTGTGGCCTTTGTCAAGTGTGTGAGTGGCCCATATCTGGTATGTGTCCAGTGTGCAAGTGGCACATATGTGGAATGTGTCCAGCGTGCAAGTGGCACGTGCATGGTACATATGTGTCCAGTGTGTGCAGGTTGCATGTATTTTGCATTTGTGCATTGCTCGCTCATTGGTAATCGGCGGCAGTATTACACTGCCAGATCCATAATAAAGAGCGTTCATACGAATAGTTGTTAGCAATGATCTGCACAATTATCTGCACATCTAATATAAGCTGTATATGACAGGGGTCCTCACAAGCTTCAGTCAGTGTCTGCCCCTGTGTTTATCCCCCATAATCACAGCTTTCATTTCAAATCTACATAATTATATAGGAGTTTATGTCATCATAAGAAAAATCAATGGTTTACAGGCAAACCATATTAGCAGATAAATCCAAAATCAACCTATTTTATCACAACTCATATTTGCTGTCACCCAGCACTGACTCCACCAGAGCTCCATCAAGGTTAACATCTAATTCAGATGATAAGAATTTAATTAACACGTTTCTACCTCGGGGATGAAGCAAAAAATATTTTCAAAAGACATTTCCTACATTTATTCTACAAGTAAATAAGTAAATATGACGAGGCTAGTCACATACACTGAGATGCTGAAGGACGTTCTGAAAATGGCCCTGGTTGCCCATAATGTTCTTTTTGACATTAATAGGGGCACAAATAGGAAATGTCAACCTAAGATTGACCCTCTACTACCTGGTAGGTTTTACACCACTCGAGAAGGGTGAATGGAACCAAATGATGAGACGCTTCGCTCACTCATTAATAGACACATTGGTCTGACAAGTATTTGCAACAGTTCGACAGTGCGACCCAAACACATCCAAAGAATCTGACAAAATGATTCCAACTGATGGGTTACCTCATGTTTAGTTACAAATTAGTGCAGCTTGAATCAAGGGGACTGAACTGGTCATCCTCTGAACAGAACCACAGCTGTCCATGGGTTGTGTCAGGTATTGCAGTTTAGTTCCAATATGGTGAATGGGACTGAGCTGCAATAATACACGCAACCTATGGACGGCATTGTTTTTCAAGAAAGCAGCCATGTTTTTAATATTCCTGGACAAGTCCATTAAAGGGATGTGTCATGTGATTCTCACTTTCAATCCTAAAAGGGGTTGTCCACTTTATTTATATTGATGATCTATCCTCAGGATAGGTCATCAATATCAGATCAGCAGGGTGCTGATTCCTAGCCATACCACCCATCAGCTGCTTGATGAGTACCGCCTTCTCTTCAATGTTTACCTACTCGCTGTCGCAACCGCAGTATTGAACAGGCGTGATTACAACTCAGCCGTCCCATTCTCTTCAATTCCCTTCCTTTTCAAGTGAATACTACAAAGCTGTCCCATTGAAGTAAATGGAACGGCGGAAATGTAATTACACCTGCTCACCGATGTGGTTGCGACAGCAAGCAGGTAAACATTGAAGAGAAAGCAGCACTCAAAGGAGCGCTGCTTCCTCTTCAAACAGCTGATTGTCGGGGGTGCCACAAGTCGTACTCCCGCCAATGTAATATTGATGACCTATCCTGAGATAGGTCATCAATATAAAGAAAGCATACAACCCTTTTAAATACCCAAAGGTTTCCAAACCCAATACTATGATACGTTATATCTGCCCAATACAGGAATATGAATTTACTAAATATATAAAGGACTATGATCGTTTTCTTACCAGAAATGAGGTCACTTCATCATCCCCAGGCACGGTAGATATCCAGGGGGGTGTAGCTGAAGCATTTAAGGATAGTCGGTAAATGGTGGCCCTTCCTTCCCATTTACATCTGGTGACATATACTGTTCTCTGTAAATCTGAGAAGTTATAGAAGATCAGGTCAGGTGAACCATGGTAATACAGAAAAACATACCTCATGTTCTACCTATTATCCAGTACTGTTAATCCAGAAGATTAAAAAATGTCTAAAAGTTAGTTTAAAAATTGTCTTCCTATTAGGAGAAAACGTCTTACCCACCTCCAAACAAGACAATCACAATAAATGTTTAAAGTACAGCTAAGGTAAAGGTGTAATGACTTACACAGGGCAAAGACACTCTTAGCTAATAAAAGTCTATGCATGGGCTAAGCTATAGGGGAAGTGGCTGCTTTGGGGCCAAAACTCAGCAGGGGCCCACCCAGGAAGAAGACTAAAAGATTTTATCATCAGGGCCTCCTCAACATAATACAACGACATTATACACAGAGACACTGTAGGAAATGGATGAAGCAGCTGCTGGGTCTTGTCTGAGAGAACAAACCTAACTAGCCACATGAGCTAGGGTTTCACGGGAGGAGGGGGTGGCGAAAAAGTTGCTGGGTCAAATATTTGCTGTGGGGCTTAGTCATTAGTCTTAGTCTTAGTCCTAGTGTATCTATATGATGTGAACTTTGCCTAATCCACATAATACTTGACAGCTAAAATAGAAAACATAGTAATATGGTAAAAATCCCATGTAATATTTTCTGAAATAGCATCACTTTTTGATACATGAGCATAACCGAATGCAACAATGGGTTAAAAACAATCTATTAAGTCAGACACATAACTTAAAGCATCTGGGTCCTAATGGGAAAACTGTAACATCTACTACCTGCAATATATAATTACCAATGTTTTCCTTTATGTCAACAATGTGACCCATTGAGCACCATCGATGTGACTTTCAAATACACAAAGATGATGACTAGTGGATGGGTTAAGTAGCAATCTTGGATGTTGCAACCCAACTCACCCTCATGGCCAATGTCACCGATGGTCATCTTGTTGTTCCATGTTGACAGTGAACCTCTCTTCTTCTTGTCTGATGAGGTCCGAATGTTGTTTTGAAGGCTCCGAGGTTTCTCCTGAAACAAACCTACATACCAAACATCAAAGATAATCTATAAGAAATGATGAAGCTCACTGATGCACACGTATCTTTAGTGGTTTAGCACCATTATGAACATATGCATAGCCTACGATACAGTTTTAATGTCTTAACATATTATTTCAATCAAGTCTTTCCACATTACGGGCTTCTTGTCACAGATGTGGTATGGGTGGGAAACTTCACACCGAGCACAGGAGGAAAGGGCCTGGAAACTAGGATAAAGGAGAAGGTCACCTCCTAGAATAACCCTAATCCAAGTCCTGACTAACTATCAGTATGAACTGACCTCGATGGTGGGAAAGTTCATACACAGGAACCTAGAGCCCTAACACACCCTGTAGGGCCCTGGTATAGTGACAGGACTTGAGACAACCTATTCCTCCACCAGAAGGATGAACAGCAGTCTCCCTCAGGCCAAGATACAATAGACAGGGAAATACAACAAACAAAACACAAATAGAAAAGACAACACTTAACTTCACCTTGAGCAAAGGCAGCGCCAGGAGCTTAACCGAGATCCAACAACCATCTAGCCCAGAGTCCATAAACTGAAGCTATAAACGCATCCCCAGAAGGGATAAGCAGCAATAAATAGGGGAAGTTAAATAACCAATCCAACAACACTTGTAAGAGGTGTGGTCATTACCAAAACAACACAGACACAAATGATCCGGAATGAACCAATCAGATTAACCCACGTGTTGCCAGTCTCTCTCTGATCTCCTGGCACCTGTTACAGGAGTTTTCGTGACACTTCTTCAACAAAGTATTTGATTATCCAATCTCATTGGTCTTCATATTCTTAGAAGACCACTTCCAACTACAAATAGAGTATAAATGAGCAACCTGAGGCATCAGTTTATTTGACCACTGAGACTAAATGAAACATTTACTGCAGGAAAATCTATAAAACTGTGGAGGCTACCTTGTAGGAAGAGCTTCTTATTACAGATTTTTTTTCCTATGAAGGCATTGTTCTCTTACAGTGGAAAATGTATGTATAGACCTTGACCATCATTGCCTTCTTTGCATTTCTTTGCTTTCTGTCACGATGTAAAATACTGGAGCTGATTATGGCTTAATAATAAAAAACCACAGTGTTGACTCTAGTTCTTCCCAGTAGGCCTCCAGCTATTGTAGCATGAGACAACAACCTAAAATGCCAGAGAAAATGGTCTTCTGGCAAAAAGAGGGCTAAAAATATAGCTGGTGGATGATTGACTAAAATATACGGTCTTTTTGAGTAGCTTCACTGTATCTTATAGCCATGTGTCATTTTACAAGGCACAACTTTTCAAACAACCAAAAAATTGAGGTTTAAAAAGTCATGCAAGGAGAATAGTAGTCTGACCAACAGGAATACTCTCATAGCGGACAGGAAGGAGCACCACAGCCCCTTTAGTGGGAATCTCATTGCCCAGATCGTAACACAATGTCTGAGAATCCTCTATGACCTTGTGACCCATTTTGCAATTACCATATATGTCAAAAATTTGTGAATTCATTTATGAGTAAGCTCCAATATCTCCGATTTAATGGTATGTTCACATGTCATTTTATTCTATGTTAAAGAGGTTGTCTCACTTCAGCAAATAGCATTTATTGTCAGAGGAAGTTATTACAAGCCATTTACTAATTTATTGTGATGATTGCCTCCTTTGCTGGCTGGATTCATTTTTCCATCACATTATACACTGCTCGTTTCCATGGTTATGACCACCCTGTAATCCAGCAGCGGTGGTCGTGCTTGCACACTATTGAAAAAGCACTAACTTATGTGTACGTCCACGGTCCCAGCCACCAGAAAGGCTGGCGCTTTTTCCCATTGTTCAATGTGAGACAACCCCTTAAAAAATTGTTTAACCCTAAGGGTCCACCTTGAATTTCTGCTTCACATTGGGCCTATATTAAAATAAAAAATATCTTTACAAAAAAAAAAAAATATATGAATATAATATCTAAAAATTAGATTATAATGTAACATTAAAGAAGAGTTACAATATTTAGATATCGATGACCTAGAGTTTTCTTTGGACAGGTCATCCTTCATGTGAATGGGAGCTTAGAGTACACTTTCACCTTCTGCTTCTGGCTCCATTCACTATTTTATTTCCAGTGCCAGTGGCAGCTGAAAATGGCTGATTGGTGGGGGTGGCACTGATCTGATATTGATGATTGAGGTCATCGATATCTAAAAAATGGAAAAGCCTTTTAAGCCTCTTGTTAAATTCTGTTTTGTTTTTGAGAATGAATGACTTAGGCATGTAACTTCTGTAAGGCAGACTCTAGGTGGGGGCGGCGGTTGTTGAAAGGAGGTGAGTTTTCCCATGCTTGGCACCTGTCAACACTCATCTACTTCATCCATTCTCCCTTTAGGCTTGTGATTTCCTTCACTACACTTCTCTTATTTCAACTTTTAGGAAGGGGAAAGAGAGTGTAGAAATGAAGTCTTCTGCCAGGAAAGGTTTTAATAAATGATGCTCCGAGTCTAAACATATGCACCCAGTCAGTGGGCACGAGCTACTATAAGCCCATCTGCTGCCTGTTCACAGGCTGACTGGCACAGACATGATGAAAAATGCAAAGGTCTCTACACCGTATTGATCGTTCCGAAGCTTCAGGAATTAAGGTGGCAAAGGCTTGTGTTGCTGCCCTAGCCCTAGAATACGCAAAGTGGATTCTTATTGACATCCTTATCCTATTACCTTGCCAGACTCCCCAAACTATGCCCTCTTCGTCAGGGCAGAAATAACGGAGTACGGGAGATACATATATGAACTACTGATATATTCCAAAGATCTTCATTACATCCAATCCCTCTGCAGTCTTCTCATATTTCATTGAAAACATAGGAGGAGACTGGCATTTTGTGTGCTTCAATAAAATGCACCTACTTTTTAAGACATGAACCACTCTGGCCGTCCATGCTCCAGAAAGCTAAATCTACTCCTGCTATAAGCTGGTCGGTGAGCTCTAGATGTAACACAGTAGACAGAGCCAGAAGCTACAGCACTGTGTGGTAGTATCCTCGGGTTGCTGCTGTTCAGCTCCCATTTAGTAGATACTAAATCTGCACAGGCACTCTGCAGACCATATAAGTGAATACAGTACAGTTAAATTCAGCACCTTCCATGTGGCATCCTGTCTAACTGGAGCCATTCACTTTCGCTTCTCTTCTCCATCTTACGCAGATCACCATAACAAGTTCTGTGGAAAAAGACTTGTCTGTGCAGAATCTGCTGCCTAGACATCCTTCGATAGTAGGTTTTACAGCACTCTCCCCACCCTATACACAAAATTCCCTTCCTATTGCCTTTTTAAAAGTACCATACTGCTCCTTCACCTGAAATATAGAAAAAAGGGAATTTCAGCTCACCGACCGTCCTCCTTGTCGTGCACAGATCCCGGACCAGGAATCAATTAGAAGAAATAGAAGAAAACCAGCAACAGGCTCAGGATAAAATCCAATTTTCCTTATTTCTTCTTTATAAAATCCATAGGCTGACCAGATGTGCAAAGGTCTACGCGTTTCGACTATCTGTCTTAATCATGATTAAGATGGATAGTCAAAACGCGTAGACCTTTGCACGTCTGGTCAGCCTATGGATTTTATAAAGAAGAAATAAGGAAAATTGGATTTTATCCTGAGCTTGTTGCTGGATTTTTGATTTTTTCGATTGATTCTGACTGCTCCTTCACCTGATACTGTGATTTCTGATGCCCTATGTGCCCCAAACTATAATTACCCTCCCAAACAAATAATTTTCCCACACGGTTAAAATATACTCAAGTATCCCACACATAAATAAAGTGCCCCCATAGTGCCTCAAGCTGTGAAAGTGCCCCCTATTGCTCCACACAAAAATAAAGTGCCTCCTTAAGTGCCTCATACGGTAAAAGTAGCCTAAAAAAAATAAAGTACTCCCCTAACCCCATTCCCACAGTGATGAGAGCAGCTCAGACTACAGGCCTCTGACGGTCTGTAGCCTGTTTTGTTAGCAATAAATAGCATACTGGTATGATGATGTCTCTATATCACACCTGGTTGCTTCCATTGTGGGAGCCTCATAGGCGACAACCCTGAATTGGCTTCTGGCTTATGACAGCATACAACAGGGCAAAGCGCCGACAGCTTTCTGCTCTACCATAGTATTTGTTGGAGCAGAGTATCTTAAAGGACTGGATCAACTGTATTCAGTCTTTTAGGATACTCTACCATAGTATTTGTTGGAGCAGAGTATCATAAAGGATGATACAGTTGATCAGGGGATCAGGGTGCTAGGGGGGTGATTTAACCATTTTAGTGCCATGTGTGGCACCACTATTCTTCCTTTCAAAAGTTCCTTCGATTATAAAGGTCAAAATGAGTGTCTCCAAACAGAGGATGAGCATGGCTTTTTGCATTAAATATTTTGCATCCATGAAGTATCCAGTCTAGCTCTTCATAATCTACCTCCCATTGAGATTTGCGAACACCTCTATGCATGCTGCTTACTCTCTTTTTTCCCTTTTTCTTTCTTAAAGTTACCTTTACAGTCCTAAACAAAGATTAGACCAAAAAATTCTCTCTGGGCCAATTCAGTAAAACCCAAATTGACTAATTATTCAAAAGAAATGAACACCAGTTTGACTGATCAATATAAAGCTTATTGAAAGTCTCTGTGTAACAAAAGGAGACGTCAATACAGTTAGTGGAGAAGATTATTCTAAATTCTGAGCTTGGGTGTAATGCTTTCCCTGGCACTCCGCTGCAGCAACTCTATGAAGAAGTCATCAATGCTAAGAACTATTGGAGAAAACTGATCATTGTACTACTAGGATAGATTTCTTCACATTCAGGTTCAGGAGGTCATGGTTTAGGGCAGGCATGCTCAACCTGCGGCCCTCCAGCGGTTGCAAAACGGGGATGTCCATCCAAAACATGACTTCCAGCAATAAGATACTGTAAGTACTACCTGTCACCAGTCCTGACACGTGTGTTTAACTGGCTGTACCCAACATTAAATGACCGTTCTGGAGCATCTATTCTTGTGAGTCTATGCTGTGCCTCTATTACTTCAACTAGAATTTTATAAATGAATTGCCAACTAGGTGTTACCAGTTGGGAAGGTCTCACACTGTCCGATCAGTGCTGTCACCGGTAGGCTGTGCAGACACACAGACCCTGGTAACACCCAGTTGTCAATTCATTCATAAACTTTCAGGAAAAATAATATAGTAACGCTGCAACGTAGTTATATGAAAGATGCTAATGAATTGTTACCGCATGGGGAATGCAATCAGTTACTAAATTAGTCTTGTCAGAAGAGGTGACATGGTATACCACATGCCCACAAGAGAACCTAATTTATAGAATTCTGGGGGTCTGAATAGGGACCGCTATTGTGTAACATTTCACAAACAGTGTTGGTTTTATTCACTGCTGTACAGGGAAATGCAACGCAGTCCCATAAAGCCATGTTGCAGTTCCATGTACAGTGGGCAGACAAGATTTGCACTGCTCAGAGAAACTGATGAAGGGTCTTTTGCCCACCCCTTTATTTGGTGGTCGAGTTACATTCTATATTATACTCCAGAGCTGCCTTCACTAACCTGCTTGTGGAGTTGCTGTGGACATACATTACTTATCCTGTACTGATTCTGAGTTACATCCTTTATTATACTCCACAGCTGCACTCACTATTCTGCTGGTGGAGTCACTGTGTACATACTGTATATTACATTACTTATCCTGTACTAATCCTGAGTTACATACTGTATTATACTCCAGAGCTGTACTCACTATTCTGCTGGTGGAATCACTGTGTACATACTGTACATTACTTATCCTGTACTGATACTGAGTTACAGCCTGTATGCCAGAGCTGTACTCTCTATTCTGCTAGTCACTTTCTTACTTATCCTGAACTAATCCTGATTATACTCAAAAGCTGCCCTCACTATTCAAAAACAGCATGTTTGTTGTCCACAGCCATAACATCTTAACTCAGTTCCTATAATAGAGGTAGGGGGACTAGTTTTTCCTGCTGCAAGTTCCTGTGCAGTGTCTGGTGTTAATCTCTTGAGAAAGCTCACCTGCAGAAACTGAACAAGCAGGGGATGCTGTTAGGTTTCATGGTGTGAGGAATGCTGCCCTTTTTGATTGTTACATCAAGCTTTGGAATTTCAAGACCAATTTAAAATTTCTTTTGTCCTATTCTTAGACTAGACTGATCTTCTGATAAAATCAGATTAAATTTTGTGTGGAATTTGTGCTCTGAAAATTCAGATATACAGTGCATACAGAAAGTCTTAAGACCCTGTCACTTTTTTTTTACATTTTATTATCATGTAGCCTTGTGCTAATATAAAAAAATAAAATAAACCCCCCATCAGTATGCACAAAATAATCCATAATGATAAAGTAAAAACACAATTTTAGGATTTTTTTTCTAATTTATTTCAAAGGAAAAACTAAAATTCCACATGGACAAAAGTATTCAGACCCTTTGCTATGACACCTTAAATTTAGCTCTGGGGTATCCCATTTCTCTTGATCATCTTTGAGAGCTGATAATTCATATCAAAGCAAAAACAAAGCCATGAGGAGGAAAGAACTGCCTGTAGAGCTCAAAGACAGGATTGTATGGAGGCACATGTCTGGAGAAGGGTCCAAAAAAACTTGCTGCACTAAAAGTTCCCAAGCCTTCATAATTCTTAAATGTAAAATGTTTGGAACAATCAGGCATTTTCCTAGAGCTGGCCACCCTACCAAATGATCCTGTGTGCAGATAGGAGAAACGTCAAGAAGGTCAACCATCACTGCAGCACTCCATCAATCTGGTATTTATGGAACAGTGACCATAAAGAAGCTTCTCCTTAGTAAAAGACACGGCAGCCCGTGAGGAGTTTGCAAAAAAGCACCTAAACTCTCAGACTGTGAGAAACAAGAAACCAGGATTTACATTTTTGGCCTCAATTGTAAGCATAATTTCTGGAGAAAAACAGGCACTGCTCATCCCCTGCCCAATATCATCCCTACAGTGAAGCATGGTGGTGGCAGTATCATGCTGTCAGAGGCGCATCTAGCATGAGGCAAACTGACGATCTTGCTTCTGGCGATTCCACCAAGTGAGAGGAGAAGGGCAACAACAGCAATGACATAATGTGAAAGAAATAGGCAGCGCTCCCAACAACTGTGTCTCCATAAGGTGAGCGCAGATAGACAGTAGCAATGTAGACCATCAAGCAACTGCATAGAGCCCACTGACAGGTGAGTCAGTTATAAATGCTGCTGGCACTACAGGGGAGCAATCCTAAATACTGGAGGCACTATAAGGAGGCATTATAACTGCATTAATAATCATGGGGGTACTGTGGCGGTATTATTATTATTATTAGGCATAATATGGAGGGCATTGCTACTAATGATGCAGTCCTGGGGAGCATTATAACCACTGGGGGTACTGTAAGGGGCACTATTACTAATAAGGACAATCTGGGAGAGAATTATTACTATTGGGGGACTTTTGTGAGCACTATCTGTACGGTAATGTTATTTCATAAGTAATAGCACTTGGGGATATTAGGGAGCACAGTGGGCACAGAAGACCATTTAAATTTTCACTTCTGGCAGCAGAAGAAGTAGAATTGCCCCTGGCCGCAGCTTTCAACTATATCTGTCTCCTAAGGACTCTCATACAGTTCTGGGCTGACAGGGCTCTGCTGCTAGATTCCTGTCTGACTATCCTCATTTGGGCCCCCAGACATAACATTGCATGGGGCCCTATAAATGCCAAGTCTGTGTCTGCAGATAGCCGAGGATATAGAGGTATGAGAATGAGAACCTTCCAGTGTTTTTCAGTTAGCCTCCCTTTACTGGAAGCGAGCGGGTCGAAAGCAAAAACAGTGACAGATGCTCCCTTAAAAGTCACTAAGCCAGTGTAGGGTTAATCAGCATATGGAGAGGAAGTGGTGCCCTCTGCAAAAGGATGCTAGCCACCCACGGGGTAGGAGGCTGAGAGGAGATCTGTGTACAGCCGAGGTCACATGGTACACAGAGCCAGTGTCGGACTGGGGGCTTAGGGCCCACCAGTAAAATTTATTCAGGGGGCCCACTGTACAGCAACATGCAAATCATATCCTCTCACACAGCAGCAGCAAGATGCTACAATATTATATATACCTGTATACAGTGTCGGACTGGGGTACCTAGGGCCCACCAGTAAAATTTATTTTGGGGGCCCACCGTACGGATACATTTGAATATAGTAAATAATTAAACAAATTTTTTATATGAACATAGGCTGGTGGAGGTGCTGTACATTGAATATATGTATGTAGTGCATTAAGTCTACTGTGTTATGAGCCACTTGTGCAGGGGGTGGGAGACTAGGGGCCCACCTTGCTCAGAGGCCCACCGGGGGATTCCCCTGTACCCCTGTGGGCCAGTCCGAGCCTGCCTGTATATATATATATATATATATATATATATATAAAATTGGTTATAGGGGCCCCTGCAGTGGGGCAGGTCCCTGGGGGTTATATCATCTACCCAGTTTTTATGATCACATAGGCTGTAGTTCACCTGATATGGCAGTGTCATATGCTAGATGCTGGAGCTCATACTATAATTGGGTCAGGTAGGGATCCAGCAGCTTTCCGGTAAAATGCTGGAATTCATACTTTTGTCTGGCCAAAACCCGGTACTCTTTTCTTGCCGGAAAACTTACGGACCCCCACAGGACCCCATTAAAGTCTAAGGCAGTAAACAGTACTATCCGCACTACCGAATCAGGTAAACTCAGGCAGGGAAGGGATGCATAGTCGCAAAGCTAAATAATAGATCATTGCAATGCATTAAGAAAAGAGTCCAGGACATGCTGTTGTGACTGCTGATGTGCCTAATTGCTTGTTCTGGGTTGGTTCTTTAAGGGCTCTTTCACACGAGCGGATGCCTTGCGGGTAATCCGCTGTGTGAAAGAGAGCCAAGCCCCGTTACGGACAGCAGAGACACAATAAAGTTGTCACTGTGATTTTGTTAATGCTCTGTGTCTCTGCTGTCCGGAACGGGGCTTGGCTCTCTTTCATGCAGCAGATTACCCGCACGGGATCTGCTCGTGTGGAAGAGCCCTAACGATGGGTTCAGACCTGAGCGTTTCTGAGACGCGCGTTTTCCGCGCGTTTTTGGCAATAGTAAACGCACGTTTTACGCGCGTTTGTGTGATTGACTGCAGTGTTGTCCAATGACTAAATATCCCTGTCTATATGAAGTTTGGCCAATCAGAGTGCATTATGCAAAAACTGTGCCTAGCACCTGGGGTTTGGCCTTTCCAGCATGTTGCAAATTCATAAACGCGCGTTCGAACGTGCGTTTTCAGTGTCAAAAACGCGCAAAATACAGGCGTTGCACGTTCCCATTGAAGTCTATGGGCCAAAACGCGTGACAAACGCCCCAAAAAAAGCTCAAGTACTTGTTTATGCGTCGGGCGTTTTTCAGCGCGTTCGAACGCGCTGTAAAACGCGAAAATGTGAACCAGTCCCATAGGGAAGCATTGGTTTGCATCGGTTATGCGTTTTACAGCGCGTTCGAACGCGCTGTAAAACGCGCAAGTGTGAACTGAGGGTTAGAGTATGTGTACACGGTAGGTTTTTCTGTAAGGAAAATCTGCCACAGAATCTGACCTTTATATTTGCAAATGTACATGCCACTGATTGGTACATGGATGAAGCCCATTCAGTGGCGCTAATCCACGACTACCCGACTCCAGTTTCCAAATTAATGTTTCATCAAGAAGTGACCTGTGCCCCTATGAATGATAATGCAGATTCCATTTGAAGAAAATGGAATACAGATTTCATGTGAAACGTGGCACAAAATTAGTATGAAATTTCCATCCAGTAAACATGCTATTAGGTACCTTATGGGTATGGAGAGGGGGCTCCATTGAAGTGAACGGGGCTTAGCCACGCCCATGCCAGTGACACTAGTCGTGACATCACTGAGTCTGCGGGAAACAGCATGCCAGCATCTCTGCCTTCTTAAGCAGCTGATCGGGTGTTGGCCCCGAGTGTTGGACCCTTGCCAATCAGAGGCTGATGATCTATCCAGAGGATAGATCATCAGTAAGAAAAAAAAGCTGCAGAACCTTTTTAGTGAAAAGCTGATCCAGAGTGCTTTGGTCCTAAGACTGGGCCGAAGGTTTACCTTCCGACAAAACAATGACTCTAAGTACACAACGAAGACAACACTGGAATGGCTTAAGGACAACTCCGTGAACGTCCTTGAGTGACCCAGCCAGAGCCCTGTCTATCCACTGTCCCCATCCGACCTAAAAGAGCTTGAGAGAATCAGCAGAGAATGTCAGAAAATCCCCACATTAAGGTGTGCAAACCTTGTGGCATCATACCCAAGAAGACCGGAGGCTGTAATCGCTGCCAAAGGTTCTTCAACTAAGTCCTGAGTAAACAGTCTGAATACTAATGCTAATGCAAGAGTTTAGTTTTTCCTTTTCAATAAATTAGCAAAAATTTTTAACATTCACTTTCTCATTATTTGGTATTGACTGCAGATTGATGGGCAAAAACGTAATTTTTTTTTTAATTTTCATTATAGGAGCACTAGCACTATAACTGTGATGGGGCACTGTGGATGTCAATATTATTGAAGAGCTGTCTCTTTTACTATTTAAGGGGTTCTGTAGCTACTAATAATTTATCAACATAGTGGCCTTCACTGTTGGGGGTGGGGTGCTGTAGCAGTCACTGGTTTGGGACCACAATAGTTGTCCCTGTTATGGGGGCAGAATTACTTTATATAAAACGATGACTCAAGGGCATGAACTGCAGATTCCTACATATATATATATATATATATATATATATATATATATATACTTTTTCAATTTTAGGGTGGAATGTCCTTTAAAACAAGGGCAGCAATACATCATCTAATGAGAACTTTCTGTACTTTACACTTTTCAATTTAATTAAATGTCAAACCTATTTGAGTTCAGACAACACCTAAACCCGTCCATTGTGACATTACATGCAATATGGAGCAGCTTTGGAAAGGATAATGTGAATCGTGGCCGATTGTGGACTTTGTTTGGTTAAAGAAGGTCAGCCGTCCTAATACTGTCAGGGTTATAAAAGGCATTAGACAGAATACCAAAGACTGAGATTCGAAAGCATCCAGGAGACATCCTTAAAGGGTTTCTCCATTTTAGACATCGTCTTTCCATATACCTTACTAGGGGCCACAAAATGGTATTACAGTACATTCTTCAATCCAGCAATTTATAATCCAGATTTCCAATAGTCTGACACTTGTTTCTTTATAGTTTTCTCTGAACGGCTAGTAATCCAGATTATTAGGTGCCGAGGAGGTCCCACTGGGACAAGTCTGTATTTTTTCTTTTTTTTGTTCAATATGAAACCACGCATACACAATACCCACTATCAGTCAAACTGTATCTCTAATTTTAGGACACAAACCTCAATGATTTCATCATCACCAAGGGATCCTCGTTCAGTCCACTGTCTGAAAGCGTTACAGTACAGCCACATGTCAGGTTTCTTGGTGCATGCAGTTTTGGATGCCAAAATCAGGAGTGGATCATAAAAGGAGAACAAGTATAAAGGACAGGTACAACTTATTGTCTTCCAAAGGTATATCAGGAAACCTCACTGTGTGGTCATACATTTAGGGTCAAGTTAAGAATTAAAGGAGCTGTCCATGTTTAGAAAGATATAAGAATGTCTCTATTCTTATAAAATAAGTGCCACATCTGGCCAAAGATTTTGTGTGATATTACAACTGTGACTTGGAACGCAAGCGGAGCTGAACTACATTACAACCTATAGACAAAGATGGTGCTGTTTCTATAAGAAAGCAGCCATGTTTTCTGAACAATCCCTTTAATCCTTACTCTTAACTTTAAGATGTAATAACTGATGTTATCTTCTTAATCAGATAGCCATCAGCATCAGTTAATACAGGCCATTGTAGGCCATTGGCTAAATTCTGCCCTGCCATGGGACACTAGAAGATAAATCTCCACCATGAGCCTGACTGCCTGTAGACTGTCCTACCAGTATACAATAGTAATACAGTTATATCATGTTCACCTCAGGTACAATTCAACTTCTCATCATTTTTTTAAAAACATATTTTAACAAGTGACCGACCAGTCATCAGATTCATGATTGAACAGACTGGCACCAAATCAACACAGCCTTTTTACAGATAGGTCAAGCAATGAAGATGTCATAGGCAGTTACCTGAGCAAGTCACGCAGGATATTCCTTCCGCGCTGAGATTGTATTTGAGGTCTAAAAGCAGCTGGATATTAGTATCAGGCCTAAAGAGCACAGGGGCTCGGCTGGCTGGATGAAGATGGCACGCAAAAGATATCGAGAGGATGAGGACCACTACAAAAATACCTGCAAGTTAAGAAAGATCAGAATTTTTGTACCACTGCAGTTTTATTATTTAAAATAACAGGGAAAACTGATATACAAGGGCAGATTTACTAATCCTGTCAGATTTAGACAATGCAATTTCAGATTAGACAGTGTAAAAATGCACCAGTGGCTGATGCTGGATGGTAAATCTGATGCATCTTTAGACTATCTAGTCAAATTTCTTTACCACCTTACTCTGTGCCAGAATGTTGCACCAAAAATTAGTACATCTTAAGCCATGCCCCTCCTCCACTAAATCCCACCCCCTATCCGCTAAGCTATGCCACCTTTTCAGATGAGGCTGTGGTGCACACTAAATCTGGTGCATTAGCACTAATGAATCTGCTCCATTGTGTTTGCCTAGTGTAAGGCCTGAGGGAGCATTACACAGTGATCCAAAAACCTTAAAGAGACAATCTTTGAGTCCTACTTTGACCCCTCAGGTCCCACACTAGATATAAGTTTGTATTTTATAAGTGTATGAGTTTAGACAAGAGTTTTCCTTTAAGGAACAGAACTTCTTACCAACAGTAATGTGTCTGCCTTTATCAGACGTCCACAGGACACAATGCTGCAGGATGGCATGGAACCATTGTATCACTTGGTCTCTTTTGTCGGCATCTGTCTTCTGTTTCAGATTATCCGGATGCACAGAGACCAGAGGAACATCGCCGAATTCATAAGCCACTAAGGCAAAAATACAGATTAACACCTCATCATTTTTCCATTCTAGCAATTTTTAAAGGCGCGCTCCAGTTTGGAACACTCGATTTTAGGGCTCACGCACACGACCGTAGTGTACATCTGCATAGTGTACATCTGCATTTCTGCATGTCCATTCTGTTGCACCTGCAAAAAAATAGAACATGTCCGATTCTTGTCCATTTTACGGACAAGGATAGGACAGTTCTATTATGGGCCAGATGTTCCGTTCCGCAAAATGCGTACACGGCCAGTATCTATGTTTTGCGGATCTCCTAAAAGCCACATGCATGAGCCCTAAGATTGTGACTCTCTGAGTCAGAATAACCATCTGTTTCTTCAAGACCATATAACATACACAGCTGCTATGGGGGCCTATGGAGAGAGGGGTCCCATTCTAGGTTGGTCTCATCCCCACTTCAATGTGTGGTGAGAAGCTATACTTATAGTTTACATGCACTCAAGCCATTAACACAGGATTGGAATATTAGAACCTACGTACATTTTTAAGTGGTTAAGTGTGGTGGTGTTTAGCAGCTCCTGAAAAAGATCTTATTGTAACACTGTGTATGGTAAAGTACTGAGGGGAGTATATCTCACCCAGAATGCTCAAATGGGTGAGATTAAAAGAATCCAGGAACACTGGAAAGCTGTTTCAGCAAACTGTAGTGTGCAAAGGCACTTGTCTTTAAAGTGTTTTATGGGCCTGAATTTTTACGGAATGGTGGGTAGGTTGGTAGAGGGATCTGCCATTCTCTCTCACACCAGTACAAAATGTCCCCCTAGCATTAGATGAACCCAGGTGTACTGCTGGGCTCATTACCGTGGGGATAAAAACAGGGCTGCAAGACCTGTGGTGGCTGTGCAAAGCCTGACCCCCCTTGTGCAGGATTTTGAATACGTAGGTGAGGTAACCTAATGTACAGTTAGCACCCTGATGGGCAAGGTGATTATTTTTTTTGTGGATGTAACGCACATTTGGATGCGTAAAAGCGACTAATGAACTTGAATGCCACTGTCTTGTGTTGGATAGAAAATAAAAGTTGTTTGCACTTTTAAATCCTGAAATTTGTGAATTTGTCATTGCCGACCTCACCCCAAGCACAGAGACCCGAGACAGGATGTCAACAAAGCATTTCAGGTCAAGCTAAGATTCATTGAGACAGTGAAAGAGCATTTCAATACCAATATGAGGCAGGGAAAGTAACTGAAACCTATAGACTATTGTTGTAGACACCTAAATTATGAGATAGTTTGACCATACACAACTGATCACTGATCATAATGAGACATCTTTATAAACCTACCTGCATCATCTTCAACGGTCAAGAGGGGAATGTCATCATCTAGGTATGGAACTGTGCCGGGGACTGGCCTAGAATAGGGATCCTGGCCTAAAAGTAGATCCTCATGGATGTCCAAGCTATCTTTCTTCAGACACCTTTCACTGCAGCTGAACATGGAGACAAGAACAAGAACCTCTTATGTGAGTTACTAAAGCTTCAGGTATAATCCCTGAGGAAGATGTTCTAGATACAAGCCGTCAGCAGAGTTTACTTAGAGGCGAACATTACAGATCTGATCAAGAGGTATGCCCGAAGACCATGTCATTACTACATCTGTAATTTTAATTATGGTCGTTTTTTAACTTTCTTTGTTTCATGTTTTTTCATTATATTTTTACATAGATATTTTGATTTTCTATGTATATGTTTTATATTTATGTCTACCGCATTCTGTTGACTTAAAAAAACTATTTTAATGCCTTCATAACTCTGACCTAACCAAACTTTACATAACCTTATTGAAAACCGAAAAATTTAGAGATGACCACACTCAAGCTTTACCCCTCCCACAAGCTGAGATATGGGGAGATGTTTGGAAATATTCATACTGGAGAGCTACTGGTCACCGGTGATTGATCATTTTTCTCTCTTAAGAGCCAAGTCCACATAACCTATAGGGTGTATCTTAAAGAGGTTATTTGGGCTTTTCTGAAAATCCTGCAGTTTGCAGACCTCATGGAGGAAAGATAATTTCCTCTGTACGTACCCTTCCATCATGCCCCCAATGTCCCCCGTCTACGCTGTGTATGGGCTGGCTGCGGACTCTTCCATTCAAATCCTGCCCAGATATGTTTCCAAGTCTTCCTGTTCAGCCGCATTTACAACACTCTGAGATTTTCAGAAACGCTTTAATGCTCCTGGCAAGCGGCTCCCTCAACCCTCAGGGTCTTGGTGCGACTGCTGCCTGTAAACCCTCTAACACTACTATTCTAGGCAGGATGTATCACTATATAGTACCCTAGGTTGCCAAACTTTTAAAAAATTACAATCTGCAATATCCAAGTGATTTATTCTGCAGTCTGCAAAAAAACACTGTTTATGATGGTTGCACTGTGCATGTGCCAATACATGATGTGCGCCGTGCAAATGGAACCTCTGAGGCAGCTAGAGCCTCTCCCCCTTTCTTCCAGCAGATGACTGTCCATCCAACAGCTCGAGAATGAGGGATGGGAGAAGGAAGTCATGCTTGGAGGAAGAGGAGGTGTCTGAAGTATGGGCAAAGCATGTCCTTATCACCAGCACTGAGGCTGCGGCAGAGACCACAGAGGGATCTGCAGAGTGTCACCCACATCAAGTATCATCCTGAAACACCTATCTATGTGCTGCTTTAGAAGTGACAGATCATATGCATGTCTCATTTGGCACCTACAGTATAGTTGGGGGAAAGAATATTCTCTATACTGAATGTTTGACACAAGCTTTGTGTATGCAAAGCTCCGTAGTCTCTTTTCAGAACCAGCAGCAGTTATTCCAGGCTTCCTCTGTGCCAGACTCTGCTCCCAGGCGCCAGTTTCCTGGAGATGCCTGTATCTTCTCACTCTTCCAACTGCCTTGGCATTAGTTCTTTGCTGACACATATTCTTGCGGCGCCCTGCTGAGGTCTGTGGGCATGTATGTCCTGCAATCAGCTACATAACAGAAAAAGGTGCATTTCTTGTGGGCATATTGAATTGTTTGCATATTGGATAATTGTTGGACTATATCTTTGGGTATGGCATCACATAGTAAGCCTGCTCCGGATTTTCTGCAGTAGAAAATTGATACCGGATCTGACCAAAACAGTCACCGTTTTTTGAAGGTATCGCAGCTGGTGTCTGCATTGCAAAGGTTAAAAGGCATAGGTAAAAACTGCAGCATGATTTAACATGCTGTGGAGTGAAAACCCGCAGCGCAAGTCACTTTGGGCCGCAGGCTTTCTCGACATTCTGTTCTTAGGTTTCTGAAATGTCAGCCACTTTGCTGCTGAATTTCCACATGGAGTTTCGAGGTCTTTATTATTCAATGACATTATGTTGGGGGTGTTTTGAGAGCATGTCATAGAGGCATGGTCTGTATAGGGTGGGGAATATTAAATAGAGGCATGGTCTGTATAGGGTGGGGTATATTACGTAAACATTTTGCAAAAAGGAGGTTGGCGCCCTGCTGGTGCCACCGTATGGCCTCCCTTATTATAGACTAACAGAATACATCCGTAATGCGTCACACTAGCAGTTGTCTCAGCCTCCGTGCAGTGAGGAGACAATACGTCACATTTCCACCAGGTCAAACTCAGCGATGTAAAGAAATGTCAGTTTTAGGCCTCTAGCACACGACCGTATGTATTTTGCAGTCCGCAAAAAACAGATCTGCAAAAAATACGGATGACGTCCGTGTGCATTATGTATTTTGCGGAATGGAACAGCTGGCCCCTAATAGAACAGTACTATCCTTGTCCGTTATGCGGACAATAATAGGACAAGTTCTATCTTTTTGCGGAACAGATATTGAAATGAATGGTTCCGCATACGGTCAGCAAAAAAAACGTTAACTGACACGGAAAGAAAATACGTTTGTGTGCAAGAGGCCTTACGTGCACAGGGAATGGTGCGCTTTAGGTAGGGAAAAGTCCATTAATAAAGTATATTAGAAAAAGTTTCATTAGGGAGTAGGGACATCTTATTAACATTTTAGCCAATGGTTTAGTTACTCTTTAACTGTAGTCACAGCTGCTTTTGTAGGTTTAAAAGACATATAAAGGGTTGTAAAGGGAAATATGGAGGTTTGCATACATTTTTATTTTCAAGCCGTATAAGGCCTTATGTGTTCCAATAACTGTGAATAGCAGCCAATGTTATAGATAGAAACAGCGGAGTGTGAATATATACAGAAACTTGTTCTACACCTCCCACAGACATCAGAATCACATCCTTTCTCCTCATCATGCAGTGAATGTTTTTTTTTTTTAAACTGTCCATTGTGTTTCTCAGCAAAGGTCCTTGTTCACACATTGAATGGAGAGAAATGTGAGCACATCCTAAAGTAATTATAGCAATTAACACTAGGGCAATGTATCTATGGAATTCAGAAGAGATAAAAGTGTGAACATTAATCAAACTGTGCCTCCTTCTGGGGGATGCTCTATGAATCCCATTAATGGAAATGGTATCTTAATTTGCTATTAGAAATCATTATTATTATCATTATGTATGAAAGGCTTTGAAACCAATTTTTTCTTGCTCCAACACACGTAAAATAAAAAATGAAGCAATTTTGTATATTTTCTTGATTAATAATCTTGCGTGTACACCTTCTATGCTTCATGTCCAGGGCAGCCATGGGCGCTGCATCACTCACCTAGCTTCTGCCCGCTGCAGGCCATCAGACTCCTGTATCCCATGCCTCAGGCTGTAGCCTGGTTGCTACATCTCTTTCTGTGTCTGTATCAGTGTCTATTCATTGAACCTCTTCCAGCAGCACTGCAAGGGTTAATTCTCCTTTTTGCTATGTGTTCAGCTGTTTGACTACTGAGCTCATTAGCCCTTTGTTATATGCTGGGTTGTTTGTTCCACCCTTTGAGCAATAGACTCCTTTTGGTTTTACTTGCTATAATCTGCTTGTCTGTCTGTGTGTCGACTTCTGCCTGTTTCCTGACTCTCCGCTGCCTGATCTGAACCATGCCTGTGCATGACCTTGACCTGCCTGCCCTGACTGCTGAACTCTTTTATGGATTTGTATGTACTTTGTCTGTTTTGAGGCTAAGTGTATTGCCTGATACCCCGGTGGTTTGCACTGGTGTCCCTGACCCCATTGGGTCAGCAGTGAACCACACTTAGACTAATCCAAAAAATAGCAGCCTGGTGGCTCCCCTGCAGTGAAGGACAGATTTCTCTATAAGGGTTTAAGGGTGAAAACCAGTAGACCACCAGGATAATGTCCTCAGGACTAGCCCAAAGTCAAACTGATTGGTTGGCACAGTAGGTCTATCTACATTCACTGTCCGTAACACAAAAACCCTGTGTAGTCTGGTCCTGTGGCCAAGTTTGAAGGCATGCAGTGACACGTGACTGCAGGATCTAACTATACAGACTTTGTAGTCTGCAGCTGTGAAGATACATAGCTCCGAATAGGAGCCATATACTGTACATAAAACAGTAGGATTTGCAATGATTTGCAAACTTTCTACATTTTTATTATAGATTCATAGGAGCAATAAAAATCTGAGTTGCAAAAGTATACATACAGTACACTTTGGCCAAGGATTTGGCTTAGGATCCAACATAGACTTCATTAAAATGAAATTTCAAATATTTCAATACTTTTCAGGTCTTTCATCCTTCATCTACCAAGTCTCAAACTGCGTCCTATATACAGTATGTCTAGAGATGCTCCTTCCCTTCCATGTTTGCTAATCAGAATGTATTCTACTCACTTTGAATGACATGATGTCTCCAGTGGAGAGATGTAGGCTCCCCATATACCCAGTGCTGCTGGCATAATAAACAGAACAGCCACCCAGCAACAGGAGACAATGAGTGACATGAACAGACCAAAGTCGTGAACAGCAGGAATCTGCAGAGAGACAAGAGATGACGATGAATCACACTGTCACATAGCGTGCACCTAGTAAACATTCATGAGTCTAAATGCAAATATCCATATTGCTATGCAATGGCAATTTGTCAGCTGTACACACGTAAAAAACTGGTAGGAGAACAACACATTAGAAAATGGGCAATGGGGAGGGTTTTGGGGTTCCCTTTGTAAAGAAGGTGGAGAATGGGAGATCCACCAGTATCCATTCCCATGACATCTTAGAGTCCGGCAGCTACACTGAATGATTCCCTCACCAAGAGCTTCACCAAATGTACTGCTCCTTTTTATTATCCTGTACTGTTTAATTTTATAGAATTTTTGAATAGAGGGCGCTGTTTTTCCTAGGTTATTAAAGGGGTATTTTTCGTTAGAACAAGATATCCCTATCTAATGGATAAGGAATAACTGTTAAATTGGTGGGGTCCAGCCGCTGGAACCCCCCTCCCTCACACACACACACCAATCACTAGAATGGGGGACCCGGGTTCCTCATTTGAATCAAGCACTAGAGTACCGCCACTACAGTCATCTCTATGGGTCTAGCTGAGATAGCCGAGTACCATATTGGGCAGTCTCATAGACTTTGGATGGACATGTAGTGTCCATGTTTGACCAGAAGGCCATTCAAATGGGTACACGGGCCCCTTGTTCTCATGCGACCCCTACCAATCTGGCAGTTATCCCCTATCCATAACCAGAATACCCCTTAAATGATAGAACTCTGTCGGCCAGCAGCCACCAGTAAGGGAGCAAACGGCATATGGATGTAAAGTGCCTTGGAAAGTATTCACACCCCTTGGTGGTCTCTCTGATTTGTTGCATTACAACCTGGAATTAATATGGATTTGAATTTAGGGTTTATGTAATGGAGCTGACAAAATTGTCCAAAATTGTAATGAAAAAAATTGCTGGTTAAAAAAAATAAAGAAATAAAAACTGAAAAGCTGTGAATGCATATGTATTCACCTCTTTGCTATGAAACGATAAAAAAGGTGTGGTCCAACCAATTAAATACCAAAGTCACATAATTAATTGAATAAGGATCCCCTGTGTGTCACATGATCAGTCACATGATTTGAGTATAAAGGTCCCCGAATCTGCAACACTACCAAGCAATCAACCTAAAGACCAAGGATCTCTCCAAATAGGCCAGATATAAAGTTGTGGAGAAGTACAGATTAGGGTTGGCATATAAAAAATATATCCTCAATTTTGAACATCCCCTGGAGCAGAATTCCATCGATTATATACAAAACAGAAGGAATATGGCACAGCTAAAAACCTAATAAGAGAAGGCTGACCATCAAAACTCACAGACGGGGCAAGAAAAGCGTTAATCAGAGATTCAACAAAGACACCGATAATAACACTGAAGGAGCTCCAAAGATCCTTAGCAGAGATGAAAGTATCTGTCCATAGGACCACAATAAGCCATATACTCTACAGAGTGGGCTTTTTGGAAGATAGGTCAAAAAAACAAACGTTGCTTATAGAAAAACATAAGAAAGCATGTTTCTCATTCGACTCCCCAAACACATAGAGGAAGGTTCTCCAGTCATAAACTAAATCTGAACTTTTTGGCCATTATGAGAAACACTATGTGTGGTGTAAACCTAACACTTCCTATCACCCCAAGAACATCAAACATTTCTTGGAATGTCTTAGTCAAATCCCAGACCTCAATCCACTGGAGAATCTGTGGTATGACACGAAGACTGCTTTACACCAACACAACCACCTTACTTGAGAGAATTGGAGCAGTTTTACCTGAAGAATTGGGGAGATTTATCAAACTGGTGTAAAGTAGAACTGGTTTAGTTGCCCATAGCAACCAGATCCCAACTTTCATTTTTCACAGCTCCTTTGGAAAATGAAAGGTGGAATCTGATTGGTTGCTATGGGCGACTGAGCCAGTTCTACTTTACACCAGTTTGATAAATCTCCCCCTCAGTGTCTAGATGAGCTAATGTAATAGAAACAAACCCCAAAAGATAAACAAAAAGTGGTTCCACAAAATATTGACTCTCAGGGGGTGAATACATATGAACATTAAGGGGGTCATTTATTAAGACTGGCAATTTATATGCCGGTCCTAATCCCCCTGCGCTGGCGGCGGATGTGCCAAAGTTATTTAGAGGCACTTGGTTCCGTTGGTCATGCGACATGGTTTAAGCTACGCCAGCTCCCTTTCTGGAGTAGTTTAAGACCATTTTCCACGCCATAAACTGTCGTAGAAAATGGTAAATGAGACTGGCCTACTGGCCCTCTTCTCCATCCATACCACGCCCCTTTTTCCGCCACCTCAGAAAAGGGGCGTGAGTGGGAAAAATTTTGCCACAAGACCTCTTTGCAACAAAATCTGCGCCTTAAATGCACTGAAAAGTGGCGTACATTTCGTAATAAATGACCCCTTCAATTTTTATGTTTTTTTTCTTGATTATTTCTTGTGTCAAAGTGAAAATAATTTTGCACCTTCAAAATGGTAGACACGTTGTTTAAATTATATGGTACTCACCCCTTAAAAAATCCACTTTCATTCAGGAAGCACAAGAGGGGGGCAGGGGGGAGTGCGAATACCTTCAGGTACTGTATATAGCTAGTACTGAACTTAATGGGAACTTTACAAATTTAAATTAATTTCCAACCTGAGAGAAGATGTTGGCTGCATAGGCCGATGCTGTAGTGAGGGAGGTGAAGAATGTGGCTTTTCCAGCCGTCTGCACAGTGTGGATCATCCGCTGGCGGGGGTCTCTAATCTGATCCGCTTGCCGGTAGGTGTTTATGAATACAAACACATCGTCCACCCCTGTGAAAGACCGGGCAGAGGGTTTATAATAATCTGGCATCATAAGGTCACAGCAGCAATCAGGACTCATACAGTCACCACAGCATTAGAAAAGTCAGGATTCATACTGTCACTGCAGCATTGTATTAATACAAGCTCATACTATCACTGAGTCATAATAACTAAGCACTTATCTTCTTACAGCAGTATTATAATAATGAGGATTCACTCTGTCACTTCAGCATTATAATAATACAATCACTGCAGCACTCATACTGTCAATGAAGCATCATCATAATCATATGGACTTATACTGTCTCTAAAAGGGGTTGTCCGGGTTCAGAGCTGAACCCAGACATAACCCCATCTTCACCCCTCCAGCCTCTCTGAGTGGAGCATCTGAGCATTTTGATGCTCTGATGCTCTCCCTTGCCCTGCGCTGCATTGAGCAGGGCAAGGGCTTTCTCTTCATATCCGGTCACGTGTCGTGCTTTTTCACAGTATGCTAGGCGGAGGTTTCCACCTAGCAGTGAGCCTGGTGACATCACTGGCACTAATGGATGGTCTTTAGAGCTGCCCTAGCCTGTAAAACAGCCTAAGGCAGCGCTAAAGACTACCCATTAGTGCCGGTGACTTCACCTGGAACACTGCTAGGTGGAAGCCTCTGCTTAGCAGTGTAAAAATGCAGTAAACAAACAGCCCTTGCCCTGCACGATGCAGCGCAGGGCAAGGGAGAGTTCATGCTCTGATGCTCCACTCAGAGGGGATGGAGCAGTGAAGAACTGGTTATTTCCAGGTTCAGCTCTGAACCCGGACAACCCCTTTAAATGAACGCCATCTAAAAAAGTCCATAATACCTACAAATTACATATAATTCCCATATAATATAAAGAATAAAGACCAAAATATATATCACAAAACAATCTTTCGTATAATAAATGAGATGCAAAATGGCCATCACAATCAATATGAAAACCATTAAAACCAGTAGTTGGTAATATTGTTGCCCAATTATGATAAAGAACCATTATACAAGTGCATAGGGTTCAATATCCAAAAATCAGCAATAGTCCAAAAATCCCTGGGAATGTAAAAATAGGTTCTCATACGTATAATGGTATATATAAGAACCCAGTATACCATAAACAATAAAGTGCATAAGTGTATCCATGAACTAACCGAAAACGAGATAGTAAAGTGCATAAAACAAATAAAAAAAGCAACAACATAGGTCCCCTCCTATAAGTGAGAAAGGACAATACGGCAGCAACCAACCAACTGTTACCCCGACATGCATTTTGGGGTCAGCTTCCTAAAGTATAATTTTTATTATGTATTAATAAAGATTAGCATACTCTCACTTAGTTATGTAACTAGTATGGATTAAAGGTATGGGACAGGATGTAAATCAAGGGAAGGAACGATTCTACATATTTCCATAAAAATTATATTTTTCAGTTCTTGAAAAAAATCATTAAGCATCTTTTTGAAGCCACCCACTTATTCCTTCTGTGACCACGTCCTGAGGTAGACTATTCCACAGATTTACAGTTCTTACAGTAAAGAAGCCTTGATGCCTCTGGAGACTGAACTTTTTCTTCTCCAGATGGAGGCAGTGCCCCTTGTCTTTTGAGAAGATTTTACATGAAACAGCTTTTCGCCATATTTTTTGTATGGGCCATTTATATGATTTCATCATGTTCCCACTTAGATGCCTCTTCCTTCTTCCTGCATTACTATTGTTGCACTGATTTATTTAATTTCACCTAATTTGGATGTAATCTTAATGCATGACATGCTACGTTCCTGGTTTACCAGCAGCTGGAGTATGGCTGCCAGTGCTCTGCGCCAGGAATGGAACTTACCATTCCGTTCCTCCCCCCTTTGGTAGAAGCGGGTTAGTCCGAATTCCTGCCAAGGGTGAGGGCTGAGAGTGTTAGTCAGCGGAGAGGAGAGTGAGATGGAAAGAGGATGTTGGTGGCCCCTCTCCAGCCAGAAGGTGTGTGGAAGCAGCTCTTAGAGCATCAACTCCTTTGAATATACAGAGAGGGAAAATGGGCCAAGTGCAACCTCATCATCATCAAGCCACTATTATGCCAGTGTGAGCTAAGTGCAGAAATTATCACCAAGTCAGCTTGCCACCATACATCCTCTGCTGGTGCCAGAAGGAATTTGCACTAAAGCCTGCTGAAACCGTTTGTATTCTCAAGTTCAAATTGCACTTAGTAAAAGGACTTTGTCATGTTTCAAGTCTGGCCTCATTCATCTGAATCTCTTTTACTGCATCGAACTCCAGGGAGCGACGGCCTGAGGTAGGACACCGTGACAAAATTACATCATGGCCACTATAACTCCTATCATCTACACCAGCTCCCCATGGGGGCTCACAGAATAAACGCCAGAAATAAACTGCATATTCCAGATGGGGCTGCAATATAGCTTTGTAAAGTGGTAATATTACATCCCTGCTCTGTGAGTCCATGCTTTTAATACATGACAATATTCTGCTAGCCTTAGAAGCCTTAGAAGCAGTCTAAGATCTATAAGTACACCCAAATCCTTCTCTTCAGGTGGCTCACTCGGTGTTACACTTCATAGCTATTGTTATTGCGCCACTGCAGCATTATAATAGATAATATGTAAAGGACTCATACTATAATTGCTGCATTATGATATCAGGACCCATACCGCTACTACTGCATTATAATAATATATACTTTGTGTAAAACAAAGTTTTTAATTGGTTCTTCCACTTTAACTTTATGAAGTTATTTAGTGATGTCTATACCTGGCCGCATTTCTGCAGTAAAAGGTAACTGTACATGCGTACTAACCTTTAGGAGGGGCCAGGAAAGTAGAAAACACTTCGTTTTGGAACAGAGAGCTCAGCTATATTGAGAACATCATCAGTGTAAGATGTCTTGCTACCATCACCTCTCTTTGTACCATATGGGCGTCGGCCGAGTGCCATGTTGGGTGCTGGTCGACCTGAGCCATCTGTCCCATGACTTGCAGTGACTGTTACTTTATCTTTGTATATCTTTGAGTATATATATCTTTTATCATAGTTTAGTAAACTTTTTATGCACCCAAGTTGTGTTAAGTCTATTTTTTTCCCAAACTTTTGATCTCACGATAATAAACTTTGTCAGTGCAATACAGAGTTATACATCTGCATGGTGCCATAAAATACCCTGTGAATGTTATGAGGCTCAGCTGTTAAAGTGAAATTTTAGATTCTATCAGTGTGCAGAGTGCAGAGTATGTGAATCCACCCCCCAAAAAAAAAAAAAAAAATCAATGCTCATCTAAAAGCAACTGTGACAAACGTGAAATGTAATATGAACACAACATTGAAGCAGCCAGACACTGAAGATTTCACTGCAGTATCAGAAATGCCAAACTCCTTATTTTTATTGGATTTTATGCCAGATAATCAAAGTTTTACAACAAAACTGCAAAAACAGAAATGCTGACAGATCCATTTTGTTTATGGGAATTCAAAGAACAGGTTGGATGGATCAGGACTTTCCATCAAGTGGTATTCTGGCAGAAGGTACTCTGAAAACATCTGATACAGAAGAGATGGCTCATATGATGAGGTGTTGTCACAAGCACAAGTCACTGAAGATGTAGAGGAGAAGAGAGGGAGGTGGGAGGAAAGGCATGAGACTGTAGTTTATCTGCCTTAGTCTGTGTATTGGTAGGTCACCGTCTAACATATTTTAATCCTGTGCTTCTCCCCAATTAGATATTTGGGTCCTCTCTTGATAACTGCAAACAAGTGGGGGAGTCAAGGAATGGCCAGTGCAGCAGATTCCATAGTCCAGCCTCCAGCAGTCTACAGTGAGCAAAATGCCAATACTGAAATTGAAACCACTACAAACAACCCAAATATATACCCCTCATCTGGGCCAGTGTCAGCACCCGGCAAACCTGGGCCGGGACAGAGAAGGCTGAGAGGTCATTGGGAATCTAGAATTGTGAACTGGGGTTTAACAATTTCAATGTTACCAGAAAACCCACCTACAATATTAGACTGACCCCATTCTCATGTACATACCGGCCCCATACGCTGTGCAGCCATTGACATTTGGCTGGTTAGTACATGAGACTATAACAGACTATGACAAATAATGCAAAAACAAAATGTCAATGCTGCAAATCAAAGGGACGCTAGAAGAACATGTTCACGTCTCCACTATCTGTCCTTTTGCCAGAGAGGTGTCAGCCATGTTGTGCGTCATCGTAATCTGTGGGAAATGTCTTGTTCTAAGCTGAGCATTCAGCCTAGAGAACTTTACAGATCATAGATGCTCATAATGTCACAGAGCAATTACCCCTCTGATCTCCCTGCCGTTATCTGCTGGAAGATACATCACTTTCGTGGCGTTGTCTTCCTGCTTTTAACTGTCTGTTTGGATGGCTGCTGACACCACGGTGCTGGCCTGCCTGCCGCACAAACACTGTCGCTACTTTATGAGCCCTGGACAGCTATATGGAGTCCAAAAGACCAAAGATCCATTCATAGTAAAAGCAAGCATATAATGCAAACTATACACTGGCTCACATTTACTAATGAACAGATAGTCCAAAAATGCTCCAGATTTATGAATGGTTCACGCTGTGTGAAAAGTCTGCTGCATCTTTAGAGACTTGAGTCTATAACTTTATACCTATTTGTTGGCATAGTTTACACCAATATTTGTACCACAATTTTGGCACAGTTTATTGCGCACACAATTTACACATTGTCCCTTTCCTGTAAACCACACCTTGTCTGGACACTTTTGGATCATGCCAGACTATCTGTTCTTTTGGGCAAAAAATTTGGGCACAAATTATACCACATAAGTGGAGCAAGTCTATTAGTAAATTAGCTTTTTTGCCAACATAATAAGTGCCATACAGTGAAGAAATAGTAGTTTTATAAAGAGCAGCTTAAAATGTATGTGAGAGCAGGGTCTACCCTACCATTAGCATGCCACATGTAGATAATGTTTAACCTAGATGACTATTGACCCCTCAACCCCAGTGGACCTTGACATCTTGCAAGTTTTGCCTGTGGCTTGTGTCTGGATACATACAGTGCACATATACTTTAGGGTACTTTCACACTAGCGTTTTTGCTGGATCCGGCAGGGTCTAGCAAAAAACGCTTCCGTTTCTGATAATACAACCATCTGTATCCGTTATGAACGGATCCGGTTGTATTATCTTTGACATTGCCAAGACAGATCCATCATTAACTCCATTGAAAGTCAATGAGGGACGGATCCATTTTCTATTGTGGAAGATTGTAGCAGAGAAAAAAGAACCATCCCTATTGACTTGCATTGGGGGTCATGCCGGTTCCGTCTTGCTCCGCATCCCAGGATAGAAAGCAAAATACAACATGTTGCAGTTTGCTCTCTGGTCTGGGAACGCCAGTAAATGGAATGGAATGCATTTTGATGCATTACATTCTGTTTAGTTCACTTTTGTCCCCATTGACAATGAATGGGGACTAAACTGAAGCGTTTTTTTCCAGTATTTGGTATGAAGCCCCTATGACAGAACTCAATACCAGAAAACTTAAACGCTAGTGTGAAAGTACCCTTAGCAGAGCAATAGCGTCTCCAAAGAATTGTTGAGTACTAATTAGAGGAGGCAACAGTGATTTCTATACATAATTTTCCAACAAGCCATCAGATTTTAGCATCCTTGCACATGGTAGAAATGGGGGTGGAGGATTTTTTTTGCCCATGCTACATTCCAGCCTTTCAAACACATGGGAAACATAGAACTTATGAACATACAAGTCTATAGAGAAATTTGCAGTAATATAAAACACTCACCAATCCCAACAATGACGAAAGCTGCCACCCCATTCAGAATCCCAAGATACTGTATTCCAAAGGCCACGTGATACAGGAACAGGGCCACAAGGCAACTCAGGCCAATGCTAGCAATCCCAAAGAAGGTGAGGAACACTGCACAAAAGAGTAAAGGCTGAATGAATGAATGAATGATGCTCTCATCATTTATTAGGTGAATCTAATGTTTTTAGTTTGTGGCTTTATATGGAATGCCCATTGATAGCTAAACGTCTCATTTGAAGATTAAGGAGAAATCTGCATGTCCCCAAACCCCCATAAACATATAAGAATCTACTAATGAAAATATAAATCTACAGTATGACAACTGAAATAAGAAGATGACAGAGCTAGAGAAGAAGGAAACGATATAGAGGAGAGTAAGAAGAAGAAGCAAAATGAAGAGAAGGAAAAGGAGTAGAAGATGGAGTAGTAGAAGGTAGAGAAGAAGTATAAGGAAGCACAAGAGAAATGGAGAGAAGGATGAGCCAAAGAGGAAGCAGGGGAATAAGGAACAAAAGAGACCTAGAGAGAGAAGAAAATGAAGATGCAATAAAATGAGGTAGAGAAGCAAAAAGAGAAAATAGAGCAAGATGGAGGCTCCAAAAGAAAGAGAAGGAGGAGCAAAAGAGGAAATAGAAGGGAAGGACAACTGGAGGGAGAAGGGAAAGGGGAGATGAAGAAGCAGAAGAAGAGAAAGAGGAGGAGCAAAAGAGAATATAGAGGCAGAAGGAGTAAAGTAAGAAGAAAAAGTAGAAAAGACAACATGGGAAACAGAGGAAACAGGGGAAAAAATAAAGGGGGAGAGAATGGGGTACAAAGGGGGAAATCATTGGAAAGAAGAAGCAAAAGGATAACTCGAGGGAGAAGAGAAAAAAAAGAGGAAATAGAGGGAGGAGGAGAAACAAAAGGAGAAACAGGGTGAGAAGGAGGAATAAAACTCGAGAGAAAAAGAAGAGCAAAAGAAGAACTAGAACGAAAATGATAACTGAAAGAGAAGGAGGAGCAAAAGACTGGATATGAGGAAAGAGAACTGGAGGTAAAGTGGAATAAGAGGAAATAGAAAAAGGAAAAGAAAAAGGCCAAATGGAGAGAGGCGGAGGAGCAAAATAGGAAACAGAGGGGGAAGGAGGAGAGATAAAAGAAAGAGATGGAGGAACAAAATGGGAAGCAGAGGGAACAGGAAGAGGAAAGAAAAAATAAAAGGAGAATGAGCGCAAAAAGGGAACTAGAGAGAGAAGCAGTATGAAGAGAAGCAGAGAAAGAGTATAATTAATCTGCACATAAGGTCGATGTGTGGAGGTGACACTGTACCGGAGAAGGATGTGAGGATATACACTAGGACAGCGATACAGCTGCTGCTGATGAAGGCCAGTAACATGTCATTATTGAATGTCGTTCTCACTTCATAGTCGAACAGGTCGGTCCCTCCGTACAGCACCAGCACTTTACTGGTACATCCAAATGGAAAATAAAGAAATTAAGTCTTAGAATCATAAAATATTTTATACAAATATATTGTACCTACACATACATATGCTATAATATTAATATATACTCATTTCCTGTACTGAGTCCAGTTACAACTTGAGTAACAAATATGAGACCCCTTTTTGTGATCTCCAACCCCTACTTTAAGGGGTTGTCTGACTTCAGCAAATGGCATTTATCATGTAGAGAAAGTTAATACAAGGCACTTACTAATGTATTGTTATTCCCCGTATTGCATTTCTTTGCTGTCTGGATTCATTTTTACATCACATTATATACTGTTTGTTTCCATGGTTATGACCACCCTGCAATCCAGCAAGGGTGGCCTTGCACATTATAGGAAATAGCGTTGATCTTTCTTGTGGCTGGGACCATGGGAGTACTCATTAGAGATGGCCCGAACTATTCGCTGGCGAACAGTTCCTGGTGAACATAGCTTGTTTGCGTCCGCCGCGGTGGGCGAACATATTCGATGTTCGCGTTCGCCCCTATACTTTATCATTGAGTAAACTTTGACCCTGTACCTCACAGACAGCAGACACATTCCAGCCAATCAGCATACCCTCCCTCCCAGAAGCTCCCACCTCCTATCTAAACGCAAGGACAGCATCCATCTTAGATTCATTCTGAAGCTGCAGTGTTAGTAATTGTAAATCGCAATGCGATTAATATAACCTGTATTATTCACATTGCGATTACAACTTAGATCTGAGTTCCAAATGGTTGTATTGGTAGAATATAACGAAGATTGAGAATATAGCGCTATATTCTCAATCTTCGTTATATTCTAGCAATACAACAACCATTAGGAACCCAGCTCTAAGTTTAATCGCAATGCGATTAATATAACCGGCATTAATCGCATTGCGAATTCAACTTAGAGCTGAGTTCCTAATGGTTGTTGTATTGCTAGAATATACGTTATATTCTAGCAATACAACCATTAGGAACTCAGCCCTAAGTTGTAATCGCAATGCGAATAATACTTACAATTATTAATCGCTTTGCGAATCCATTTCATGCCTCTATTTGATTGTATATGACGGTTGACTATGACTACCACCAACGTTCTGCTGCCTCCGAGGCAAGATATCTGAACCCCCCAGGGGCCATTTGGGCGTTTTTGATAGAAAACGCATCAAAAACGCATCTGCGTTTTTATAATTTTTCATTTTTTATTTAATTTTTTTGTGTATTTTGCCACATTTGGTTGCATATTTACATTTGGTATAGGAAAATATGGTAGTCTAGATCATGTGTCTATACCAAAACCTAGGATCATTGTTTGACAGCATATTTTCTAAGCCATGTAGCTGAATATAGATTTGAGCAGAGTAAGGCCCCTTTCACACGAGCGAGTTTTCCGCACGGGTGCAATGCGTGACGTGAACGCATAGCATCCGCACTGAATCCTGACCCATTTATTTCAATGGGTCTGTGTACATGAGCGTTTTTTTTCCTGCATCACTTGTGCGTTGCGTGAAAATCGCAGCATGTCCTATATTCTGCGTTTTTCACGCAGCCCTAGCCCCATAGAAGTGAATGGGGCTGCGTGAAAAACGCATTGCATCCGCAAGCAAGTGCGGGTGCGTTGCGTTTTTCACTGATGGTTGCTAGGAGATGTTGTTTGTAAACCTTCAGTTTTTTATCACGTGCGTGAAAAACGCATCAAAGCGCATTGCACCCGCGCGGAAAAAACTGAACAACTGAACGCAATCGCAGACAAAACTGAATGGCTTTGCCTGTGAAATCGCACAGTTTTCACTGAACGCATCCGCAACGCATCCGGACCTAATCCGGACACGCTTGTGTGAAAGAGGCCTAATGATCTAGACCTGTGTTTCCCAACCAGTGTGCCTCCAGCTGTTGCGAAACTACAACTCCCAGCATGCCTGCACAGCCAAAGGCTGTCCTGGCATGCTGGGAGTTGTAGTTTTGCAAAAGCTGGAGGCACACTGGTTGGGAAACACTGAATTCTAGACTACCATATTTGCCTATACCAAATGTAAATATGCAACCAAATGTGGCAAAATACACAAAAAAATAAAATAAAAAATGAAAAAATTATAAAAACGCAGATGCGTTTTTGATGCGTTTTCTATCAACCGTCATATACAATCAAATAGAGGCATCAAATAGATTCGGAAAGCGATTAATAATTGTAAGTATTATTCGCATTGCGATTACACCTTAGAGCTGAGTTCCTAATGGTTGTATTGCTAGAATATAACGTATATTCTAGCAATAGAACAACCATTAGGAACCCAGCTCTAAGTTGAATTCGCAAATAAGATGTCCCAAGACTCCCAAACTATTCACCGGCGGACAGTTCCCGACGAACATAGATGGACGGCATCCATCTTAGATTTATTCTGAAGCTGCAGTGTTAGTAGTTGTAATCGCAATGCGATTAATATAACCTGCATTAATCGCATTGCAAATTCAACTTAGAGCTGGGTTCCTAATGGTTGTATTGCTAGAATATAACGAAGATGGAGAATATAGTGCTATATTCTCAATCTTCGTTATATTCTAGCAATACAACCATTAGGAACCCAGCTCTAAGTTGAATTCGCAATGGGATTAATACAGGTTACTTTACATTTACCGTACTTTTGTCATGTGTTCTTTCCTTTCCTTGTTCTACTGGAGAAGAGGAGAAGTTCTAGTAATTTTAGAATCTTGTAAATGAAGCAGGAGGCTCTGGATAAGTTGATCTATAGGCCCTTATATATCAAGTACATAAAATAAGTGCAGTACATGAAATTGTTTTTTTAGTTTTTCAAATCTAAAAATGCAATATAAAAAACTTAGAGGCTATGAAGTCATAAAAACATAGAGGCACATTTATTAAGACTTGTGTTTTAGACACGCAATAAGGCCCTGCACTGATGGTGGATCTGCCGGAGTTATGTAGAGGCGCCAGTCTCTACATAAGTTCGGCGTATCCACCACCAATTCTTGCTGTCTTACATTTAGACTATTTTGTACGCCTAAACTAGGTGTGGAAAATGATGAATGAGACGGCCCTACCGTCCCGTCCCCTTCCCCACCCACACCACATCCACTTTTTTAGACCTGGCGTAAGCGGGAAAGAAGTCGCAGATTCTGCCGCAACATGGCATGCGAAAGAATCTGCGCCAGATATACCCCACAAAAGTAGTGTATATCTGTTCGTAAATGGACCCTATAATTTCCTCCAGAAAAAAAGCCTGCTATTCTCCATGTAGCGATGTTATTTGCCTAGCAATTCCCAGAAATTAAAAATCATGAAATCTCAAGAAAACGTTCCAAAAAATATCTTGAACATATAAGACAAAATCAGTAGAACACTGTGTCAGGGGCAGAGCCTGATGTAATGTTCAGCTCCGTCTGATAATGTCACTTCCCTGATAACAATCCGATAAGTAAAGGATTCTGGGTATTCAGCTACACAGTCCAAGGTGACTGTTTAGGAATTATATTCAGCCTCAAACCAGATACTCGCATTATAAAAAACATGGCAGTGCTGCAAAAACAGGAAAAAATATGAAATGGCTTGAGATATGAGTGCAGAACTCATAAAGTCAGGTTATAAATCAGGAAACTCTTTTATGCTTGCAGTACCCACATCTGACCAGCAGAGACAGTAAAGAAACAAGATCCAGATTCAATTTTCTTTATTGCATCTTTAATGTTTAAAAATGTTTTACTACTGCCTTTTACTGCCACTTGTTAATGGGCCGTTAGTATCCACTTAATGGGTTTGGTTTCACTAATTTATCTTATGAGCCTCTTCATGGAAACCGATTTCTTCAATAATAGTCTACAAAGAGAATGCATTAATAAAGTTCACCAATATATTGGAGATATCATTTTATTTCATGCTGCTAATTATTTTACTTAATCATTTATATGGTAAAGACAGTATTGTATATTTAAAGCTTCCTAGGATTCAGATAGAATCATGACTGCATTGTCTGAGATTACATGCATAGTCACTAAGAAGGATTAGGGCAAGATGAAGGATGGAGAATTTGGTAGGACACCTATTCAACTTCTGATACTTAGAACCTCTATTGTAACCAGGTATAGACAAGGTACCCTAACCATGCTTGCATTATAGAGGCTACCAACGACCACCTATCCACCACATTTTGGCTGAATAGGATCATAGAACAGCAATTAGGGAAGGTGCGTGGAGTAGACAACCTAGATCCCCAACATGGTGGAGACCACAGACACATGCTAATTGTGCCTGCCTACAAATCATTTTTTATTTATTTTTTGCTTTACATATAGGGTACTTTTATATTATCTAGTGATAAGGTGTAATTGAAGCTACTGGGTCCTAAAAAAATATGGGTCCCTACCTTCCATGTGCCATTTATAATACTGATGTACTCCTATATGGTAGAGGAGCTTTTAGGGACCTCTCAGGCACCATGTCTTGTGAGCAACTATTACCTTTGCACCCCTATTTCCCTTATTTCTCAGAATAAACTTGTTGTACACCTCAATCTTAGAGGTCAACACTGATCTAAGATTAAGGCCACCCGCATCTGTGAGTGATGTGTCATCCATTTTTTGATTGACATCTTTCCTTCCCATTCCTTGAGGTCAAAGGATGTAATCTTTCAGCCAGCATCCCCACATCTTAGGAACTGGAGCAAAATCCTGAAGTTTAAACTGTCAATGGTGCAATGTGCAGGTGTCCTACTGCATAAGGGGTTAATATGTCATTTTGCATGGTGTATCTTAAAGATTGTTTATGGGGAAACCTAACTGACCAGCCAACCCCCTAGTAACAATTGTCAGGTGTAGGCTGGTTCCACCTCTTCCTCTAATGCAGGGGTAGGCAACCTCTGGCACTCCTGCTGTTGTGAAACTACAACTCCCAGCATGCATACTTGCTCTGCTGTTCTCAGAACTCTCATAGAAGTGAATGGAGCATGCTGGGAAGTGTAGTTTCACAACAGCTGGAGTGCCGAAGGTTGCTGATACCTGCTCTAGTGGAAAGCAGTTGTTGTGTGTAGCCTTAGAGAGTGAGCAGCAAGAAGCAGAATGAGCTGCACATCTAAACTGAGAACAGCCAACAAAGCTACAGTATACTGAATGTTCCAGCCCCTGATGAAAAGAACTGCAGTCATACACGGAGAGTGCTGTAAAAAATGATGGTGCCTGGTATCTGTTTTGGACTTCACTGCATTTTGGTTGAAACGATAAACCTCAGGCCCCTTACCATATTGAATGTACAGACTGGCCATCTGTATGGAGAGACAGCACCCCGCTGAGGGTACTGTGGATAAATAGATCTCTCTTGGAGAGAATGTACATTCTCTTTGGAGAAAGAGAGACTCAGGGGGGACTAGTATATCACCTACCCTTCCCTATTCACAGCCTTAGGAAAGCTGCCTATACATATGTTTGATAAGAACTGTGAGATTACTATCATTAAACTGTGTATTTGCAAGTTGTCACCATTGTCTATAGCAACACCGGCCTCATCATTGTGTGCGCTAACATCTGCGACGCTACAGTATTGCATCGCACCCCCTCATGAGAGAGCCCTATTTTGCACCTAGGAAACCCCATCTTCTCCAAGGATACCCCAACTGCCACAAGGCAGGAGCCCCAAAACTACCCATATAAAATGGGTATTATAGCAGTTTATTTATATAAACCACTAAGACCTAGGCTGGGTTTGCATATTAAAGGAACACTGACAGGCCGTTAGAGCATATACAGCTATACATATCCTTGTATTGGTCTCCTTTTGCTAATTAAAACTATACTAATATTACCTCCACCTGGCTTTGCATTATGTATAAAAAATGTTTTTATTGATATGTAAATCAGCTCACTTTGTGCCCAAGGGGTTGTCCCTCAGTCCGTTTTGTGCCCAGCTGCACCCTGAATGCATCTTCCTAGCATTAATATTCACTTCACTTGGCTTTTATTTTTTTTCCTCCCGACGTGCCGAAATCCAAATGCGCCGTTAGATGTTGCTGGCAGCAGCCTCGTCCTGTACAGCTGCTCCAGCTTTCTCCTCCCCAGTTGTACAGGACCAGGCTGCTGCCAGGCCTAGTGTTGAGCGTGAATATTCGAATAGCGAATTTTTTTTGAGAATATCGGCACTTCGCAAATTTGCGAATATTGCGAATATATATCGCTATATAGTCGCTATTTCGAATATTTTTTTTTATTTATTTTTTTAAGTTGTTAATCCTTGTTCCTCTCTGGTTGTCTTCCCACTTCCCAAAAGCTGTTCTTACCTGACCGGAGGATTCTTGGCACCCTGCCCGCTCCAGTCAATGCCCGTTGCCGCTTCTGCCGACTTCCTGTGTGCATGGGAACGCCTCCATGCTAAAATGTACTGTCGGATGTGAGAATCACGATCTCCCAAATTTGACTAAGTTGTAATTGCAAGGCCATTAATATAACCTGAATTACTCACCTTAGAGCTGGGTTCCTAATGGTAGTATTGCTAGAGTTTAACGAATATCACGAATTCACGAATATAGCACAATATTCTCAATCTTCGTTATATTCTAGCAACAACCATTAGGAACTTAGCTCTAAGATCAATTCGCAATGCGATTATATGTTCGCTTCGCGAATAAAACTTAGAGCTGAGTTCTTAATGGTTGTTGCTAGAATATAACGAAGATTGAGAATATAGTGCTATATTCGTGATATTCGTTATCTTCGTCAATTCTAGCAATACAAGTTACAACCATTAGGAACTCATCTCTAAGTTTAATTCGCAATGCGAATATAAATTCGCGTAACATTCGCAATATATACAATAATGACGAATATTCGATAAAAAAAAAAAAAAAAGAAGCCAAGTGAAGTGAATATTAATGAGCTAGGAAGATGCATTCGGGCACGTCTGGGCACAAAATGGACTGAGGGACAGCCCCTTGGGCACAAAGGGAGCTAATTTACATATTAATAAAAACGTTTTTTTATACATAATGCAAAGCCAGGTGGGGGTAATATTAGTATAGTTTTAATTAGTAAAAGGAGACCAATACAAGGATATGTATAGCTGTATATGCTCTAACGGCCTGTCAGTGTCCCTTTAAGGTCACAGTGTGTTTTTTCCCACAGTTTTCCTCAATAGCAGCAATTTTAGAAAACCGCAGCAAAAAGCTATTTTGACAGCAATCACTGGACCAAGCCTAGCCCATACAAAAAGAGTCATATTACAAAAAAGTGCAACTTGATTTGAAAATTCATAATCTGCACTGTGTTCCTATTTCTCTAGCTTGTCAGGCCTGTCTAGTGGTTTTTCTTCTTTGTTCTCCTGTAGAAAATTGCTGATGTCTACAGAAAGGGAGCTAGAGATAGCGTTTTTCAGGTGAATGTGGGAAGATACACGGAGGCAGCCCTATTTAAGAGAACAATATGGTGTCAATCCGGTGAAGTGCAGAGATCTATACTGCAATGTCAGCAAGACAAGAGAGGATGCAATAAAGAAAGATACATCTCTGTAGGGTTCAGGACAACTGTGTGCATTTGGGGGTGCTCCCTCCATTATCTGCTGCACAACCCCTTTAAGTGGCAGAGTGAGGATAGCCACCGAAGACCACTACTTCTCCTACCAAGACCACTACCACTCCCACAGCACTCAGGCCATGGGTGGCCTGCTGCAATTAAACTCTTACAACCCTAGGAGGTAAGCACATCCTTAAGGGGAACACTTATGAAAACAGGAGCGCTCACTAGACTTTATGCCCCCTGGCCAGTACCAATCCTAGGCGGTACAAGGAAATGTAAAAACAAAGGTGCAATGGCACACTGCAGCTAGAGCTCCGTCCTGCCACTATGATGGATGTTAGATGAGGCATTAGTTTATATTTTGGCCAAATTATGTAAGCCACCCACCACTTCACGGTTGCCTCTCGAGTGGTCCCTAACATTAATTCTTAATGCACCTGCACTCCCTGGGTTTTGTGTGGCTGATATGGCCCATAAAAGGTAAGAATTAATGTTAGGGACCACTCGAGAGGCAACCGTGAAGTGGTGGGTGGTTACATAATTTGGCCAAAATATAAACTAATGCCTCATCTAACATCCAGCATAGTGGCAGGACGGAGCTCTAGCTGCAGTGTGCCATTGCACCTTTGTTTTTACGTTTGTATGTGTATTTCACCATAGCAACGTGCACCTGCGTATTGGGTTGTGCTGACTGCAACCTCCATTTTCTTTTCCTTTGTAGCATATATGGGAGGCGTGGTGACCTCCATGCAGTCATGCACACCTGACTAGTGAATCCGCCCTGTAGGCTGGTTTTAAATTCAGTATAAAACTGAGTCTGCTTTATTGAACTTACCAGAAGCCATTTGGTTCCAGGAGAAGTACTAGTGGGCTCAGCATGCATGTTGGTATTTGCATCCCTTGATCTGATGAACGCTGTATGGCACCAGACGGGGTTACAAGCAGAGTGTATCTGGCATGCATGCTGCACCTGCACTCCCTGGGTTTTGCGTGGCTGATATGGCCCATAAAAGGTAAGAATTAATGTTAGGGACCACTCGAGAGGCAACCGTGAAGTGGTGGGTGGCTTACATAATTTGGCCAAAATATAAACTAATGCCTCATCTAACATCCAGCATAGTGGCAGGACGGAGCTCCAGCTGCAGTGTGCCATTGCACCTTTGTTTTTACGTTTGTATGTGTATTTCACCATAGCAACGTGCACCTGCGTATTGGGTTGTGCTGACTGCAACCTCCATTTTCTTTTCCTTGGTACAAAGAAATGTACTTGTTCTCCACCAAATATGCACTGTTATATACTTTTCATATACAGCTTATAGTGCATATGAGGTAACTGATATGTAGGGTCTTATATTGTATTTTCATCAGTGCTCCTTTAAACCATACCTCTGTTCTCACCCACATTAAACAAGCTAAATTTCACCAAAGTGCACCAACGTTTCAGGGCTACTACTGGTCTCATCAAGGATGTCATGCCCAAAATTCCCAACACATTAAGCTTTACAATAAAAAATTTAATTACAGATTATTTATGTACAGCTAAACAACAATCAGACACCTCCAACATGCAAATCCTGGATATGTGTATGTTAAACAAGTGAGTGGTAATTAGGAATCAATTCTAATCACATAAAACAAAGCAGTTATTGTCTCTGAGAACTTAAACTCTACAAAATTCTAAATTAACCTCAAAGATCACATCACATTAGTGTCTCTTCTGAAGCCCAAACCTTACGTAGAAGAAGTGATTACACCATGTTAGTCACATTATCAGCTCTGCTTATCTCTCCAACATGAAAAAAGACAGAGACAACCAGGTGGAGCTATCAAGCATTATAACACATCAATAACAGGAACAACAAGCACATAGCAACTCTAGTCCCAGGTCTTATCCTTAGATAGCAGTATTATAGTAGCTATATTCTTGTACATAGAGGGTAGTATTACAGTAATTATAATCTTATACATAGGGAACAGTATTATAGTAGTTATATTCTTGTACACAGGAGGCAGTATTATAGTAGTTATATTCTTGTACATAGAGGGTAGTATTACAGTAGTTATATTCTTATACATAGGAAACAGTATCATAGTAGTTATATTCTTGTACATAGGAGGCAGTATTATAGTAGTTATTGTCTTGTACATAGGAGGTAGTATCATAGTAGTTATATTCTTATACATGGGGAACAGTATTACAGTAGTCATAATCTTGTGCATAAAAGGCAGTATTCTAGTAGTTATATTTTTCTACTTAGGGGCAATATTACAGTAGTTATATTCTTCTATATAGGGGGGACAGTATTGTAATAGTTATATTCTTGTACATAGGGGGCTGTATTAAAGTAGTCATATTCTTGCACATACAATAGATAGCATCATTAAAGTAGTTCTATTCTTGTACATAGGAGGCTGTTATTATAGTAGTTATATTCTTGTACATAGTGAGCAGTAATATAGCAGTTATATTCTTGTGCACAGGATGCGGTATTATAGCAGTTATATTATTGTACATAGGGGAGAGTATTGTAATAGTTATATTCTTGAACACAGGGGGAATTTTAGTTATATTCTTGTGCACTGGAGGGAGTATTATAGTATTCATATTTGTGCACATATGGACACTATTAAAGTAGCTATATTCTTTTAAATGGGAAGCCGTATTATAGTATTATACTCTCCATAGGAGCAATATTTTGGTATTTATGTTCTGTATATTTTTTATTTCAGGAATATTACTGATATGTAATAATACCTTGTGGATTCTTTAGATAAGATGCTTATGTAGGAGATTACAAAGTTTTGGAACTTCCTGTGCTGCTCCTCCCATCGATCCTCCACTGAGTAGTAATTAGGTAAAGGAGCCCCAAATAATATTTCACTTCGCAAAAGAGAACTCTTTAGGTTTTCTGTCGTGAGACCCTCGTCTACATACCAGTAGAACTCAGGATGGGTCATTGCCAATTTTAGGGATCCTAAAAGAAAAATGTAAAAGATGCAAAATAAATGCAAAATTATTGTTTGTCATGCAGCTCTGACATAAATACCTCACTTACCTCACTATCCCTCAATGCACCAAGATGGAAAGCCACCAATAAAGGATCATTTGAATAGCCAGGAATGTGTTTCAAAGACTTGTTGATGTTTTTGATAAACTGGTTTCATATATAGACTTCAACAGTATAGAGACTTACCATGCACATCAGCCAAGTCTTGCCCCATTCCATCATAGTAGATCTTTCCCCCTTTCTCTGTGGGGAAGAAATAAGTAAGGAGTGAACTTGGAGGTGAGCAGTATGAGTATGATCCAAGAGGAAGGTCTTTGAGAACCTCATGAGGTTTCCAACAAAATTCCCGGAAGTGAGGGTGATCCATGATTTTCCTCTCTATCTTGTGGATGGTCATCAAACGTTCCTTTGTAAAAATGTTATTTTCCTCATCTCCCTTGGCTAAGAAAATAAGCTCAATTCTCCAGTGAGCATGACTCTGAGTGTTAGGAGTCACATATACACCTGTAAACTCCTTAACTGATGCTCCACGAGGGTGACGGGATTGGTTCATAGCAGAGGTCAAGGGCAATGAAGATTCAGCAGCTGTGCAGTTAGTTCTCTCTGTAGTATTGTGCCAAACAGTGTTCCTTTTTACCCTTATAGAGCTATCAGCCTGAGATGTATTCAGGTGGAGCTGTTGAAGCTGCTCAAAGATTAAACGTTGCAAAGTTTCGGAGGTAAAATCTGCAACATCCCTCCTGTTTCTCCCCCAGGTGCCAAATTGGGATTTCAGAGCAAGGGTGAGCGCATCAAACCTCTGGGAGGACTCATGGTTGCGAATCTCAAAAGCATTATAGGAGATGTCAATATCAAGGGTGGGGTAATGTACAAACATAATGATGGAAAGGACCATAGGTACCATACATCCTAAAGCCAACAGAAAGGTGGCACAATAAACATTTGTGAATATCCATCCCACTATGTTCCAAAATTCACAGGTTGGCATGGCATCTTTTAAAGGCTTGGAAGTCCACTGGCAAGCATTACATATGGGTGACCTGAAGGACATTTCATCATCTTCATCATCAAACCAAGCATCTTGTAACAAGGGGTCATCTGTGTCCATAGTCTCTGAAGCGCAAAGGGCATAAAGAAAACACCAGTATTAATCCAAGATGATGAGCATAGTTGGACATTAAATTCATGATTTTAAACTTAAACTTAATGGCTAATTTTTGCAAAATCACAGATAACATTTATCATGTACCTTCTACATTGTGTGGAGCGAATCAAAGTATCTGAAATGGACTTTGATCCAAATTTCAGGAAAAATTTGATTAGTCACAAAGCCGAATTTCCTTGCACTTCGTGGAAATGAATCAATTGGTCCTAAAATGGAGGCTGAAAATAAAAAAAATTATACTCACCACATACACTTGCTCACGGATAGCCCGTTCGCTCACTTCTTGATTGAAGAAAACCCGACAAAGAACCTGCAGCAAGCGTGATGTCCTCCCCATGTGATCACGCTGGGCACGCAATGCCTTCCTCAGTGACTATGTCACTGCACACGCTCAGCGTGATCATTTGGTGACGTCATCACGCTCCCCACAGGTCCTTTGGCTTGTTTTCTTTAATCAAGACAGGAGTTAATGGCGTCTCCACGAGCAAGTGGATGAGGTGAGTATTATCATTTTTTTTAACCCCTGAAAGGCCTAATGTGAGTCACAGATGCAGCGATCAGTGTTGAATGCCACATCTGAGGGGTTAACTGACGGGGGAGGAGAGATCGCTGTTCCCTGTCATTGAGCCTGCTCCATACAATGCAAAGTGATTTGTGTCAAAGTAATTTGTGACAAATCGAATTTCTTGCCGAAGTTTGGCGAAGCAGCCGAACCAAGTTTTTTAAAACTTCGCTCATCTCCAACCTCCAGAATTCAGTAAGCAGACATTTTGATTCCCCCCACGGCTTAGACAGTTTACATGAACCTCATAAGGCTTCACCATTTGATGGCCAGAAAATGACCTTCAGTGAGGAAGTTACGGTTGTAGAAGTCACAGATCTCTACTGGCTTGGTCGTTGGCATAGCTGACCATAAATAACCTACTACAATACCATATGTCTTAGATTATAAAACAAACTAAGAACAAGAAAAAAATCTTGCAAAAAAGACATTGCGTCTTATAGTTCGCAGTGACTGTATTTATCTACTGATACAATGTTTTATTCATCAGCAGGGCCCCTCAGCACTATTTCAGAACTTGAGGGCTTGCTGAAAACCATGAGGCTTTCAGCAAAGAGCACTTTCAGGCAGCAGGGGAGGGAAGTGGGCTGCTTTAACCACTCTTAACACTTGTTGTGAAAGCTGATAGTCTAAGTTTTAAAACAAGACCAAAATCACACAATTATCTCGACTACATCAGAAGATATAGCTGTTGGCAGGTGAAAGTGAAGGTTTCCATTGTTTTAACTTTCAAACTGATTTCTAGCAATATCTCCTGATGTAGTGGACATAATGCAGTAGCTCTGATCTTGTTTTAAAGCTTAGACTGTTAGCCTTCACACAGAACAATGTCTATAGCAGCTCCCAATCCGGAGATATGAGTGGTAAAAGTAGCACTCCCCCTTTAGCTGTTTGTGACCTAAGCCAGCTGGAAAGGGATTAATGTAATCCTCCCCTGAGATTTTTTCTCATATTCTAGGCACTTATGGGGTGGCTCTTTAATCTCATTCTTTTTTCTTTTTTTTTATCTTTCTTCTTTTTTACTTTTACAAGCACAATTTCAAATTTATTTTATTTATATTAATGATACTATCCACCCTTGAAATGTTTTCCCCACCCCTGACTGGGTTCGATCACTCCTGAGTTGTGACTCTGTGAGCAATGGGTGGCACCATTGTGTTTGTATGTATGAGTGTATATATATAATCTGTGAATATTTTTATAACTGACGTGTAATGCCTGATGAAGGAACCCTCCACTTTATCAAACCACCAAGGATGGTTGATTAAGTAGAAAATATATATTTTTTTTACTATTCTTTTGTCTAAACCTGGGTTGTGTCTTATAGTCTAAAAATACTTTGCACAGGATGAGTTAAAAGTTAGGAACTACCTATTTATATATATATCTACAGAGCATTTTTCAGGTTAGATTGACCTCATCTGAACCTACTGTGGTTTTGCATCATCCTGCCATGATTCATTTTATTTGGGTGGGAAGGTCCTAAAACAAGTCCTCACACACGTGTTTTAGCTTTATGTGTTCAAATTGTGGTATCCCAAATGGGTAGAGAAGTTATTTGTAACCAAACTGAAGTAATTACCTTAAAGAATGTACTATGGAGGTAACTGTATGAAAATAAATAGATTCAGCTATGTTATGTGGACATAGGCTGATCAGAGGCTTTCTGCTTTGGACAGCCTCTTTTTGTTACGTCCTCTAAAAATAAGCTGATGCACATTGAAATCCATGGGCAGTTCATGTAATTCTTCGTAGCTTCTTCGACATAACATTGGGGCCCTGAGACCAAGCAATGGACAACCAACCAACCCCTTAGCAGTTACTAATATAGCGTTATATTAGTACCTTTAGATCATACCGCCAGTGTGTACAGTTATAAGAGCAGAGCTTACAGTGGAAAAGTTTGCCTGGGCCTCATGCATTGTTTCCAGTGGGGTCGTCAGTAGTACCTCAGTTCACTGAGGTGGTTTTTGACAAAAGAAGAAAATATTCCCGCTCCTGTATACATTTATTGCTTTTTTTTTCTTTCTTTAATACAATTTGTCTGGCACTAAATGTCAGCTAGATTCCTGCTTTCTGCAGCTGCGTTTCCATTATGGGATCCACGCTTGCTACAATAAAATCTAATCAGTTTACGCACCAGAACCTTTTTGTGCCATTCTGATTTATATATGCATTGTGCAGAAAACAGGATCTGATTTATGGTTACAATATCTTATATTTACAGATACAAGGCCTCATATCTGAATGCTGAGTGAATAAAGAACCTGCAAAAGCTGTTCCATGCACCCACTGATACTATGACTCTGCCCAGAAAACAAGTTATTGAAGGGGAATTAACATCTCCTGATGCAATATCACTAATATAAGCCATATCATTTTGATCTTTGAGGGTGGAGTGACAAATGGGACCTCCACCGATCCAGAGAACAAAGGGGCCGAGGTCCCTTCAGGATTTCTCCTAATGTACCTAATGCAGTGACTGATACCTGTAACTGCTGTTCAAATGCATCAGTCCAAACTGTTCACCTCACAGAGGACTGTTCAGACTGGACACTGTAACAAACCCTATGCAGTGAGACATATGACATGTGTTTTAGCCTACTGACGTCTAGACCTGCACATTTATCACAGGGGCTCCGACCGGATGGTAAATCTGATGCAGGGATAGACACTTTTTTCTAACTTTGTACCAATAATTGCTTGGCTTACTTTAAGGTAGAATTTGAGGGCCGAATTGTGGCATAATTTTGTTGCAAGAAGGTGCATCTTGTATCACATCCATTTCCTTCGGATAAACCTCACACCCTTTAACCATGTTAGAACAAAGTGTAGAAACCTCAGCTACACCAAACTGCACCAAAATTGCATCAATTTGCACCAATCTTTAGAAAGATTTTAGGTGCAGGTGTTACATGAAATAAGAAACACTTTGTTGATTCAATAGTCTTTAAAAAATTCCAGAAGAATAGATGTACCCGCTGAACTATTGTTCCCAATAACAGCATTTAAATTGACAGAAATATATAGCTTATCTAGGAATATTTTGTAGATCAATTATATTAAAGAAATCCTAAGTTTATGCTCAAGATCAGTGGTGGTGAACCTATGGCATGGGTGCCAGAGGCGGCACTCAGAGCCCTCTCTGTGTGTACCCACACCTCGGAAAAAGTCTAAAGCTTACTAGTATGCCTTAGACCTTTCCTGCCATTTATCAGCGCAGGGTGCACTATGAACAGCACAGGCAGTGCATTGGATGTAGGCAGGCTATTATAGCTCAATGGTAAAGTACATGGAAGATATACTATATTGGACTGTGGTGTTCAGGTTAAATTGCCGTATTGGCACTTTTCGATAAATAAGTGGGTTTTGGGTTGTAGTTTGGGCACTCGGTCTCTAAAAGGATCGCCATCACTGCTCTAGCTGGTCCTGTATTGTGACTTAAAAGGCTTCACTAGGAATGATTTAAAATGTCCTAGAATCTGAGCAGGACTGGTTGCCTCTACTTGCCTTGAGGTGTGGAGACAGGGCATCACTACACACTATGCTCTGGCACTTTCGTATTCTACATATTGGTGAGTTTTTCTGTCAGGCTGCTCAGCCATGATGTCATATCGTAGGCAGGACGCACATCATCATTACCATTACCATCTATTGTTGAGAAGTGCAGTGTATGGTCAGGCCCTGGCCCCTCGCCCGCTAGGCAGCTCTGTAAGTGGAAGCAACGAGTCCTGCATACATATTAGAACAGCTTGCTGGCAGCCATGTTAAATCATTCTTGGAGAACCCATTTAGATATTTATTAATTCGATAAATATTAAAGGTGTGTTCCAAGACTTAAATATTGATGACCTATCCTCTAGATAGGTTCACTGATATCCTATTGATGGGGGTCTGACACCCGGGATCCCTGCCGATCAGCTGTTTGAGAACGCAGCAGCACTCAAAGTAGTACCGTGGCCTTCTCTCAGCTTTTCCTAAGTCAGTGATGACACGTTCATAGGTCACATGGCCTAGGAGCAGCTCAGCCCCATAGTGAATGGGGCTGAGCGCGATTCCAAGCACAGCCACTATGCAATGTACGACGCTGTGCTTGGTGAGCAATGAGAAGGCCGTGGGGTTTACAGGAGCGCTGGTGCCTTCTCAAACGGCTGATCTGCGGGGGCCCCGGGTATCGGACCCCCACCGATCAGATACTAATGACTTCTTCAGAGGATAGGTAATCTTGGAAAACCCTTTAAATCTTCAGTTATGCTAAATTTTAGTTAATTTCTCCAATATTGTTCCACAGTAAACCTTTTTCTGTTCCTTTAATTGCAAGCACTGAACTGTCTGCACGGATTCTCCTGTCCAGAGTATGTTATCAGATACTCTCCAATCTCCTCCTAATTTTAACTGCATCACAAGCAATACTCCCTTTTCAGCTATTGCTCCACCTGTCAGCCAACTGTGCCATTTATTCCCCCCACCCACATGCAGACTTAAAGGGGTATTTCCATCTCAGACAATTGGAGCATAATGCTAGGACATGCCCCCATTGTCTAATACAGTGTTTCCCAACCAGTGTGCCTCCAGCTGTTGCAAAACTACAACTCCCGGCATGCCCGGACAGCCTTTTGCTGTGCGGGCATGCTGGGAGTTGTAGCTTTGCAGCAGCTGTAGGCACACTGGTTGGGAAGCACTGGTCTAATAGATGCGGGTCCCACCTCTGGGACCTGCACCTTCACCGAGAGCAGAGCCCTGAAAGTGGTGGAGGGCGCACTGCGGTGGCTCGGCTATTTCCGTCAGCCCCATAGAAATGAATGTGAGCGGTGGCCGTGCACGTCCGGTGCCCTCCCATTTACTTCCATGGGGAGAGCGCTTGGTGGTGGCTGGATCCAGGGAAACATGGGTTCCTCCAGCCACCACCTTCACATAGTCTGGACCCGCACCTATTAGACAATGGGGACATATCCTAGCAATATGCCCCCATTGTCTCAGATCGGGATACCCTTTTAACTGTGCCCACTACAATGGAGCTTGCCTTTTGCTAGCTAGGGCTCTATGTAGCATATATTTGCCAGTGGCCATGCATCGATTGCTGTTCCCCCAAGTAAACATGGACTGCAGGAACAAGGCTCTCTATTGCACAGCAACACCCTATAGTACTAACTAGTACGTCATAGCTATTTCCTACCAGTTTAACAATATAACTGTATTATATAGGAAAACATATATATATATTGACATGCATTATTTTATATGCTATATACCCTTATACATTAGTGAATCAGGCCACAATATATAAGGTCGGTAGTAAAGTTTATTTAAAATAAACTGGAGTAAAATTCAGTATTTTATCATATCGAGTTTTATAATATACAGTATGTTAATAGCAGTTCGTTTCTAATATAGAGTGAACATAGAGATACAAGATAAAATTTCATCAGCCTACAGAGAAGAGGAGATCATACGTCCCTAACTCTCTGTAGCACACTCTCAGAAGCAGCAACAGTATGCAGTATAGCTGTGAACTGTACAGTATAGTGAATCCAGCACTGGAGTAAGACAGAAAACTTGCTAGAGTCAGCTGGAATCTTTCTTTGTGTTCCTCTTTCTCTCTCCAGCAGCTGATCCCTCAATGAGCTGAGCTGTATTGTCTCTCAAGAAAGATTTTAGCTAAGAACTGAGGGTGACTGATCATTTTAAGAGGTGGAAGTGGCTCAGCAGTGAAAAAAAAGGCATATTCCTGCAATACAATATATTACAAGGTTTTTTATATTCACTTGTACTATTGATTTGTGCAAAGTTTTGTTGAATGTTTGGCCATTTAACTCTATGTCTATGCATTTATTTGGTTTCCCAAAAAAGATATTTTAAATTCATCAGCACAGAACGTTTGATCTAAATGATACAATCTGATGTTAAAAGGTGGATATTCCCATTTAAGGCTTCACTACTGACACGTTAATGCTTGTGTAGTCTCCTTACAGAGGCATTTCTCCGTAAGGACTGTCTTTGAGCAATAACCTTCTTCCCTATTTCACCGTGTCTGGTCACCAAATCTATTGAAGAGCAGTTTGGAATTTGTATGCACAGAGATAACAGTTGTAGAAATATGATAACAGAGTCATCTCACTCCAGAGATACATCTTCTTCACATATGACAGCCTTTGCCACGTGCCAAATAGTCCCAGACCTGTCAGCTGTCACCGGCGGCTTTACAGTGGCATCAACATGGAGCCTGTGTCTTTGTCTTCCTATATAATTGGTCTCACAGCTTCCAGTTCAATATGTTTGATAGCCATGAATCTATGCTAGGCGGCTATGCCTTGTAAGGAAGCAGCATCTTGGGTAATCCGGCCTCACGAGTGAGTCACTCTTGTCCCTGTAGTATGCAAAAGAATCAATGAAACCCAATGTATTCACTCAACTCGCAACACAGCAGAGCAAGTCAGGAGAGGGCTGTCTGCAAAATGCAGGATGACAGAGCAGCTCTAATGAGCTCCGCCACCGCGCACAAGTTCATGGCTGAAAATTAGTCTCAGTCTTGTTCATAGAGCCGTTTCTGGGAGACATGTGCATTACACTGGGTGTATACTTGCCATGCATCACACAGAGCAGCTCCTTCTTAGAGTAGTAAGAAAAGAGGGCTCATAGCAATGTCAAAAGGCCCCCTCTGATGCAAGCTCTGGTCATCCAAGCCTTTAGCAACCTCCTAACCTCTCTTCCATAGATACCAAGAGAGAGGGCATGTGGCAGCTGCCATTTTGCATTAGAAGGCTGGCAACGTTCAGAGGATGCAAATATTCTAGTACATGACAGAAAGCTTACTTATTCATGCCCAATACAGTCCGTCCACAGAGCTCACCCTAGATTCTATAACAAAACAACTTAGGAGATAATTTAGCCAAATGGTGGGTTGTCTAATCCAATCCATATGTCTGATGCAATTTTAAGAGAGGCCAAGACATCAAGATCCAACCAAAAATACAGGCCAGGTTTACATGGGTAAAGAGGCGGGGTTGAGGTATGGCTTAAATAGGGTGTTACTTGGCATCAGTCAACTCTTTATGCTTTGTGTTTTACAGCACTTTCTAAAACTTTTTTTCTGTCATTTTGCATTTGCATTTTACTTTATGCTATATTGTATGCATGTTTGTGTTATACAGTGAGCATTTACACAATAAACTGCAGTTCCTCTCCACAGTATAATGCCCCCTTATTGCACCCACATAGTATACTACGGGATGAATGATGTCATTCCACATCTTTGTGTCCTGGAGGGGATGCTGATAAGTCTGACTGGCAAGGGGATAGAAGATGTGGCGCCTACATGTCACGGCCACATGAGCCCTGTGAAGACTGAACTGGCAAAGGAGGAGGACAAGAAGGAAGACATACCCGTAAATGCACAGGAATTCAACACAGACTTAGGACCAAGCGGCAGAAGAGGAGCAGAAGGAGCTCGATGGCAACCAAGAAGACAACGCAGATGAACCTAATAGACCGTGGCAGTATGCAGTGGAGATGGAGGCAGGGAGTCCCTCCAAATCCCTTGCCCAAATGGCCAGATGCATGCTGAGTTGCTTGCGTAGTGACAGCCGCATTATCAACATTCGGGCCTTTTTTACACCTTCTTAGGGGGATGATGAAAAACTCAACTACTATACTTTGTAGTTGTTTGGTCTAACCGGTGGGACCCTCTGAGCTACCACTCCACTTCCATGACTGCTGGAGGAGGGGTGGGGAGCAGGAGCAGCACCAGTTCCATCAGCAGCAACTTGAGTCTCTACTTTTCTTCACCTGCCTACTGAAGAAACCAGCCAGCAGGAGGACTGTACTCTGTCACCTCAGATCTAAGATCACCTGGACTACTGAGCTTGCAGTTGGCAAGCTTTCCAGCCCAGCCAGTAGTGTGGCATCAGGGCAACTGTTTAGTGTGGCGGGTGGCATAGTTTCCCCAAATAGAATTCACCTTTCAACACAAAATGTTAAGAGACAAAGCTTTATAAAGATGAATCAGGCCTGGATCAGCCAGGATTTCCAGACAATGGTGCCTGATACAATAGACTAGATCATTCTGGCAGTAATGAACTTACTGTAGTGTTCTGCCACAACAGAGCATTGTGACAAATGTCCCGTAACTTCTGCCCACATGCTGCTCTCCTTATTCTGATGCTGTCACCCATCTGATGCCACACGCCTGCTGCCTTTACTGCCATCTGCCCCTACTGTGATCTGCCACCATCTTGTACTGTTGATGTCCCTGCTGTTGTCCCCTCCCCCCGCTCTGTTTCAGGGCCACTATTGTGACTCTTCATACTGTTGTCACTCTCACGAGTCTATACCAAGGTATCTATTGTGACTCTTCATGCTGTTGCCACTCTCCCCACTCTGTTAAGGGGCCACTATTGTGACTCTTCATGCTGTTGCCATCCTCACAAGTCTGTTACGGGGCCACTAGTCCTCCTGTTTGGCTGTGTTGACACCGTTTATTTTCCTGTTCTTCTGATCTGTCAAATGAACAGAAAAATAACAAAAAAACACATCATGTTGTTTGAGTGTCCAGAAGGCCTCTATCAGTATTTTCCATCAGGATTTGCAAATATGCAAATATTTCCATCACATTTCATCTCTGTTTTGGACCCACTCCTGTTTTTGCCTTACCAACACTGATCAAATGCTGACCAAATACTGACAGTGTCAAGGCAGATGCTCAAACTACAAGGTCTGCTCTTTTTTGGGCTGTTCTGATGGATGCGAAGAACGGAAAAATAAACAGTGATGTGAACACAGCCTTACTGCTGACACCCTATCATGAGGCCTCTACTTGAATCTTGGACCACTGCGCGGTAAGGCCACACATATAATTCAGACCTGGGACTAAGATTGACCTGTAAAGCTGAGCTCACACTTTAGTTATTTGGTCACTTGTTTCCATCACTCATTGTGAGCCAAATTCAGGAGCCAAGCCTATTCTCAGATTAGGTATCATGAATAGATCTGCACCTGTTCTGTGGTTTTGAACCGCAACTGCTTTGGGCTGACAATAACTGATTAAAATAACCAACCAAATAAGTGAAGTGGGAACTAAGCCTAATAGTGATGCACAGTCATTCTACATCTAACAGAAGGCATTTAAATGCATGTGTTGACACTGCCATAACATGGATTAAAATTATCTTTTTTCTCTCCACTATTTTATTGGTGCTGCGTCCATGTCCTTATTTTGTTCTACTAAAGAGTCATTGGAACACCTGAGGGCCGTGCAGCGTTTTTTGCTTTATTGAAGGATGATGTATGCTTTTTTAGCTAGGACTGTTGGTCGCCTACACGATGATGCGTGCATCCATATTTGTGACCTGCCTGTCATTCAGATGCACAGTTTTGCTACCAGAAAGGACTATCTATGCATGTTTCTACAGTGCACAGTGATGTACATTAGGATACATTCTTCCTAAAGTTTAACTGCAGGCTGGGATAGACCTGATTTAACACAATTCGTGATAAATTAATTTGGATTGATGCAAATTTTGCGGAAAAATTCAGCGAAGTGACCAAATCGAATTTTTTAAAACTTCGCTTATCTCTAATTGTGGGCCAAAACCAGCCGTTGAGGTTAGGCAGTTACGTGTAATTGACCTGCAATTGACTCAAAACCTGGAAACGACTGATCAAATACTGACCAAATCACTAATGTGCAAGCAATAAAAACAATGGTGCTTCCCTGGTGTATTTTCCAACGGTACACTTCCCACAATGAATGGACACGTGGAACACTTTTATAAAGCTTGTAGATCTCTACTGAGGTCCATGGAGTGCTGCATTCACCCCTGGGAGTCCAGTATAAAGAAACCGGCATATAATGGAAGTATAAAGAAATTTTAAAAAAGTGATTATGACCGCTGCTCCTTACAAATAAAGGTTTATTGGACAATAAAAACTGTAATAAAATAAAAATAAAAGACACTACACGTTTCGATGACAGACATCATCTTCCTCAGGTGCCTGAGGAAGACAATGTTCTATAGTCGAAACGCACAGTGCCTTTTATTATTCTTTTAATATGGTTTTTATTGGCCAATAAACCTTCATTTATACGGAGCAGCACCCATATTCCTTTTTTTTTTTTCAAATCACTGTTTGGAAGCAGCCTAGTAGTTTAAAGGGACAATAAACCCTGAAAAAAAAAATCATCTGCTAAGGAAAGTTTGGCTTTAGTTCTTTCTGTATTGGCACATGCAAGCTGCTGCAGAAAGCAGTTAAACAGATATCCTGCAGTCAGAGAAATTTCTCCTTCATCCCTGCCTCTCCATTTTCGGCTGGACATCGCCTCTGTGAACAAGCATGAGCTCACAGGCAAGCAGGAAGTTAAGGAAAGTGGTGGGGCTTAAAGAAGACCTTTCACCACTCCTGACATGACTCTTTTAATAGCGTCATGCATTCCCCACGAAATAACAATTCTGGAGCCTCTATTCTTATGGCTTTATGTTGTGCCATTCCTTTATGATTTCAACTAGAAGTTCTGAATTAATTACTAGCAGTCTGCTGTAAGGGTACAAAGGGGTGGTGGTGACCAGCTGGGGGTGTGTACCTGCATAGACTCACTCTATACAATCAATGCTGCCATTTTTAGACTGTGCAGGTCACACCCCCAATGTGTTATCACCCCTCTGTACTCCTACTGCAGACTGCTAGCAATTAATTCATAACGTCTAGTAGAAATAATAAAGGGATGGCACAACATAGAGCCATAAGAATAGATGTTCTGGAATTTTTATTACATGGGGAATGCATGAAGCTATTAAAACAAGCATGTCAGGAGTGGTGAAAGATCCGTTATGACAGTGCATTCACTGTAATGAAAACAGAGCACTGTAAAAGAGCTGGAAGCTGCAGAAGTTAAAAAAAAAAAAAAAAAAGTGTGGGTGACCTGCATTGCAATTTACTGCTACAGTATACACGTAACCTAGCTTTCATAGAACCCTGAAAGGTAAATCTTTCAAGCTATGGCACTATTTAGGAGTGAGGAGGGGGTTTATCTTGGTAGATTTAGTATCCTGCAGTCTATTACAGTTACTAGCATGTATTATTTAGCAGTTCCTACTACAGTTCCATAGTATAACTATTTTACTCATTTATATAGTTCCAATATATTCTGTAGCACTTTACACTCATTATTATCATTGTTACCCTGCTTTTCCATGATCCTGAATAACAAATCTGTCTAGCTGTGCTACAGTATGGAGGAAGTCACTGGGATTCTTACTCAGCTTTTCCAGGATTGGCTCCTGGATAGCCAATCCAGCTAGTTATTCTACAATACTCTGGATTTGACAATTCATGAACCGGCTTATCAGAGATGTACTGGAGGCCACAATTGGTACATATATTCTGTATTCAATTCAGGACAACCATGAGAATATACTAATATATGTAGTTTGATATCCAGCATATCATCACATGCTACCCAACTTTCCAAAGCTGCTGAAAGGCGAATCTGCAGAATTATGCAGTGAAGGGAGAAATGATTACTTCATAACTAGGCAGATTAGCTATTCAGTTGTATATATAATAACTGGTACCATGCATATTATACAGATTTTACCATGGCTAGCACCATTACCAAACCTATTTTGTACTGTTGGTAACTAGGAAAGTCCTTCCAACAAATAGGGCACGCTCACTGTGGAAACAAAAATTATCCAGACTAAACCCAGCCCTCTCCTCCTAAACTTTCTGGCTCATGTGCATCAGACAAGGGAGAAGACATGGCTGCAGCCTGAGAGAACAATGAACTTCTTTTCTATTGCATTTTTCATGGTCTGCAATTGTGATATGTAAGGAAACCAGTGCAAATATGAATATTATGTTAAGTTTTGTTGGTTTTGTTTTTATTCTGGGTTTAGTGGCCCTTTAAGATGCTGATTGATGATGATGATGATGATTATTCTTCCTAAAAAAACATGAAATTCTCACTCACACCTTGTGATTGTGCTCCCCTGTTTTCCAATCCTCCTTAACTACTTTTTGACTGCCATGCTAGTAATGCATGTAAATTTATTCAGAACCATCTGAATGCCCACACTTGAGATCCCTTTACACCACCTTACCCTTTCACGCTTTTCTTCTGACAGTTCCAGGCTACAAGATGTTTTCTGAGTCAGAACTGACTAAAAACTTTGCAAGTTGTGATTATCAAACCAGAAGCTGAAACTTGGTCCTACAAAGCTTCAATATATTTTAGTTGGACAATATGAAATTGCCATTTGTCCTGTTTTGAAGGGAAAGGCTCCAAGCATACACCTAGGCCTCAAAAATGGCTCCCAGAATGGCTGCTGATGTAATTAGCTGACAGAGTATTGTCTAGGCTAGATACAACTGTATCTACTTCTCACCTGATAGTAATGCTAGATATGTACTATGTAAGTGTATTCTCATTCATAGAAAGTAAGAGATCTCTGAAATGGTAAGGAATTAAAATCAAAGTCCCAGATTTACTAATCCTATAGATTAGTTTAGACCGGCTGTCTAGACCAGCAGTAGATTTATTACAGGGGCTCAGGCTGGATGATAAATGTGCTGCAGGAATAGACACTTTTCACTGACTTTGTCCATATTGTGTTACTTCGAGCTCACTCTTAATTGACCACCAGTGTGTACGGATCGAAACAGGTGAGACCTCAATGAATTGTATGGATAAAAAGAGGCTCCAGCACTCACTTAGTCGTTAGACTAAGAACAGTCTGTTCGAAACGCGTTCACGATTGCCATTGGTGGATGGATTTGTCCCTATGTCTAACTTGCTGCTGTAAATAAAGACAAAGAAATGACACAACTACAAAGTGAGTGCTGGAGCCTCTTTTTATCGATACTTTTCACTGACTCTTTACTAAGAGGTCCTTGCCTTTCCCCGCATTGTTTCTGCAAAGCTCCGCCCCTATCAAGCATAGAAAAAAAAGGGTAGAAACCCTAAAGGCACCATAACTTTTTTAGAAACATTTTTGGCGCAGGCACATTAATAAATCTGGTGTATTAGAAAAGCAGAATACTCTTTGTTTATAAAGCAATTAAGCTTTACTTACATAAACATGGACATTCCCTTTAAGGAAAAAAAAGATTAGCGATATCCATACATTCAAGTCCACAACTAATGTCGACTGCAGTAAAGATGGCAGATAAAGGAAACAATCTAAACCTTTAGAAATACAAATCTGAGTCCAGTCATGCAGTCAACACGGTGCAATGATCCCGATCCCTCCCCCGCTGCCAATGTCACATGTTGGGAATCTACGACTCGACAAAACCACAGTGATGCCACCTGTCACTTCAGTCAGATTGCAGCTTTGTGTTCCCTGTAAATCAAATCATTCCTGCGCCCCACGCAGATAAATCAGAATCGCACTAATTCAATTTCCCCAGTGAGCGTACGATAATAGACGGCCTAGCGCTTTTATTAGTATTTTTTCATTTTATTCACAGACACTAAAAGCGGCGAGTTCCTGTTTTCAATTACACCTCACGTTCAGCTCGACGTTCAGGTTTCTAAATCTTTCAGAGCAGTAATGTGAGCCTGGTGCAGCCTCGTGTCTCATACTGTAGCAGCGCCAGCCACTCAGGAGGACGGTAAAAAATAGTGAGCGCTGTCCTGAAAATGTGACTGCTGCAGATTAAGAGATCTTATCACCCACTGCTGAGAGAATTAGCAGACCCTCCATGCCCAGCAAGGCACTCTTTATAGACTTATATATGGTTCACTCTATGGGGAATTATATGTAAGCTGAAGGACTGGAAAATAGCAGGTTAAATGTTATTTCTTTTTTAACTAGCATGTATGTATAGCTTTAAAGGTTTGATATTAAAGGGAATCTGCAACCAGGATATTCACTGCCACACCAGCCACAAGGGCTAGCTCAGCTGACTGGAATAATACCTGTCACTTAATGATCCATTACTTTTAATCCATATGCAAATGTGCAGTTAAGTGCACTGTGGGTGGCCCAAGCCTGCCTGTGCACCCATGCTCCTTCCACTTCCTCTGCCAGCAGTTTGCTCTTCTTCTTGACTGATAGGGTTAGGTTCCTGCATAGTCATCTTTGCCTGGCTCTGTCACGAAGGAGAAGGTCTGGCATAGGAGGCAGGAGTAAAGATAGAGTAGCCTTGGCCCGCCCACAGTGCACTTAACTGCTCATTTGCATATGTATTAAAAATGACTTTTTCGCCACAATCAAGGAACAGTTCACTGAGTGAAAGGTATCATTACATTCAGATGCGCTAGCCCTGCAAGGCATTGTCCTATTTTTACAGTGAGTTTCCTAGTGGCAGACTCTCTGTAATAATTGTGGCGCATTTCGGGCCGTTCATCTGCCAGAACTGAAATAAACTCTATCCAGGAGCTGGAGTAGATTTCAAGTGTAATGTGGGTCAGTTTTCTAGTGCATATATTGTAAAATGTCAAACAGGACATTTGTCAAAGTTGTGACTTTTCTGTGCCAGTCTGGAATACAAGCATAAAGAGGACCTTTCACCACTCCTGGCTTGTCTGTTTTACTACTTGCATTCCCATGTAATAACAGTACTGGAACATCTATTCTTACGACTCTCTGATGTGTCATTCCTTTATTATTACTGCTGGAAATTACTAGCAGATTGCAATGACGGTCCAGATGAGTGTTACCAGTTGGTGTGCGGCCATTTTATTACTTGGGGAGTGTAAGTAGTTTCTAATACAGACATGTAAGGAGAGGTGACAGGTCCTCTTTAATAAATTATTTAATAAGGTATAAGGTCTTTTACATTTTGATTCGCTTGCTTCGGTAAAAACTGACATATTTTTTCTTTTATGCCAATGCTTTTAAGTAGCTGGCAACCAGTCTGCCTCTAATAGTTCTAGTATGTCTATTCTAGGGTTATCTGGTATAGATGGATCAACACTCACTTTTTGAAGGTTAATGAATCTTCACTTTATTGCCCTTAGCAGAATAAAGGCAGATGTGACGCGTTTCGGCTAAACAGCCTTTTTAGAACAAACATAAATGCGTCACATCTGCCTGTAATCTGCTTATGGCAATAAAGTGAACATTTATTAGCACCAAAAACTGAGTGCTCATCCATTTCTTCTCCTGAAATCCAGGGCTATGAGCGCCACTTTCTTCCAGAGTGCCGACTGATTAATTCTACCTCTGGTGTATATGGACCTCATTTCTGATCATTTTTTAATATATGCCAATATTTAAAGAGATTGGCCCATCTGGGATACTAAGGGCATATGGCTCGGCTATTTTCGAAACTTTCACAGCAGTGACTGAAGAGCATGCCAGACGTGTGCCGCACTCTCTTTCACTTCAAGGCTCCTGATCAGGGAAAAAGGAGAAAGTCTCAGAGTCGAGACTTGCACCTATCTGACATAGATGGCATATCCCAGCAATATGCCATCAATGTCCCAAATGGGAATACCCCTTTAAGGTCCTTTTACACGGACCAATGATCAGGCCAGTTATCGGGGATGAGTGGTTTGTAGAATGTCTGGAGTGCTCTGCAGTAAATGGGGACAACTCTATTTCTTTATTAATATTCTTTTTTTTTTTATTTCTTTTTTTGTTTTTTTAGTAACAAGAAGTTCTGATCAATCCCACGTACCTCCTCTGTTTATAAGCCTTTGATTTAACAATTCCATGTTGTTATAAAAATTTTTTGGGGGAGATTAATACAAGAAAAATGGAAGCTGCCACTATTATTACGACTACTGCGGGCAACACTTATAAAACACTTTTTTGTAAGATGATCTGCCTATCTGTCCACAGATGTATCCGTGAATTGTTGGTAATTGCCATGTTCAGATGATGACGTGAAGCGCTGTGCTGTCCATTGTTCTTTATGTTAATCTCCATATTGCTATATGTGCAATTTTCAGGTTTTCATTTTGCATACACTGTTGATTTAAAGCGGTTGTGCAAAGTATGAAATGTATCCCCTATGTACAGGATAAGGGATAACTAACTGATCGGTGTGGCCTGACTGCTGGGAACCGCACAATCCTAAGGCCCCTTTCACACGGGCGAGTTTTCCGCGCGGGTGCAATGCGTGAGGAGGACGCATTGCACCCGCACTGAATCCGGACCCATTCATTTCTATGGGGCTGTGCACATGAGCGGTGATTTTCACGCATCACTTCTGCGTTGCGTGAAAATCGCAGCATGCTCTATATTGTGCGTTTTTCACGCAACGCAGGCCCCATAGAAGTAAATGGGGCTGCGGGAAAATCGCAAGCATCCGTAAGCAAGTGCGGATGCGTTGCGATTTTCCCGCATGGTTGCTTAGCAACGGGACCCGATCTCTATTATTTTCCCTTATAACATGGTTATAAGGGGAAATAATAGCATTCTTAATAAAGAATGCATAGTAAAATGAAGCGGAAGGGGTTAAAAATAATAAAAGTTAACTTACCTTAGCCACTTGATCGCGTAGTTGCGATCTCTCCTCTCTTTCCCTGCATCAGCTAAGAACTAAAGGACCTGTGATGACGTCACATCACATGGTCCAATCACATGGTCCATCACCATGGTAAGATGGACCATGTGATTGGACCATGTTATGTAAAGTGGATCTTTGGGCCCCCTCAGGCTCCTGGGCCCGGTATCGTCTGCTACCTCTGCACCCCCAATAGCTACGCCCCTGACTGGGGGTTTGACTCCCATCACCCCTGCTGATCAGTCACAACACTTGTGTGAGCACCACCCTTTTCTCTCTAGGAGGAAGTGAGTTCAGTGTAGTGTGAGCTGCAGACAAGAAAGCAGCTAAAGAGCAGTGCTGACACAGAAACCATCTTACCCTGTGAATTATAAGCACCAACGTGGCACCATACGTGCCAGCCCATGAGGGAAACAGTAACTGAATACAGAAGAATGTTCTGTGGCCATACAAGGAGGATTGCAGAACATTTGTCAGAGGGTAACACATCTACATTGAACTCTACAGATATCTCTGCATGTGGTGGGAGCAAATAAGCTTCAGATACTCCAGGGAAGTCAGTGAGTCGGCACTGCATTCTTCTGCTCCAATCACTGCAATGCCATGGAACTCTATGGAACTTGTCAGGGACGGCTAAGTAATCAGTAAGTGTTGTTCTGCATATACTGTAGCACTTCAAAATCCAATCTTGAAAAAATGAAACAATGCAGCACTCACCATAAAATCTTCTCTTTATTCGAAATCCATAATATAATTCGGCTCCACAGTGCAGGATTCCACATAGAGGCCTCTGTCTGGCATCCTGCACTGTTCAGCCAATGGATTTTATGGATTTTGAATAAAGAAAAGATTTTATAGTGAGTGCCGCATTGTTTCATCATTTGAAAACTGCAAACAAGCTTCAGGTTCCCCATTATATCAAAGCGATAGAACGGGCCCTCTGTTGAGAAAAAAATCAGTTTCCATTCTCAGTACTCTCAGAAAAAAATGTGTGCTCCAATCTCTAGGGCTTTGCAGGCATTTGAGGATCAGCGTGACACGGTGAGATGGAACTCCACTTTAAAACAGAAAAGAAGATTTAGCACTGCCGACATTAAAACCGGATTCGTTATTTTCATGCGAGATACAAGCAGATAAAACATTGGTTTCGGGCTACACTGGCCCTTTGTCAAAAAAAACATTGAAAATAAAGAATCTGGTCTTAAAGGGGTTGTCCGGGTTCAGAGCTGAACCCAGACATACCCATAATTTCACCCAGGCAGCCCCCCTGATATTAGCATAGGAGCATCTCATGTTCCGATGCGCTCCCTTGCCCTGCGCTAGATCGCGCAGGGCAAGGGCTCTTTTGTTTACAATAACACACTGCCGAGCGGAAGCTTCCGCCCGGCAGTGTGTTCGGTGACGTTACCGGCTCTGATGGGCGTGCTTTAGCACTGCCCCAGCCGTTTTACAGGCTAGGGCAGCGCTAAAGCCCGCCCATCAGTGCGGGTGACGTCACTGGGCTTCCTGGCAGCCCCATGGAGAGCTCGGTTCGTCACCGGAACTCCAGAAAAAGCCTTTGCCCTGCGTGATTTAGCGCAGGGCAAAGGAGAGCATCGGAGCATAAACTGCTCCGATGCTCAAGTCAGGAGGGCTGCCTGGGTGAAAATGGAGGCATCTCCGGGTTCAGCTCTGAACCCGGACAATCCCTTTAAAGTCAGCATCGTCTTTTTTGCATTCTTAGTACATGTATTAATTGTATAGCTGCCTTAGTTAGAGACAACACTTGTCTATTTGTATACTACCTTGCAGGAATGGGAGTTGTTATAGGAGCCCAGATACTTCTTTAAATGGGAATCGGTCACCAACGACTTCCCTATCTGTTTGCATAGACACGTAGCTGTACTTCACCGGCTTAGAACACTGTTTTTATTTTGTTGATCCTGGGCTCTTTTCCCAAAATAAGATTATGATTTTCTTTATTAGGCCTTTGGTGCAATGAGGGTGTCACCGTTGCTCTATTTGCACCCAAGGTCCACTCATTTCTGTGGTCAGCACCTCCCTAGCTGCTTTGAATGACAGGGCCAGGCAGTGGCAAAGCACTGACCAAAATTTTTTGGGTGGCTGTAATACAGCATCTCATTCTGCCCTGACATATCAAAAATTATTATTTATTAGATCATCAGCATCAAATCTGTGTCTAGAGTATTTAAGCTAGTGACATACCTAGAAGAAATGGGGGTCTAGATTAAGCAGCTAGGTTTTTCCACCCAGAATAGAAGATCCCAGTGTTTGATTCCCCTTTCTGTGACCCTTGGGCCAATTCCTTACCCTCTAATTTGCTAACAGTGCAGAATGGTATCCTACCTAGGTTCCTGCTACCCAGTAACAAAACAGGGGACAGGACCAACCAGAGATGGATCCCCTTTCTCCAGAGAACGCACAGCGCCACATAGTTAAAGATGGGTAAAGAAGATCTATGACATTATGCAGCAAGGAAACCCAGTGGCTTTGAGACGGGGCCTTGGAGGGTTTCCAATTTAATAGCAGGGTTTGACATAAGAAGATGTAATGAGGCCAAGGAGACTACTCTCTGAGAGGCAAATGCCTGAGACTAGACCTGGATGAAAGTTATGAGCCTGTCTTAACATATATGAATTTCTGGCTGGAAACCTCAGGACTTGGGTCATCATATTTTGGCATTGTGACCTGCGACCGTCACAAGATGCTTACATTTGACAAAGCACAAATCGAAGAAATAGGGTGAGGGACAAATACTTGTTCACAGCACTTTATGTTCTGTGACCTGAATAAAAAGTCTCTGCTGCTGACAACTGTGAATATGAGTAAGCAATCAAGCTCTACCCATAGGAAATTTACACTTGCTTAGTTTTCCAATCAGAGAGATGTGGGCATAGAGTAAACAGGATGGGTATGGCACCCCATGCTGGGTTGGATAGTCATGTCGATAACTAGCCTTTCAGTTATTGCCAATTATAACAGCCTTTAATGTTCTATGAAGGAGTTAAATGGAGAAGTCAGCAGTCAGCCTAACCTACTTTCTGCTCATTATGTCAATAAGATCTTAGTTGGTGGATGAGAACATTCTGGGCTGGTTTTCTACAGAAGGATTACAAATGCCTGAAAGCGATGGTGCAAAAACGGAGCCGAAAAGCGTCTGTACTCTGCACACAGGATTTCATTACTAATTGAAAACTTCCAGCCGTGTGGTTTTTCCTCTACTCATTTTGCTAGATGTGTCGATATCTTAACTACAGATCCACACATCATAGCGGCTGAGCCCGGGATGAGGGTGCGCACTGCTCAGCAGATCCCATTAAATACAAGCTCTGATTATCTATGATGTGATAAGAGGCTGGCTGAATATAATACAGCGGCGTGTTACGGGACAAGGCTTTGTTTCCCGTATGAAGTCAAGCCACATGCTTTTTCACATTCTCATAGCAGGTAAATAGGATACAAATAATTTTAGATTTTTGGAAATTAATAAAGAGTAACATAGTTTGTAAGGATGAAAAAGATATACGTCCATCTAGTTTAGCCTGCTATCTTGCAAAAAAGCACCATGAGGTAGAATGCAAATTTCTTCATTTTACGGGGAAATAAACTCCATGTGTGGTCCGACTAGAGATTTGTAAAGTGGCAGGACTATGCTCTCATTACGAGCATCTATGCCCCTTTTGATGCAACCCATTATCTTATTGGCCTTGGCAGCAGCTGCCTGACACTGGTTTCTACAGTTAAAGGGGTTATCCAACTCCTATAATGACCCCCAAAATGCAGAGGCCTCATGCTGGTCATACTTACCCTTCTCCAAGGCACCTCACGCTGCATCTCCCTGTCGTGCGGGTCAAAACATCTGGCGACAGGGTGGCAGGGGCTTATTTTGCAGCCAATAGCAGGCCGCGACAGGAACGAGCCTCCTTAACATCACCCGCAATGCTAAGGAGGATTGTTCCTATTGCAGCCTGCTATTGGCTGCCCCCCGCAATGCCCCACCTCACCCCCGTCGTCAATGTTTTGTTCCACATGACGGGGAAATGCAACCGTGCGGGCATCAGAAGCGATGCGGATGTCGGGAAGCTGGGTAAGTATGACTAGTATGAGAGGCCTGGGCATTTTGGGGGGGATAATAGGGGTTGGGTAACCCCTTTAATTTTATTGTATTTCTGCATTTTGGACAATCCCTACTTGTTAAAAGGATCTTTTGGCAATAAACAGATGACAGAGTGGCCCCTCGGGATCAGGTGCAACCTGTGGCAGTCTAATTTCCCACTGAGTATATAAGTCCATTACTGTATGCAGGAAGTGGACAAGAAAGGTAAACAGCAGAGGGCGCTACTAGAGACGAAAATGTAAAGTACATAAAACAAATATTCTTATTACATGTATATTGCAATAATACTCCATCTGAAGGGCCCTATTAATTGCACAGTAAAGTTTATCTTGGGATAACCCATTTAAATAGCATCTGTCGGCAGATTTGTCCCTATGACACTGGCTGACCTGTTGCATGGGCGCTTGGGCAGCTGAATGCATCTGTGTTGGTCCCATGTTCATATGTGCCCGCACTGCTGAGAAGAATGAATCTTTAATATATGCAAATGAGCCTCTAGGAGCAACGGGGGCGTTACCATTACACCTAGAGGCTCTGCTCTGTGAGCCTGTGCAACTGCTGCGGCCTCTGCACTTTGATTGACTTTAGGAGAAGTCAGGGCCATGCATGATCACGTTTACACTTCCTGTCCCTGTCAACCAATGTGCAGAGGGCACGGCAGTTGCAGAGAGAGCTGAGCCTCTAGGAGTAAAGGTAAGCCCCCGTTGCTCCTAGAGGCTCATTTGCATTTATTATTTTTCTCAAAACATAATTTTTTTCAGCAATGTGGGCACATATGATCACAGGACCAACACAAATGCCTTTAGCTGCCAAACGCACGTGTGACAGGTAGAATTCTGCTGACAAATGCCCTTTAAGAGATGGAACATATGTTACCTAGCCAGAGCTCCATTGACTTCTAATCTTTTCCATTTCAGCAGTGACAGACAAAAGGGGCTGGCCTTAATTCAAAAGATCGGGCTAATCATTGCCCATTGTAAGCAGGGAGGAAGGTTCCTGCTGCAGCAATTTGCCTCCCAGTCAGAGAATGGTTTAATTGAAGTACGCAAGAAGATGGTTCAGACATGGAGGATTCTAACCATTTGTCATATGGGAGAGATATGGATGAAGAAGGCGACGTTATCACTAGGCTCTTGCTCCCATGCATTTTTTGGTTTATTTTTCACATTTCAAGGGAAACCGCATTTTTTTTACTGCTGGTCTAAATCAAAATTTTAATCACAGCACATAAAGAAGTCTTGAAACTATTAATAAGATGATCCATTCATAGATTTCTTTCCGTTTTGCAGCTTTTGATTGACAGTAGCTCTATATGCGAGATTCCTTATCTATCTGCTGTCTTGTTGTAAAAAAAAAATCTTATTATGTTTTCCGCTACTTTACAAGTCTCCTTTTGATCATGAATGATTTGATTTTATTTTTTTTTATCTTGTCTTGATTTTAGCTCCACCTGGGGCCACACAAGCTTCTGAGGAATCGTCAGCAAAGTAACATCTACCATAACCCAGACTCAGGGTTTCTCTTGAACATGTAAGACTCTCCTGTTCTGTTATATTTATATATTTAATGACTAGCTCCAGCAACCTACCATAACTCTTTATTCATTTGCCAGTTTGTATTTAACTGGCTGAATTTCCATCTGATTTTAATGGGGTGTTCACCCTGCTCAAATTGATATTTTTGCTTAAGAGTTGTCAGAGCCCCGTCCCTTCACCGATCTTGGCTTTACGAGGTTGCCTCATTAAATGTCATAGTGAGCGGTTGCCCACCCAGACCCTTCTCTATTATAAACTGTCCTGAAGAGCCGCTTACAAAGTTCTGGTCTCAGGGACCTATCCAATCAACTTTTTCCCTGTTCTGCCATTCCAGTGAATGTCACCAAAGGGAAATGCATTTACGGCTGACAGCAACTCAGATAATCACAAGTGATCACTGGGAGTTTCTGAAGGAGGACACTGGTTGCCGGCAGGTTTCATGAGATAATCACTGGAATCAGTCATCTCGAACACCTGCCGCTGTGTAGGCTTCACTACTGAGTTTGGCTCACAATAACTGATAGAAATAACTGACCAAATAACTGAAGTGTGAGCCTAATTTGTATAACGATACTCACCCCTATTTCCCTGCTATGTGACTGCAAACCAGCTGTAGAATGCATAAAGAAGACTTCTCCTGGAGTCCTCTCCATTATATGTGCATGCACAGGAGTCCTCTCAGTGAATTCCATGGCTATTTTTTTACATGCACAACAAGGGAACACGGCTGAATATTGACATATACATTACTGAGTAAGCGGCAAGTGTTCTATACATGTGTTACTGTACTTCCTAGACTTGCAGGAAGTGACCGATTCCCTTTAAACAGAAAGACAGAGAAACATCCCTAAAGCTTGCCATGGATATAAGATACTCATCCCCTGACATGCCAACCATCTTGTGTGACAAATGTTATTATAGTTAAGAGCTGAATTCACAGGGTCAGCCTGTTTCTAGTATAAAATACCTTTTTCAGAAGTTTTTTGCTTCTATGTGACCGCCTTCGTGCTGTTGCTTATCCTTGCTGCCAAGAACAATCAGTCTCCTTCCCACTCTGGCAGCTCATAGCATAGTCCTCTTGTTGCTCCCTCTGCATAAGGAGTCCTCACTATTCAGAGACCTGTAGAAGTGAATGGGGCTGCGTGAAAATCGCAAAGCATCCACAAGCAAGTGCGGATGTGGTGTGGTTTTCCCGCATGGTTGCTAAGAGACGATCGGGATGGGGACCCGATCTGCTGGCTAAAGGACCTGTGGTGATGTCACATCCCATGGTCCAATCACATGATCCATCACCATGGTGATAGACCATGTGATTGGACCATGTGATGAGCGCAGTGACGTCACCACAGGTCCTTTAGCCGGCAGCTCATGATTGAACAAGAAAGAAGAGATCGCAAGTACGCGATCAAGTAAATAAGGTGAGTGATTTTTTTTTATTTTTAACCCCTCAATCCACATTTTACTAAGCATTCTGTATTGAGAATGCTATATTTTTCCCTTATAACCATGTTATAAGGGAAAATAATAAAATCTACAGAATACTCAACCCGAACTTCAGTGAAGAAGTCCAGGTTCGGGTCTAGGTACCAAACATGCCGATTTTTCCCACGCGCGTGAAAAACGCATTAAAGTGCTTTGCACTCCCTCAAAAAAATCGCACATTTTCCCGAAACGCACCCGCATCCTATCTGGTCCCATTCCGCCACGCCCATGTGAAAGGGGCCTAATTGTTCCCTGCTGGTTCAGCTTCTAAGATCACCCCAAAAGACTTGCCATGTTGGAAACGTTCTCGCAAGAATATAGGCATCACAACTTGGTGCTTGTCAAATAGTTCATAGCCTTTGTCAATATTCAACAGATCAACTGGAAGAACTGGCTGTTCACTTTATATCTAATATGCAGTATTTTACTGCTTAATAGATGCAATTTTCATGACATAATCTATGTCATTCACCTCATCTGTCAGTGGATTTAATATTATGGCTGATCAATGCAGTACAATGGCTCTTATAGTGGAAATAGAGACATTAATATTTTTGGTGTTTAAATGGGTCTTCAGTGAACTAATCTGAACAAAAATGGGATTGAAGAGGACAAAAATAACAAAAAAGGAGTACTTAGCCTACCGATCCCACGCCAATCATGTTCAGTGCTGCTCCGGTCCCACTCCTCTCCATTGTCTCTCCTCGGGCTCCACATGCGGGAAACAGCTTCGACTGCCCTCTTAAAGGAAATGTGACACCAAAAATGTAACCCCCCAAAAAAACAAATAGTAACACATATCCTTTTTGCCTGAGCTGTTTTTAACAGCATTTACAAGGCATTAAAAAAAGATTGCTTTATGGCAGCCGCATGGGTCATGGACGGATCCGTTCAGATAATACAGCCGTCTACGTCCGTTCAGAATAAATCTGTTTGTATTATCTATAACATAGCCAAGATGGATTCGGTTATATTATGTCTTCTATAGCCAAGACGGATCCGTCTTGAACACCATTCAGTTTCATCAGACGGACACCAAAACGCTGCAGGCAGCGTTTTAGTGTCCGTCTCCAAAACGGAATGGAGTCTGAACTGATGCATTCTGAGCGGATCCATTTCCATTCAGAATGCATTAGAATGCAAATTGATCCGTTTTGGACCGCTTGTGATAGCCCTGAACGGATCTCACAAACGGAAAGCCAAAACGCGAGTGTGAAAGTAGACTTATTCGTACACAGAGGTGATATCATTACAGGCAGGATTAGAATGAGTTAACTGCAGTAAAGTGATCTGTACAAACCAAGACGTGGCACCAATTATTAGACATAGTGGCAAGTGCGAAAACTGCAGGATTTTTGGTTTTAGTTTAAAAAGTGACATGGAAAATTAAAAATAACATAATCGAAAATTATTTAGAAATATGTTAAATATAAAATAGTGATTTAAACAGCAGGTCATTTTCTGATGACACATTCCCTTTAACTAATCAGTCTGAGACAGGTCACCACCCTCTCTGACCCCATTTGTACTTATAATTATTTCTCTGGAATGCCCTATTAAATGGTCACATTGGAGGAAAGAAGAAACTATGGCACATATTCGCCTCTGGAAACTCAATACTAGGAGGAAGAAGAAATGCACAGCATTCACAAATTGCATGCAGATGTGATAGCGGACAGTGTACTGAAGTCTTTCTTAAGCCATACCCACACCTTCTATTATGGCAATAGTATGAAATATAGGTTAATGGTTAGAACTGGTGCCTTGCAGCAATGGGGTCTTAGGCGGACCAAGGACAACATCTCCGTGGAGTTTGTAGGTTCTCCCTGTGGGTTTCCTCTAGGTACTCTGTTTCCTTCCATGCTCCAAAGACATACTGATAAAGAACTTAGATTGTGAGTTCCATTGGGGACAGCAAGCAATGATAATGTATGTAAAGTGCTGCAGAATATGACAGCGCTATGTAAGTAAAATAAAGTTAAAATACATAGATTTCATTTTTTGCAGCACTATCAGAGCCATAGACAACACAGGGAAATATGGCCAATTGAATATTGACCAGAAAAGTACCAGTCCATTAGGTGTTCAATGAACACAGTGCACATTGTTCTGCACAGTCAATATACGGCAGTGCGAAGGCTTCTGGCAGTGAAGTCAAGCACATTAGCAGGACCAACAGGAAATTATCAATAAAAAGAAATTTCATCCACAAGGTGACACAGCATATTACTTTAATTACAAGCGAACTGGGGGAGGTCAGATTTCCACCTATCGAGCACTGATCATCTATCTAGTGAATTTGAGATGAATATTAAAATGATGAAATATTGCTCTCATAGAGAAGCTGGCCACCTTGGAAACACTTTTGGGCACTGATCGATTCCAGCATTGGCTGCGGTGGCAGAAGTGACCCCCGTCCCCTCCAAAAGTTCTGAAGCAGAGAACCAAAGCATAGCAGACTGAAGGATCCAGAACTAAGCACCAGTGAGCAGGTAAGTATGCTTCCCTTCACAGGTTCAGCAAGTAAGGAAGAAGGGGGGCTACCCAAAGTGTTTCAAACCTGGACAACGCCTTTAAGATCCTCTTTTGAAATAAAATATACTAGCATTTTCTAGTACTAGTCAAAAAAGGTGTGACAACTACTGAATTCTTTCCCACTGTCAGAAAATTACCCAGTAAAGACACTATTTATCAAACTGGTGTAAAGTAGAACTGGCTTAGTTGCCCATAGCAGCCAATCAAATTCCACCTTTTATTTTTGACCGCTCCTTTGGAAAATGAAAGATGGCATCTGATTGGTTGCTATGGATAACTAAGCCAGTTCTACTTTACACCAGTTTGATAAATTACCCCATGTGAATGACTGTGCTGGGAGGGTTGCCATGACAACCAACCAAGCCCCGCTGGGGGACCTATCAGATCAGGTTTTTAGCTCAGCATCCAATCCCACAACTAGGTGGGAGGGTTTGTTTCTACGCTGGCTCTTGTGCAGTGTTACTCATTACTACTGCATTTGAACTCTGGTAATCTGATTGTGGCTTGTTTTCAAAATGAACAACTCATCTCTTGATTTGGCTTCTACTGATTTTTCTGGTATTCTAACTGTGGTTGGTTTCTGGATTAAACCCACTTCTGCTGTTTTGGCACTATCTGTCTCTCTTTGTTTTGACCCTGTTTGTCTACTACTCTTTGCACTCCATCCGGTTATTTTGGTAGATCTGGCTCAACAGAGCTTGCACCAGTTTTCTGCTAACTTACCCTGCAGATGTAACCTGGGCACCTAGCAGCCATGTCCATCTGGCCTTGTGGAAGGCCCTGGTGAAGAACATAGGGGTAGCCTTAGCTTCCTACTAACCAGAGTGGTTAAGGAAGACTGGCAACAGTTTTTGAGTTCGCTGGCTGTAGTTTTAGACGGTGAACATACAATTTACTGAAAATAACTTTTCAGAGAGTAAAAAATTTTCCATTCTTAAGCAATGAATCTTGGCTTTATGTATAGTATCTGGGGACTTAATTTTGCCTAATGTACAACAAAAGTGTTTATTTTACAAGTAGGATTCTGGATAGGGACCTTTAGGTGTTCATTCACTTTTATGATGTGAGATTTCAATAATGTGGTGTTATTATGGAAAAGTTACATTTACCAAAAACAAGGTCAATCTGAATTTTGATGTGGAACATTAAGAAACCACTGACATTTCCACATAAAATGCAGCATGTCCCTACTTTAGGCCTGAAATGTCAGTTTGCAATATATTAAGAGTTGGCAACACAAGAAATCATAGGTTCTGATGCCTTAAGGGTCCCTAAGCCCCCTCTGGCACATGATAGGTCATCTGTATTTGATTTTAGAGCTAGTTTAAAGTGTGATATTGAGAATGTTTTTACACGGGAAAAGAAAAGCCCACAGACTGACTTAGAGGGTCTGTTCATGGACTTAGAAAAAAATCTAACTAAAGAGATAAGAACTACCTGGGACATAGTGTCTTTAGAGAAATATCTATCTGAAAGCATGATCCCGGAAGGTTTACGCTGGCAATTGCCACTTAATTCAGATGTTGTAACAGATCTGAAAGAATGGGAGGCAATGAATGTGGGCGTCGGGCAATGATTTTTATTATATGCAAAAGGAAACAAAAATTGCAAGCTATACGAGAGAATGTGAAGAAATTGCAGCAACAAATGTCTCCGTTAAAAAATCATGAACAATATTTTAGTATGTGTGATAAAAGCCGAATGTCCCTAATGAAAGTGGAGAAGGAGGTGAGGAATAAGAAACAGCGTAAATATATGAAAGTATGTGATGAGTATGAGAATGACAAGGTTTATAAATGGAAAAATAAGGAGAGGAATTGTGGACAAGAAACAGAATGTGCGACTGTGGACATGGATCCCGTGGAAAAGGGATATTGTGCAAATGAGAATGGACAAAATGTATCCACAGGGAATTGTGGTGTAAATAAAGAGAAAAATAACTATACATCACAAGTATATCATGAGGAGGGCCATAGTAACTATTATGGCACTAGACACATGCAGGGATACAATAATAGGAGAGGCCATTATCAGAGATATGGAGGACCCTATACACAAAGAAATAATTTTAGATATAATTGGTGGAGAAATGGGGATAGCTTCCACTATGGTGGACCGCCAGCTCAGACACAAGGACAGTGGCGTAGCTATAGGGGTCGCAGCGGTCTCAATTGCGACCGGGCCCCTAAGTCAGGGGGGCCCACGGGGCCCCCTCCAGGAGAGACAGTCTAAAGCCCTATAACTCCTGACAAGTTATTTGAGGTCTTGAGGACCTTTTTCACTCAGCCAATCAGTGGCTGCAGCTGTGTCACATGTCAGGCCAGCGATTTCCTGCTGAGCCAATCACCGGCCTGACACATGACATAACTGTGGCCACTGATTGGCTGAGTGTGAAAGGTCCTCAAGACCTCAAACAACTTGTCGGGAGGCCAGAGAGAAGATACCAGGAGTCAACCAGTGCCACACAGAGGAGAAGAGGAGCTGCTACCAACTGGACCAAGACCAGGTGAGCAGAATGCTTTTACATAATATTAATAGGGGGGAGAACTGTGACATGGAGGGGGGAGAAATGTGACATGAGGGGAGAAATGTGACATGAGGGGGAGAACTGTGACATGGAGGGGGAGAAATGTGACATGAAGGGGGGGAAATGTGACATATGGGGGGGGGAGAATGTGACAAATGGGGGGTGGGAGAATGTGACATGGAGAGAGGAGAACTGTGACATGGAGGGGGGAGAAATGTGACATGGAGGGGGGAGAAATGTGTCATGGAGGGGGAGAAATGTGACATGGAGGGGAGAAATGTGACATGGAGGGGAGAAATGTGACATGGAGGGGGAGAAATGTGACATGGAGGAGAATGTGACATGGAGGGGAGAAATGTGACATGGAGGAGGGAGAAATGTGACATGGAGGAGGGAGAAATGTGACATGGAGGGGAGAAATGTGACATGGAGGGGAGAAATGTGACATGGAGGGGAGAAATGTGACATGGAGGAGAAATGTGACATGTCACATTTCTCCCTCCATGCACATTTCTCCTCCATGCACATTCTCCCCTCCATGTCACATTTCTCCCTCCATGTCACATTTCTCCCCCTCCATGTCACATTTCTCCCTCCATGTCACATTTCGCCCTCCATGTCACATTTCGCCCCTCCATGTCACATTTCTCTGCCTCCCCCTCCATGTCACTGGACACCATTCGGCTAAGTTCACATCAGTGTTTGGCCTTTCCTTTCTCCTGCTCCGTTATAGGAGCAGGAGAAAGAGAAATACGCATTCAGCACATAACTGAGCCAAATGGAGCCTACGGATCCCATAGACTATAACGGCGTCCGTTAGGTGTCCGCTCTGAAGATGATTTTGGAGTGGAGTCAAAAGTCCTGCATGCACAGCTTTTGTCTCCGCTCCAAAATCATCTTCGGAGCGGACACCTAACGGACGCCATTATAGTCTATGGGATCCTTAGGCTCTGTTCGGCTCAGTTATGTGCCGAATGCATACTTTCCTTTCTCCTGCCCCTATAACAGAGCAGGAGAACGGAACGGCCGAACGGGGGGAGGGGATGGGCCCAAATTGAACTCTTGCACCAGGGCCCATGAGCCTATAGCTACGCCCCTGCACAAGGATATACTCCGAGAGGGAGATATGGACAAAGGGGAGGACGCTATCAATCAAGACAGGGACAATATAGACCCTGGGACAATGGAGGTAATAGGCAAGGAAATATGGGGACAAATCAGGAGAGGACGAATACTGATGCAAGCAAGTCACAAAGAAGCCCGTCACCATTAAAGGAGAGGATAGAGCATAATATAGTAGAAGGATATTTGGAGACTAGAAATTTTCCACACCAGAATATGAAGGGAGTACAGAGAACAGAATCAATGAGAGAGATAGTGGGAAAGGAACAGAATATGAAAACCCCCAGAAAAGAAGCCTAATAGAGGGAGAAGAGGAGGAAAAAGACAAAAGTCCAGACAGGAAAAAGGCCAAAGGCAAGTAGAAGGTATATTTAATTTAAGCTCGCGGCAACTAACTGAGCAAGAAAAACAGGTGTTGGGAAAAGGGCTAAAGTTCGCCCCTACGTGTAAACTTAACAAATTCTGAGTTTTTTTGGATATACATAGATATATACGGAAGTTGAATTTAGCCAAATATCACTTAAATACACAAACGGCTGTCATAAAAAATAAGGAGATGGATGATAACTTCATACATACAGGTTTGAGGGAGAGATCACGTTTTTTTCCAACAAATGTGAATAACGAATGTGTGGATGCGTTTAAGAGAAGCCTTCTAAAAGTGTTAGATCGACTGGATGTACGATGTAAAAATGTGAATTTAACAAAGGATGAAAGACAGGCACTAAGTGATTTGGAAAAAGATGTGTCCATAACTAAAAAACCCGCTGATAAGGGCGGCGGGGTAGTAGTTATGGATACCAGCAAATATGATCAGGAAATGTATAGGTTAATATCAGATGAAATTACATATCGGAAATTAAAGAAAAACCCAACCCAAGACTACAAAAAAGAAATGGCTACTCCGCTTCAAGAAGGTCATAGACTAGGGGTTCTAGGAGCTTGATTTTTTGAACATCAAAAACCCAGTGATTCCGGTCATATACCATTTACCGAAGATCCACAAACGAATGGAGGATCCACCGGGGAGACCAGTTGTTGCGGGAATAGATTCGCTCACTAGTAGATTATCGCAATATGTGGATTTTTTCCTGCAACAATATGTAACACAAATGCCCTCTTTTCTGAAAGATTCTGGTGATGTCATTAAATTAATACAGAGTATCCGAGTGGAGGGTTCTGATGTGTGGCTACCTACTGCCGATGTCACCTCACTCTATACGGTCATCCCGATGGAGTTAGGATTAAAGGGTATAGAGAAAGCGTTGACAGGGGATCCTAATATGCCTGATGAACAAAAAGTGTTTATAGTAAAGTGTCCGGTTTTGTTTGACATATAACTATTTCATGTATAAAGAGAATTTTTATTTACAGCAGGTTGGCGTGGCGATGGAGGCGAAATTCTCCCCCAGCTTCGCCAATCTTTATATGGCAATGTGGGAAGGAAGTGTCATTAACCCTATGCTGAATAAAAGAACAGAGTTAGGTGAGCTAGTAGCATTGCGGCGTTATATCGACGATTGCCTGATTATATGGAGAGAAGAACAACAGGGTCTGGAGGAGTGGTTTCGGCAATTGAATTGCAATGAATAGAACCTAAATTTTACTAGCTATGTGAGTGACTCCTCTGTTGATTTTCTAGACCTCACGATCTTTCGGGATGGAGATATATTGAAAACGCGGACGTTTTTTAAACCAACAGATGTAAACACTTACATAGATACTACTAGTTGTCACTATGGACCCTGGTTGAGAAATATTCCAAAAGGGCAACTGAAGAGAGTATATAAAAACTGCAGTGAACCAGAGGATTTCAGAAAACAGGCTCAAATAATTAGAAATAGGTTTGTAGATAAAGGATATCAAGAAACAGTTCTGGACTCCCATTGTCTTGAAATAGAAGAAAAAGGAAAGGTGATAACGAAGTTAAAAGGAGGGTGTGAAAAAATGACAGATTTTAGGTTAGCTTTTTTTAATCAGTTTAATGTAAATGCAGGGTTAATGAAAAATACGATAAAGAAAAATTGGGGAATCTTAAAAAGTGACGCTATATTAGGTGATGTAATACCAGAGAAACCGCGGATTATGTTTAATAAGGCTAGGAATCTGCAAGCGAAACTTGTACATAGCGCACAGATGAAAAAGCCGCAAAAGAAAACTGGGAACAAGTTCAGATGGTGCGGTATGTGTAGTGCATGCAAAAATAGAAAATCAGACCAAAAGAAGAAATTGGTAGTAACCTCTATAATCTCGAATACGAATAAAGTGGAGCACAGTGTAAAAGGGAATATAAGTTGCGAAAATACAGGGGTTATCTACGTGCTGGAGTGCCCTTGTGTCCTCCAGTACGTGGGGAGAACCAAGCGCAAATTAAGGACACGCATACAAGAACATATACGCAATATTAAAAATGGCGTAGTGTCCCACAGTGTCTCCGCACACTTTAAGGTGTGCCACAACAAAGATCCTAAAGGTCTGCGGTTCATAGGTGTGGAACTTGTGGAAAAACCGATAAGAGGTGGTGATTATATATCTAGGATTAACAAAAAAGAGGTAGAATGGATGTTCAAATTGAAGACAATACAGCCTCTAGGTCTTAATATTGAATGTGATGTGAGGTCTTGTTTATTTTAGTTTGCCGCAGTATTTCCACAAAATGTGTAAAATAATAGTAACATCTGATGTGAGATATCCGCTGGAGCTAGCTGTCAGACAACCTAGTTGTTTTTGGGGATATTATATTTAGAGTGGTGGGGCGCCCCCTTAGAGGTGAGGTGACTAGTGGTATGACACGTAAGGTGAGATTAGGGAAGATGTTTGATTTACCCCTGCAAATTAAAGGATGGGAATAATAAGGAGTAGTTTTTTTTTAAAAAAAGTGTGTGTATCCTTGTTGTTTTAGTTGGTTCTTATGGATATTTTTAGGTATATATTTTTTATGTGAGTTATAATGATGTTTGTGAAATAAGCTGGAATTTTATATGTCTATTTGAATGCTATGTGAATGGAGGGTGGGGTTATCTACCTGCCCATTGATTGGCAACACATGTTCATGAGAGGAGATTTACCCATAAAACACCCCCTGGTCCCTCATTAGTTCAGACCCCCCTGATGAAGCGCGTAAAGCAAAACCTGGGTCGGGTGGAACGTATTTGTGAAACAGTGATATGTTTTAACTCAAGATGTATACTTGTAAGTATAATAAAACCATTTGATTTTATTTGGAGTTGACAGTGCTTCACTATCAGGATACGCCTTTCCTTCGTTTAGGAATACAACATAGGGCTAATCCTGGTGTGGTGGTGTGAACGACTCTCCATGTCCGGTTTCCATCTTGGAATCTCATCTGTTTGATGGTCTACACATTCCTGAACAAAAGCAGCGCAGCCAATTTCCTTATTATATTTGTATTAGGCTATTTTCACACTAGCATTTCTATTTTACGGTATTGAGATCCGTCATAGGGTCTCAATACCGGAAAAAAAACGCTTCCGTTTTTCCCCCAGATATTGTCAATGGGGACAAAACATAACTGAACAGAACGGAGTGCTCCAAAATGCATTCTGTTCCATTCTCATACCGGAGAGCAAACCGCAACATGTTGTAGTTTGCTTTCTATCCTGGGATGTGGAGCAAGAAAGATCCGTCATGACCCACAATACAAGTCAATGGGGACGGATCAGTTTTCTCTGACAAAATCTGACACAATAAGAAAAAAGATCCATCTCCTATTGACTTTCAATGGAGTTCATGACGGATCCATCTTGGATATGTTTAAGATAATACAACCGGATCCGTTTATAACGGATGCTGATGGTTGTATTATCAGTAACAGAAGCGTTTTTGCTGAACTCTGCCGGATCCAGCAAAAACGATAGTGTGGAAGTAGTCGTATAAATGAAAATACTAAGTGGGAGCTTTGTTACAGTTTTTGCATTTGGGCCAAGAAGCTTTAAGTTAATACCCTGGGCCATTCCTAAAAGTCTCATGTGACTGCTGACTCTTGTAGGTTCCTGAATAATAAAATATTAGATGTCTACAAATCTCCTTAACCCTCTTCTCTTGTCACGGAATCTCCCAGTTGCTTTCAGTAGATGATGTAAGTAAGGTTCTTGGAAACCAATCATCTCTTCCCTCCCTTAATGCCCGTGACATGAATGCTGCTGCACAGAGCACAGCCTCCAACCTCTCCTGTGCCTCTTCAGCATAAGGTAATACAGTACTTCTAAAAGTACATACCCACAAAAAACAGTGTTAAAAAGCCATCAAAGAATTAATTAAAATATATATCTTTATTAACACATACAGACTATCCCGCCAAAGCGCTCATGGGGTAGACACCATCTGTGTTGTGCAATTTTCTATGGGGTGGGAATTCCTTGACATGTTTCATAATAAGGTTTCTTAGGTAAAGCACTAGGCACTTTACTATGGCATACTTCTGGGGCTCCTGTTGGCACAGTGTCATTTTACAGATTTTTGTATACTAGTGATGCCACTATGCCATCCTGGTCTTTATTATATCTTAATAAATGTGCTAATATAGATATATTGTTTAACTCTTTAAAGGCTTTCTAGCTCTATTATTATAAGTACTTTATGTTCTGCTATGCACAGTGCTAAGATTACCTGTAGATTTCATAGGTGGTCCAGATCGCACACATATATTGCTTGTAATGCTTCTGATCGCTCCTGGTAACCGTAGATCTGGCCACATCTCTCTATATGCTGCCCTTCAGGAGACTTGTAACTATGAGAACTACTGACTGGAGAGAATCGAAATTGCGGACACAAGATGGATTGTTTTCTTTTAAAACGTAGAGGTTGCATGCATGGCATAGGCTAATGTTGATCTAATATGGCTGAGGTCAAGGGTAGAAGGAATAGTTTAATGTGTCTGCTGAATCCAGTGTGTTCTCCTTTAGCTACAGCAGGGCCTTTCCTAAAAGGTGCCAGATATTAATAACCTATACTAATTAAAGGGGTTGGCCACTTTCTGGTTACGGTTGACCAATGTGTTTGTGAGATGATTATATGGCACTTACTAATATAGCCTTTGTAGAAATTCTGAACCATTTTCTATTTTTCATAAGGCATGCCCCCTTGATTACGAAGTATTTTGTGCCGTCCACACAGAGGTTCTGTCCATAAAATGGCTGCTGATGGAGGGTCATGTGACCAGGCTAATCACTTCCATGTGAAGCCTCCTCCATTCAAACACACTGTACCTGCCATCTGCACTCGTTCTTTTGGGAACACATCACATGGGGGTGATCTGCATGGTCACATGACCCTCCATCAGCGGCCATTTTATGGACAGGACCTCTGTGTGGACAGCACAAAAGACATTGTAAACAAGAAGGCATAGCTTATGAAATATAGAAAATAGTGCAGAATTTCTAAAAAAAAAACTATATCAGTAAGTGTCATATAGACATCTTACAAACACACTGGTCAACAGTAACCAAAAATTGGCCAACCCCTTTAGTGGTAGGTCATCAATATCAGATCCGTGGGTGTCCAACAACTGGCATCTCGACCGATCAGCTGCTGTCGGTAGGCACTGAAAATAATGCAGTAAATGAAGACAGAGGCAGAGAGCACCATCCGCTGTGTAGTGGCAGTGCCGGGATGCTGCAGCCCGGCCCCCATTCCATTGGAGGGGAACCATTGTGGATGGAGTGAGAACCATGTAGGTGATTCTCTTGGATTAAAAAGATTCTCCACTTTTTCCAGAAACAGTATCACCCCTGTCCATGGGTTGTATAAGGTTATAGGGCTCAGCCGCAAAAAAAGGTGCTCTGTCTTTTTAATCTGATACAAGGCATTTGAAGCACAGTCTTCAAGGTTTGCCTCTTTTACTGCTAGAATCGGCAGAGCTAGCGCTGGTCAGTGTCACTGCACATCTACATACTTACAGCCTTTATTGTGGATGTTGCCCATTAATATGCACTCAACGTGCTGGCAAGAAGAAAAAATTGAAGAGTCCATGAGACGTTGGCACAAATTATAAGATTACGTATCAATTTATATGCATGTTACATTTTTAATTCACTTTATATTCATTGCTTCCACCAATAATTACTGTCCCTCATTTTTTTCCACTTGTCCTTGAACTCTAAAACAAGGTAATAAGAAATAATAGACCAGCAGTAAGTTTTAAAACACCAAATACTACCGAACCACCAGTGGGGGATTATAATAGGGTCGTTTGGGTCGGCAGCCATGGTCCCAATGAAAATGAAGCGCCCATGTGCCATTACATAATAATATTTTTACATTTTTATATGTATACGCAGCGTTAGTGCTGAGATATAAACATCAGGGCACCAATGGAAGAAACAAGGCGACGGCTAAGTTCCCGCCGTGCCCGCTCCTCTGTTCTTCGTCTTTAATGTGGCGTGCTGGCTGCAGTGGTAGCTGGAGAGAGAGTGTGGCCAGTGGCCGCTGCGATGTTAGGCTGAGCCAAAGCTCCAAACAGAGTGCCTCTTCAGACACTGATAGTCAGATTCAATCTACACTGTGACTACATTACTAGTCTGCCAGGCCAGCCCCCAGTTACATTCAGCTCCGTGTCCTTCATTTGTTGGTGGCCCCGGGTTGGTGGCCCCTGGAAGTTGGAGAATTCACCTGCTGAGCCTGCTGTTCAGTGTCCTCTCTGGGGTCTGAGCCTCAGTCATATTCAGCCCATGGACATTTGAAAAAGACCAGAGTCCACTCCTGTGGCCAGCAGCAGCCACCAGGGTCCTCTATTCTGGGACTTGCCTGTTCCTTTATTGGATTCTGGCTGGTAGGTCGGGGTTCCTTGTTTACTTTTGCATTAGTTAGGCTGAGTTAACAGTTCTTTTGATCCGTCTGAAGAACAAAAAAATAAAGGAAAAAAACTGATCCTGTAAAAAAAACCTGATCATGTGGCATCATTTGCACATTTGGCCTCCGTTTGAGCCATTTTCTTCTGAGATCCGTTTTTTTAGACGGATAAAAAAAAAGTCCTGCACAGACGGAAATGACTCAAACGGAGGCCAAACTGTTGAACAGGATACGTTCTTTTTTCTTTATTTTTCTGTTCTTCAGGCGGATCAGAAGAATGGAAAAATAATGGTCGTGTGAAATCTCCCTTAAAGGGGTTCTCCAAGATTTTGATGTTGATGGCTGTACTCAGGATAAGTCATCAATATGAGATTGGTGGGGATCCAACTACCCACACCACACCGATCAGCTTCCCCTTGTATTGCGACTGCGCCTGTGCTTGGCATCAGCTCAGCTCCATTGACTTAAATGGGACCAAGCTGTGCCTTGGTTATGAGACCGATGAAAGTGATGTCACTGTATACTGTGGGGTGTTATAGTGTATAGTGTATACTGTGTATACTGTGGGGCGTTGTACACTATGAGGGGCTGGGGGTTTTATACTATACATGTGGTGTAGTTTTCTGTAATATTTACCAGGAAAAAATAAATATAGGGCAGAAAGCGAAAGGGGGCATTGTCAGGGCACATGGAGGGAGTGGGCCCAAGACGGATAAACAGCCCCAGGCCTATGATACACTTAATCCACCCCTGCGTACCACAACAGGTGGAAAAGTCCTTAAAGGAGTCCTCCACCTTGGACAATCCCATTTGGTTAATGACTATAAATGATCACAGGAGATCGTGCTGCTGTTTCCCGGTGATCAGCTGTAATCCCTAGGAAAATGTTTCAGTAAGTGTTCAGGTTCCCTGCAGCGCCACCACAGGGGAAATGAAGCATTGCACATCACCTTTTAAACCAATGGGGTGTTATTGTATTGTATGGAAATGCTTGGTCCTCCAGATTGAGAGTATCTCTTTGTTAACCAGACAAACCCTTTAGGAAATGAACGCACTAAAAACACACACAGATTACCAAAGTTTCACAATGTGCATTTTAGGTTTGTGCAGAACATTGTGATTCAACATATTTTGAACAGTACACGTACAGTAACAAAATAAAAATGAAAAAACAATTGATTAGTGTTAAAACTACGGCTACAGTAAGTGTGGCCAAAGAGGGAAGGGGATAAATGAATCAATTATAGCATCAGACCTTACACTGGTAAGTGAGGTGCTTTTCTGTGAGCATCTTTATCTAGGCCTATTAAGCAAAAACTTACCTGGCATAATGTTATCCTAATTATACTAATCTACTATTTTACTAATAGATAACATCTTTCCCTTACAGAAGCAGTAAACTGACAGTAAATTCTCTACTTACTGTATCTATCTATCTATCTATCTATCTATCTATCTATTTATCTATAAAAGAGTTTTTTCTCTCCACACCTCAACTTACAGAATGGACGGAGTGACGCGTGTCATTGCAGCCAATGACGGGTGCAGTGGTGAAGTGTCCCCAGCCAGCATGTCATTGCAGTCACGTGGCACTTATGGGACATGTCACCTCTTTAGTCCGTAATTGGATGTGACCCTGTACATTTGATTTTACTTATGGGGAGCAAACTCACAATGGTGTACCTGAGGAGCCGGAACCGAGCACTAAATATTTGCCTTCACAGGTCTGGTGGGTGGCGGGCAGAGGGATTTAAAATAGAAGAGAATCCTGGAGAAGGTGTTACTAAAACAATAAGATTCCTAGCCATCTGTAGCAGACTACATTATAGATACCAACGATAAGAATATGGGATCCATCAACATCATTTTGTTGATGCTTTTTAGGTAACACCAGGCTAGCTTTACAACTTGATTGTAAAATTTGTCAACTTTGACACTCCATTTTAGTAAAGCCTTAGCCTTTTCACAAAGTGTCCATCTGCTGGAACTGATGTGAAAGGGAACCTGGCAGCAAATGTTTAATTTCCCTGCAAGGTTACCGACGGGCCCTGTACAGAGAGATGCCATAACAGGCCGTCAGGGCATGCCGGGAGTTAAGACAACCCTCCCCCACATGTACAAATGTTTTAGACTCTAGAAAAGTAGAAAGCGCAATAATAAAAATCCTCTCAGTGCATCTGTCCAAATGACGAAGAGGGTTTTAGGGTTTGTCAAAGACTCCCCTGATTGCATTCACTATACAATTATTTTTACTGTAGAGGCGAGAAATAACCAGAGAACTGTAGAAAACGTAAGAAATAGTCGGCATGTGATGGTAGTTCTTGTTTTCCTTCTGTTGCTGAACTGGGAATAAAGTAGAAGTGTCTTCTATAATGTATATTTCCCTATTTGTCACTTTATCGTGTTACCTGAGCAGCTGCTTATAAATGTAATCTGGAGGAATTCTATAATTCCATGTAATGCTGACACCTGTAAAAAGAATAGTCACTGGGCCACATCAGAGCCCCACACACAGTCCCTATAGTCCCAGCCCCCATACTATAGATCATCCTATATCATATTATGGAAGTGTTTTCCCATAAAAACATTGCAGTACAGAACAGTAACGTGGTCATGAGCACCTACCATTAGATTACATTCTACTTGTGCAATTGCACTTAACCTTTTATAACTTCTTTTTGGACACAATTTTTCTTTCTCTAAGGGTACTTTCACACTAACGTTATTCTTTTCCGGTATTGAGTTACGTCCTAGGGGCTCAATACCGGAAAAAAACTGATCAGTTTAATCTTAATGCATTCTGAATGGAGAGCATTCCGTTCAGGATGCATCAGGATGCATCAGTTCCGTACCGCTTACGTTTTTTGGCCGGAGAAAATACCGCAGCATGCTGCGGTATTTTCTCTTTCAAAATTCCGGAACACTTGCTGGAATGCCAGATATGGCATTCATTTCCATTGAAATGTATTGGTGCCGGATCAGGCATTAAAATTAATGCATTGACAGATCCGGTCTTCAGACCTGCGCATACGCAGACCTTTAAAAATGTGAAAAAGATAAATACCGGATCCGTTTTTCCGGATGACAACCGGAGAGATGGATCCGGTATTACAATGCATTTGGGAGACGGATCCGCATCCATACAAATGGTATCCGTTTGCATACAGATTGACGGAAATGCCTGCCGGAATCCAGCAATGCAAGTATGAAAGTACCCTACTCTAAATAAATTCAATGTTAATATATCTATGTATTTGGCAAAAGAAAAGGGGCACACTCAGATGGGCGCACTTGAATAAGCCATATAATACAATTTATTAAAACATAATGCCTAATGGGTACTTAAGGCACCGTTTCCAAGGGAGAGGTGCCTGAGCTTTAGTTATTCTAGCTTGCTAGTCCTAGTGAAGATGAGCATTCTGTTTGCCAGTGTAGCGAATCTGCCTGTTTACAGACTCTGACCCTTGGTTGCCTATCCTGACTTTTGCCTGTTTACTGCTTTGACTCTCAGCTGCCTACACTGACCTTGGACTTGTTTTACAGATATGCATGAACTCTGCCAACCCTGACCTCAGCCTGTTTCTTGGCTATGAATATTGCCTGTTCCCTTGATGCTTTGCATCGGTGTCTCTGACCCCCATGGGTCAGCTGCCAACTACACTTGGACTATTCTAAAAGGTAGCGGCCTGACGGCTCCACTGCAGGAAGGGTTAAATCCCTGTATAGTGGTTAAAGGCTGAAAACCAGGTTTCTACCAGAATAATGCCCTTACTGTAGGTCTAACCCAAAGCCAAACCTGTTAATTGTCCTGGTGGACTCCACACCCACTGCCAGTTACACATATTTTTTGTTTAGATCTATATCTATATAGGGGAAACTTATTGGATCCAAAATGGAGCAACAGCCTCTATGTAGATATAAATACATAGATATAATAATGGAGAACTCAGCGGCTTAACCTCTCACCGAAAAATGGAGACGGTGCTCACCTAGAATGGCCCACCCTTAGGCCTAAATGGGAAATGTGAATGGCAAAAGAAAAGGGGCACACTCAGATGGGCGCACTTGAATAAGCCATATAATACAATTTATTAAAACATAATGCCTAAAACTACCTAAAAAAGAAACACAGATGCCATGCATAAACTACATGCACAGTGATGTGAGTCCCATATGTCAATGTCCAAGCGATGCTGTTTTTCTTTTTCTTTTCTTTCTTTATTGCAATTACAATTTGAGGGAACTTCCAATGGAATACACTCACAACAGAGGGAATTACCACACACAGAGACAAGAACACAGACAATATTACAGGTCAGAACAATATCACACACCGCACAAACCAAGACACTAAGACAGGATCACAACAACGAAAGATCCGTAGAGGACAACACTCTCTGGATAAATTCGCCACTTTTATAGGGGTAGAAAAGTTTATTAGGCGTTTGTGTCTAAAGAAATACTATATGAAAAATCCCATAGCTAGAGAAATGGATCTAGCAGTAAATGTGGATAAATATCTACATAATAATCTAAAAGCCAGATCTAAAAAAATTCCCTAGACAAGAAATCAGTAGTGAAATGGCCACATTTAAAAATAATGTGGAACGAGATCTCAGAAAAACAAAGTCGTAGGATGAGTGCTAATCTGAGTAAAGAAGAAAGAAAGGCAATCAAAACATTACAGGAAAGGAATGAAATACCTATTAGGCCGTCGGACAAGGGGGGGCTGTAGATATATTTAATACAGAGGCATATTTCAAGGAGTGTTTTAGACAACTAAAAGAGAAAAACAAGTACCAAAAATTAAAAGGGGATCCAACGGATATGTATTATAAGACACTGGAGGAATATTGCAACAAAGGGATAGAGGCAGGTTTTCTTTCCAATCAGGAAGCCAGGTTTATTCTGGAGACCGAAAAAAAAATTCCAATGTTCTATTGTATCCCCAAGATCCACAAAGACATCAAGTCGCCCCCAGGGCAGCCAATAGTATCAGGGATAGATTCTATCTCTTGTAATCAAAATATATAGACCAGTGGTTGCAACCCTATGTAAAACGAATGCCATCATACATCCGTGACACTACAGATATTATCAAATGCCTGGAAACAATAAAATGGGAAGGCATGTGGAACTTGGGGACCTTGAACGTCGGATCCCGATATACGGTAATTAATCATACTCAGGGGGTGCAGGCGCTTTACGAACCACTGTCAGGAGAGAGCAATTTGCCGATTGAGCAGCTGGAGTTCCTATTAGGAGGAGTACAATATATCCTTGCTCATATTCATTTTTCGTTTGAACAGGAATTTTATGTTCAGCGGACCGGCACCGCCATGGGCCCCAGATTTGACCCCAGCTATGCCAATCTGTTTTTGGCACAGTGGGAAGCGGAGGTGATCAGGCCCAGGCTGGGGGCGGATCTGGTGCTATGACGGAGGTACATTGACGACATTTTGTTCGTATGGCAAGACACATCCGAATCTTTGGATTTGTTTCTAAAGAATATTAACAACAACGAGAGAAACCTAGTGTTCAGTCCCAATATAAGCAAAGAAAGAGTGGAGTTCCTTGATTTGGAGATATGTGTCCAAGGGGACAAACTATGTTGCAACACATACTTCAAACCAGTTACTAGAAATAGTTTTATTAGATTCTCAAGTTGTCATCTGCCTCGCTGGCGCATCAATGTCACCACCAGCCAATTCCGGAGATTGAAACGGAATTGTACTGAAGATGACAAATTTGAGGATGAAGCTGCTCAGTTGAGACAGCAATTATTAGAAAAGGACTACCTAGTGCAGGTAATAGATAGTTTATTGGAAAAGGTGAAAAAAATGGAAAGGAAGGATTTCTTCTCTGCCAGTACCTCCCAACAACAGGATGAAACCTTAAGAATAATCCTCCCATTCAATTCCCAATATAAGACGATGGAAAGAAGTATACGGAGACATTGGGGTCCCCTACTAAATGACAAACTTATAGGTCCCCTTTTGAGTGAAACCCCAAGGATTACATATACAAGAGCAGGAAACTTGGCGGGAAAAGTAGACCTAACTGTAAAAAGAAAAAAGGACACTCAGAGTAAAGAGAATTGGTTGGCAGTAAAAGGCTTTTTTAACAGTGCCAACTGTAGGAATACTACGTTTGCCAAGAAAACCACTAAGGTGGAGTCAACGGTTAACTCCTTCAGTTTGGACATACAAGAATGTTTGACATGTGACTCTACAGATGTCATCTACTTGATGGAATGCAGTTGCAGAAAGCAGTACATCGGGAGAACTAAAAGAACCCTCAAAAAGAGAGTAGCTGAACACATCTCAAACATTAAGAAGGGGCTGGATACACATTCATTGTCGAGACATTTCAAATTGATACATAATTGCGACCCTACCGATTTAAAATTTATGAGGATTGAGAAGGTTAAAAGACCCTGGAGAGGTGGGAACCACATAGCGCATATGTCTAGACAGGAGTCACGAAGGATTTTCGAATAAAACGCTGAGAGAATTATGATGTGTCTCCCAAGCATTTTTAGAGACAATAGTACGTTTCAGTCCACGCATTGAATAATCTGGGATATAAGATATATTCACATGAAAGACGGTGGTTCCACTCTCATGCGTTTTCAGTGCGTTTTTATATATATTATTATTTGGTTTTATCTATGGAGGCATGGAAGTGATTGCTTTTTTATAATATTCCTTTTGAATAAGATGATTCCATATAGGATTCTGAGAAAGCTTGACGAAAAGGAATATGACCCTGATCCATCCCAGATTTTTAGTAATACATGATGGTGTGAAGCACCATGGGAGTAGTTCTCCCAAATATAGGAGTGAGGATACGTTCATTCAGTTGGCCACTGAGGAAGGGGTACAGCACCCCGAAACGCGTCTGGAAGAAGGAGTGAGCGTTCCAGTAACTAATTCAGCAGAGATTACACCTGCAATAAAGAAAGAAAAAGAAAAACGGCATCGCTTGGATCCGGTGATAGCAGTCGCCCATCTGTGACATCATCTCAGCTGCACCCAGTCCCCAAGACAACCAGGTCACGTGGGATGCCACGCTTAGATCCAGCACACCACGTGGGACGCCGCTGGTGTGCGGACGCCTGGAATCAGTGCTGCAAGGCGGCAGTGAAGACGGGTAAGACCCAGTTCCCGGGGAGCACCCACTTTTTTATTCACGAACTTTAACAGATACCGGTATAGAGGTGACTTTTTGAAGTGGTGCGGAGCCACCTATTGCGCATATTATCGTATGTGCGATTCTACCGCACATGCGAAAAGTGTCGTAGGTGCGAACACTGCTGTATATCTGAAGTGGATTTCTATTGCGCAAATTATTGTATATGCCAATATACCGCACATGCGAAAAGTGTCTCTGGTGCGAACATTGCCATACATTTGAATTGGACTTCCATCTGCGATTTTCATACAGCGCTATACAACGATTACTAGTGTGACATATTGGGCATGTGTTGAACAGTGGACGATTAACAGCTGATCTAGGTGTTATTGGTGCCATCTCCATCTCTTATACGGCACATTTGTTAGTGCCAATACAGGTCATATCGGTCCCATCCACCAGTGGTGCATTGACATGTGTAGCTTATTCAAGTGCGCCCATCTGAGTGTGCCCCTTTTCTTTTGCCATTCACATTTCCCATTTAGGCCTAAGGGTGGGCCATTCTAGGTGAGCACCGTCTCCATTTTTCGGTGAGAGGCTAAGCCGCTGAGTTCTCCATTGTATGTATTTATATCTATATAGAGGCTGTTGCTCCATTTTGGATCCAATAAGTTTCCCCTATATAGATATAGATCTAAACAAAAAATATGTGTAACTGGCAGTGGGTGTGGACCCACCAGGACAATAAACAGGTTTGGCTTTGGGTTAGACCTACAGTAAGGGCATTATTCTGGTAGAAACCTGGTTTTCAGTCTTTAACCACTATACAGGGATCTAACCCTTCCTGCAGTGGAGCCGTCAGGCCGCTACCTTTTAGAATAGCCCCGGTGTAGTTGGCAGCTGACCCATGGGGGTCAGAGACACCGATGCAAAGCATCAAGGGAACAGGCAATATTCATAGCCAAGAAACAGGCTGAGGTCAGGGTTGGCAGAGTTCATGCATATCTGTAAAACAAGTCCAAGGTCAGTGTAGGCAGCTGAGAGTCAAGCAGTAAGCAGTAAACAGTAAATGGAAATTGAGAGTAATTGTACGCTGGCCTATTAAGACTCGGGAAATGCATGTGTGTCCTATGGGAAACAGGAAGAGGCCATGTAGCCTGGCGCAGGCTGTGGCTTCCAGTGAGGGACACAGAATTTCGACAGCTGGCCCCTGGAGGGAAGAGGAGGGCCGAGCCACCAGGCAAGGGCTAGGTGCGTGATGAAGCACATGTGCCTGCCCAGGATAGCGGAATGGAGGCAGGCGCACAGTGCCGCCATGACAATATGGCTGTTTTCTGCCACCACTAGAGGGAGCTGAGGAGTTAAATGCATACTGTTATTTTATTGAACTTTTTTGTAAACCCGTATGCAGTAAGCTCTCCCGCATGGTAAAAGCAAGAAGCTGCAATTTTGTTATTTAAAGGGAGTCTGTCACCACTGCAGCCCATTTTTAAACGTTTGCATCTCCTGATATAATTTGCAAATACATCTGTCCTGATCCCTCTTCTTTTGGCCCTGAAAAACAGGTTTATATAAATATGCAAATGAGGATAAAAGAGTTCAAGGGGCTGTACTTATTGCCAAAGGAGCCTAGCTGCACCCAATAGAGTGGAGCCCTGCTCCTACCCTCCTCTTCTTCTCTCCGCCTCCTACCCTTCTCAACGTCATCATGCCTCACACAGGCGCACATCTCTTTATGTCTGTGCCTGCGCCGCCTGTGGCCAGTGACTTCATCCACTGAACTGCACATGCACTGGAAGGATTTGAAGTTCAGCGGATGAAGCTGCTGGCTACAGAAGGGCCCAGAATGCGCAGGCGCAGACAAAAAGGAGATGTGTGCTTGCACAAGGCATGATGATGTTGAGGAGGGTAGGAGAGGGGTGCCGTTCTAATGGGCATAGCTGCGCCCCATGGGCTCTGTTATCCTCATATATGGGGCCAAAAGTAGATGGATCATAAAAAGGTATATTTGAAAATGAAATTAGGATAGCTATGGTACGATGCAAACAGTTAAAAATGAGCTGCGGTGGTGACAAACTCCATTTAATGAGGTTTTCCAGGACTTAGATAATGATGACTTATCCTCAGAATAAATCATTAATATCAGATTGGTGGGGTACCAACACCTGGCACCCCCGCCAATCAGCTGAATCAGGCTGGTGTTGGGAAGGTGGTCAGGATAAATGGTGTCCTCAGTGCTGAGAAATACAGGTAGATAAGACCTGTTTCACATCTACGTTATGCAGATCCAGCAGTCTATTCCTGGGCACTCCTGGAATTCCATCCGGCCCCATTCACTATAATGGGGACGAGTGGAGATCTGGCTGACGCAGATCAGGTTTTCGTCCGGCCAATTCTCGGCATGTTTGCCGGTTGCAGCCGGATCTCTGGTAGTCCCCATTATAGTGAGTTAGCATCTGGCAGTGCCAGATCCAGAAATCTTCGGCAGGCTGCTCCCTGGCGGAACAGCCTGCCAGAGATTGCTAATGCTAGTGTGAACTAATTATCCATCATGCAATACCATCAGGGAGGTGTATGACTTCCTCCAAATGTATTTTGCAGCAGGAGAACAATCCCAAACATACAGCCAATGTCATTAAGAACAATCTGCAGCATAAGGAAAAACAAGGAGTCCTGGAAGTGAAGATATGGGCACCACAGAGCCCTGATCTCAACATCATTGAGTCTGTTTGGGATTACATGAAGAGACAAAAGGATTTGAACACGCCTACCTCCACAAAAGATCTGTGGTTGCTTGAAACAACCTTCCTGCCAAGTTCCTTCAAAACCTGTGTGCAAGTGTACCTAGAAGAATTCATGCTGTTTTGAAGGCAAAGAGAGTTCACACCAAATATTAATTGGATTTAGATTTCTCTTTTGTTTATTCACTTTGCATTTTGTGAATTCATAAAAAAAACAATCTATTTCCACTTCTATTTTTGAAAGCATTCTTACTTTTCAGCATTTTTTCCACAACTGGCTGAAACTAAGACCATAGAAGACTTGTGCTTGGGGGTGTTAGAACTACTGACACTTGAGGAACTAGAAAAACTGAACACAGAAATTCGGATGCAGAACAATGGCACTATGACACAGAGCCTCTGAAAAAAATGGCATGATGCCACTTGATAACACAACCAACGCTGAACAACGCCATGAATATGCTGAAGATGATAATGCCAAATGATGAAGGATCTTATCATAGTCATTTCTGAGTCTGCCTTATTTCCCCCCAGCTACGCACAGCCTGTGGACAAACGTGATACCGTTTCCAAAAATTTCTAAAAAATAAAACCTGCAAATCACAGAATCCATTTCTCTGTCATCATTGATTCCCAAAGAAGAACTGAATGTAAATATCTTGTATGACCCCAGCACACATTCATTTACATTAGAAAAGCTATAACGAGCGAAGCGATGCAGATTCCAACCTTGAAAGTAGATATTGCAGCATCCGTCCTGACGACCTTGTACAATCAGTCCTCGTGGTACTCGCCTCGTACATAAGTAAATATCATTGAGAAAGCATTCCCCGATCCTCACTCTATTATCAGCATGACAATAAGTCGTGTACGACCTGTCAATCATCAGGAACAGCCACTGACATCAAAGTTTTGCTACCCATATAAATAGACGTTCATTCTGTGCAGAATAAATTAACCATTAAATGCCTGCACAAAAGAGAACTCGGCCTCCACCATGGGCTTTCAAGGTCTTTTAGATCTGCTGTTACAGAGAAACCTTTAACAAGAGGCTATTGACGAATCTGTTTTTCTCAATTATGTGTCTTGCTACTGCTTTGAGAGCATAACGGCGCCCTTCTGTGCTGAAGTTCAAATTAAATTATCAGACATTTACTTTGGATATGAGGTCAGGTCTGACAACTATCCGCAGCCATGACACCCTTCCCTTCACATCACTCTCCTGGTAGTTGCCATGCTGACTTATGTTGTCATGGCTTTCAAAGTACTACCTATTTCCTCAGCTCCCCCTAGTGGCAGCTGCTGGAAGCCAAAATTTTATAATTTAACTAATCTAATACTATTACTAATAAAGTGGAGCTCCAACCACTTTGATGTTAGAAATGAATTGTCACTTTTTGGACACTTTTAAGTGAAACAAATAGTGTTAAAAGAGTTTACCTCTGGCTAGGTCATCAGTATCTGATCGGTGGGGGTCGGACCCCCGGGACCCCCACTGATTAACTGTTTCAGAAGACACCAATGCTCCTGTGAGCTCCCCGGCCTCCAAGCACAGTGCCGTATATTGTATAGCGGCCGTGCTTGCTATCGAGCTCAGCCTCGTTCACTTCTTTGTGGCTGAGCTGTGCCTAGGCCGCATGACCGATGAACGTGTCACTCAGCCTGAAAGTAGGCTGCAGTGCTCACAGGAACGTCTGATCAGCAAAGATGCTATTCAGTGCTGCCATTTTCAGACTGTTCAGGGACCCCCCCCCCCCCCCAAACTGGTCACCACCGCCAGACTGCTAGCAATTCATTCTTAACTTCTAGTAGAAATAATAGAGGAATGGTACAACATACAGACATAAGAATAGATGCTCCAGAATTGTTATTACATAGGGAATGCATGACGCTATTAAAACAGACATGTGAGGAGAGGTGACAGGTCCTCTTCTAGTCTATCATGGTATGTTTTATGCCCGCCACCATTTTTGTAGCCCGTCTCTGCACAGATGTGGTCTCATTAGCGCTCTACAGTGGGATCACAATCCTTTCCTACTGGTTATACCTCTAGCGATACAGCCAGAGCTGCCGATGCGATACTCAGACTGAGTGAGAAGACAGAGCTCGTACGAGCGAGCGCTGTGTTCTCTACAAACAGCCGATCAGTGGGGGTGCCAGCAGTCAGACCCCTGCCAACCTGATATTGATGACCTATCCTTAAGTTAGGTCATCAATATAACAAAAGCAGACGACCCCTTTAAAGAGGACCTGGAAAACAGCATAAAGAGGGGGCACACCGAATTGTAACAAGAGTGCCGGCACACGGTATAGAACAAATAATAAACGCCAAATAGAAAAAAGAATACCGAGAAAAGAGTCGGACATCTAGATGTGCGGCTCTTTTCTCTGTATTATTTTTTCTTTTTGGCGTTTAGAGAGGACCTGTCACCTCTCCTGACATGCCTATTTAAGTAACTACTTGCATTCCCCATCTAATAACGATTCTGGAGCATCTAGTCTTATGACTCTATGTAGAGCCATTCCTTTATTACTCCTTCTAGAAGTCATAAATGAAATGCCAGTGGTTTACAATGATGATCCAGATGGGTATCACCAGTTGAAGCTGTGTCCCTGCACAGTGTGACACTGGCAGCACTGATTGGACAGTGTCAGTCTGTGCAGGGACACACCCCCAAGTGGTAATGTACATCTGGACCTTCATTGTAGACCTTTGGCAATTAATTCATAACTTCTAGCAGGAGTAATAGAGGAGTGGCACGACATAGAGTCATAAGAATAGATGCTCCAGAATTGTTATTACATGGGGAATGCAACTAGTTACTTACACAGACATGTCAGGAGAGGTGACCGCTCCTATTTAGGGTAATGTAGCAAATGTACAAATTGAACTTTATTTTTTTACCCTATAGCCCTAAAAAATAAATAAAAAAATACTCCACTTCATCTGTAGAGGTGGATAGATTGTGACATAGGATGAGGGTGCCAGCAAAGCTCACAGTTTCACAAAAGATACAAAAAGTTATAGCTGATGAGCCAGCATACTCCGCTGGTAAATGAACGCTGGCTGTAAAGGCAGAGGTGATCCAGGCAATGAAGGGGTTAAGCAGGATTGTTCTTCCTATAAGTGCACCTATGGATGCATCTGCATAGAATTACATAGAATCTTCTCCGTTATGTGCAGGGGGATGCAGACGGCACAATGAAGCTGGTTTTAAAGGACAAAGGCTTCCATTGCAGTCACCAGGGAGCTGGACAATGAGTCTGGGCACTTGTATGGCAGGGGATCGGGCACGCCAGGCTGGCTCTGGGAACTTGGTGCTAATTGCAAAGGCTAAAATGTGATTATGAGGGTAATGAGGGAGAGGTAGTCAGAATACAGACTGGCAGAGCATTAATATGCATGTCACTGTGTATAAAAGACACCAGCTCTGCATCGTCTCCACATCAAACTAATACACTCCATGGCGGTGTAATAATGAGGTCAAACACTGGATTAAACAGGGGAAGTGGGCAGCATGCCCTGGCAGGACGGGTCAAAGAGCTCATTCTTACGGGGAGTTTGGGGTGATAGAGGCAGATGGGCGCAGCTAATGGGAGAGATGGATATGAAAAAGGCATTTTCTGGCATGTAACTAGATGTCAGTACAATTTGTGATAAACCCATTTTACACAGGCGGCAGATCCACTGCCAGAAAAATACCAGGGCACTGCCAGAGTGGGGTTTCCTACAGTGAGTTACACAGAAGGATGGCACTGTTCAGATGAGGAGAACTGAATACCAGGTGCATATCCAAACCATTATATTCCAAGACATTATATCCAGTGACGTTAGATCCAAAGACATACTGAGACGGAATCTGGTACATTATACCCGAGACATTATATCACAAGACATTATATCACAAGACATTATACCCCGAGACATTATATCACAAGACATTATACCCTGAGACATTATATCACAAGACATTATACCCCGAGACATTATATCACAAGACATTATATCACAAGACATTATATCACAAGACATTATATCACAAGACATTATATCACAAGACATTATACCCCGAGACATTATATCACAAGACATTATATCACAAGACATTATACCCCGAGACATTATACCCCGAGACATTATATCACAAGACATTATACCCTGAGACATTATATCACAAGACATTATATCACGAGACATTATATCACAAGACATTATATCACAAGACATTATATCACAAGACATTATATCACAAGACATTATACCCCGAGACTTTATATCACAAGACATTATACCCCGAGACATTATATCACAAGACATTATACCCCGAGACATTATACCCTGAGACATTATATTACAAGACATTATACCCCGAGACGTTATATCACAAGACATTATACCCTGAGACATATACCCTGAGACATTATATCACAAGACATTATATCACAAGAAATTATATCCTAAGACACAATGCTATTACATCATATTCTGATAAATTTTACAGCTATATTATATGGAGACCTATTGAGACATATCCTGAGGTATTACACTCATAGATTTTATCCAGAGGCGTAATATTGAGACGGACATCCTGGGGCTTTATTCTAATTGTATAATAATCATGGATTAGACTATTCACCTTGATGAGCTCTTTATTACTAACCAGGGGTATATGGGTACATGCTATCTATTGGGTGGCAGAACATCTCAGCTCTGGATCTGATACAGTATGATACAGTTAGATCCATCCATGTGGCTCTGTAGACAATGGAAACTGCACTGCACAGATCAAACTTCCAGTGTTTACTGCACCCGTAGCATTACTATCATTATTATCCCGGGCGCTCCCCGGCTCATATACAGAGGGACATCCAATGACAGACATATCACTGCCTACTTCCTCCGTACAGCTACATGAATACAGTGTGTACATGTGCGGGGATATTATCTGCACGCCTGCGTGTATGTATGAGGTAAATGGGGGACTATCTGAATAGGCTCATGTACAGAAAATACTTAGGAATTATAGGGGGTAAGAATACATCTACTGTATCTGTCTGCACACATTGTACATATAGCTATCCCATCAGCAGTCCATACCTACACACATAGTAATCCCCTATACACACACACAAACAGACTTTAGTTGTCCCCTATCCTACTATACATTCCTATACGCACACCACTACACTGTCCATACCTGCACACTCATATAAACCTATACATTATCCTGCTGTATAGCCTCATTTATAGATATCTCCATGCCTTAATACATCCTATATACACATACATACATATATAAAATGATCCCCTATACCCTCATACATACACACATACATAATTATCTGCCCTCATACATTACACTTATTGAAATAATGATGCCGCCATGCCTTTTACACATACTTATAGTTATCCCTCCATACCCTCAGACATACACTTCTACCTGTACATCACCATGCGTACAGACACTTGTACCTCTGCACCCTTATGCATACACTCATACATACTTATACCTTCATACATACATCTACAAATATAATTATCCCCTATACCCTCATATATACATTTACACAAAAAGATGCCCTTATATGTACTTACATGTATTTCATACCTAGACATATACATAAAATTATCATCTATACCCTCATACATTCCCTTATGCATAAAATTATCCTCTATTCCCTAATACATACACTTATACATATAATAAACTCTATACCCTGATTAATATACATACATTATTATACTTACAGCTAACCTCTACACTCTAATACATACTCACAGCCCATATACCCTCATACTTACATGTGTCATTGCCCCTATACCATAATATGTATATATATATATATATATATATATATATATTTATAAATAAACTTATGCATATAATATCCTTTATGTCCTCATACATATCCTTATACATATAATACCCTCTATACCTTTATATATATATATATATATATATATATATATATATATATATAATATCCTCTATATCCTCCTACATACACTTATATATAATATCCTTTATATCCTCATACATACACTTATGCATATAATATCCTCTATATTCTCATACATACACTTATATATAATATCCTCTATATTCTCATACATACACTTATATATAATATCCTCTATATCCTCATACATACAATTATACATATAATATCCTCTATATCCTCCTACATATAATATTCTCTATACCTTCATACATACACTAATTTATATCCTGTATACCTTCATATAACCATATACATATAATATCCTCTATGTCCTCATACATAAAATATCCTCTATATGCTCATATACACCCTTATACATATATCCTCTATATCCCCATGCATACACTTATAAATATAATATGCTCTATATCCTCATACATACACTTATACATATAATATGCTCTATATCTTCATACATACCCTTATACATATAATATCCTCTATATCCTCATACATACCCTCATACATATAATATCCTCTATATCCTCATACATACACTTATACATATATCCTCTATATCCTCATATATATCCTTATACATATAACATCCTCTATATCCTCATACATATAATATCCTCTATATCCTCATACATATACTATCCTCTATATCCTCATACATATAATATCCTCATACATACACTAATTTATATGCTATCCTGTATACCTTCATATAACCATATACATATAATATCCTCTATATCCTCATACACTTATACATATATTCTCATGTGTATATATATATAATAATCCTCTATAACCTCATACATTCTTCTATTTACAGCTAGCCTCTACACCCTCATTCATACTCACAGTCCATATATCCTCCTACTCACTACTCCTACTATATATATACCCCGGAGGTTGGCCATCACTGCCCTACACACACATGTACATGCATGCACACACACATGCACACACTTGCACCTATAGCTCCCCCCTTTGTCCTCACACATGCACTCATAGTTGCGCTAACTTCCACACATTATCATTGCCTATCCGGATTTGTGTCAGACACCCACCCTATAACAGTGCCCCCACCCTCGTGCTTACCTTCAGCAGGGTGCTGTGTGGGTGCTGCTGTGGGCTCCCTGCTGGACCTGGTGATAGAGTAGAGCGCCAGCTCCCCGCCTGTGCTGCTCCCGCCTGTGCACTGCTCTCTCCGGCTGCTATAGGCTTTTATGTGGCGCTCTCCTTTGTTTTGATCTGGGCTCCTACCACTCAGCTGCACGACAGAGGGGGCGAGGCATCCTTCATCCTTGCACCAGTGCCTTCCACAGGGGCAGCCGCCGCGGCCGGGGGGAGCTGTCCGTGGTGCTGAGCAGCCTGAGCCCGGGGAGCTGCACACTGGGCTCGGGGCGCCGGATCCCGCAGGAGTCAACACCTCCCTGCGCTGCCCGCGCTTGGTACAAGCCCTGGTATATATTCTGCTGGTGAAGAGCGCTGGCACTCACTCCTCAGCTGGCAGGGGAATTGCAGGGCAGGCAGGGGGTCTTACATCACACGAGTCCCCATGCCCTGTGTGGGCACCGATCCCGGGCTGGAGGGGGGAAATGACTGACAGCAGTCCTTCAATAAATACAGATGTAGCAGAGCTGAGTCGCTCAGACGACTCTATGGACACTGAATTGTAACATAGTCCTCTATGTACACACAAAACAATCCCCAGGACATGTGCCAGGCTCTGCCACATCTGTACACAGCTGTCCTACATTCCTGCATGGCAAAGTGGCTCTCAGGTATGGGCAAGCTGAGTGCCAGCTCTCAGAAGGGAGACTAAAGGAGGCCATATTGATTTCCACCCAGCTTTCCCAGGAATAAAACTGATTTTTGTTATTATTTAAAGAAAAAGCTAAAGATTTTTAGAATATCTAAGTAAATATTCTTTGTAGCTGTTCTTTAGATCTAGTTCAAAGATTCCTTATGACCTCTTTCGCAGTCCCGCTTTCCACTGATCCTAAATAACACACACTCTTTGCTACCTGTGTGTCAGTCTTCACTGCAAATGTAGCATTGTATCCATAAATCTGGACGATCGATTAGAACTAAGCAATAGGTCCCTCTAGCGCCTGGCATTCTGTGAGACAAAAAAATGTTATCAATTGGAGACCCCAGGATGGTCCAAGGGGCATAAGCCTGATGGGATATCCCCCTACCCAAGAAGTACAGTGCAATAGAGCATGTAGCCCTGATATAACCTGTGCAGATCTGCCAAACCCATGGAAAGAGGTCTTGGCTGGGGTGCGGGGGTTTAAAAAACACTGGAGGGGGTTTGCATTTTCAATCTATGAAGCTATAAAGGGATTTTCCAGGTGTTTCATATTACATAGTAACATAGTATATAAGACCAAAAAAAGACATCTGTCCATCCAGTTCAGCCTGTCATCCTGCTAGTTGATCCAGAGGAAGGCAAAAAAACCCTGTGAGGCAGAAGCCAATTTTTCCCACTTAAGGGGAAAAAAATTCCTTCCCGACTCCAATCAGGCAATCAGAATAACTCCCTGGATCAACGACCCCTCTCTAGTAGCTATAGCCTGTAATATTATTACACTCCAGAAATACATCCAGGCCCCTCTTGAATTCCTTTATTGTACTCACCATCACCACCTCCTCAGACAGAGAGTTCCATAGTCTCACTGCTCTTACAGTGAAGAATCCTTTTCTATGTTTGTGTACAAACCTTCTTTCCTCCAGACGCAGAGGATGTCCCCTCGTCACAGTCACAGTCCTGGGGATAAATAGATGATGGGAGAGATCTTTGTACTGACCCCTGATATATTTATACATAGTTATTAGATCTCCCCTCAGTCGTCTTTTTTCTAAAGTGAATAACCCTAATTTTGATAACCTTTCAGGGTACTGTAGATCCCTCATTCCAGTTATTACTTTAGTTGCCCTCCTCTGAACCCTCTCCAGCCCTGCTATGTCTGCCTTGTTCACAGGAGCCCAGAACTGTACACAGTACTCCATGTGTGGTCTGACTAGTGATTTGTAAAGTGGTAGGACTATGTTCTCATCACGGGCATCTATGCCCCTTTTGATGCAACCCATTATCTTATTGGCCTTGGCAGTAGTTGCCTGACACTGGTTTTTACAGCTTAGTTTGCTGTTTATTAAAATTCCTAGATCCTTTTCCATGTCAGTGTTACTGAGTGTTTTACCATTTAGTATGTACGGGTGACTTGCATTATTCCTTCCATATTGATGACCTACCCTCTGAAAAGGCCGTTAATACTGTTTGAGGAGGCTGCAGCGCTCTAGAGAGCACAGTGGGCTCCTCGCAGCTTACTAAGCACAGCGCCATCCAATGTATAGTGGCTGTGCTTGGTATCGCAGCTCAGACCCATTCACTTCTCCGCCTAGACCATGTGACTGATGAACATGAGGTTACCGGCCTAGGAATAGGCTGTGGCGCTCACCCTAGCTGATTGGCGGAGTACCGGGAGTCAGACAAAACCTTGGACAACCCTTTCAAGGGGATACGATCTATAACTCCCAGTAAAGACAGACTACAAATAGCAAACAGGATTGCTTTTAATGAACACATCAGAGTGTAATTCTTCATTTCAGATCAATGAAAAAGAGAGATGGGGAGTGGCACACCCACTGTAAGAATGGAAGCAAGGTGCTCTGTTGCTAGTTGATACACCCAGATCAAAAAATATATAATTAGCAACAATAAAACACAGCAACTGGCACACTTTCACCTTTAAATATTGGAGAGAACATAAGATACAAATAAGTTCATTTATTATCCTAAAAATACAATCATATAAAAACTCATAGAGTCAGAAGTTAATTGCCACTGCCCGGATTTTCAAATGCTTATCAATTAGTGTCCATTGGAAGGTATCAATTTGCTGATATTAGTTAATAATCCCAATTCATTCAGTCAGTATGACGGTATAAGTGTCCATTATTGCATTATAATAATTAATGTTTAAGCCAGATAGTGAAGTCACAAGTTTTGAGTATTATAATATATGGTGGTGAGTTGGGGGAACTGAGTGTGGCGTCCCACACCCGTTACCTTTAAGTTCCACCGCCGTCTGTCCTCTTAGTCAGGTCCGTTTGCTCGCTGCGCGCGAGTGAAGTGAACTTGCTTTTAATCTTCGGCGTTCCACGTGGTGGTGACGTCACTACTTCCGTCCTGCAGGTAGGGCAAGTGTGCGAGGCGAATACTGATGTAGACCTCGGCGTGTCACGTGGTGGTTGCGTCACTTTTCTATCCGGCCGGTATCCGTGCAATTTAGGATTAAGAATTCTTCGTTGTAGCTGTATAGAAGCTTTATGGGAATGACAGACTGGGGTGGGACCCCAGTCTGTCATTCCCATAAAGCTTCTATACAGCTGACTGAATGAAATACTGGCGGTGGATAAAATCCAGCACATGTCCGTGTGATCCTCAGACACAAACATTGGTGGGAGAATGAGTTGTAGTGAAGATCTCAGTGCTCCGTAACATGGCACCACGGCTGTTCAGCTGTCCTGCTCAAAAAAGACGAATCTATAGCAAAAAGTCTCTAGGGTGGTGGTGCCCGCAGTGTTGGATACCAGTCCGTAGTATCTCCAAATCATCCAGAATAAATCAAAACTGTAAAAAATGAAAAAAACCAAATGTAATAAACCAAAGCCAGATGTTACCATCAGACTGTGGGATGGTGAGGAACATATTTCCATTGCTCCACAGACCAATAGGAGGAGCTTCATACCACTGCAGCCAGTGCTTGGTACCATCTTAGACTTATGTGTGGCTCTCAACAGTGCAGACCCCAATCCATGAAGCTCATAATGAATAGTGGGTTGACCTTGCTTCCAGAAGAAGCCTGGAACTCAAATATGGTGAATAAACCAGCATGAATTGAAGACCAGCGAGTGCTGCAGTTTTACTTTTGATTTATTCTGTTCAGCTGTCCTGGCTAGTGCACAAAAATGAAACTTTTTGGTTGCACCACCATATTTGAGTTCCAGGCTTCTTCTGGAAGCAAGGTCAACCTACTATTCATTAGGAGCTTCATGGATTGGGGTCTGCACTGTTGAGAGCCACACATAAGTCTAAGATGGAACCAAGCACTGGCTGCAGTGGTATGAAGCTCCTGCCATTGGACTGTGGAGCAATGGAAATATGTTCCTCACCATCCCACAGTCTGATGGTAACATCTGGCATTGGTGGATGCCAGGAGAGGACTTCTTTCCCCAACGGGTAGAGGAAGGGTAATTGTGAGGGGAGACTATATAATAGAGAATTGTGACCTGTGTGCTAATAGTTTGAGGTTGACCCTCTCCTGGATTCTTCTAGTTTGTGGTGATGGCTGTAATTTGCCAGGTTTGGTGGTGTGAGAAGTTGACTGCATGGAGACATGTAGATAAGATGTGTGGTTGTCCATATACTCATGGTCCTGTCATATTTACCGTATACCTCTCTCCCTCTGTATTGCAATACATTTCAGTCTTAAAGCGACAGTACTCCCCCTTTTTGTGAGGACTGTTTGAAAATGTGTGAATATGGTTGGTCATTACCTAGGTCCTATTAAATATTATTTATTATGTAAATCAAGTTTTTTTTTTTTTATTGTCCATGTCACTATGTATGTTTTTAAAAAATCTTAAAATTCGCCAGTTTTCACACTAGTCCCTGAGCCTTATAATAGGCTGCCCATTCCTATTCTGTGGAGCTTGCTTTTAGGCCTCATTCACACGACCGTATGGCTTTTTCAGTATTTTGCGGTCCGTATTTTGCGGATCCGTTGTTCCGTTTTTTGCTTCCGTTGTGTTTCCGTTTTGGTTCCGTTTTTCCGTTCCGTTTTTCCGTATGGCATATACAGTATACAGTAATAACATAGAAAAAAATGGGCTGGTCTTAACATTTTCAATAGATGGTTCCGCAAAAAACGGAACGGATACGGAAGACATACGGATGCACTAACGTATGCTTTCCGTTTTTTTTGCGGACCAATTGACTTGAATGGAGCCACGGAACGTGATTTGCGGACAAGAATAGGACATGTTCTATATTTAAACGGAACGGAAAAACGGAAACGGAAGGCATACGGAGACACTTCAGTATTTTTTGCAGTCCCATTGAAGTGAATGGTTCAGTATACTGTCAGTATACTGAACTGAAAAAACGGCCAGTATACGGTCCGCAAAATACTGTCGTGTGAATGAGGCCTTAGAAGTCGTCTCATTATCATCACAGGCAGGATTACAGTTAGGCCTAATTCACACGTCCGCAAAATGGATCCGCATCCCTTCCACAATTTTGCGGAAGGGTTGCAGACCCATTCATTTCATAGGGGCAGGAATGGATGTGGACAGCACACTATGTGATGTCCGCATCCGTGTTTCCGCATCCGTGTTTCCGCATCCGTGTTTCCGTTTCCGCAAAAAAATAGAACATGTCCTATTCTTGTCCGCAATTGCGGACAAGAAAAGGCATTCTTTCTATAGTGCCAGCAATGTGCGGTCCGCAAAATGCGGAATGCACATTGCAGCCGTCCGTGTTTTGCGGATCCGTGTTTCCGTGTTTTGCGGATCCGTGTTTCCGCAAAACACACTACGGACGTGTGAATAAGGCCTAACAGTTAACACACATTATCTATCTATCTACAAATTCAAATGATAAGGTAGCACTCCAGTTCAAGTGAGAAGGGTGCTGAACCCGTTTATTCCCCTAGCAACGTCATTTAAATTTGTGGATATACTGTATCTACGGTATCTTGCCTGGGACCCAGGAGGATTTGCACCCAAACTCTACTCCTCAGTGCTGCTGCCTCCTTTTTGTTTTTATTCTATCTATCTATCTATCTATCTATCTATCTATCTATCCATCCTTACATCTATCCATCCATTCATCCTTCTTTCTGTCCGTCCATCTTTCTTTCTTTCTTTCTTTCTTTCTTTCTTTCTTTCTTTCTTTCTTTCTATCTTTCTTTCTTTCTATCCATCCATCTATCTTTCTGTCTATCTATCTATCTATCTGGATTACACTGGATCCACCATTCACGATAGGCAGTGGCAGAGCTACCGCAGTAGCAGGCGGCCTGGGCCTCACCTGCCAATACACACAGTAATGATTACTGGCAGACCAGGTCCAGGCCTCAATGTATGTCTGTCACCCATTACGGCGTGGGCCTCATTCCCCAGCAGGCACGATACATTGACATCATTGCGCCTGCTGGGCTGAGTAAGAAAGTGCACGGGCACCCAGGCACACCCCTGCCACACTTTAGGTCTGTATTGATATTACTAACTTTCTGTGGGGGTGATGTTTTTCTATGGATATTAATATCTGTGAATTGTGCTATACAAATACTTAGGCCCCTTTCACACGGGCGAGTTTTCCGCACGGGTGCAATGCGTGAGGTGAACGCCTTGCACCTGCACTGAATCCGGACCCATTCATTTCTATGGGGCTATGCACATGAGCGGTGATTTTCACGCATCACTTCTGCATTGCATGAAAATCGCAGCATGCTCTATATTCTGCGTTTTTCACGCAACGCAGGTCCTATAGAAGTGAACGGGTGTGCGGGAAAATCGCAAGCATCCGCAAGCAAGTGCGGATGCAGTGCGATTTTCCCACAAGGTTGCTCAGAGACAGGACCCGATCTCTATTATTTTCCATTATAACATGGTTATAAGGGGAAATAATAGCATTCTCAATACAGAATGCTTAGTAAAATGTGAATTAAGGGGTTAAAAATTAAAAAAAATAAACTCACCTTATCCACTTGATTGCGTAGTTGCCAATCTTCTCTCTTCTTCAAGCATTAGCTGTAGTCTAAAGCAGTGGTCCTCAACTCCAGTCCTCAGGGCCCACCTGCCAGTCATGTTTTCAGGATTTCCTTAGTATTGGGCAGCTGATATAATTAGTGTCCATCCATCAGGATTTACCACAGGTATTCATTCTGTGGGATACTCCTAAATCCTGACCAGTAAGTGGGCCCTGAGGACTGGAGTTGGGGAACCCTGGTCTAAAGGACCTGTGATGACGTCATATCACATGGTACAATCACATGGTCCATTACCATGGTGATGGACCATGTGATGAGCGCAGTGACATCGTCACAGGTCCTTTAGCTTGCAGCTAATGAATGAAGAAGAGAGAAGAGATCGGCAACTACGCGATCCACCTCTTATCCGGGCGTCAAACATGACGCCTGTGTAAAAGAGGCCTTAGTATTACCATTCTTCTCAGTATTTGGTACATGGCAGCTTTTATGTGGATTGTGTGCCTGCCTAATATACATGTATGTTAATGAGTGCACACTAATCAAGATGCATTATTTTATCCATTATTGGTGGCATCATGTCAGAGCTGGTAGCACCTGCACAGACTTACAGATTTATTTGTTACGCATGCCCAGTTCGGATAGGGCATCAAACAGAAAACATAAACAAATTTGAAAAAAAGAAAAATGATATTTATCACTGTCTGGTTTTAAATGTTACAACTGTGGTTTTGAATCTTTAAATGTCCCCTTAAAAGGAGACAATTAAAATCAATACCTTAGGCTACTTTCACACTAGCAGCAGGCTTTTCCGGCGGGTGAACAGCATGCCGTATCCGTGCTGCCGCTAGTGCACCATGCCACCGGAGGTCCGCTCTGACCCCATTGACTATTATGGGGGTGGGCCGGAGTTCCGGCGGCAGCATGGCAAACATGCAGAAAGGCGGGCGGAATAAATCTACGACATGTCATAATTAAAATTATGACATGTCGTAGATTTATTCCGCCCGCATTTCTGCATGTTTGCCGTGCTGCCGCCGGAGCTCCGGCCTGCCCCTGTGATAGTCAATAGGGTCAGAGCGGACCTCCAGTGGCACAGTGCACTAGCGGCTGCACGGATCCTTCAGGATTGGCTACAGCGCTCAGGCGCCATATCCTGGCATGTCACTGCTGTTGCATAGACCTCTATGTCAGAGATTACTAGACATGTGTGGCCTGTGCAGAGATCAGGAGGGAGCAGATAAACTATAGTGATATCACCTACTGTGAATGGTGGATCCTGTATTATCTATACAGAGGTGATATCTGTCATTCTAATCTTGCCTGTGATGATAATGAGAAGACTGGTGAAAAGTTACCTGTACAGAGCAAGAAAACTTGATATATTATTTGGCCTTGTGACCAGTGCAAAAGCTGCCCAATTCTATTTTATTTTTTAATATAGTGACATGGAAAGTTAAAAAAAAATCACTCAACATTCTAACAAAATATGTTTAACTTCAGAATGTGATTTAAAGGATCGGTCATTTTCTGATGACATATTGAAAGATCCCTCAGCTTTGTAGGACAATTCCTTCACATTACACTAGTGGTTGGATGTATCTAAAGAGATGCAAGTTATCATAATTAGTCCATCCAGAACCATCAAGGATCTTTAATATGGAAATTGTTCAGGTCTATTACTTTATAGGCTTTGAAGGGTCCTGATTACTACAAGAACTAAGAGCCAGGGTCTTTTCTACTCCATACTGGAGGGTGGAGATGGCAAGGGCTGTATGGCTATACATCATCCGGTCAGTCAGTAAGCAGTAATATGTTTAACCAATAAAGGGCTGTGCTGCTGGCACAGTATTACCCTGTCTGGCCAGCAGAGGGCTCCTCTATATGATGGGAATCTGCCAAATTAAACAAGAAAGAGTCTCTAGGGAGAAGAAATCTGTCAAAATGTTTTGCATTCCCCTGATGCATCGTGAGACTCGAAGAAGAGTATCCACATCCTGCCTACACAGAGCTGTACAGTCAGGAGGACAACAGCAGATGTTTCAGCATATGATTACCTTATCATATATCGGGCTGATGAGGGAGCTCTGGTCCCCACTGAGATGTGTCCATCTTCTTGTCCACAAATTACTTGATGCTCCAGGCCAGCCTTGGTCTCCACAAGCTATATCACTAGGGGCTCAATGTAAAACCTTTGTTTTACATTGAGCCCCTAGTATCAAGTCTTCAGTATCAGGTAGTGTATGAGCAGAGAGGCTGGGGAGTCATTCAGAAGCTAGTTCCTTCTCTGCGGATACTGGTATGCTAGAATATCACTTACCAACCTAATAATACTATTATATTGGGCTTTGGTCATGGCATTTTGCTCTTCAGACTTGATTTCAGACCTTTGGTTGTCTTCTCTTTTATCTTATGGACAGATCATTGGCAGGGATGGACTGGGAACTTAAAGTGGCCCTATAAAAAACAAACTAAAAGTTGTTGCAATTATATAGGTGGGTCCAAATTGACAGAAGGCGGGGCAACACAAGTAGATGGGGCCAATACAAATTGACAGGGTCAGCAATACGGCAGCACGAAATACTTTCCCAGAAGCTTTTCCCTCTATTGGCCTTCAATAGATGCTACGTTCTGTCCCCCCCCCCCCCCCTAATTGTCTACGATTAGGAAATGGAGCAGGGGGCTTGGGAAGTGAGATATAACCACAGCACCAATCGAATGCTGCCTGGATGTCCTCTAAAAATAGCCCCTATAGTGCCCCCAGTAGTATGTACCCTGCCAGCAGCAGTGGGGAGGGCTCTGATGGCCCTATAATCATTGGCCCACCAGCATTCCCTGTAATGTCTATGGCCAGTCTACCCCTGGATCATTGGACATTGTCCCTTAGACGTTTGGTGCTTCACATAATAAGTAACTGGAAGCTTTTACAGTACCGAGGCATCAGAACATCCATGTGTCATCATCTGGGTGCCACCATGCTTGACCAGATCATTATTCCAACCTTGTAAAATGGATGTTAATCTTGGGAGGGGGGGTTATATTAGCTTCCTCAGTGCTACTTCTCGTGAATCTTATCTTTGTCCAGTCTTTATGGTTTCCATCAACAGTGGCCTTGGCTGAGGCTAGAGGAGCTATTTGCAGTGACGGCAGAGAGGCCACACCAGGTTTTCACACTTTAACTTCTATACAGGGATATGGACTTTGATGGTGACGGTCCCCAGATCATGGCACCAGGATAACAGGGATTTGCAGGTGTTGAAGAAGTGTCGATATCCAAGACATGGGAAGGTTCTTCTAGCAACTTTACACAATTCAAACCTTTATTGTTACACCTTTAAAATCATCAGATATTCAGCCAAGGACGCTCACGTGTTTTCAAAAGGTGCTCGTCCTTGGCTGAACATCTGATGTTTTTGAAGGTCTGACAATAAATGTTAGAATTTTATACAGTGCTGGAAGAGCCTTCCCCTGTCTTAGATATCTGTGCTTTCTTGGTGGATTTCCTTCCATGCACTATTCAGTCCCTCTATAGAGTGGTAAAGCTGACGCCTCCATATTGTTTATTTTGAAGAAGTATAGCCGTACACAGAGCCAAAGTTCATAACCAGAAGATAGATATCACATCAGAAGATGAGCCTCAAGAGCCTTCATTAACAAGCTAAATCAGGGTTAACATAACAGGTCCAAATCCCCAGGCTAGAGGGAGGACAGACCATGCAAAACCTAGATACACAGACCATTAGCTGAAGGGGAATCCAGAGGAATGGATAAGCTGGATCATCGAACTACTAGACACCAAAATACTAATGCAAATAACAACCAGGTTAGTGAAAATATTAATTACCCTATCTGAACATTTTCTATTAATTGAAGGGGTTTGCTATTGAAGACCCTCATCTCTTTGCCAGATCAGAGAGTCTCTCGTTCTGGAGGACCTGAATTTACACAGGCAGTCCATTGATTTCATTAAGAACTGTGTAATGCCTCATTTACCCTGTGAGGGGCACTGCATTGAAATTAAACACTTGCTACTGGGTTCCTCAACTGATGATAGCTGATTGCTGAGGGTCCCAGCAACGGAACCTCCTGTTATCAAAATTTTTTCAAATGGACCTGTCAAAGGTGGAGAGGAAACTGGACAGCACATGCGCAGTAAAGAATAAATCATTACTTACCCAACAGATCCTGTGCCGTCGCCCTAGTTTTCCCGGCAGAGCTCGGCTGCAGCAGTGATGTCAGATGGACAACGTGACCACTGCAGCCAATCGCTGGCCTCTTCAGTGCACTGCTGAGCCCAGTGTAGTCGACGTGATGTCACCGCTGCAGCCAGGTAAACAGAGCACTGCTGGGAGAACCAGAGCGGCAGCGTGGGAGCTGTTAGGTAAGTAACTATCTATTCTGATTGCAGGTGGAGTTCCTAATGAAACTGGACAAGTCCTTTAAAACTATTCAAGTTGCAACAAAATCAGTGCACTTGTTGATGTCCATACTGATACTTGTGGTTCCACATCACTCCCGAATTCACTCTGTGATATTCTGCTTGCTAGAGGAATGTAATTGAAGAGGAATCTAAAGCAAGTAAGCAGGAAATCATTGTAGGGACAATTTCATTAGGAGATGTGGTTATCGGTTGAAGGTCTTCATTACACACTGCTTATCATCCATTTAGGAGGACTTTGTTTTGCGGAGAGAATCCCTCTTTTCAGACAGACGTGCAGCATATAATGATTTGTTTGTGTCAGCTGCGGCTGGCGACAGCTGTTTAAGAAATTGTACAGCAATTTGAAACAGATAAGCGGTGCTGAACGGCAGCGGGAGGAGGAAGAGGACAGATTTGAAGCAAGTCCTATCACTAAGGATGAACTGCAATATACAGTAGTCACGATTCTAGTTCTGACATATCTGGCTAAGAAGGGGTTAAAGGGGCTCCTGCAATTTTGTAAATGAAGCTCAATCATTGCATAATGTAAAGTTGTAAAGTTTTGCACCCTTGTAATAAACTTTGCTTCGTTTTTTAAAATCTTCAAGATCTCGGCTTGCTGTGAGTCGGGGAAAACATTCACATTTACATCTAAAGACTCACCTATCCTGATAGTTCGCTACAGTGTATCAGTACAGTTAAAATGAGCTCACAGTAGATTGTCTAGATTGGATACAATGGCAACAAACTCTCAGGGTACGTTCACACGACGACAATTGTCGCGCGACAAAAAGTCGCACTATTGTCGTGCGACAATTTTTATAATGGGAGTCTATGGTGTCGCAGTGCGACATGCGACATGCTGCGACTGCGACACGACAGTCGGAGAAAATCCATCCGGGATGGATTTTTTGCGACTGTTGTGTCGCAGTCGCAACATGTCGCATGTTGCACGTGCGACACCACCATAGACTCCCATTATAAAAATTGTCGCGCGACATTAATGTGACATCAATGTCGCGCTACAAGTGTTGCAGTGTAGTGGTTCCCAAATTGTCGCGCGACTTTTTGTCGCGCGACAATCGTCGTCGTGTGAACGTACCCTCACATGTAAGGCCCATTGCACACGGCTGTTGCTCAGCCGATCCTAAATTGTGGCCCACAAATAGCGGGTCCGCAATATACAGGCACCGGCCATGTGCACACTGCATCACAGATGCAGAGCCATTCACTACGGATTGCTTCCGTGAGGTTTCTCTCCATGCTTCCACACCGCAAAAAAAATAGAACTTGTTCTATTTTTTTGCAGTGCGGACAGATCACTGATCGATTGAAGTTTGCAGCAGCCGCACGGATGTTGCCCGTACATTGGGGACCATAAATTGCAGTGCGCATGTGAAGTATTAGACCAGGACCAGTGTTCAGCCTCTAGATGTGAACATTAATGTAATCATTCACTGGTTGCAAGCAGAGATCTTAAAGCGTACCTGAGTTTTGGTTTGTTTTTTCTTAAAGTTTGCATACCGGTTACGCTTATTTGTACAATCATAACTGTGAAGGGACAGTTATGTTCGGGCTTCCCTAAAGTCTCTTTCAGCTATATTATTCCCTGTTTCAGCTGCACAGCTAGATGCATTTCTATCACAAGCAGAGGGTGTCTCGCTTCTGACAGTAACAAAATTATTCCATTTGGCAAGAAAATTTTCCCATCAGGGATAATTTAAGTGCCACATTGTTTCAGGAGATTTTGTGAGACACAACATTGATGGTCTACCCGTATGATAAGCTTTTAATGTGTGATTGCCATTCTTCAGCAAAACCAAGGTCATGTGAAGGTAGCTGAGTTGCAGTACCAGGCACAGAAACACATATGGAGGCGCTGTTGTGTCAGTATATACATTAAAAAGGCTCAACAAGCCTCCTCCATCCTGCTGATATGCGGGGTCCAGGGATCCTAACTCCCATTGCACAATGGTGGCCAGCAACGTTATATTCCCATTAAGCTACTTTAACATGATAGATTCCCCTCCCCCGAACACAACATACATATTACCTAACCAGCTTGAATATCCACATAACTAGAACGCTACAATATCCTCCATCGGGGAGCGTCAGGGGAAAGTAAAGAAATATTGAAATGTAAAATGCCCTGGAAACATCACAATCCCGTCATCACTGGGGACCTCAGCTGTGCAGAACTCAGAGATGTTTCCATTCATCTGCATTTTTATTTCATTTAGGATTTTTAGATACTTGTGGATACATTTCTCACCAGAGGCAGAGAATATATTAGTTTGTGCTGTAAAAAATACGACGTGTAATGTCTGCTCAACCTGTTGTATTTGGATGCAGCCGGCGTTATCATTAAGTGGATCTGCTCATCATTATGCATTGAAAGCAGATGAAGGATTTTCTTCTATGTTAAATTAGGGTGGCAGCAGAGATGAGCGAATCAATTCAGCATGGATCAAATTTGTTAGGAATTTCACCGAAAAGCCACCATTGTACAGATCAGAAGACATGGTTACCCCCAGCTACTAGTCGTTTACCCATAGCCATACATGTCACTGTTACTTTGACATTACTAATGCTGTCTTGGTGTTAAAGGGCTTGCATGCTCCTCGGAGACCCCCAGAGCGTCATACATGACTTTTCATGATGATTGGGTCATTTTTTATTTGCCAACTGATTCAATCTAATCGCACCCGAAACAAGTTTTGGAAAATTCGCTCATCTGCAGGTATAATGGCCTTCAAAGGTCTGTAGTTCTTCACTACAACAGTAACTCCTAGAATGTCCTGAGAGCCACATGTTTGGAGTTGTATTACAACCGCTAGAGGACTCATCATGAATACCTTTGAATTAGCCCACATGCACCCTCAAGTCGGTGGTGGGGAGGAGGTCTCCCTAAAACTAGGCTTGTAACAGATCTCAAGGTGTGCCTTTCAGAATACATACCCACCCTATCTCCCAGAAGTTTGAATGGACAATCATTCATGTAAGGCTACTTTCACACTAGCATTTTGGATTCCGTTTGTGAGATCCGTTTCAGGGCTCTCACAAACGGTCCAAAACGGATCAGTTCAGCCCCAATGCATTCTGAATGGATAAGGATCCATTCAGAATGCATCAGTTAGGCTCTGTTCCGCCTCTATTCCGTTTTGCAGGTGGACACCAAAACGCAGCTTGCAGCATTTTGGTGTCCGTCTGAAGAGGCGGAGCCTAACAGATCCGTTTTTAATTACAATGTAAGTCAATGGGGACGGATCCGTTTTCAATGACACAATATGGTGCATTTGAAAACGGATCCGTTCCCCATTGACTTTCAATGTAATTCAAAACGGATCCGTTTTGGACTTCATCATTTTTCTTTTAACTAATGAAAACGGATCCGTTCTGAACGGATACAAACGTTTGCATTATAAGTGCGGATCCGTCTGTGCAAATAAACAGACGGATCCGCACCAACGCAAGTGTGAAAGTACCCTAATTGAGGTAAAGGGGAGCTCTGAACACCAACAACTCCATGGCGTTCTAGGTGGCCATCTTCTATACCTACTAGTGGTAAGCAAATCAAAGTTACAAAGTGGAATCTGATCCGAATTTCAGGAAAAATTCACCATAAATCCAAATTTCTTGGAATTTCGTGGTAATGAATCAATTTTTCCTGAAAAGGTGGTAAAAAAAATAAACCATACTCACCTCATCCATTTGATCTCAGAGAGGCCGTCGCGGCCATCTTGATTAAATAAAATGCGCCAATTCTTGTCTGCACTGACATGTGACATCACCACACTGGGTGGGCGCAGTGATGATGTCACTGTGCCTGCCCAGCATGATGATGAGAGAATTGACACGTTTTCTTCAATCAAGATGGACGTGGCGGCCTCTCCGCGATCAAATTGATGAGGTGAGTATCTATTTTTTTAGTTTTAACCCCTGATTAACCCCTGATAGGCTGAATGTGACTCTCAGATACTGTGATCAGCATTTAACATGGCATCTGCGGAATTAAATGATGGGGGAGCGGAGGCGGCGGCGTGATCGCCGTTCCCCGTCATCACTCCCGCTCCTTATAATGGAATGCGTTTCATTACAAAGTAATTCATAATAAATCGAATTACTTGTCGAAGTTTGGCGAAGAAGCCGAATCTAATTTTTTAAAACTTTGTTAATCACTATAGCCAACCCCTCATCCTGGCCTCCCATAAGGTTTCCCACAAAAACATTTATGAGTTGCACTGGTTTCTGTCAGACCCATACCCCTTTACTGAAACATTCAAGGATACCGTAATGTACACCTTTTTTTATGATTGCATGTTAAAAATTTTTGGATAAAAATCATTTTTTTAATTGGCCTTTATTGAAAATATTGAGCTGTTCTGTCACAAAGGGTTAACTGTTTTTCTAGCTGTTCAACTGGTACTTTCACTTTGTTTCGATCATCTAATTACCCTTATTTCTAAAACTGCAAAGAGGTCATAAACATGTATTTAAGGACTCATGCACACGTACGTATTTTCGTTCCGTTTCCGTCCCGTTTTTTTTCCCCGGACCTATGTGGAACCATTCATTTCAATGGGTCCATTTAAAAAAAAAACAGAAGGTACATTCCATTTCCATATTTCTGTTCCGCAACATTTTGAGTCTAGTCCTATTATTGTCCGCAAATCACATTCTGTGGTCTAGTACACTTGCTGATGGTTGGCGTCCATCTTGACCGGCCCTGTTGAAGGAAGGTTGGCTCCACATCTACTATGGGGGGAGGGGACACATTTGACTTTTTTATTGGTGCGATGCTCTCTTGGATATTAGGACACTGACTATAACAAGCACACATCCCCCCCCCCTTTCCCTCCCCCCACCTCCCCAGGGTGTCTCCCCTGAGTGTTCCTGTCTATTTGTTTTTTTTATTTAGCTTGTTAATAAAGGAGCCACGAGGGAAGAAATCACGTTCTATCTGGCCTCTTCTAATTTGCAGGGAAGGTCTGTATTCAGCTAGATTGGAGTAAGTTCTGGTTCACGCCTTGTTACCCCAGAAGTTTCTCTGATTGTACAGGTCTCCTTGCATACGAAATTGTGTTATGCTAACGTTCCTTCGCAATATCATTTGGGTCATGTAAATGTTTGCATTGTCATTTTATTAGTATCTTGTTGTACTATGCTATATATACAATGGCTTTATGTAACAAAATCAATAAAAGTGAATTTGCACAAAATAATTTTTAGCTCAAAATGAGTACAATCCCCTGCCCCCAAAGGTGTACAAAGCCTTTAAGTAATTCTGTGATAGATCTGAGGTTACCCTAATTTAATTCTAGTATATGGACCCAGAAACTTCAAGATTCAGTGCACCTGAGGATATCTGGAATGGAGATCTCTTCCACCTGTTATATTTATGACACTTAAAATCCTCTGTTCCAACTAATGGAGATCCGCAGAGGATACTTCAGATTGTGCTGGGATTTCTTGCTGTGAGCAAGGCAAGAAGGGCTGTTGTAGCCTCTGGGCTCTGATATCTTCACCTGACAATTACAATGACCAGACAGAATGAATTGCTGGCGGGATAAAGAAAAACCTCATGACCTGGATAGGGCTTTTGTGCACACAGCTTTTTTTTTTTTTTACTTTTGCGAAGAGGATGTGAGACTTCAACTTGTGTTTTTACAACCCCTTTAATGATGACAAATTGACATTATGTTCAAATAAATACTATTAACTTACAAAAAGGGTAGAGGAATTGAAACAACTATAAATTCAGTGTAATGTAGGCAAACCTTAATGTGACTTTGCTACACTACTCTTCTCTATACTAAAGTCTGGGCCAATGATTTCATGGTCTGCAGATTTCGAGATGTATTCTAGCCTTGGAGATTGCAGAAGACTTGGACAAGGTCATTTTACTCTACTACTGCACATGAGCTGGACTTTTCATACATTATAAGTTTATAACCCTTAATGTGTTACTTAGAGATTTTGGAATGTGATTTCGAGCTAAAAAAAAAAAATTTTTTAAGGGCCTTTCATCTTAAGTAAGCCAAAATGTACAAATAGCAACAACAATATAAAAGAAATGGAAGTGTCCTGGAGCTTCACTTAAGATGAAGACGTTTCCTTTCTCAGTGGTAGTCTCTCCATCTTTGAAGCCAGGGACCGAGAGACTGCCACTAGAACAGAATACTCCAGCTTCACTGGACTATTACTCCCAGGGGATGCTGAGAGTTGAATGAGAAAGGGAAAGTGAAGCTGCAGGGCACTCTGATTTGTTAGTTGTTTGTTGTAGCATCCGGCAGGAGGTTGGCATCCTGTCCTAGCTTCTGAGCCTACATCGGCTCTGTTCATCATCTTTGATTATAGTAATAAAAATTGAGATTTGTAAGACTCTTCCTGGAGGTTTTATTCCTCTACAGGCAAGTTGTCTATAGTTTCGTATAATCAGCATGTTTAATAATCTGGAATTTGCCATTTACCATTGATACCAAATTAAAGGAATTTTATTGTATTCAAAGGTAACCACTATACCCATAAGTAACTCTGTAACGGAAGCCACCATTTTGATTTAACGTTGGGTTTCCATTTCATGGCTAAAGAGGACAAACTATAAAAACTCTATTGAGCCCTATCTCAGTTATATCTGTTCCTTGGAAAGCTGAGTGAGAACTGCCACAGTTCTCTCCCAGACTGTCATTGATTACAGCCATAGTAAGAGAAAAAAGAAGGAAAGTTAGGGACGGTACAGTACTACGAAGCTTAGTTGACTATTGGATAGCTACAATAACTGCAGCTGTTGTAACCTAGCACAATATGGCTGTTGTAACTTATCAAACTATGGTAGTAGAACCAGTTTCAAGACACAGAATGAAAAAAAGCAGAACAAAAAGACACATCAAAAAGAAAATCTCAATAGAAACCAAGACCCTAGTTTATCAAGACTGTAATGTTCTACTCCAGTCTTGATAGGCCCTATGCCCCGTCATAAATGAAATGCTTCCTCCTGCAGTCTGTGCACCAGACTGAAATCTTCCCCAGTCATCATTTACAACAGCTGCTGGAATAAATTATGATAAATGTGACGGGGCCGATGGCCCTGACCATACACCACCCTTATAGTAAACTGCTAAAGGAGGCTTTAGTCTATTAGGGTTTTTTAACTTTTTAGCACCAAAAAACAGGAGTAGGTTGATTTTTTGGTTTTACTATAGACCAGATAAAAAAATGATAAAATGAAGACATTATTGTTAACATTAAATAATAATTTATATAGGATCTAAATGTACTCCGAGTAAGAACGGAAATAGTCATAATTAAAAATCTCCAGCCATTTGGTGTATACCTCTCCAATGCAGATGCATATGTTACCATGGTCACAGACTATATGATGTAGGGGATAGAAGAGGAGGAGTATAACTTCCGGGCCAGGCTGCCCTGTAATCACAGGGACACATAGCTCTGCATAGGTGTTGTTGGCACAAAACACTAGGCTATTAATCAAAACTTTTTGCAAATTTGCCTCACTTCTGTATTGTACATGAATTGTGAAAATGAACATATCCTAATTTATTGTGCTTTAAAGGGGTCGTGCCACTTCAGCAAATGGCATTTATTATGTAGAGGAAGTTAATACAAGTCACTTACTAATGTATTGTGATTGCCCATATTGCTTTCTTTGCTGGCTTGATCCATTTTTCCATCACGTTATGCACTGCTCGTTTCCATGGTTACGACCACCCTGCAATCCATCAGCAGTGGCCGTGCTTGCACTGTAGGAATACAGCGCCAGCCTATGTGAGCTTCCACGGGCTGCTGGATTCCAGAGTGGTCGTAACCATGGAAACGAGCAGTGTATAATGTGATGGAAAAATGAATCCACCTAGCAAAGGCGGCAATATGGATAATAGCAATACATTAGTCTTGTATTAACTTTCTCTACATAATAATTGCCACTTGCTGAAGTGACATGACCCCTTTAATACTTGAAAGGGTTGTCACATGAGATAAATCCCTTTCCCAATGATTTATCATACAGAGGTGCAAACTGCATGGAACCCCTTCATTAGCCAGAGTAGAAAGCTGATGACACCTGCCCGGCCAGACCCGACCCATCCAGACCATGTATAAAATGGCATGCATAACATGGTTGGCTGGCCTGCGGCATTACAATGGATCACCAGGGCTTTTTAGAACTGGCATCACTGGGTGACTTCAGTCTGAAAAACAAGCTTCCAGAAACGGCACCACACCTGTCCATGGGTTGTATCTGGTATTACAGCTCAGCTCCATTGAAGTAAATGGGGTTGAGCTGCAGTACCTGGCACATACTTTGGGCAGACGTGGCACTATTTCTGGAAAAAAGCAGCCATGTTTTCCTAATGCTGGACCACCCCATTAGCCTTTCAGAAAAACTCTGTATAAAGTCATGGGATGAGGGGAGCAGAGGACAACTGCAATTTGCATGACTTGTGGTTACACTTTACATTATTTTATTTATTGTCTTTTTTTTTTCTATTTCTGTTTTAGGATCAGACAATAGAGATGGCATCAAATTACAGTTTATATTTAGCTTCAGCATGAAAAAAAAATCTGAATTAATTTGAATTTTCCATGTGTTTTAGAGGCAGCTGCATGTTTAGAATCTCTGCCAGAGAAAGAGAAAAATGGAACAGGAAGAGAGATGGAACAATTAACTCCTTTCAGTAAAAGTAACTGAGCCCCAACTGAGAATCTGCTCTGCCAATGGCCAAGGCCGCACAGAAAACACTTTCCAGCACAAATCCATTGTTCTCCGCTACCCAGAACCATTCAAAGTATCTGCAGAAATAAAGTTGCCAAATAAAAAAAATATTCATGCAATGTTTTCCTTGTAATGTACAGTATTTGAGACAGTATTTGGAACATTTTTAATTTTTGGGGAAAAAAATCTGACATATATTCAGTTATTGAGTCTAAAATGCAAATAAATAGTATAGAATATTTAAAGAAGCTTATCCTGACCCCTAAAAATTCTAATATCCTTACCCTTAGGGAGGCTTCCCAGATTTTGTTTCAGAACATTTTCTGTGACTGAAAATCAGTTCCATTCACTGGAATAAGACTTGCAGAAATCCATGTGATTCCTGCCAAAGAAACTCCATTCAGATGAATGGAACTGATTTTCAACCGCAGAAAATTTTTTGCAACAAAATCTGCCAGGTGGGAAGGCATCTTTAAGCCCTTAGTGCCATATGACAAATATACCGTATTTTTCGCCCTATAAGACGCACTCCCCCCCCCCAAGTGCGTCTTAAGGGGCAAATGCTGCACTTTACACTGATACACCGCCGACCGCATGCTGCACAGCACGGTCGGAGGTGTATCAGCGGGGAGGGGCTGGGGGCCGGCATCTAGTTTTGTAATGGCAGCGGGGCCCGGTGCAGTCACTGTATTCTTTTGCACCGGGCCCCGCTCACTGTAGTAATCCTATCTAACTGTAGGCAATGTTTAACTATAGAATATCTTCAATCCAGCAGCCTGTACTTACTAACGTCAGTAGCCGGCAGGAGGCCGGGTTGGCGGGCCGGCACTGGCAGCGTAAGTCACTACGTGAGTTACGCTGCCAGTGCCGGCCCGCCCGGCCTCATGCCTACTGGATTGAAGATATTCTATAGTTAAACATTGCCTACAGTTAGATAGGATTACTACAGTGACCTGGGCCCGGTGCAATAGAATACAGTGACTGCAGCGGGCCCCGCTGCCATTACAAAACTAGATGCCGGCCCCCGCCCCCTGTATTGGGGGTCTTTCACACTACACAGGAACCCATAACAGTGTCAGCCACAGACCCCCATAACAGTGTCAGCCACAGACCCCCATAACAGTGTCAGCCACAGACCCCCATAACAGTGTCATCCACAGACCCCATAACAGTGTGCCATCCACAGATCCCCCATAACAGTGTCATCCACAGATCCCCCATAACAGTGTCAGCCACAGACCCCCATAACAGTGTCATCCATAGACCACCATTAGTTCAAAACCCACCAAAAGCACACCTTTTCATTCAAAATATTTTTTTTCTAATTTTTCTCCTAAAAAACCAAGGTGCGTCTTATGGGCTGGTGCGTCTTATAGGGCGATAAATACGGTACTCATCATGGCACTAAATTGTCACCATGTCTATATAAATAGTGACAGTGCTGAGATTGCGGCTGTTACACACAGCCAGGAATCTTAGCTAACCGACCCAGGACCAATGAGGGCAGTCCCGAGCCTGTGATCATTCCGCTAGTCTGTACCTAACCTCCCAAAAAATAGTATAAAAGTGATCAAAAAGAGATATGAACCCCAAAATCATACCAATAAAAACTACAGCCCGTCCTGCAAAAAAACAAGCCCTCACACAGCTACATTGGTGAAAAAATAAAAATGTTATAGATGTTAGCATATGGCGATGCAAAATTTAATTTATTTTTAATACAAAAGTGATTTTATGTTAAAAATGTAGTAAAACATTAAAAAAACTATATAAATTTTGTATCGCCATATCCCTATGAACCCACAGAATAAAATTATTATATCACATATACCGCATGAGGAACCCCATAAAAAGAAAAGAAAAAAACACCGACAGAATTGCAATTTCTGCCCACCTCACCTACTAAAAAATGGCATATAAAGCCATCAAAAAGTCATTTGTAGTCCAAAATGGTACATAAAAAATAGCTACAGCTAGTCCTGCAACAAAAAAACCCTTACACAGTTCAGTTAACAAACAAATAAAAATGTTATGGCCCCTAAAAACACTTTCAGCAAATTCCTTGTTAGAAAATCCTGATGCCGCTCCTTTCCTTCTGAATGCTGCCGTGTCCCCAAACTGCAGTTTACAACAAGATATGGGGTCTCGCTTTATCCAGGAAAAATTTCATAGCAAATTGTGGGGTGCATTTTCTCCTGTTGCCTTGTGAAAATGAAAAAAAAAAATTGGGGCTAAAGCTACATTTTATTGAAAATAAAATGTAATTTTTCATTTTTACAGCCAAGTGTTTCTAAATTCTATGAAACTTGGCTTTTTTGGGCCAAAGCACTCACTATAACCCTCGATCAATGGAGAAAATAGACAACAAATGTTATCCTGTTATCCCTTGTTAAAATGAAAAATTTGGGCCTAAAGTGACATTTTCTTGTAAAATATGTAATTTTTCAATTTTATGGCCAAGTGTTTCTTTTTTCTATAAAACAAAGTGCTCCCTACCCCCCTTGAAATATTACTTGGGGGGTGTAGTTTCCATTATGGGGGGGGTCACTTTGGGGGTTTCCACTGTAGGGGTGCATTTGGAGGTTTTGAAATGCGACATACACCCAGTAAAATCTGCCCTCCAAAAGCCATATGGTGCTCCTTCCTTTCTGAGCCCTGTGGTGTGGCCACTCTGCAGTTTACGACCACATATGGAGTGTTTCTGTAAACTGCAGAATCAGACTAATACATATTAAGGTTCGTTTGGTTGTAAAACCTTTCTGATTTATAGGGAAATTGGTTTAAAATAGTACATTTGCAAAGAAAAGTGACATTTTGAAATGTCTCCTCTATTTTTCTTAAATTTATGTAGGACACCTAAAGAGTTAACATAGTTTCTAAAATCCATTTGAGAGGTGTGGTTTCTTAAATAGGGTAATTTATGGTTGGTTTCTTTTATGTAATCCCCACAAAGTAACTTCAAAACTGAATTGGTCCTTTAAAAAAATGGGTTTTGGAAATTTTAAAAGTTGCTTCTAAATTTGTAAACCTTATAACGTCCTAAAAATATAAAATTACATTGAAAAAATTATGCCAACATAAATTAGACATATGGGGAATGTTAATTAGTAACTATTTTATGAGGTATTACTATCTGTCTTAAAAGCAGAGAATTTCAGATTTAGTAAAAAGTGAATGTTTACAAATTTTAGGTAAATTTGGGATTTTTTAATGAATGAAGGAAAAACGTATCGACTGAAATTTACTACTAACATGAAGTTAAAAAGTCTCAGAATTGGTTGGATAAGTAAAAGCATTCCAAAGTTATTACCACATAAAGTGATATGTCAGATTTCCTAGGAAATCCTGCAAAAAATGTATTCTCTGGTAGTGATGAGCGGCCGTGGCAATATTCGAATTCGCGATATTTCGCGAATATTTGGGCGAATATTCGCCATATATTCGAAAATTCGCAAATTCGTAATCTCCAGCCATTATTTTCATGTTTGCGAAAATTCGCATAAAAAATTCGCATAAATTAGCATTAAAAATCGCATAAATTAACATAAAAATTCGCATAAACTGGAATTTAAGATATCTTTTAAATACCAGTTTATGCGAATTTTATGCTAATTTATGCGAATTTTTACGCTAATGTATGCAAATTTTTTATGCGAATTTTCGCAAACATGAAAATAATGCCATTATTTTCTTGCATGCGAAAATTTGCATGTAAAAATTCGCATAAAGCGAATATTCGCGATCGCGAATATATTTTGCGATATTCTAAATATTCGCGAATTCTCGAAGTGCTGATATTCGCGATTAAAATTCGCAATTCGAAAATTCGTGATCAACACTATTCTCTGACCTGCTAGAAAGGTACATGATGTAATCTGTGGTGAATGTAATCTTCTTACCAGTATTTGTGAGCTATCCCCTCCCTTCTGATCCTCAGCTGTGTCATGTGACCAGCAATCAGACTTTCCAAATAACACAGCATCTTATGTGTGGACAGGAAGATTTTCTATGTTTTCCTATGGGACCCTCAATGTCAGTCTCATAGGAATGAACAGAGAAGTAACTGACTTCCTGTCCCGTGTCAGATGGAGATCAGAGAGTTGGTCACATGACACAGCAAAAAATTAGAAAGCAGGTTATAACTGACAAATACAGTCACTGATGCGAAAATTACCTTCACTATAGATCACATCATGAACTTTTCTAGCCGGTCAGGAAATAAAAGTTTTTGCTGGATTTCTTCATTAACCCCTTAAGGACCTCAGCTATACATGTAAGGCACTGGTGGATGTGACTTAAGGACCAACGCCGTACATGTACGACTGGCTGATCGGGCGGATTCAGCCGGTGAAGACGGTGTATTAACTATGTCCGTAACTACCAGGTCTATTAAAATATCACATGATCTAACCCCTCAGGTGAAGACCGTGAAAAAATTAAATAAAAACGGTGTCAAAAAAGCCATTTTTTGTCACCTTACATCACAAAAAGTGTAATACCAAGCAATAAAAAAGTAATACGCACCCCAAAATAGTACCCATTAAACCGTCATCTCATCCTGCAAAAAATGAGCCCCTTCCTAAGACAATGGCCCAAAAAATGAAAAAAACTATGGCTCTCAGAATATGGAGACATTAAACATGATTTTTTTTGTTTTCTTTTATTGTGTAAAACTTAAATAAATAAAAAAGTGTACAAATTAGATATCACCACGTCTGTAATGACCTGCTGTATAAAAATATCACATAATTTAACCCTTCAGATAAACACCGTAAAAACATAAAATAAAAACTGTGTCAAAATAGCCATTTACAAAAGTAATACGCAACCCAAAATCGTACCCATTAAACCATCATCTCATCCTGCAAAAAATGAGCCCCTACATAAGACAGTCGTCCAAAAATAGAAAAACGATGGCTTCCAGAATATGGAGACACTAAAAATTCTATTTTTTCAAAAATGCTTTATTATGTAAGACTGGAACAAACAACCAAAAAAAGTAGTCATATTTGGTATTGTCCCGTCCGTAACAACCTGCTCTATAAAAATAGCACATGATCTAACCTGTCAGATGAACATTGTAAAAAACAAAAATAAAAACGGTGTCAAATCAGCTATTTTTTGTTACCTTACCTCACAAAAAGTGTAATATAGAGCAACCAAAAATGATATGTACCCTAAAATAGTAACAACAAAACTGCCACTTTATCCCGTAGTTTCAAAAATGGGGTCACTTTTTTAGAGTTTCTACTTTAGGGGTGCATCAAGGGTTCTTCAAATGTGACATGGCAACTTAAAATTATCGCAGTGAAATCTGTCCTCCAAAAACCACATGTGGCCGTACAGCAGTTTACGATCATAAATGGGGTGTTTCTGTAAACTATAGAATCAGGGTAATAAATCTTGAGTTTTGTTTGGTTGTTAACCCTTGCTTTGTTACCAGAAAAAAATTGATCAAAATGGAAATTCTGCCAAAAAAGTGAAATTCTAAAATATTATTTACATTTTCCTTTAATTCTTGTGGAACACCTAAAGGGTTAACAATATTTGTCAAATCAGTTTCAAATACATTGAGGGGTGTAGTTTCTAAAATGGGGCTATTTATGGGTGGTTTCTATTATGTAAGCCTCACAAAGTGACTTCAGACCTGAACTGGTCCTTAAATATTGGGTTTTGGAAGTTTTCTTAAAAATTTTAAGATATGCTTCCCTTCTAATGTCCCAAAAAACAAAAATGTAATTTACAAAATGATCCAAACATGAAGTAGACATATGGAAAATGTAAAGTAATAACTATTTTAGGAGGTATCACTATCTGTTTTAAAGCAGAGAAATAGAAATTTTAAAAATTGCAAATTTTTCAAAATTTTTGGTAAGTTTGGTATTTTTTTTATAAATAAAAATTAAATATTTTGACTCAAATTTACCACTGTCATGAAGTACAATATGTGACGAGAAAACAATCTCAGAATGGCCAGGATAAGTAAAAGCGTTTTAAAGTTATCACCACAAAAAGTGATACATGTCAGATTTGCAAAAAATGGCCTGGTCCTTAAGGTTAAAAATGGCAGGGTCCTGAAGGGGTTATAGTAAAAAAATGGCTGTGTCCTGAAGGGGTTCAAGTTTTTGCCATTCACCAGGGCGCCCTACTGCTTTCAGTTGTCCTTGCAATCCAATCATTGGCTTTTGTGGTTTAACATTTTAACCTAATTTGTCTGTATCCAGGGATCTAGGAAGGCTGGCGGGCCATCCATGCTTGAGCTATAATAGTGACCATATATGCTAGACCGTCATAAAGACTGATATTCTTGAGTTTTTTTTATTATTATTATTTTAATTTTTTTATTATCATTTGTGTTTTATTTTTTTATTGTTTTATTATTTTTATTTTTGGTTGTGTTTTATTTCTTATTTTATCAGCATTATTCTTTTTACTTATTTTTTTATTATTTTAATATATTATTTCGTATTTCTATTCTTGTATTATTTATCTTAACTTTTTATAATGTATTTTATATTATTTTTTTACAGCATGTTTCCTTATTTTCATTATTTTATTGTATGTGTATTTAAGCATTTGTGTTATATTTTTTATTTACTTTTTTGTTGTTTTATTGTTTATCATTTTGATTGCTTTACACTTTTTTCCCATTTATTTATGTATTTCATTTTTGTTATGTATGATTTTGTTATTTTGAATGTTTGCATTTTGTTGTATTATTTATTTATCTTTATTTTTTTATCATAATGCATGTTTTAATTTAGTGCTTTTTTGACACTTTTGTGTGATTGTCTCTTTTTTATAGCATGCTTGCTTCTCCTGTCAGATTCATGCAGGATACAATATTGGTAAAGTTGGGTTTCTGAGCGTTCATGCGTGTCTTTTGTTTGCCGCGGTATCATGACTTTCTTGACTTATTTCAGTAAAGTGAATGTTTTTATAAAGAATTCTCGTGGTGGCTGTTACTTCTGGATGAAGGATCCCTGAGTACTGAGCTACTTTACTTGTCAAGTTAAGGGCTTTGTTCATGTTTCACTGACAATCACTGACATGGCAGAGCTGGAGGTCTCACCCAGAGCAGGTAAGTATAATTCTCTGCTCTTCTAGGAAACTCTGCAGAATCCCTCCATCTGGGAGATGTTTACAGCTGTGTTCATCCAGAGTCTTATCAGAAACAACCTCTTTCAGAATTAGTACATCCATTATGTAGAGAAGTTTTACTGTGCCCTCCTCTACACCTAGTCTCTTTTCTATTTCCGTGGTAATATTATTTAGAGGTTTAATCCAGAGACCCATCACATATTTATGTCCCAAACCATAGAGGGAAGTAGGTCCTACAGGTGAAATGTGTGATGTATTTGGGTTCTTCCTCTGGATGTCACAGATGCCTCTCTTTTATTCTCTCTCTGTGCCCCTCTCTCTGTTTCTTTGTCTATCTCTCTTTTATTCTCCCTCTTCATGTCTCTCCATATGTCTTTCTGTATCTGACTTTCTCATGTTATCTCTCTTATCACCCCTCTCTGTCTCTCTCTCCGTTTATCATTTTCCCTCTCTGTCTTTCTGCCTCTACTCTTTTCCCTGTCTCTTTCCCTTTCTCTGTCTCTTCAACTCTCTCATTTACTCTCTCTCTTTGACACTTTCTATCTTTGTCTCACTCCCTGTCTACTCTCCTTTTCTTAATTTCTTTCTCTCTCCATCTTTTTGTCTCTGTCTGTTTACCCTTTATCTCTTGCCTCTCTTATTTTATTTGTTACCTGTCTCTCCTTCTCTCTGTCTGTTTCTCTCTCTTTATCTCTCTTATTCCCTCTGCCTCTTTTTTTCTCTGTGTGTCACTCTCTCCCTTCATCTCTCCCTCCTCTGTTTCATGTGTCTGTCTTTGTACTCTTCTCTCATTGTCTTTCTTATTTGTTTCTCCTGCTCTCATCTCTTATCTCCCTGTCAATCTTCTCTCTATTGCCCTACTCTTCTCCTTGTCATTCCTGCTTTGTCTGTCCCTCTTCTTCGCTGTCTCTCCACTCTTCTCTCCCTGTCTCTCCTCTCTCTCTCTACTCATCTCTCTAAGCCTTCTTCTCTTTGTCTCTCCTGCTCACTCTGTTCCTCTTCTCTATGTCTCTTCTGTTTTCTCTCTCTTTCACTGCCCTGGAGCAGGAGCAAGGGTTTCTATACAAACAAATACACTCTGCATACATACAGACCCACACTCATAATTATCAATATAAACAAAAATAAAAGTTATAAACCCTGTATAATAATGTACCCTGATACCCCTAGTTATATTACCCCCTGCATTGTACCCCTCCATACACCCCTCCCTCCCCCTTCTCCAACCACACAGCACCCTTACTCACATAAAAAAAGTTATATATATAATATAGCTTACAGTGAATGACTGTAAACCCTTACAGTTCTGAAGACTCCAGCAGGCTCAGGATCAGTGCTCTGGGCAGCTGGGCTCAGGGCTGGAGGTGGGCACCGCTCTGCCGTTCAGGAAGGAGACCTATAAGATGCACCGGCCCATAAGACACACCTAGGTTTTAGAGGAGGACAATGAGAAAAAAATATTTTTCATTACACCTCAGGTGAGACCACCAATCAGACCCACGATGTTAATCAGACCTCAGCTGACAGCCCCAATCAGACTATCAGACCCTCAATGTTAGGCTCCTTGCACACGACAGTATTTTGCGGACCGTATACTTGCAGTTTTTTCAGTTCAGTATACTGACAGTATACTGAACCATTCACTTCAATGGGTCTGCAAAAAATACTGAAGTGTCTCCGTATGCCTTCCGTTTCCGTTTTTCCGTTTTTTCTGTTCCGTTTAAATATAGACCATGTCCTATTCTTGTCCGCAAATCACGTTCAGTGGCTATATTCAAGTTAATGGGTCCGCAAAAAAAAACGGAAAGTATACGGAAGTGCATCCGTATGTCTTCTGTATCCGTTCCGTTTTTTGCGGAACCATCTATTGAAAATTTTAAGACCAGCCCAATTTTTTCTATGTTATTACTGTATACTGTATATGCCATACGGAAAAACGGAAACACAATGGAAACAAAAAACTGAACCATGGATCCGATAAAAACGGACCGCAAAACACTGAAAAAAAAAATACGTTAGTGTGCAAGAGGCCTTAGGCTACTTTCACACTAGCGTTTTTCTTTTCCAGCATTGAGTTCCGTCCTAGGGGCTCAATACAGGAAAAGAACTGATCAGTTTAATCCTAATGCATTCTGATCAGAGAGAAATCCGTTCAGAATGCATCAGGATATCTTCAGTTCAGTCACTGTCAGGTGTTTTGGACGGAGGAAATACCGCAGCATGCTGCAGTGTTATCTCCGTCCAAAATGCCTGATCAGTTGCCGGAATGCCGGATCCGGGATTAATTTACATTGAAATGTATTAGTGCCGGATCCGGCATTAAAAATACCGCAATGATGGATCCGGCATTCTGGTCTGCGCATGTGCAGACCTTTAAAAATGTTAAAAAAATAAATACCAGATCTGTTTTGCCTGATGACACAGGAAAAATGGATCCGGTATTGCAATGCATTTGTGACTGATTAGGCATTTTTCTGACTGATCAGGCATTTTTCAGACCTGATTAGGCAACGAAACTGCTTGCCGGATCACAGTGCTGCAAGTGTGAAAGTACCCTTAATAAGACCCCAATCAGACACAAATCAGACCCCCAATCAGACCTCAGCTCAGACCCCAATGTAAAGGACCCCCAATCAGAGCTCAGATAAGAGCCCCATGCCTCTCATCACCCCCATATCAGCCCTCATGCCTCTCATTAGCCCCTATTATGCCTCTCATCACCCCAATGCCTCTAATTAGCCCCCATATCAGCCCTTATGCCTCATTAGCCCCCATACCAGCCCATATGCCTCATTAGCCCCCATATGTCTCATATTAGCCCCACATTATGCCTCTCATTAGCCCCCATTATGCCTTTCATTAGCCTCATTACCCCCCATATGTCTCATTAGCCCCCATATGCCTCATTAGCCCCCATATGCCTCATTAGCCCCCATTATGCCCCAAATAGCCTCATTTTTTATAAAATAAAAAAACACTTACCTCTCCTGCTCCTAGATGTCGCCGCTTCTCGCAGCCCGCGATTTTCTTCCTCCGGATGCTGGCTCTTGGCTGTGCGCTCTGAACTGGCGCGCACAGTGTGACGTCACAAAGCGCCTCACGCTGTGTGCAGCCCTGCACAGCCGACAGCCGAGGACCAGGAAGCGGTAAGTTCAGAGCGCTCACCGCTTCCTGGTCCTCCGGTACTAATGAGCGCTTCCAAAATGGAAGCGCTTCATTAGTATTCGCTGGCCAGCACTCTTGGAGGCTTGATTAGGGTGTGCCCGGCACACCCGACACACCCTGTGCACACACCTATGCTGGTAATTTGAAATGTTATTGCAATGCATTTGTACTGACTTGTGGAAAGGGTTAATGCAGAACCAGTTCACACTAAGTGACTTTGGGAATTTCCAGTCTGTGTACTGAGAATCTAGTAAATTTCTACTGCTGTGATAAGGGACTATGTAGTTTTGGAGGGAAAAGACAGACATAGAGAGTGAGATTTATCAAAACTGGTGTAAAGGAAAACTGGCTTAGTTGCTTATACCAACCAATCAGATTCTATCTTTCATTTTTTAAGAGCTCCTTTAAATAATAAAAGGAGGAATCCAATTGGTTGCTATAAGCAACTAAGCCAGTTTTCCTTTATACCAGTTTAGATGAATCTCTCCTAGTTAAATTTTGACTGGTTTAGCTTTGTTAGGCTACTTACAGTACACACTAGCGTTTTTGCTGGATCCCGCAAGGTTCAACAAAAATGCTTCCGTCATGATGGATCCGTTTTGTTCTACATCCCACAACGGAAAAAAAAACTACGGTTTGCTCTCCAGTATGAGAACGGAACGGAAGGCATTTTGGAGAATTCCGTTCAGTTCAGTTATATTTTATCCCCATTGACAATGAATGGGGACAAAACGTAAGCGTTTTTTTCCGGTATTGAGCCCCTATGATGGATCTCAATACTGTAAAATATTAATGCTAGTGTGAAAGTAGTCTTAGACTGTTCTATACAACTGAAAACTGCTTGGTCATTTGTTTTCACTTAGGCTACTTTACACCAGCGTTTTTGCTAGATCCGTCATGGATCAGCAAAATCGCATCTCTCATAATAATACAACTATCTGCATCCGTTATGAATGGATCAGGTTGTATTATCTTTAAAATAGCCAGGACGGATCCGTTATGAACACCATTTGAAAGTCAATTGAGGACGGATCCTTTTTCTATTGTGTCCGAGAAAACGGATCTGTCCCCATTGACTTACATTGTGAGTTATGATGGATCTGTCTTGCTCCGCACCACATCACGGAAAGAAAAAAGCTGCTTGCATCTTTAATTCTGTCCACGATGGGGACCCAACCAAACTGAACTTAATGCATTCTGGAGCACTCTGTTTCGTTCAGTTCAGTTTTGTCCCCGTTGACAATGAATGGGGACAAAACGGAACCGGTTTTCCCCGCTATTGAGATCCTATGACGGATCTCAATAGTGGAAAGGGGGAGTGCAGATGTGAAAGTAGCCTTATATTGAAGCTTGAAATCTATGGCAGTCTTGAACTGCAACATTTTTTCTGTTAGACTGTGCTTCTCCAGCTACACCCCTCCCACTTGAAGGTTCTAGACCAGTTTCAAGCTGTATTAGGGTACTTTCACACTTGCGTTGGTGCGGATCCGTCTGTTTATTTGCACAGACGGATCCACACCTATAATGCAAACGTTTGTATCCGTTCAGAACGGATCCGTTTGCATTAGTTAAAAGAAAAATGACAAAGTCCAAAACGGATCCGTTTTGAATTACATTGAAAGTCAATGGGGAACAGATCCATTTTCAAATGCACCATATTGTGTCCTTGAAAACGGATCCGTCCCCATTGACTTACATTGTAATTCAAAACGGATCCGTTAGGCTCCGCCTCTTCAGACGGACACCAAAATGCTGCATGCTGCGTTTTGGTGTCCACCTCAAAAACAGAATAGAAGCGGAACGGAGCCTAACTGATGCATTCTGAACGGATCCTTATCCATTCAGAATGCATTAGGGCTTTACTGATCCATTTTGGACCGTTTGTGAGAGCCCTGAAACGGATCTCACAAACAGAATCCAAAACGTTAGAGTATCCAAAGCGACTAGTATTCAGTAGGAGAGATTCTGTTACACTGTGCGACTGACCAGAAAAAGATGCTGAGATGGGGATACTCTGCCATAGACTCTGGGTCGCCAGCCCTTAGACCGGGGAGCCAGTCGGATGACTGAGCCACAGACCCTGGATCACCAGCCCTTTGGCCAGGGTACCAGCTTAATAAGAAAGAAAGGGGCAGCGAGCTCAGAACTTTCCTCAGCATAGAATCACAGAGAGACTGAAGCCAGAGACTATATTGTTTTAAACTTTAGCTCCTCCAATAAAGAATCACACTGCAAACCTTGAGTCTCTGAACTTATTTCACATTGGGGTGCAGCACACCTTACATGTCCCTCCGGAGAGTAACAGCATATAATGACACCTTGATGGTGTCCGGGGGACTCAACGTAGTGTTGGGGGCCACCTCAAACCCAGCCATTACGCGAATCCCTCTTATCTTCTCTCCATTTCACTCCTCTCTGTCTCTCCTCTTTTCTCTCTATCTCTGTTCCTATTTCTTTCTTTGTCTACTCTTCTCTTTCTACTCATCCCTCTTCTTTCTCTAATCTTCTCTCTCTGTCTTTGCTTCTCTATGTCTCTCCTATTCTCCCCTTATCTCTCTCAGATTTGTAAAAACAAACCTGTCAGTGTATAATCTGTTCACCACATCCACTGGACTATACTTGCAGTAGGTAATTAATAGAATCCATGTAATTAATTGTCTAGAATAATTAGCAGTGAGGCAATGGCCTTTGGGTAGCACTCCTCCTTACACATGCCAATTATAGTGGAATATAGATGCATGTCATTAATTCTTGCTAAACCATATTCTCCCCCTTCATGTCAGATTTTTGCGTTTTATGCAGAAAAAGTCTAACATTTCAATAGCTCATAATTAAGATTTATTCTTGTTACATTTACTCATTCAAGAATGAGGACAGGGCAGAGATCCAGGAAAGTGCTGAATGCGACGCTGTGAATTCTGATGGACGAGTGGCCTGGAGAGGATCCATTATTTCTGTAATCTTCCATCTAATCCAGTATACTGAAAGTAAACCAAGGCACAAACACATAATAGACACAAAAGATGCTTATCATCCACTATTCACATGGCATAGCTATAAGTGGTGCAAAGGTAACAGTTGCACCCAGGACCTGCTGTCTGAAGGATCCAAATACTCCTCCTCCATAAAAACGCACAAGAATTATAAATGGCACATGGTAGGTGTGATCCCTGATAAAGATTTTGCATTGGCGCCCAGAAACATCAAATTACAACTCTCCTATTCACAGAATAGCCAGTTACAGTGCTCAGATATCTCCAGTCATCTCATAGACTTTGAATGGAGTGGTAGATCTTCATGCTTGACCTGCTACTCCATTCAAACGGGGGACATAGGACCCAAGGTCTCGTGATCTGTGGGTGTCCAAACAGTTGGACTTTCAACAATCTAATAGTTTTCTCCTATCCACTGGAATTCCCTGTTTAAAGTGTAACTTGAAGCTCCTGGGCAAAATATCTAGCAAGGTCCCCACCTTAATTTATAGTACTGGTCTTCTCATACAGAGTTGGGAGTCATTTTTGATCCCCTTCAGATTAAAAACCCGGGTTCCCCTGATGGCAACTCTATCTTTGAGCAATATATTATGTCTAGGCTCACATAAATGCCTAGTGATGGCGACACATGTAGGTTTGTATGAAATGTCAGATTCCATACAAAGTAGTCATTCAGATGATCTGTCTATTCATCTTTGAAATGTTATAGCATAATGTGGGGGTGCTTTTTTGATCTGTATATATTTATACATAGTGGGGTGAAGACAGGAGACATCACTATACCTGACATTCAACTAATTAACTAGCTGTGTGTATACAGCGGTCCATCAACACCCCCCTCCCCTCAACCTTTCCGATGTGGCAGCTACATCTGCATAGCTCACTCCACTCAAGTCTATTAGAGTTCAACTACTCCTTAAGGACATAGCAATAGCATGTGCAGAGGTAGCAGTACCCTGGAACTTAAATCTTCCCCAAACTGTGGCTTAAAAAACTACAATTTCTCCTACATAAATCAATATAATGAGGCACAATGAAGAAAAAGTCACAAAATTAGTAAGGACTAAACAGGCTTGATTATCAGGGGTTCAGAGTCTTTTCTAGGGGGATGACTCATCTTGATTATCAGGGGTTCAGAGTCTTTTCTAGGGGGATGACTCATCTTGATTATCAGGGGTTCAGAGTCTTTTCTAGGGGGATGACTCATCACAGAAATCATTGAATAGAAATTTTCAGTCTAGTGTGGTGCAACTGGTGGAACAAGCTTTTCACTAAGGATCCATTTGTCCATTTTCATTCCTATCCATGGTCCTCTCAAAATTCTTAAAGGGAACCTGTCACTGGGATTTTGTGTACAGAGCTGAGGACATGGGCTGCTAGATGGCCGCTAGCACATCCGCAATATCCAGTCCCCATAGCTCAGTGTGCTTTTATTGTGTAAAAAAACTGATTTGATACATATGCAAATGAACCTGAGATGAGTCCTGTCCCTGGACTCATCTCAGGGACAGGACTCATCTCAGGTTAATTTGCATATGTATCAAATCAGTTTTTTTACACAATAAAAGCACATAGAGCTATGGGGACTGGATATTGCGGATGTGCTAGCGGCCATCTAGCAGCCCATGTCCTCAGCTCTATACCCAAAATCCTGGTGACAGGTTCCCTTTAAAGTAATCACCTGGCCACCTGTTTATTTAATCCCCCCATTATGGCTTCTGTATAGAAATTGTACGACCAAATTTAATGATTTTTAGAGGACCCAAAAGCCAAACTTGAGGAGCCATGATTTCTAGGGCAAAAAATTTCAGGGATTGGGTTAACTTGTCGGTGTCTTTCTCCTAATTCAGCTGGATAAATGTTACGCCTAAAGGCAGTTTTACGGATATTAGTTATTGCATGCCAAGATTTATGGCATATAACCTGGGTAAATTGAATGGAATATAGGAATTATTATATAAATCCACATTTCTTAGAATAGGAAATAGTCTCTGGCATGTCTAGTTACTGCCTTAGGATTGCTGGGTTTTAGTGCTTAGCTGACCTTAAGGCCTCTTTCACACGGGCGTCATGTTTGACGCCCGGATAAGAGGCAGGTGCTTTGCGGGAATATGCGCGATTTTCCAGCGCGGGTGCATACGTTTGTAATGCGTTTTGCACGCGCGTGAGAAAAATCGCCATGTTTGGTACCCAGACCCGAAGCTGGACTTCATCACTGAAGTCCGGTTTCGGGTCTTCTGGAGAATTTATTATTTTCCCTTATAACATGGTTATAAGGGGAAATAATAGCATTCTTAATAAAGAATGCATTGTAAAATGAAGAGGAAGGGGTTAAAAATAATAAAAGTTAACTTACCTTAGCCACTTGATCGCGTAGTCGCGATCTCTCCTCTCTTTCCCTGAAGCATCTAAGATCTACAGGACCTGTGATGACGTCACATCACATGGTCCAATCACATGGTCCATCTTACCATGGTGATGGACCATGTGATTGGACCATGTGATGTGATGTCATCACAGGTCCTTTAGTTCTTAGCTGATGCAGGGAAAGAGAGGAGAGATCGCAACTACGCGATCAAGTGGCTAAGGTAAGTTAACTTTTATTATTTTTAACCCCTTCCACTTCATTTTAGTATGCATTCCTTATTAAGAATGCTATTATTTCCCCTTATAACCATGTTATAAGGGAAAATAATAGAGATCGGGTCCCGTTGCTAAGCAACCATGCGGGAAAATTGCAACGCATCCACACTTGCTTGCGAATGCTTGCGATTTTCCCGCAGCCCCATTCATTTCTTTGGAGCCTGCGTTGCGTGAAAAACGCACAATATAGAGCATGCTGCGATTTTCACGCAACGCAGAAGTGATGCGTGAAAATCACCGCTCATGTGCACAGCCCCATAGAAATGAATGGGTCCGGATTCAGTGCATCCTCCTGACGCATTGCACCCGCGCGGAAAACTCGCCCATGTGAAAGAAGCCTAACACTGATTTTGATGCTGACTTGTCAGGAGCCCAACAGTTCCAAAATGCAGAGATGTCAACTTGGGATAGCCTTTCACCGAGTGAACTCATCCAGCAGGTTGCAGCATAGATGGCAGTAGCCCTTTTTGAAAGGCATTGCTTACATAATAGGACAAGGTTAATGTACTGTTTAAAGGGGTTTTCCGAGATTCTGATATTGCTGACCTACTGTATCCTCAGGATAGGTCATCAATATCAGATCAATGGGGGTCCAACACCAGGGATCCCTGCTGATCAACTGTTCGAGGATAAACACAGCTCCAGAACCAAGCTCATTTCATAAATACAGCACCAGAACCAAGCTCGGGATGTAAATGCAGGACTATTTATTTTAATTCCATCATATCCTCCAGGAGTACTGGTGGCTTACTTTTTATTCTAGTCCTTATGGTCACATTACACAATAGGATTCCCAAAAAAGTAACCATGCTAATGGTAAAAGTAACCATGCTAATGGTAAAAAAGTAACCATGCTAATGGTCCCATTTGTGTACTCAGGAGAATTGTGACTTGCTAATTAGGCTTCATTATTAGGCTTCATTATCATTCAACTCTGGTTCCTCTGCTCAACCTGAGGTTCTTCCAACGAGCTGCACTTTAACCCTCCCGAACTGGTGAAAGCGTCAAATGTCAAGGCCACTGTCATGTCCCTGGCTTCATCCTTTGTTGCTGAGCTGCAGACGCAGAGCGCCTGCTGTGCCCTTGATCTGTAACACTGTCAGACGTTGCCTTAAATATCACTTTCCTACTTACTGTAACAACTGAATTATTCAGAGGCAAGGAATTATTTTAACTAGGTTGTTAAATTTTACAAGTGAAAATCAAGATTTATTTCATAAAGTAATGAGGGTCACATACTTTGCCCACCACAGCTCTGATGGAAAGTGCCTGTAAATTCTTATACTTAGCTCTTATTTATTCAATACTCAACCTGAGAAGAGAGTGATGAAGACCATATAAATTTCACGTCTATGAACCATAACTATAATGTATGGGTTCCACCTGTCTTCTTATCTCTGATATGTTCTTCCACTATTAATAACAATGACAGCATCTTCCATTTCGACCAGCAAGGCCCATTAAATACCAGACTAGGAGATCCCCAGTTATAAACGTATATTGTAATGGGTTCCTTATGACTCTCATGGAAATGCTCTGCAGCCATATATAGAGAGATATATATAAGATTTTAGCAAAAAAAAAAAAAGAACCTCCAAACCAATGCTGACACAAAGTAATCCTCATCAAGTAAGGCCAGGCCCAGGAGCAATCAGTATTAGTCTCTTTTAGGGTACAACCACACAGTCAGGTTTCCTGATGCAGTTTTGGAAGCCAACAGGAGTGGATCATAAAAGAGGAAAAGTTGTACCTGCCCTTTATAATTTCTCTCATTTTATGATTCACTTCTGATTTTGGCTTTCAAAACTGCATAAAGAAACCTGACCATATTGCCGTAACCGTAAAGGACTGTTTCCGTTTTGACACAAATAGGTGGTGTTGAAATAACCACAAAGTAAGTCTACAAAGGGGTTTTCTGGGACTTAGATATTGTTGACCTATCCTCAATATGGATGTAAGTCTGACACCTGTCATTCCCACCAATCATCTGTTTCAGGAAGCCACTAGCACTGGATACAATACAGTGGATCTAAGACTCCATCCACTGTTTCCAGTGCTGGCATACTGCACATTAGTTCCTTTTACACAACAGAAAATGGAAGGAGCTTTCTGCTTCTGGCTCTTTCCACTGTTATGCTTGCGGCACTGGTGGCTGCACAAAACAGCTGATCAATGGGAGTGGCGGATGATGGACCGCTACCAATCTGATATTGATGATCTATGCTGAGGTAAATCTTAAGAGTTGTAGCTTTTCAACAGCAAAAAAAATCTAAAATTTATTAACCTAGTTATAACTATACAACATGTGGCACTTCAGTTCTTGTGAAACAATAACACTCATCATTGCCTGACCGATGACCACTGCCATGAAGGTTACACAAGTTCACCTACAACATGGCTACTACTCCAGGATGGATCACCAAAAAAACAAAATAAAATACACAAGATTACACCGTATATGATAACCAATACTTTATTACATACAACTTACCACCCACATGAATTTTACCTCCTTTTCTTCTCACTAATAGAGCTTTCATTTGGTGGTATTTCATTGTTGCTGACATTTTTACTTTTTTTGCTATTAATAAAAATGTAATGACATTTTTCACTTTCTGTTGTAAATTTTTTTTAAAAAAACTACATTTCTATATAAATTTTTCTCTAAATGTATTGTTCTACATGTCTTTGATAAAAAAGAATCCAATAGGTGTATATTTATTGGTTTGGGTAAAAGTTATAGCGTTTACAACTATGGTGCAAAAAAGTGAATTTCGGCATTTTGAAGCAGCTCTGACTTTCTGAGCACCTGTCATGTTTCTTCAGGTGCTAGAATGCCAGGATAGTATAAATACCCCCCAAATGACACCATTTTAGAAAGAAGACACCCCAAAGTATTCACGGAGGGGCATGGTGAGTTCATGTATCATTTCATTTTTTTTCAGAAGTTAGTCGAAAATGACACTTTCTGAGGAAAAAAAAATAATAATAAAGTTTCCATTTCTGCTAACTTCTGGCAAAAAAATATAAAATCTCCCACGGACTCACTATGCCCCTCAGTGAATACCTTGGGGTGTCTACTTTCCAAAATGGGGTCATTTGTGGGGTGTTTTTACTATTCTGGCATTTTGGGCGGGGCTAAATTGTGAGCAGCCATGTAAAACCTAAAGGTACTCGTTAGAATTTGGGCCCCTTTGCGCACCCAGGCTGCAAAAAAGTGTCACACATGTGGTATCGCCGTGCTCAGGAGAAGTAGGGCAATGTGTTTTGGGGTGTATTTTTACATATACCCATGTTGGATGAGAGAAATATCTCTGTAAACTGACAACTTTGTATAAAAAAAATTAAAAAGTTGTCATTTACAGAGATATTTCTCACACCCAGCAGGGGTATATGTAAAAATACACCCCAAAACACATTGCCCTACTTCTCCTGAGTACGGCGATACCACATGTGTGACACTTTTTTGCAGCCTGGGTGCGCAAAGGGGCCCAAATTCCAATGAGTACCTTTAGGATTTCACAGGGCATTTTTACGCATTTAGATTCCAGACTTCTTCTCACGCTTTAGAGACCCCTAAAATGCCAGGGCAGTGTAAATACCCCGCAAGTGACCCCATTTTAGAAAGAAGACACCCCAAGGTATTCCGTGAGAGGTATGGTGAGTTCATGTAAAATTTTATTTTTTGTCACAAGTTAGTGAAATAAGAGACTTTGTAAAAAACAAAAATAAAATAAAATATCAATTTCCGCTAACTTGTGCCAAAAAAAAAAAAATTCTGTGAACTCGACATGCCCCTCACGGAATACCTTGGGGTGTCTTCTTTCCAAAATGGGGTCACTTGTGGGTCTCTAAAGCGTGAGAATCCATACGCGTAAAAATGCACTGTGAAATCCTAAAGGTACTCATTGGAATTTTGGCCCCTTTGCGCATCTTGGCTGCAAAAAAGTGTCACACATGTGTTATCGCCGTACTCAGGAGAAGTGGGGCAATGTGTTTTGGGGTGTATTTTTATATTACCCATGCTGGGTGTGAGAAATATCTCTGTAAATGACAACTTTTAAAAAGAATTTATACAAAGTTGTCAATTTACAGAAATATTTCTCTCACCCAGCATGGGTATATGTAAAAATACACCCCAAAACACATTGCCCTACTTCTCCTGAGTACGGCGATACCACATGAGTGACACTTTTTTGCAGCCAAGATGCGCATTTTTATGGGGACAGACTTTGTCCCGCTCGGATCCGGAATTGCGGATCCGCACTTCCGGGTCTGCACTTCCGTTCCGCAAAAATATAGAACATGTCCTATTCTTTTCCGCAATTGCGGACAAGAAAAGGCATTTTCTATATAGTTCTGGCAATGTGCGGATCTGCAAAATGCGGAAAGCACATTGCCCCTGTCTGTATTTTGCGGATAGGGAGATCCGTGGATCAGATCCGCGGATCCGTGGATCCGCAAAACACATATGGACATGTGAATGGAGCCTTACAGGGGGGTGATCAGTGACAGGGGGGTGATCAGGGAGTCTATATGGGGTGATCAAGGGGTTAATAAGTGACGGGGGGTAGTGTAGTGCTTGGTGCAACTTTACATAGCTACCTGGTCCTCTGGTGGTCGATCCCAGTAAATGGGACCACCAGAGGACCAGATAGCAGGTATATCAGACGCTGTTAACAAAACTGCGTCTGATAAACATCTTTGATGCGATTTATTTCGCATCTACAGCCTGCCAGTGATTGATCATCGCTGGCAGGCTGCAGTATAACTGCATGCGCGCGCCTTCACAGCTAATCTCGCGTCTCGTGAGATGACTCGCCGATGCGTCCACCCAGAATAAGAGGACCGCCGGATGCATCCGTGCGTTAGGTCGGTCCTCAGGTGGTTAAAGGGGTTCTCCGGGAAAATAAGAAAATTAAAATACTTAAATAATACTCCACTATAAATAAATTCCCCAATACCTTTCATTAGTTATAATGGCTTGTTTTGTCTAGGGAGCAATCTTTAAGAGAAACAAAATGGCCACCGTCCTGTTAGTACACACAAAACCTGTCCTAATCACACAGCAGGACAAGTTACTTCACAACACCGAGGTAAAGAGCTGCCTCATTCTCCTATCTGCTCTGCTTGTCAGGGATTATGATTCTGAGTACAGATGATAAGATATTTAATGAATCTCTGTAGGAATAGAGTTCATGAGTAGATGCGGCTAATAAGATTTATGTTACCACAGCCTGTCCTGTTCATCCTCTCTAGGGCTGCACGATATGGGAATTTTGTGCGATTGCGATTAGGGCCCTAAAAATTGCGATAACGATATGCGATGCGATATTTTAAAGGGAATTGTGCTAGGGGTTTATCTGCTTGGATTTTCAAGGTAAAAGCGCACACAGATGACTGATAATGTAAAATGTAGTTATGCTGAACTCAAGAACTGAAATGCACAGTGTTTTTCAAAATAAAACACATATTTGCTTTACTGCAAAAGTACAAAATACAAAACTTGCCATTTTCTTAATAGCGCTGCACAGAACAGATAAATAAAATAGATATAAGAACATGTGTTCATAATAATAACGACTTTCCCCCAGCCCCTCCCCCCTCCCCGCACTGTAACTGATGTATCGCCGGCCGCGCTGTGCAGCATAGCGGCTGGAGATACATCAGTGTCAGCCACGTAAAAAGTCAACCATCGCTTTATAAGACGCACTGCCATTCCCCCCCCACCACCACTACTTTTGGGGGAAAAAAGTGTGTCTTATAAAGCGAAAAATACAGTAATATAATTGCAGCATTTTTGGGTCAGCAAATTGCGATTGCGATACGGCGATTAATTGCAATAACGATTGCTTTCGCGATATATTGTGCAGGCCTAATCCTCTCTGTACTCCAGGTCTCCTCATAAACTCAATTCTACAGAAATGCAACCGAAGATCATATTAAACTGTATTCATGATCATAATCTCTAATAGGAGAGGAGGATGAGGCAGCTCTTTAGCTCAGTGTTGTGAAGTAACTTGTCCTGCTGTGTGATTAGGATAGATTTTGTGTGTAATAACAGGATGGCGGCCAATTTGTTTCTTCTTATGATTGCTCCCTAGACAAAAAGCGCCATTATAACTTATGTAAGGTATTTGAGAATATATTTATAATGAAGTAATATTTAAGTATTTTCATTTTCTTAATTCCCGGAGAACCACTTTTAATAGTAATTCAAAGATAAGTATAAAATGGCAATGGCAAGCATAATAAAATGTGAGGAGGTAACAGGGCAGCAGACAATTGGTATGAACCAATGCCCCAATGTGAGACGACCTTGTAAAAGCTGTTATACACTGATGTCCCCTAGTGCTAGTGTATTACCTGCACGGAAGAACCCAACAATATAGTATCAATACAGCCAAAGGTGGTGCAGTGGTGGTCGTTCTTGCACACTATAGGAAAAAGCACTGGCCACTCTTGTGGCCAGGACCATGGCACTGCACATAGGCTGGTGCTTTTTCATATAATGTGCAAGCACGACCACCACTGATGAATTGCAGGGTGGTCTTAACCATGGATCCGAGCAGTGTATAATGTGATGGAAAAATGAATCCAGCCAGCAAAGGAGGCAATATGGACAATCACAATACATTAGTAAGTGCCTTGTGTTAACTTCCTCTACATGATAAATGCCATATGCCAAAGTAGGCCAACCCTTTAGGCGATAGTGTACACGGGGAGATTGTTATATTATTGGAGACCCCCTCTTGCACTTTTGATATAGGTGATATATTCCAGGATGGAGCAAATCTCACGCTGTACAAATGAACCATGCTACTATACGTGGCATATACCATCATATTTGCTGTGTAGTAGTGTATCATAAGAAAACCCATAGACAGTGATGTCATCAGATTCATTGAAGATGTCATCACAGTTTTAAGGGATTGAATAGTTATATAGTTAGTAGGGTTGAAAAAGGACATAACCACAGGGGACTGGCCATGGACCCTACAGGGAAATTTCCCAGAGGGCAGATGCCAGAGGGCTGCCTAAGCCCTGCTTACGTCTACCGACTGTGTATATAATGATCCGATGCTCTCAGCATTAATTTATTCTAGGGGCATCAGGTACTTATGCTCCTGGCTGATGGCCGCAGATGCCCTCCTGAATTCAGATATATCACCATCCACTTTTAGTTTTTTTTTTTCAGGGCCACGCTAAGTTCCCAGTCCGACCCTGTATGACCAGGATAAGTAAAACAGCTTTCTTCCACAAACAGCACTGCATATGCCGACAGGATGTATGTGACATTGTTGCTCAGTCCCACGATCCTAGTGGATCTAAGCTGCTGTACCAGACGCAACCCATTGTCCAGTGTGGCCCTGTTCCTTGAAGAAAGTAGTGATGTTTTTCTAATCTTATTCCCTTTAAGTGGTGATCTTGCCATGGCTTTTCAGAAGGGACTGAGAGCTTCAAGCTATCCGCTGTACATTACCCATGTAAATTGCAAAGATTAGCGCTACAATAGGCAGAAATCCAGGTCAGGTAAGAGAGGCGCAGAATTACAAGTGGATTTTATTTGACTTAGGCAAATAAGAAAATCTCAGCCAATGAATAGCAGAGCGCCGTCATCTCCCCAAATTAATTACAGCCAGAATCTCTCTTGATGATAATGTGCAGTCCCTGCTCTCATCTGGTAATTGAATCCTTCTTTTAAGTCTTTCCAGATATCAGTCATCATCCTACCCCATTCTCCGCTGAGGTACTACCATGTCTGGTCACCACTTTTCCAACATGTCACAAAGATCTGTTTATTTAGATGCTTTAATTTCTCTTTGAAGACAAGAAGAGCCCAAGATTAATGAACCATTGATGTCTCTATTTTGATTGATCTGATAAAGTGAAGGAAAAGCCAAACATGCATATAAAGCAGATGCGAGAATCCAGATCACACTCTATTCTAGACACATGAACACAAGGAGCAGCATTTTCTATGTTTTCTATCATTTTCCAGGTGTACCATATTGATGACCCATCCTCGGTATGGGGCATTGGTATCTGACTAATTGTTTGAAGAGGCCTGCCTCCTCCTAATAACCAATAATAGTGCCATACATTCTATAGTGGCTGTGATTGGTATTGCAGGTCAGGCCTATTCACTTCAATGGGACTGAGCAGCACATAGACCATGGGACCAATGAACATGACTTCACCTAGAAAGAGACTGGAGCACCACAGCCTCAAACCTCATCGAACCCTCATTGATCAGATATTGATGACGTATCCTGAGGATTTTTACTACTAGAAAACCCCTGTACGATATACGGTATGGAAAATCATTTTCTGGTGGCAGCTGTGGAATGGCATCACTCTTTCTTCAAAGAATTTTCCTGCTACCTTTACCAAACTATAAACTTCAGGCATGAATGCAGGTGAATCCAATATTTTACTTCCATATTTCATGCCACACACCGGGTTAAAGGGGCATTCCCATCTAAGACAATGGGGGCATATCGCTAGGATATGCTCCCATTGTCTGATAGGAGGGGGTCCACCTCTGGGACCCCCACCTACATCAAGAACAGATCCCTAAAGTTTGTAGAGGGCACACTGCGCATGCGCAGCCGCCCTCTATTCATTTCTATGGGGCTGCCATCGGGAGGATGATGGAAAAGTAGAAAACTAAGATGTCTTTTTTCAAACTCTGCAGAGGCGACAGATGGCTAAAAGAAATCATCATGGTGCTCTGGTCTGAAAGGAGAAGATGAGGAAAGAGAACATCTACATAAGAGGAGACACAAATTGTGGATTCGCAACACACCATGCCAGCACTCCTCATAGAGATGCCTATTCTTGTCCGCAGACTGCGGACAAGAATAGGACATGCTCTATCTTTTGCGGAGCCGCATGTTTCGGGGCCGAAACCCGGAAGTTCTGGGCCGCGACTCCGCAAATGCGGAAGTGGAGAGCACATAGTGTGCTCTCCACATCACGTCCGGCCCGATTCACAATGAATGGGTCCGCATCTATTCCGCAGAATTGCGGAATAGATGCGGACGTGTGAATGGGGCCTAATACAACAGATTCCAGGACTCTCAGAGTTACACAGCATTATAAATCAGTATAATGCTGTCCGATCCTGTCAGAGGAGCGGAGGACAGAATGGGAACACATGCTCTGAATTTATCGTATTCCACTCACTTGTGTGTCTGGCCAAACAGTAGGGCTGGAGGGAAGGGGCTAAGTTGAGAATTTGACATTTGACATTTCACTAGTACGTCTCTCAAGATGCGATTTTTTCTAAATGATACTAGTGTTTTTTGTTTTTTAGACACATATTTTGTCATTTAAAAAAATTACCTCCTAAATCGCTGTAGCTATCGAACTGTAGTTAAGGGAAAAAACAAATCTCCTATTCTGTTTAGTGTTTTCCTGTTTATTAACCAATTCACATTGATTGCCTTGATAATTTATTAGGGTGGGTACTAATCCCCTCTGGACACTGTACTTTTATGAACATTACGCACTGTATGGACTAGTCTAGAATGTGAGATGTACATCATTATATTGTTTTTTATGAAGATTAAAGTGAATACTCCCAAGTTTATGGCTGCAGTTTTGATGCGTTTTCTCACCACTTACAATCTTTATTGCTAACCTTGTTGAGATAGTCATGATTTTAAATCTGATGCTTGCCTAACATAATCTTCATCCCTATTATTATTCCTCTGCAATCGCACTTTATCCATACAGGCTTGCAGTCTTCACATTCTGTTCTTGGAAGTAGTCATACTATAACAAAGGATTGTGTGCATTTGGCTTTCCTCCCCCCTGTGCCACCTCCTCCTGTATTGGCTTCTTTTTCAATGCTATGGACAACACTCTGCCGAACCGAGGAGGAGCCACTCTGTTCACCCCATTGGCTCCCAGTGGTACAGGAAAGCCCATCTCTGCACCCTGTACTGTGACCTTCAGCAGTGAACTGACAAGTTCCATGGCTTCTCTTGAATGTTGGTACCCACTTTCGTCTATCTGCTGGCAGACCAGTGTCCTGGTCTCACCTTCTAGATCACCAATATGAGGTGTTGCATTGACCAGGTTAGGAAACTTATAAAATAACCCTTTCACCATTTGTTGTGCAGCCTCTTGTTTGCACTCCTTGTTGACATCTCCTTTTCTATCCTTGGATGCTAACCTTGACCCATAATGTGACCTCCTCAACTTTGGACCAGACCCTTCATGGACAACCTGGAACATCAGGACTGGACGTTTAGGAACCCTTTGTAGACTACTTTAGCGGCCCTCACTGTTAGTGGCAGTTAATGATTTGACCTGGACTCTTGTTTAGTTAGTGTAGGGACCGCTTTGCCACTACCTGGCTCTGTCGATCAGATCAGCAAGGTAGCGGCTGGCAACACAAAGAAGTGGAGCTTGGGCACAACCAGTGCAATGGTGACGCCCTCATTGCACTAAAGGCCTAAATTGCACATTAAGAAAAATATTTTAATTTGGAAAGAGAGCCTCGGATCAACAAAATAAAACAGTGTTTTAATCAGATGAACCACAGCTATGTGCCTATGCAAACAGTTTGATAGGGATGTCACTGGTTAAACCATCTAACCTAATAAAAGGAGAAGAGACATAATTAAATAACAAAAAAACTGATTTACTGAAAAAAAATTAAAGATTGTAAAGTTCTCGAGTAAAAGAACAAGGGGCATGGGTGAAAAGAGGCATCCACTTTGCAGGCTGTCCGCCAGAGGTAGAGTAATATCCCTGGTAGGTGTCCCTATTGTTCGCTGGCTTGGGAAAATAGAGATGGAGACATTTGCTGAACCCTCTGAGCCAGTGATCATGGCCCAGGGGTAGCTTGGGTGGATGAAGGAGAGCACATCATCTGAAATCTGCATTACTTCACATACTCTAGAAGTCCAGTGTAAATGTGCAATATTGTGGTAATTAGTCATATGCACCTCATGTGTATTTCTTGAGGAACAAGCTGGAGGTAGGGGCTGAGACTCTCAGTGGTGTTTCTGTTGAGATATTCGAGGACCCAAGCATCAAACAGGCTGAGGGTGCCCCTCATTTGACATAATGAAGAGGGTGATTGGGAGACCTCTGTTCTGGGGGGTGGTGGGTGGTCCTCAGGATTAATGGCTTCAGAAGTGTTGGAGCTCGCTGCAGGTGACGGGAGACCTTTAAAAGGAATAGGCCTAGCATAAGGCCCCTTATTGGTGGCCAAAAAGGCACATTGTTTGTCACTAACTGTTCAAAAGCTAAACTGCAGGGACATAAATCCTTGCAAACATTGATGAACGATTGTCAGGGCACTCATCATTCATAACCCCACCAACTTGGCTGATTCACCCAACTATTCTACGCTAGTATAATCCAGTTTGCCTTTACACCAGTTTTGATAAATCTTCTCTCCCCACCTTTAAAAAAATAAAAAATAAAACAAGGTACTTTCAGTTGCAGTTCCATCAAGTCTCTTAAGAAGTTATGTGTAGAGGTATGCACGTTTTTTCAGGGACGTGTCTTTGTTTGGGGAGTGCTGATTTAATTTCCGTCAAAATTGGTCTCTTGACGAATTCCAGTGGGTCTTAACGTCCTTTGCTGCTAGCAGAAAGTACAAAAATGAATGAATATGTTCAACCATGCCTAAGCGGGTTGACTTACTTTAGGTTGCACCAGGAGGGTAAATGTAGTTTAGTTTCCACTAGGGGGGTTAATGTAGTTGATGGTGCAATAGGCAGTTAGCATACAGTATCTTGCCCTAGGGATAACTTATATGGTACAACAGGCGGTTAGAGAAATCACTGAAAATAATAGAACTCACATAACAATAGATACAAAAATGATATATAGACAAAAACACATTCATTTCTAATTAGCTTACTTTATGGTGCAAAAAGGGGGGTTAAAATACTTTAGGTTGAAAATAGGCGATTAACTCACTTTAGGGTGCAATAGTAAGTTCACATAGATATATGCCAGTGGATGCACTTACCTATTTTTAGACACTGACCCGGCTTGCATTCTCCCATTCACTTCGAAGCAGCTCACAAGCATCCTTCTCCCACTACATATCCTTCCAGACACAGTTGGGGTAGGAGTCACACAACTAGGGCCTCTCTTGGACAAATGTAATAAATTTTTCAGCATTAACCCCTTCAGCCACCATGACATACCTGTATGTCATAGTGGCTGAGGGAATGTATGGCTGTAGCACTGAGCCCGTATCTTACAAGGCGGTTGCCGGCAGTATAACACAACAGGCACCCGACCGCAATGACTGGGATCAGTGTTGATGTCGAACCGGGTCATCTAACCCCTCAGATGCCGCAGTCAATAGAGATCTTGGCATCTGTGGAGACAGACAGAGGGAAGGCGCTCCCTCTGCCTTTCCATCGGATATCCTGTAGTGAAATGGTGGGGATCCAATTGGTTACCATGACAGCCTGGGGTCTGCTGAAGGTTCTCTATTATGTTTATGGGACAATGGATAAAATCCCCGGTTTTAGGTAGGTAACAGTTATTATGTAAAAAGTAAAAAAAAAATTAAAAATTAAAAAAATAAAAATATAAAAATTCAAATGATTCTCCTTTCCCAATTTGACATACAAAAATAAATAAACAATTAAAATAATAAACACAACAGGTATTTCCACATCTGAAAATGTCTGAACTATTAAAATACAAAAATAATTGTCATGTGCGGTGTACGTCGTAATGGAAAAAAATTAAAAACATGTGATTTGCCATTTTTGGGTCACCGTATTTCCTCCCCCCCCCCCCAAGAAATTAAATAACAGTGATCATAAGGTTGTGTACCCCAAAGATGGTACCAGTAAAACTATTGTTATTCTTATGTCTTCATACAGCTCTGTAGACAGAAATATAAAAAGATTACGGTTGTCATAAAATGGCGATGCAAAGAAAAAGAAAGATTTTTTTTCAGAGATTATTTTTAAATAGTAAATAAAAAATAAAAAGTATGCAAATTTGGTATTGATGTAATTGTATTGAGCTGCAGAATAAGGACGTCATGTCATTTTTAGCACACAGTGAACACCATAATATCAAAACCCAAAAAACCTTGTCGGAATTGTGGATTCTTTTCAATTTCACCCCACAAATAATTTGTTTCCTATTTTCCAATACACGACATGGTAAATGAAATGGTGCCATTAAAAAATAGAACTTATCGCACAAAAATAAGCGCTCAGATGGCTATATGAAAGGAAAATTAAAAACATTATGGAATGTGGGGAGGAAAAATGAAAAAGCAAAGACGAAAATGAGCCTGGTACTTAAGGGGTTAAAACGTGGCATTTTGAAAACACATTTAGCTTGATGTCACAGCAAATCAAAAAGGGGCCACCAACCCCAGGGTAATCATATTAAAACGTACCGTTACTTATAATGTCCATGTTTGTAAAATGGGAAAGTATTGCAGCAAATAATGTGGTGCTGTCGACTCAGCCGTGCTCTGTAGTAATCGGAGCGCTCTTACCATAACTGTCGATACACAGTATTATGGGATACTACAGTATGCAGAGGGATATTACAGCAGAAAATGTTGAACAGTTTACACAGTTTGCACATGGCTCAGAGGGCAGTCCCTGGGATTTCAAGGCAACGGGTCTGCAAAATATGGATTTGCAGATAGATAGCTTTCCTGTTCACACTTTTTGAGGACCCATTGACTTGAAAGGGACCATGGACCCCAGTTTCCCGCCAAGAATAGGACATGTTCTATATTTTGCGGAACGGACATATGGATGTGGACAGCAGATGGGTGACATCTGTGTGTTGTCCCCATTTACCAAAAAAATGCAGATCGGACCCAAATAACGGTTGTGTGCAAGAGGCCTAAACCGCCTAATCCTGACATGCTAACAACGTTACATTCAGTAGTACCAGGTGATAAGGTTAACGCAAAATACATAATCAAGTCCAACCTATAATCCAACTGTGTTGATCCTGAAAAAGGCAAAAACTACAATGAGGGGGATGACAATTCCCTCGTATTAGAGGGAAAAATTATTTCCCAACTCCAAATCTGTCACTAAGAATAAATCCCTGGATCAATGTTCCTTTCCCAAAATTCTGTTACTCTTAACTTGTAAAATATATTTTATAAGAAAGAGATTCAGACCCATCTTGAGCAGTTTGAGAGCATCAACCATCACAACATAGTCCCACTGCTCTTACAGTAAAAAATCCCCATCTGTGTTGACGGTTAAACTTTTGTTCCTCTAAATGTAGAGTTTGCCCCCTTGTTACAGACCTAGGTATTAAATGATCCTGAGAAAGATCCCTGTGCTCTCCAGACGTGAGGCATAACATTTCTAAGATGCCCAGATCTCTAGAACCATGCTTTGCTTGGTGATGTTCTACTCCCAATGAAAATGAACCCAATCTGCAGGGATCCTGATGTTATATTGGTCCACAGCAGCACCTTTCTCTTTGATGTCAGACCTCACAGACCCCGGGCCGCACTGATGGCTACAAATGAGACGTAACGGACCAGTGGACACAGCAGGTAAATCTCTTCAAGGCTGTTGTCAACATGCATGGAATGAAGAGAATAATGTATGAGTTGGCTGGGGGAACGAAGGAGCAAGAACTAAAAGCAAAGACATTCATTTGGCTGAATCTCTTTGGAAATGGAACAAGAATACAGATGTCGCCCACTTTATCTTGGCTCCTCAGCTGTGAAATGTTCCTTGCCTCAGTGTCTTGTGAACATTAGATATTTTCCAAAGACAACTGTATGAAGCTGAGGTATTCAGCCCTGATAGCTCTGGCGCCATACATTAATGCACCGGGAGAACAACTTCAATTCAGCGCTGCCCATGGGTGAAATTACATTATATTCTGTTTACATAATGGGAAGCAATGTTACAATTCTGGCTAAAGGGCAGAGCTTTCCTTCTGCGGCTGCTACGATTATTTTGCACCTACGAAGTGAAATGGCCATGATCATGCAAATATAATCAAGGAGGGGAGAGCTGAATTAGAAGATATTAGGGCCCAATGGTTACTCAGGAGCTGGGGGGTAGCTGCTATTATAGCTGACTCCAGATTGATACTAGCTCTTCGGTGACAGAGTTGCAATGGGCCCCACTGTCCATGAACAAGCACAGAGCATCTTTATCCAGATTGTCATGGGCTCCTCAAGTCCAGTGGGCCCTGGCTTCTGTTGGGACTCTGCTTAACATTACAACCACTCAAACATATAAGGCTTCTATAAGGTGCCAGTCATATGGTTACACATAGTGCACCTCGTTGGCTACCAGCCTATTGGTCACATTCATTTTATTCCCATTTGGCTATATGAATGAACAAGACAGAAATATAAATCACATCAATATTTGGTGTGGCCATCCTTTGTCTTCAAAACAGCATCAGCTCTTCTAGGCACTCTGCTCTGCACAGATGAGGTGCTGACTTACTTAATATCCAAGTCATGTCTCAAGGCCTATTTAAAGGGTCAAACTTATAGAATAGCTGCCTCATATTGGAAGGCATTAGAGGCAGAGCTTGTTAAGAGCTCAATTGTATTCCTTCTTTCTAGGTACACTTGCAGTCAGTTTTTAAAAGCACCCGGGAGGGAGGTTGTTCCAAACAAGAACTAACCACACATCTTCTGTAGATGTAGGCTTGCTGAAATCCCTCTGCTTCTTCATGTAATCCCAAATCAGGGCTCTATGCGGACCATATCATCACTTCCAAAACTTTTTGTTCTTCTTTCTGATGAAGATAGGTTGTAATGTAATTAGATGTATGTTCAGGGTTGTTGTCCTGCTACAGAATAAATGTAAATTTAAACTATTAATATTTTTTAAACTATTAACACTGTTTTTGAAAGAATTCTTACTTGTTACATGGAAGTCAGTTACCAACTGAATAATTTTAGCAAGGAAAATCCGCACTCTTAGGGAACTGAGGTCAATTTCAGTTCAAGACAAAGGATCCAAATCCAAATATTTGCGTTAACATTTTTAGTCATGTGACATTTATCAGGCTATCCCATGGAGTTTTATGTGGTGGAATATACGATCTAAGGCAGAGATGCCAAACCTGCAGCCCGAGTTTTGCAACAGCTGGAGGGCCGCAGGTTCGGCATCCCTGATCTAAGGCATTTGACGGTAAATGGTGCCATGTTAGTCACCAATTTTTGGATTATCTCGTATCTTAAAATTCACCTCTTCAGAGTGTGCTGAGTTTCCTTGGAATACTTTTAGTGTAAATTCTATGTATGGTATTGTTTTAAAGGGGTTTGCAGTAATTTTAAACTGATGATCTATCCTCTGGATAGATCATCAGCATCTGATCGGCAGGGGTCCCACACCCGGGACCCCCACCGATAAGCTGTTTGAGAAGGCAGCGGCAATGGCAGTAGCGCTGCGGCCTTCTCGCTGCTTACCAGAGGCCCAGTGAGGTCACGACTAGTATCCCTGACCTGGGCGAGGCTAAGTCCGTTCACTCGAATAAAGCTTAGCCCCGCTCAGACCGGTGACACTAGTCATGAAGTCACTTGGGAGTGCGGTAAACAGCGAGAAGGCCGAGGCGCTACTGCCTGTGTCGCTGCCTTCTCAAACAGCTGATCGGTGTGGGGTCCAATGTGTGGAACCCCTGCCGATCAGATGCTGATGATCTATCCAGAGGATAGATCATCAGTTTAAAATTACAGCAGAACACCTTTAAGTCTTGTGTATTTTTGAGTGCTGGTTTGGTTTTGTATTCGTAATGTTGTATTAGGGTATGGCCTTATGATCAGTTTTCTGCATGCAGTTTTGGAAACCAAAACCAGGAGTTCCTAAAATGTTTTTTACGCTATATCGATGACGTTTTTATTGTGTGGTCAGGTACCAGGGACCAATGTGAGGAGTTCATACATTACCTCAACAATAACGCCATGGGGATGAAATTTACCCTTAATTTTGGTGGTGCACGACTGGTGTTCCTGGATGTGGCTGTGATGGCGGGTAGCGACGGCTTGGTCACGGAGGGCTATCGTAAGCCCACGGCGACCAACTCCTTGCTCCGCCATGACAGCTTCCATCCTGAGACAGTGAAAAAGTCGCTGCCATACGGGCAGTTTATTAGACTACGCAGAATTAATAGCGAGGTTGAAGGGTACCGACGCCAGGCGTCTGAGCTTAAGCAATGACTAATGGAAAGGGGCTATCCCCAGAGAGTTTTGGATAGAGACATGGATGAGGTAGAGAGGAGGTTCTCCTAAGTCGATCTTCTTCGCAAGAACAGGGACGCCAATAGATCAAAAAATCCTAATAGAGTGCATAGGACGGGCAGATTTGCCTTTTCTTTCAAATTTAGCCCCATGGCGGATCAGATCGGTACCGCCATTTATAGGAATTGGGATATATTAAGGAGGGACAGTACCCTTAAAGAGTTAACTGAACAGAGACCCATTATTGCATTCAGACGAAGCCACACTTTGCGTGATAAACTTGTCAGGAGTAGATTAGCCCCCTTACGGTCCAATCAGTGGCTCAAGATGGACCGTCCATTGGGCAACTTCAAATGTGGGAATTGCCCCCTGTGTAGATACAACTCATGTAAAGGTCGCAGGTTTACACCACAGGGTACGCAGCTTCATTAACTGCAGGAGTACATATGTGGTCTATATGTTAAGTTGTACCTGCGGACGCTTTTATATAGGCAAAACTATCAGGTGCCTATACGAACGCATCCGCGAACACATCAACTCCGTAACCTCGGGAAAAGGCTGCCCTAGGGTGATAGAACATGTGAATATGGCACACGGTGGTGATGTTAGTTCCCTCTCCTTCTCGGGGTTGGAGATAGTGCAACCTCCACCACAGGGGGGCGATAGGCACCTTCTTCTCCTTCAACGAGAAGCGAGATGGATACTTCACACCAGGGCAGCGGAAGGGTTAGGGTTAAATGACGGCACTGATTTAGGTATGTTCATTTAGATTCCTTGTTTGTGCAATGGAATATGGGCGTTTGTTCCATTATGTGCACTGTACTTTCCGCTCTTAACCTGACATATTGTGCGTTTTCATTACCCTCCCAGTTTCTATGTGCCTGCTTGAATGCGCTCCTGTGCCGGTACACTCTGTGGCTCTGCTTGACCCGTTCAGTGTGAATCGTAGCATATTGGCATGCGCTTTGATTGCCACGCACTGATACACTCTGTCCTAATGTATATTTTTGTGTTTGAAACATTGTCTCCCAAGATGTTCAGATGTCACATTATTAAGGAAGATTTATTGTTGATGTTGTATATTATATTTGCACCTTGCTATGTTTTTAAACTTTCTAGTAATGCCGTGGCACCGTCACTGATTTCTCAGCTGGTGAGGGTGTGCACGGCTTAAGAAGGCAAGCGCATGCGCGCTTTTGACGCAGCAGCCCGACGAAGCGCGTTCAGCGCGAAAGGGCCGTCGCTCAACTCACTGCATGAAATTTATGGCGTTCTGCCCGATACTGCCTGCACGCTGATGTATCCAATAAAAGCGATTTTATTCACTTCACTGGTGAGTGCCGCCCCGTTCCTATCTTCATCATTCAAGATTACTGTATCCTGTCTTTTGGGGCTGTGCGCCGCTGAAAGTGTAGTTACTACAGGAGACTGATTACGCTGCCTGTTTGACCTGGTAGTGGTCTGGGTGTCTTCCTTGGAGTGCCGTTCCAACCCCCTTCGTTCTGTTTGCAAAACCAGGAGTTTATTCAGAAAATTGGAGACGTCATATATGTTCTGTATACTTAGTCACCATTTATGATCCACTCCTGATTTTGGCTTCCAAAACTGCATGTAGAAACCGGACCATGTGGCCGTTCCCTTAGTATTATATCCTATATTGTTAAAACTGTATTCCTATCTCAGACATTGGGGGCATATCTCTATGATATGCGCCCAGTGTCTGATAGGTGCGGGTCCCACCTCTGGGATCCACACCTACACTTAGAACGGAGCCCGCAAAATACCAGAGGGCTGACCACACATGTGCAGCCGCCTTACATTCATTCCTATGAGAGCACCGAAAATATCTGAGCGCTGGCTCAGCCATTTCTGTCAGCCCATAGAGGTGAATGGAGCGGTGGCTGCACTTGCATGGTACGCCTCACATTCATTTCAATGGGATTTCCGAAAATAGCCACTCAGCTATTTTTGGCGCTTCCACAGGAATGAATGGAGGACGGCTGTACATGCGCAGTGTGCCCTCCTGCACTTTGTGGGCTCCATTCTAAGGATAGGTGTGGGTTCCAATGGTGGGACCCACACCTATCAGACATTGGGGGGCATATCCTAGTGATGCCCCCAATGTCTGAGATGGAAATACCCCTTTAATGTGTGTTTTTGTATGTGGTTACTGTGTTATGTATTCTTATGCATTGGGGTTGTGTCCTGTTGCACATTTTTATTAAGTTGTGCATTGTGTTTTGGGTGGATGTCGTTATTGTGTTGTGCATTGTGTATTGGTTGGATAATATTCTTTTGTGCATTGTGTATTGGTTGGATGTTGATATTTTGCATTGTGTATTGGTTGGATGTCAGTATTGTATTGTGTGTTGTGTATTGGTTGGATGTCGTTATTGCATTGTGCATTGTATAATGGTTGGATGTCAGTATTACGTTGTGCATTGTTTTTTGGTTGGATGTCAGTATTGTGTTGTGCGTTGTGTATTGGTTGGATATCGGTATTGAGTTGTACATTGTGTTTTGGTTGGATGTCAGTATTACGTTGTGCATTGTGTATTGGTTGGATGTCGGTATTGTGCATTGTGTATTGGTTGGATGTCGGTATTCTGTTGTGCAGTGTGTATTGGTTGGATGTCAGTATTGAGTTGTACATTGTGTTTTGGTTGGATGTCGGTATTGCGTTGTGCATTGTGTATTGGTTGGATGTCGGTATTGTGCATTGTGTATTGGTTGGATGTCGGTATTCTGTTGTGCAGTGTGTATTGGTTGGATGTCAGTATTGTGCATTGTGTAATGGTTGGATGTCAGTATTGTGTTGTGCGTTGTGTATTGCTTGGATGCCGGTATTGTGTTGTGCATTGTGTAATGTTTGGTTGTCAGTATTACGTTGTGCATTGTGTATTGGTTGGATATCGGTATTGTGTTGTGCATTGTGTATTGGTTGGATGTCGGTATTATGCAGTGTGTATTGGTTGGATTTCGATATTGCGTTGTGCATTGTGTAATAGTTGGATGTCAGTATTGTGTTGTGCATTGTTTTTTGTTTGGATGTCAGTATTGTGTTGAGCATTGTTTTTTGGTTGGATGTCAGTATTGTGTTGTGCATTGTGTATTGGTTGGATGTCAGTATTGCAATGTTAATTTGAATGGTATGGCGCACAGGACCGTCCAGTAGCCAAATGAGGTGCTCACAGTGGAGTAGTAACGCCCTAACTACTCCAAAAGTAAATTAAGAAGTGTAAGTGAAATACTGGGCACTCTCCAGATGAATGAGATAAATATTGAATTTATTAGTTTTAACTCAAAGAGTAAAATGCAATAATAATAGAATAAGTAAAACAGCAAACTAAAAATAGCCAGTATAGAGCAAATATCAATATATAATGGTGGTCAATAACATCCCCATAAATCTCTGTTCACCCTGAATCACATACATAAGAGAATAATTGGCCGAGGAAACAGTCAATTTCTTTCAAACAAAACTCCTTTGCGTATTGAATCTTTTCAGTATGCAACAATTAGCTCCAATGTCTCCACTTCACACAATGGTGAATGGAGATAAATAAGAATCACCAGTTACTGTCTTGTAATTAATCGCTGTACCTGAATCGCCTTCAGTCCCAGGCGGTCCAAGTATATTCCCGTAGTCAGGCCACTTCGCTTATGCAAACAAAATACAGCGGCGTCCCGCTTTAAGTGTGCGCCAGCGGCGTCCCGCTGAAACAAAGTTTGCCACGTGTGTGGCCAATGCCGGCAATAGTGAAGAACAGTAGTGAAGCAAAGTCTTACCGCTGGGTCTTCAAGTACCTGGATGCGGTTGTTTGTAGGTACTCTTTCCTGTGTGTCCCGCTAAAATAGCTCAGTCTTCGTCGCGCTGGTGGGCAGTGGATGCGGAGACCTCGATCTATATATCTGGTATCTCTTACTCGTCACCCTTAGCCCGTTTTCGCGTGTTCACGATCAAACCTGAGCGGGACTCTCCCAGTTGCGGTTCACTTCCTTTGTGGTTCTTCAATGATGTTATGCTCAAGGGGTCACGCAAAAGCAGGCTAAGGGTGACGACTAAGAGAGACCAGATATATAGATCGAGGTCTCCGCATCCACTGCCCACCAGCACGACAAAGACTGAGCTATTTTAGCGGGACACACAGGAAAGAGTACCTGCAAACAACCGCATCCAGGTACTTGAAGACCCAGCGATAAGACTTCGCTTCACTACTGTTCTTCACCATTGCCGGCATTGGCCACACACGTGGCAAACTTTGTTTCAGCGGGACGCCTCTGGCGCACACTTAGAGCAGGACGCCGCTGTATTTTGTTTGCATAAGCGAAGTGGCCTGACTGCGGGAATATACTTGGACCGCCTGGGACTGAAGGCGATTCAGGTACAGCGATTAATTACAAGACAGTAACTGGTGATTCTTATTTATCTCCATTCACCATTGTGTGAAGTGGAGACATTGGAGCTAATTGTTGCATACTGAAAAGATTCAATACGCAAAGGAGTTTTGTTTGAAAGAAATTGACTGTTTCCTCGGCCAATTATTATCTTATGTATGTGATTCAGGGTGAACAGAGATTTATGGGGATGTTATTGACCACCATTATATATTGATATTTGCTCTATACTGGCTATTTTTAGTTTGCTGTTGTATTTATTCTATTATTATTGCATTTTACTCTTTGATTTTAAACTAATAAATTCAATATTTATCCCATTTATCTAGAGAGTGTCCAGTATTTCACTTACAGTATTGCAATGTGCATTGTTTTTTGGTTGGATGGCAGTATTGTGTTCTGCATTGTGCATTGGTTGGATGTCGGTAATCTGTTGTGCATTGTGTATTGGTTAGATGTCAGTATTGTGTTGTGCATTGTGTATTTGTTGGATATCAGTATTGTGTTGTGCATTGTGTAATGGTTGGATGTCAGTATTGTGTTGTGCGTTGTGTATTGGTTGGATGTCGATATTGTGTTGTGCATTGTGTATTGGTTGGATGTCAGTATTGTGTTGTGCATTGTGTAATGGTTGGATGTCAGTATTGTGTTGTGCGTTGTGTATTGGTTGGATGTCGATATTGTGTTGTGCATTGTGTATTGGTTGGATGTCAGTATTGTGTTGTGCATTGTGTAATGATTGGATGTCAGTATTACGTTGTGCATTGTGTATTGGTTGGAGGTCGGTATTGTGTTGTGCATTGTGTATTGGTTGGATGCCAGTATTGTGCATTGTGTAATAGTTGGATGTCAGTATTGTGTTGTGTATTGTTTTTTGGTTGGATGTCAGTATTGTGTTGTGCATTGTGTATTGGTTGGATATCAGTATTGTGTTGTGCATTGTGTAATGGTTGGATGTCAGTATTGTGTTGTGCGTTGTGTATTGGTTGGATGTCGATATTGTGTTGTGCATTGTGTATTGGTTGGATGTCAGTATTGTGTTGTGCATTGTGTAATGATTGAATGTCAGTATTACGTTGTGCATTGTGTATTGGTTGGAGGTCGGTATTGTGTTGTGCATTGTGTATTGGTTGGATGTCGGTATTGCGCAGTGTGTATTGGTTGGATATCGGTATTGTGCATTGTGTAATAGTTAGATGTCAGTATTGTGTTGTGCATTGTTTTTTGGTTGGATGTCAGTATTGTGTGTGCATTGTGTAATGGTTGGATGTCGGTATTGTGTTGTGCATTTTATATTGGTTGGATTTCACTATTGCGTTGTGTATTGTGGTATATTGGAGTTATGTTTATCATGTTCAAACCTAAAGCATTGTGTCTATAAATATGTAATGAACGACTCCTGCACTGACACAACCTGGCTATGGAGTTGGTGTGTTTGTCCTTGTCTCTATGGGTCTAATGCTCATTAGTGCTCAGCTGCGGACACAGATGGCTCCGCGGCTCCCAGGAGACGTCAAGGACCTCAATCCAAACTCCACAAAGCATTAAAATGATCACAGTATTAGTTGTTACAAATTTTCACCAGTCATCTGTAACTTACAGTATCCACTGCTCCTGCAATGTAACCCTTTCATCACTTATTACAGGGGCGGTGTGGTGTAGCAAATCCTGTTTCAAACACCTTGTTAGGTCATTGATTTTAAAGGCACCATGTAATGCTGTATTCCCCATGTGGTGGTGCTGCAGAGGACGTTTACCGTGCTCTGTCACTAATAATATTTATTTTATAAAAATAAATGCAAGGTTGTCACAGCTTCTCCCCTTTTGCTATCATCAATATAATATCTGTTTCTAACCTATCTTTCATTTTACCCTTTTTCCTTTTCTTGGATGGAGAGAATCTCTAGGCATAACGTTTGGTTTACAGTACAGGGCGGATTTCCTAATGATCAAGCAGAGTCCTGATGGAGACAGGTTCATGACTTGTCTACAGCCCTGTTTGACGGTATCACTAACCTTATGGCCATTGCAGTGACGGCTATTGTCAGCATGAATCATCGGATTCAGAAATAATATATATAATTACATAAGCAACTGCCTCAGATATAAGTGCTTGGGTTCATCCATGAGGAACTTCTGCTTTCCTCTTCATTGCTGCTTATGAAGGATAACATTGAACAAAGAGCCCGCATCATCTACTTTATATTGATAGAGTGAAAGCTTTTATAATTTAGCAGAAAATAACAATGTTTTGTTTCAATTAAAAGCATATTATAGAAACGCATGAATAATCAGCTTATGTATTATTTGCTGCTGAAGAGGACATTAGGAAACCTTTAATTCCTCCTGAATTCCAGTCGTTTAGATAGGGGTTATGGTATTTGTCTGTGTAAGCTCTTTTCTACACGCAGTAAAAGGAAGCTTTAGAACTTTTCAACATTAAATTATTTATGTTCAGAATTGTTGTAAATAATTGTCCACCTTCAGATAACCTGAGCTTTCTGGTTTGTGCTCCATCCTGGAACTTTTAAGGTACAACCACATGGTCAGGTTTCCTGATGTAGTTATGAAAGCCAAAATCAGGAGTGGATCACAAAAGTAGAGAAAGTATAAAGGACAGATACTGGGGGCGTGGCCGACGCAAAATAGGAAATGGCCGTCTGAACCTATGGTTCCGCTGATCAGCGCCAAATACAGCGACTGCAGACGACCAGGGATGGCGCAGCGTCACTGACCTCATCCCTAGCGTCGCAGCCTGCTCCTGGGCCTGCTTCTGGTTCAGCACCCCTGGACTCCCGATCTGGACGGTCCTCTCTGAGGGACTCGGCACACTGCAGGCCCGGTGAGTCTTTGACATGTGGCGGCGGCCATCTTACACCGCTAGCACACCAGGCAGGGTGCAGAGATAGAAATATCTTGCACTTTAAAGAGCTGCTGAGTAACACCACCCCATCTAAAGCTGTGCAAAGCCCCCGCTGCTGACTCAGATTGTACCCTCTTAAATACATTTGACACCATGCCTGTCTCGGATAAAGAGGTTACTGAACTCTCGCTAAAAAATATGCTTCAAGCCCATAAAGGCTCACTGCAAGCTGCCATAAAAGAGCTTATCACGCCCATCACTGCAGCTCTTGGAGAAGTGGAGTCAAGAGTTGAACACATAAAGAACAAAATGAGTGAGCCGGTCTCCTCACACAATGACCTCATAGATGCACACTATGGAATAGAGTCAGAAGTCAAAGCATTGCAAATGAAAATGGCTGACCTTAAGGACAGGTCACGCCGTAATAACATTAAACTCCGAGGAGTTCCAGAATCTGTCCTTCCACAGGATTTATCTGCTATCAATCATTAAAATCCTCCTCCCCCAATCGCAACGAGCGGATCTTATTATAGATAGAATACACCGTGTCGCGAAACCGAAACATCTCGCTGACTCGGTACCCCGGGATGTCCTGGCTCGAATCCATTTCTCTTCTGTTAAAGAAAAACTACTCCACATGGGCAGGAAGAGCCCGCAATTTCCTGCGCCATACCAGGATGTCACGCTTTACTCAGATCTATCGACTAAAACAGACCACAGCTGCATTAAAAGACCACCATATCCTATATCGCTGGGGATTCCCTACTTGTATACTTATCAAACACAACAATGAACTGTACGTTCTCAAGACCCCGGCAGAAGGACTACTCTTCCTCCAGAAGCTACAAATCAAAATTCCACCTTTTCAACACCATGGTTGTCATATTCATTTTCAGGCGCTGACCGGTAGTCCCAGCCCTAACTCATCTCTTCAACCTATCACTAACCTCTGGTCTCTTCCCCTCTGCTTTTAAACATGCTACCATTACACCCATCCTCAAAAAGCCTTCACTTGAATCATCTTCTTTGTCCAGTTATCACCCCATATCCCTTCTTCCATATGCCTCAAAGCTACTTGAGCAACATGTCCATTCTGAACTGTCCTCTCACCTCTCCTCCTGCTCCATCTTTGACCGGCTACAATCTCTCCTCCTGGCTGCGACTTAGGTTGAACTTCTCCCCCCCCCCATGCGTATAAAGATGTTAAGGACTAACGGAGACATCACCCTTACTTACCTTGGGATAAGTCCTGCCATACGAATACCTTTGCCAACTTTGATACTTCCCTTCTTGGCAATTTTGAAAATTAGTTTTTTGGTTACTTGCATATGTTTTTGTTTCTATTTTGCTTGTATTTTACTGCCAGACCAAACGCATAGATTGCATTGTCTAGTGCGAGAACTAACAACTGTGATATGTGAAGTGAAACGGACAGCTCTGAAACCAAAGGTATTTTTTCAGCGTTCCATTCTGCTGATATGGTATTGCATATAGCGTCTTTAAATGTTAACTGACTTAATAGTCCACACAAACGAGCACATATGTGGTCCGAGGCGCTTAATTTATAGTGTGATGTCTTTTGTGCTGTGGAAAGACATATCTTATCTAGTGATGTCGCGAACATAAAATTTTCAGTTCGCGAACAGCGAACGCGAACTTCCGCAAATGTTCGCGAACAGGCGAACCGGGCGAACCGCAATAGACTTCAATAGACAGGCGAATTTTAAAAACCAAAGGGACTCTCTCTGGCCACAATAGTGATGGAAAAGTTGTTTCAAGGGGACTAACACCTGGACTGTGGCATGCCGGAGGGGGATCCATGGCAAAACTCCCATGGAAAATTACGTAGTGGACGCAGAGTCGGGTTTTAATCCATAAAGGGCATAAATCACGTAACATTCCTAAATTGTTTGGAATAACATGCTTTAAAACATCCAGTGTGTGTATACGATCAGGTATGATGTTGTATCGATCAGGTAGTGTAAGGGTTACGCCCGCTTCACAGACATTGACAGACCAAACTCCCCTTTTAATGCACCGCAAACAGTCCATTTGCACAACCGCAAACTCCCCATTTGCACAAGGTTGGATACCAAGCTAGCCACGTCCCGGTGATGTCATTGAAGGTTTCTTCCTCCACCCAGCCACGTACAACACCAAGGGTCCCGAAAGGTCAATTGAATTGATTTTTCGAACGGGGAGATGGTTAAAAAAACGCTGGCTCCCTTCCCTTTGTTTTAATCCACGGTCACTGCTTCTGCGCCGTGCAATTTACTGTCACACCCGATATGAGTGGTATTTTCTGTAGTACTATTCTCATCAGTTTAATCCTCTAACGTCCCCAATCTGAGGGCCATTTATTGAATTGATTTTTCGAACAGGGAGATGGTTAAAAACGCTGGCTCCCTCCCCTTTGTTTTAATCCACGGTCACTGCGCCTGCGCCGTGCAATTTACTCTCACACCCGATATGAGTGGTATTTTCTATAGTACTATTCTCATCAGTTTAATCCTCTAACGTCCCCAATCTGGGGGCCATTTATTGAATAGATTTTTCGAACGGGAGATGGTTAAAAAAACGCTGGCTCCCTCCACTCTGTTTTAATCCACGGTCACTGCGTCTGCGCCGTGCAATTTACTGTCACACCCGATATGAGTGGTATTTTCTGTAGTACTATTCTCATCAGTTTAATCCCTCTAACATCCCCGACTTCCCAATCTGGGGGTCATTTATTAAATAGATTTTTCGAACGGGGAGATGGTTAAAAAAACGCTGGCTCCCTCCACTCAGTTTTAATCCACGGTGACTGCGTCTGCGCCGTGCAATTTACTGTCACACCCGATATGAGTGGTATTTTCTGTAGTACTATTCTCATCAGTTTAATCCCTGTTACATCCTATATCAGGGATTGCCTTTTGTGAAAAAAAATTTAGGCCTGGTACCTTCGACTGCCTTCACAGTGACAGACCAAACTCTCATACACCAAACTGAATTGATTTAAGGAACCGGGAGATGGAAAAAGCAGCTTGGTCGGTCCTCATACTCCCAAATTGGGGCACTGCGCGTGCACAGAGCAATGTGCTGTGACACCCTATATGAGTGGTGTCTTAACTAGTACTATTCCTATCAGCGGCGGGCGGGTGTGTGGTAACTTGAGAGCAGGTGACCAAAGCTGAGCTGGAGGAGGATGGTGCGTCAAGGTTCTTAGCGGAAGCTGTTGAAGATTGGGTGTCCTGTCTAAGCCAGTCAACTACGTCCTCAGAATTTTTCGGGTTCAGGGTACATGGCCTCTGAACACTAGGCATTATTCCAGGGACAGTGGAAATCACAGCACCACGACCACGACGGCCCCAGCGGGGTGGCCTGCCTCTGCCTGTCATTTTTTTTTCGATAAGTGGTACTGTGCCACCCGGTATCAGTGGTGGGCACTGGCAGTGGGCACACTACAGTCTGTGGAAGTGGGCCTGACACACACTGGCAGCAGGCAAGCAACTAAATTTAGACTAATGTGTAAAAATTAAATGCCTTATTTATCGGCAAGCTACTGTGCCACCCGGTATCAGTGGTTGGCACTGGCAGTGGGCACACTACAGTCAGTGGAAGTGGGCCTGACACACATTGGCAGCAGGCAAGCAACTAAATTTAGACTAATGTGTAAAAATTAAATGCCTTATTTATCGGCAAGCTACTGTGCCACCCGGTATCAGTGGTTGGCACTGGCAGTGGGCACACTACAGTCAGTGGAAGTGGGCCTGACACACACTGGCAGCAGGCAAGCAGCTGAAATTAGACTAATGTGTAAAAATTAAATGCCTTTTTTATGCAAAGTCCTGTGCCAGCCGGTATGAGTGGTGGGCACTGGCAGTGGGCACACTACAGTCACTGGAAGTCAGCCTGACACACACTGGCAGGCAACTAACCTTAGATTAAAGTGTAAAAATTAAATGCCTTTTTTGATGCAAAGTCCTGTGCCACACGGGATGACAGGGGTGGGCACTGGCAGTGGGCACACTACAGTCAGTGGAAGTCAGCCTGACACACACTGGCAGGCAACTAACCTTAGATTAAAGTGTAAAAATTAAATGCCTTTTTTGATGCAAAGTCCTGTGCCACACGGGATGACAGGGGTGGGCACTGGCAGTGGGCACACTACAGTCAGTGGAAGTCAGCCTGACACACACTGGCAGGCAACTAACCTTAGATTAAAGTGTAAAAATTAAATGCCTTTTTTTGATGCAAAGTCCTGTGCCACATGGGATGACAGGGGTGGGCACTGGCAGTGGGCACACACTACAGTCTGTGGGCCTGCAGCTCCTCACACACAGGCAGGCCATGCAATTGCAATATGCATATAAAGGAAAAAAAAGCAGACTAATGTTGCAGCCCTAAAAAGGGCTTTTTGGGGTGCTGTCAGGACGCTGTCCTTACAGCAGAGATCAGATGAGTCTTTCAGGACTGGAGTGGACACTGAATTCACTAGCCTAGCTATCGATTTCCCTATTAAATCAGCAGCAACTACTCTCTCCCTCCTCTCACTAAGACTGCAAATTCCAAATGAATCTAAAATGGATGCTGTGCAGGAGGTGGGAGGGTCTGGGAGGAAGGGTATGCTGCTGATTGGCTGGAATGTGTCTGCTGACTGTGAGGTACAGGGTCAAAGTTTGCTCAATGATGATGTATAGGGGGCGGACCGAACATCGCATATGTTCGCCCGCTGAGGCGAACGCGAACAAGCTATGTTCGCCGGGAACTGTTCGCCGGCGAATAGTTCGGGCCATCTCTAATCTTATCCAAAAATGCTCACCGCATCAGACATCACGCGTTCCCAGAGGTTTACTAGTCTCACTTTACAACTTAATCTAGGGGAGTATTAATCACTATTAGAAACACGATTGCATTTAAGTTGATTGACCATATAACAGACACTCATGGCCGTTTTGTGATAATAGTTTGTTCTATCAATAATATTACTTATACTTTGGCTGCAATTTATGCTCCGAATAGTAAGTAGGCCAGGTTAGATTCTGTAAGAGAGTGCTCAAACATATCAATAAGGTTAGACAAGGGAAGCTTCTCATTATGGGAGCTTCTCTTCCCTATCCCACAACCCAAAACAACTTTTTAACACTTTTTATTCTCTTCTATGTCCACCAGCGCTCCATCCTCTCCTCTCATCTCGGCTGAGGATTTTGCCACATTCTTCAAACAAAAGATAGTCAACATCAGAGAAACCTCTTCCCCCAAAACCAGCTTCTCCGCCATTACAGAAGAAAAACTCTCCACTCTACTTTCCAAATCCCATCTCACCACCTGTGCACTTGACCCAATCCCATCCCACCTCATCCCTAACCCAACCACAGTGTTTATCCCAGCCCTAACTTATCTCTTCAACCTATCACTAACCTCTGGTCTCTTCCCCTCTGCTTTTAAACATGCTACCATTACACCCATCCTCAAAAAGCCTTCACTTGAATCATCTTCTTTGTCCAGTTATCACCACATATTCCTTCTTCCATATGCCTCAAAGCTACTTGAGCAACATGTCCATTCTGAACTGTCCTCTCATCTCTCCTCCTGCTCCCTCTTTGACCGGCTACAATCTGGCTTCCGACCCCACCACTCAACTGAGACTGCCCTCACCAAAGTCACCAATGACCTAATACTTGCCAAAACCAAAAAACATTACTCTGTCCTCCTTCTCCTTGACTTGTCCTCTGCCTTTGACACTGTCGACCACTCCCTTCTGTTGCAAACTCTCTCATCTCTTGGCATCACTGACCTGGCCCTCTCTTAGATCACATCATACCTCACAGACCGGACATTTAATGTCTCCCACTCTCACACCACCTCCTCGCCTCATTCCTTCTCTGTTGGTGTCCCGCAAGGCTCAGTCCTAGGACCCCTGCTCTTCTCTATCTACACCTTTGGCCTGGGACAGCTTATAGAGTCCCATTGCTTTAAGTATCACTTTTATGCTGATGACACACAAATCTACCTCTCTGGTCCAGACATCACCACCTTACTATCCAGAATCCCACAATGCCTATCTCGCATATCCTCCTTCTTCTCCTCTCGCTTTCTAAAACTTAACATGGATAAAACAGAATTCATCATCTTTCCCCCATCTTGCTCACCCCCCCCCCCCCCCAACAGACCTATCTATCACAATCAATGACTGCACACTCTCCCCGGTCAACCAAGTCCGCTGCCTTGGAGTGACCTTGGATTCTGCCCTCTCCTTCCGACAACACATCCAAGCCCTTTCCACCACCTGCCGCTTCCAACTCAAAAACATCTCCCGCATCCACCCTTTCCTCAAGTTTGAATCGGCAAAAATGCTTGTACATTCCCTCATTATCTCCCGCCTAGACTACTGCAACATTCTCCTCTGTGGCCTTCCATCTAGCTCTCTCGCACCCCTCCAATCTATCCTAAATTCTGCTGCCCGACTAATCCACCTCTCACCCTGTTACTCCTCTGCCTCTCCCCTCTGCCAGTCCCTGCACTGGCTCCCCATTGCCAGCAAATTCAGTTTAAAATACTAACCAACACAAACAAGGCTGTCCACGACCTGTCCCTTCCCGACATCTCTGAGCTACTTTCCCTATACATCCCCACACGCAATCTTCGATCCTCACAGGACCTCCTTCTCTCCTCTCCTCTTATCACCTCTTCCCACACTCGCCTCCAAGATTTCTCCCAGGCATCCCCTATACTCTGGAACTCGCTACCCCAACATATCAGACTCTCACCTACAGTGGAATCCTTCAAAAGAAACCTGAAAATCCACCTCTTCAGACAAGCCTACAACCAGGGACCCCGCTGCCTCTATACCGCCATGACTAGCTTCACCCTCGCCTACTGTCTCCTTCCCCCATACCATGTAGATTGTAAGCCCTCACGGGCAGGGCCCTCTATCCTTCTGTACCAGTCTGTAACTTGTCTCGTTCATGCTTAATGCAATTGCCTGTATTATGTATGTGCACTGCTTATGATATGTACAGCGCTATGGAATGAATGGCACTCTAAAAATAAATAATAATAATAATAATACAAACCGGATTCCAAAAAAGTTGGGACACTATACAAATTGTGAATAAAAACTGAATGCAATGATGTGGAGGTGCCAACTTCTAATATTTTATTCAGAATAGAACATAAATCACGGAACAAAAGTTTAAACTGAGAAAATGTACCATTTTAAGGGAAAAATATGTTGATTCCGAATTTCATGGTGTCAACAAATCCCCAAAAAGTTGGGACAACTTCTACATTGACACACAATACATTGTCCTGTTGGAAGGAATTCCCCTCTAGGACTGTGAGGATACCAGCAGTAATGTAGGAACATGTACTGATAAACTACTTGAACGTTCATATCCAAGACCTGGATATCTCTAATTGGACAACAAAAGGTCTCACGCGAATTTCCCAGTTATTCTCGGGAGGGACACTAATGACCTTTGAACAGCTTAAGAACGCCTATATCCTCCTGAACACAGATTTCTTTAAATTCTTGAGAATACAACACTTTCTAGCAGAAAACATAAAGGTATAGAGGTGTGACATCTGCAGACACTACCAACGCTTGGAGCCAATCCCAAGGTAATAAGGTTTGCATATGGATTAATTGATTCCCATGATGATTTTGCACCTACAGGGCAGACAAAGCCTGCTGTCTATGCTGTGGACCCACTGTGGACTGGACTAGAGTTGAGCGAACACCTGGATGTTCGGGTTCGAGAGGTTCGGCCGAACTTCCGGAAAATGTCCGGGTTCGTGATCCGAACTCACCCCGAACTTCATCCCGAACCCCATAGAAGTCAATAGGGACCCGAACTTTTGGGCACTAAAAAGGCTGTAAAAGACTCCCGGAAAGGGCTAGAGGGCTGCAAAAGGCAGCAAAATGTAGGTAAATCCCCTGCAAACAAATGTAGATAGGGAAATGATGACTTAACATAAAATAAATAAAAATTAACCAATATTAATTGGAGTTAGGTCCCATAGCACAGAATCAGGCTTCAAATCACCCACCAATGGAGAAGGTCGCTTACTATTATTTCGACCCCAGCATCCAGACAAAGGAGAGAGGTCCCACAGCAGAGAATCTGGCATCATATCAACCACCACAGGAGAAGGCCACTTTCAGTGACTTAGGCCTTAGCACCCAGACAGAGGAGACATGTCAGATAGCACAAGCATTACATTTATACCATCCAGCACAGGAGAAGGCCACTTTTAGTTACTTTGACCCCTGCACCCAGAAAGAGGAGAGAGGCCCCACAGCACATATTCAGGCATCATATCACCCACCACAGGAGTAGGCCACCATTTAGTTAATTTGACCCCTGCACCCATGTCAGATGGTACAAGCATCAGTTTTACATCACCCAGCACAAGAGAAGGCCACTTTTAGAGACTTTGACCCCTGCACCCAGACGGAGGAGAGAGGTTTTCACAGCAGAGAATCAGGCATTTAGATCACCCACCACAGGAGTAGGCCATCATTTAATGGGACCCCGGCAACCATGTCAGATGGTACAAGCATCGGTTTTACATCACCCAGCACAAGAGAAGGCCACTTTTAGAGACTTTGACCCCTGCACCCAGACGGAGGAGAGAGGTTTTCACAGATGAGAATCAGGCATTTAGATCACCCACCACAGGAGTAGGCCATCATTTAATGGGACCCCGGCAACCATGTCAGATGGTACAAGCATCAGTTTTACATCACCCAGCACAAGAGAAGGCCACTTTTAGAGACTTTGACCCCTGCAACCAGACGGAGGAGAGAGGTTTTCACAGATGAGAATCAGGCATTTAGATCACCCACCACAGGAGTAGGCCATCATTTAATGGGACCCCGGCAACCATGTCAGATGGTACAAGCATCAGTTTTACATCACCCAGCACAAGAGAAGGCCACTTTTAGAGACTTTGACCCCTGCAACCAGACGGAGGAGAGAGGTTTTCACAGCAGAGAATCAGGCATTTAGATCACCCACCACAGGAGTAGGCCATCATTTAATGGGACCCCGGCAACCATGTCAGATGGTACAAGCATCAGTTTTATATCACCCAGCACAAGAGAAGGCCACTTTTAGAGACTTTGACCCCTGCACCCAGACGGAGGAGAGAGGTTTTCACAGCACATATTAAGGCCTCATATAACCCACCACAGGAGTAGGCCACCATTTAGTTAATTTGACCCCTGCACCCATGTCAGATGGTACAAGCATCAGTTTTACATCACCCAGCACAAGAGAAGGCCACTTTTAGAGACTTTGACCCCTGCACCCAGACGCAGGAGAGAGGTTTTCACAGCAGAGAATCAGGCATTTAGATCACCCACCACAGGAGTAGGCCATCATTTAATGGGACCCCGGCAACCATGTCAGATGGTACAAGCATCGGTTTTACATCACCAAGCACAAGAGAAGGCCACTTTTAGAGACTTTGACCCCTGCACCCAGACGGAGGAGAGAGGTTTTCACAGCAGAGAATCAGGCATTTAGATCACCCACCACAGGAGTAGGCCATCATTTAATGGGACCTCGGCAACCATGTCAAATGGCACAAGTATAACATTTATATCACCCAGCACATGACAAGGCCACTTTCAGTGAGTTAGGCCTTAGCAACGAGACAGAGGAGACAGGTCAGATAGCGCAAGCATCAGTTTTACAGATCACCCACCACAGGAGTAGGCCACCTTTAGTTAATTTGACCCCTGCACCCAGAAAGAGGAGAGAGGTCCCACAGCACATAATCAGGCATCATATCAACCACCTCAGGAGAAGGCCACCATTTAGTTACTTAAGCCTTAGCACCGACACAGAGGAGACAGGTCAGATAGCACAAGCATCAGTTTTACATCAACCACCACAGGAGAAGGGCACTTTTAGAGACTTTGACCCCTGCAGCCACACCGAGGAGAGAGGTCCCACAGCAGAGATTCAGGCATTTATATCAGCCAGCACATGAGAAGGCCGCTTTCAGTGACTTAGGCCTTAGCACCGACACAGAGGAGACAGGTCAGATAGCACAAGCATCAGTTTTACATCAACCACCACAGGAGAAGGGCACTTTTAGAGACTTTGACCCCTGCAGCCACACGGAGGAGAGAGGTCCCACAGCAGAGATTCAGGCATTTATATCAGCCAGCACAGGAGAAGGCCGCTTTTAGTGACTTAGGCCTTAGCACCGACACAGAGGAAACAGGTCAGATAGCACAAGCATCAGTTTTACATCAACCACCACAGGAGAAGGGCACTTTTAGAGACCTTGACCCCTGCAGCCACACGGAGGAGAGAGGTCCCACAGCAGAGAATCAGGCATCATGTCAACCACCACAGGAGTAGGCCACCTTTTGTTTCTTTGACCCCTGCACCCAGAAAGAGGAGAGAGGTCCCACAGCAGAGAATCAGGCATTTCGATCACCCACCACAGGAGAAGGCCGCTTTCAGTGACTTTGGCCCCCTGCACCCACACAAAGGAGACATGTCAGACAGCACAAGTATAACATTCATATCACCCAGCACAGAAGAAGGACACTTTCATGTACTTTGGCCCCGGCACCCAGACAGAGGCAAGGTTCATTAAACTCTGGGTTGCACCCCAAGATCCTACTTAATTTCAAAAATTGATTTTTCAATGAAGAAGTGGCAAGGAGTACAAGACAACATGGTTTAAGGCAGTTATTAAGGACTACTCTGCACAAGGGAGGGTCAGGTCTTGTGGGATCCATGCCTGGTTCATTTTTATAAACGTCAGCTTGTCCACGTTGGCTGCGGACAGGCGGCTGCGTTTGTTAGTAATGACGCCCCCTGCCGTGCTGAATACACGTTCAGATAAAACGCTGGCCGCCGGGCAGGACAGCACCTCCAAGGCATAACATGCTAATTCTGGCCACGTGGACAATTTGGAAACCCAGAAGTTGAATGGGGCCGAACCATCCGTCAGTACGTGGAGTTGTGTGCAGACGTACTGTTCAACCATGTTAGTGAAATGTTGCCTCCTGCTAACACGTTCCGTATCAGGTGGTGGGGCAGTTAGCTGTGGCGTGGAGACAAAACTTTTCCACATTTCTGCCATGCTAACCCTGCCCTCAGAGGAGCTGGCCGTGACACTGTTGCGTGGGCGACCTCTAGCTCCTCCTCTGCCTTGGCCTTGGCCTTCCACCTGTTCCCGTTCCCCTGTGACAGTTGGGAATGCTCTCAGGAGCGCATCTACCAGCGTGCGCTTGTACTCGCGCATCTTCCTATCACGCTCCAGTGCAGGAAGTAAAGTGGGCACATTGTCTTTGTACCGTGGATCCAGCAGGGTGGCCACCCAGTAGTCAGCACACGTTAAAATGTGGGCAACTCTGCTGTCGTTGCACAGGCACTGCAGCATGTAATCGCTCATGTGTGCCAGGCTCCCCAGAGGTAAGGACAAGCTGTCCTCTGTGGGAGGCGTATCGTCATCATCCTCTGTATCCCCCCAGCCACGCACCAGGGATGTGCCTGCGCTGTGCTGGGTGCCACCCCGCTGTGAACCTGCTTCATCCTCATCCTCCTCCACCTCCTCCTCATCCTCCTCGTCCTCCAGTAGTTGTCCCTGGCTGGCCACATTTGTACCTGCCCTCTGCTGTTGCAAAAAATCTCCCTCTGAGCCACTTTTAACAGACTGGCCTGAAAGTGCTAAAAACGACCTGTCATCCTCCTCCTCCTCCTCCTGGCCCTGGCCCACCTCCTCTTCCATCATCGCCCTAAGCGTTTTCTCTAGGAGACATAGAATTGGTATTGTCACGCTGATAACAGTGGCATCGCCACTGGCCATGTTGGTGGCGTACTCTATACAGCGCAACAGGGCACACAGGTCTCGCATGGAGGCCCAATCATTGGTGGTGAAGTGGTGCTGTTCCGCAGTGACCCGTGCGTGCTGCAGCTGAAACTCCACTATGGCCTGCTGCTGCTCGCACAGTCTCTCCAGCATGTGCAAGGTGGAGTTCCACCGGGTGGGCACGTCGCATATTAGGCGGTGAGCGGGAAGGCCGAAGTTCCGCTGTAGCGCTGACAAGCGAGCAGCGGCAGGATGTGAACGCTGGAAGCGCGCACAGACGGCCCGCACTTTATGCAGCAGCTCTGACATGTCTGGGTAGTTGTGAATGAACTTTTGCACCACCAAATTCAGACATGCGCCAGGCAAGGGATGTGCGTCAAACCGACTAGTCCCAGAGCTGCGACGAGATTTCGGCCATTATTGCACACCACCAGGCCGGGCTTGAGGCCCACCGGCAGCAACCACTGGTCGGTCTGTTGTTCAATACCCCGCCACAACTCCTGCGCGGTGTGGGGCCTGTCCCCCAAACATATGAGTTTCAGAATGGCCTGCTGACGTTTACCCGGGCTGTGCTGAAGTTGGTGGTGAAGGTGTGTGGCTGACTGGATGAGCTGGTGGAAGCAGAGGAGGAGGAAGCCGAGTAGGAGGAGGAGGCTACAGGAGGCAAAGAATGATGCCCTGTGATCCTTGGCGGCGGAAGGACGTGCGCCAAGGAACTCTCCGTCTGGGGCCCAGCCGCCACTACATTTACCCAGTGTGCAGTTAGGGAGATATAGCGTCCCTGGCCGTGCTTACTGGTCCACGTATCTGTGGTTAGGTGGACCTTGCCACAAATGGCGTTGCGCAGTGCACACTTGATTTTATCGGACACTTGCATGTGCAGGGAAGGCACGGCTGTCTTGGAGAAGTAGTGGCGGCTGGGAACCACATACTGGGGGACAGCCATGGCGATCAGCTGTTTGAAGCTGTCTGTGTCCACCAGCCGGAATGACAGCATTTCAAAGGCCAGTAGTTTAGAAATGCTGGCATTCAGGCCAAGGGCTCGAGGGTGACTAGGTGGGAATTTGCGCTTCCTCTCAAAGGTTTAAGAGATGGAGAGCTGAACGCTGCTGTGTGAAATAGTGGAGACGCTAGGTGACGGTGGCGGTGGTGGTGTCGGTGGCAAATCCTCTGTTTGCTGCTCGGCAGGTGGCAACATTCCTCTCGAGGCGGAAGCCGAGGCAGCAGTGGTAGAGGGAGCAGGGGGAGCCTGAGCGGGTTCCTTGTTTTTAAGGTGTGTACTCCACTGCAGTTCATGCTTTGCATGTAGATGCCTGATCATGCAGGTGGTGCTCAGGTTAAGAACGTTAATGCCTCGCCTCAGGGTCTGATGGCACAGCGTGCAAACCACTCTGGTCTTGTCGTCAGCACATTGTTTGAAGAAGTGCCATGCCAGGAAACTCCTTGAAGATGCCTTTGGGGTGCTGGGTCCCTGTTGGCGCTGGCCAATAGCAGGCGAACTCTCTGGACGGCGGCTGTTCTGCTTTTGCCCCCTGCTCCCTCTTTGGATTCGCTGTTGTCTCGGTCTCACCACTGCCTCTTCCTCTGAACTATTTAAGTCAGCGGCACGACCTTCAGTCCATGTGGGGTCTAAGACCTCATCGTCCTCTGCATCGTCTTCCACCCAGTCTTCCTCCCTGACCTCCTGTTTGGTCTGCACACTGCAATAAGACGCGGCAGTGGGCACCAGTGTTTCGTCATCATCAGAGACTCGGTCACTCTGCTGTGGTGGTATTCCCATGTCCTCATCATCTGGATACATAAGTGGTTGTGCGTCAGTGCATGTAATGTCTTCCACCACTGGGGAAGGGCTAGGTGGTCGCCCCTGGAAAACCGTGGGAGCAGAGTCTTCAAACAGCATAAGAGACTGCTGCATAACTTGAGGCTCAGACAGTTTCCCTGATATGCATGGGGGTGATGTGACAGACTGATGGGCTTGGTTTTCAGGTGCCACCTGTGCGCTTTCCGCAGAAGACTGGGAGGAAGACAATGTGGTGAACGTGCTGGAAGCACTGTCGGCCACCCAATCGACTAATGCCTGTACCTGCTCAGGCCTTACCATCCTCATAACGGCATTGGGCCCCACCAAATATCGCTGTAAATTCTGCCGGCTACTTGAGGGAGTTGGTTCACTACTTTGTGCGCCTGAGGCCGAATGGCCACGTCCTCTGCCAGCAACAGAGGCTCCACGGACACCACCACGACCGCGTCCTCGTCCCTTAATAGAATGTTTCCTCATTGTTGCGATTCAACTCGCACCACAATAAAATATATTATTTTTTAGCCCCAAAATTACAACACTGGACAATGTAATGCCTTTTTCAGGTATTAATTACAAGAAAACTGCTGCAAATTGGACACCAGAATTTTAAAAATGCTAGTTTTGGTACATAGATTCACACACGGGGAGATATAATTCCTTTTTACAGGAGTAAAAACGTGTGGCCTACTGTTTCTGGTCTAACTAACACCAGATTGATTAAATTGGCCTTTTTTTCACCAAAATTACAACACTGGACAATGTAATGCCTTTTTCCGGTATTAATTCCTTTTTACAGGAGTAAAAACGTGAGGCCTACTGTTTCTGGTGTAACTAACACCAGATTGATTAAAATGGCCTTTTTTTCACCAAAATGATAACACTGGACAATGTAATGCCTTTTTCCGGTATTAATTCCTTTTTACAGTAGTAAAAACGTGCTGCCTACTGTTTCTGGTGTAACTAACACCAGATTGATTAAATTGGCCTTTTTTTCACCAAAATTACAACACTGGATAATGTAATGCCTTTTTCCTGTATTAATTCCTTTTTACAGGAGTAAAAACGTGAGGCCTACTGTTTCTGGTGTAACTAACACTAGATTGATTAAATTGGCCTTTTATTCACCAAAATTACAACACTGGACGATATAATGCCTTTTGCGGTATTAATTACAAGAGGACTGCTGGTATTTCAGAACACCGGAATTTTTAAAATGCTAGTTTTGCTAGATAAATTTCCCACACTGGGAGAAATATTGCCTAAGCCTTTTTACAGTATTAATTACAACAGGAGTGCTTCTTCTGGTCTAACACCAGAATAATTTTATTATTACGGTGAAAGCTTTTTTTAATTTATATTTCTAGCACATAAAAAAAAATATATATTTCTGGCTGACAGTATTGGACTTGGCTGTAGTGGCACTGGCTACCCTAGCTGGAACAGCACATTCATGGGATTTGCTATCCAAGTGGGTTACTTTCAGTTTCACCACTGATATATTAAATATCTTTGCAGTTAGTAGGGGTGACACAAGCACAGCCAAACCCCTGATGTAGTATATCTATGAAAAAATCGACTATTACATGAGATAAATGGACGTTGTGGCAGCTTTTGCTGTAGCACCACAAGTCCCAAAATGGCCGCCGCCTATCAGCCCAGTAACATGTGCCAGAAAACGGTCTGCCCAGCCAGAAAAAAAATAGACTTTGACTGAGCAGCTGAATCGCTGTTGTTCTGATTCACAGGTGTAGATTTTTCACTTCTTTGGAGCTTTGGTTTAGACTCTGTGGCAGCTTGAGCTGGCCCACCACAAGTCCCAAAATGGCCACCGCTGGTCAGCCCAGTTACATGTGCCAGTAAAAATCGCTCTGGCCAGTCTAAACAAAATAGTGACTTTCAGTGAACAGCTCAGCTGAGTTGTTCTGATGCACAGGTGTAGAAATGTAGATCATTCACTTCTTTATCCCTGCCTATCTCGCCCTGACAGAAGCTGCGTCCTCTCCCTACACTAATCAGAGCAGTGTGACGTGCGGCGCTACGTGACTCAAGCTTAAATAGAGGCTGGGTCACATGCTGCACTTGGCCAATCACAGCCATGCCATTAGTAGGCATGGCTGTGATCAGGGACGTGCACAGACATTTTGAAGGGCAGGGGCTTAAAATAAAAAAAAGGGCACCTGTCACGTGACGTAACAGACGTGCGTCACGCACGTCCTCTACCCAGGTAGCCCCTGCGCTAGCCTTAAAGGACCCTGTCACCCTAACCCTGCACTGGTGATAGGACAGACTGTTGACTCAATTGTATCTGTGAATAAATTGCGCTGCCGCCGGCAGGATGGACCACATACCTTTTACATCTCCTGTCATGTAGACCTTCTCTTTCCTCTTCTCCTCCGTTAGACCGCCATGGTAAATTCTTTCAGCCGCATCTCGTCTCTACAGAGTTTATAATACAGACACGTTAGATTTCTCAATGTTTTCATCCCCTCCCCATCCTGCTGCCACTCCTAATACTGTGCCCCTGGAGCTCCCCAATGCCCCAGGTATTATACTGCTGAAAAATACTGACCCTAATAGACATAATTGGGGTCATTTATCAAAGTGGTGTAAAAGAAAAGTGGATTTCCAAAAGAGCTGTCAAAAATGAAAGGTGGAATCTGATTGGTTGCTATGGGCGACTAAGCCAGTTCTACTTTACACCAGTTTGATAAATTACCCCAAATGTCCCTATAGTGTCCACAGCAGCTATAATGTCCCCTAGAGTGCCCCCAGTAATAATAACACCCTATATTGTGCTCCAGGCAGTAATCCCTGTATAGTGTCCCCAAAAATAATAGAATTGCCCCTACAGTGCCTCCCCAATAGCAACACCCCAATAAAGTAATTTTCCCACACTGTCCCCCATAGTAATTTGCCCCCACACAGTAATTTACCCCACACTGCCCCCACACAGTGATTGCCCCCACACAGTAATTTGTCCCCACACTGCCCCCACATAGTGATTGCCCCCACACTGCCCTCACACAGTAATTTGCCCCCACATAGTAATTTGTCCCCACACTGCCCCCATATAGTAATTTGCCCCCACATAATAATTTGTCCCCACACTGCCCCCACATAGTAATTTGTCCCCACACTGCCCCCACAGAGTAATTTGTCCCCACACTGCCCCCACAGAGTAATTTATCCCCACACTGCCCCCACATGATAATTTGTCCCCACACTGCCCCCACATAATAATTTGTCCCCACACTGCCCCCACATAATAATTTGCCCCCACATAATAATTTGTCCCCACACTGCCCCCACATAATAATTTGTCCCCACACTGCCCCCACATAGTAATTTGCCCCCACATAGTAATTTGTCCCCACACTGCCCCCACATAGTAATTTGTCCCCACACTGCCCCCACATAGTAATAGTAATTTGCCCCACACACAGTAGTTTCTCCCACACATTTCTGGGCCTTGCACTGGCAGCACTGCAGCACATCTTGAATCCCCACCCCCCATGGTACATTTCTCCCCGACCGGACAACCCCTCCATGTTGGCACAGTGACAGACTGACAGCAGTGGCACTCACTCGAGCACCACACAAGCTCACTCACCGATGAGCACCACTAGCAGTTGCACGTTGAATTCAGCTCAGCTCCAGACTCCTGCGCGCCACCCCCACGTGACTAGTACTGAGGCACTTGACTGCAGCGCTGAATAGTGCTGCGTGCATGCGCCGCACGGGCCCGGCCGACACACGCCCGCCGCCTGGCAATTGCAAAAGTGGGGGAAAAAAGGCAGCCGCTTGTTCCACCTAGCGCCGCCGACCCCGAAAAAAAAAAAAAAGAAGGGCATTAAAGGGGCAGAGACAGAAAAGGGCAGGGGCTCAAGCCCCCTTTGAGCCCTATGTGTGCACGTCCATGGCTGTGATGGGCTCTTAGGGCAAGAAGTAAAACACTAGCTGATTGGCTGCTGTGCAGCCCTTCAGAAAGCGGGAAGTAATCGACGAACACCGGACCCGAACCCGAACTTTTTTGAAAATGTACGAACGATGCTCGAACTGTTCGCTCAACACTAGACTGGACCACTTGAGTGACTGCAGGACCCTGTTGAGAATACCTCCCTGAGTAATGCATATGGTTGTGGACCACTTCCAGTCTGGAGACTGTAACATGGCAGGCCCAAACCTGATACTCTGGAGAAAGTCAAGACAACACATTATGACCCTGCCAGCCTGCTGTGCCCAACAACTGCCCACTCATTGGGTACTGTGAAGAGTGGCTCTGCTCAAGTGTACTGGCATGTTAATGTTGTGAGTACACTGTGAGTGTTGAAAGATTACACGAAAGTGCCCCAAACATGAAGGTCATTTACTGTGCTACACCTATTAAAGCACAGCATGAGCACAGTGTGAGTTCCCTCTAGAGTAGTGGTGCAAAACCTTTTTGGTCTCGGGACCACATTGTCACATTGCTCTATTTCAAGGGGTCGCTTAAAAAAAAAAGGTTTGTGTAAAGTTGATTTGCACTTGTTTGCATCGGCCTATTACACAGGCTGATACAAAGTGAATGGGGAGGAATGATCGCTACCACAGTCATTCCTCCCTCATTCAGTTCTATTCCTTATAGGTAGCAAAATTCTGATTACATATGAAGATATGCTGATGATTATCGTCCATCTTTATTCATCAGCTAATCAGCTTCACAATTATACAGGCCAGATATCAGGAATGAGTGCTCCTATGAGCCCTTGTTCCCAGTTATTGGCCCAAATACTGTGAAGTGTAATAGAAACTTAGAGATTTCCTGGTAAAAAGGATTTTTTAACAAGTTCTTTCTGCATGGCCCCTGAAACAGAATATTCATACTTTCCTGTTCCCCGCCGCTCCGTTCCTGTTGGTTGCCCCCGCTGTCTTGTCTTCCAGTACATCTGGCTGGCTGTGAGCATGGTCAGGTGTGCCCCTCTAGCCAATGGCTGACTTCAGCAGAGATGTGACCACAAGCAGCTTTTCACTGCCGAAGCCAGTCATTTGCTGGAGCGGTGTATGTGACCGTGTTCATGCACAGCCAGGTGTAAACAGGGGCAGCATGGAGCAGGAAAGTATGCATCTTATAGTTTATTTTTACCTGAAAAGGCCTTAGGCTAGGGCTACACGACGACATTTGTCGCCCAGCAATTTTTATAATGATAGTCTATGGTGTCGCACTGCGACATGCGACATGCTGCGAAAATGGATTTTTCTGCGACTGTTGCTTCTCGGTCGCAGCATGTCGCTGCGCGACACCATAGACTATCATTATAAAAATTGTCGTACGACAAATTTTGCAGTGTAGCTGTTCCTTATGTGTCGCATGACACATGTCGTCGTGTAGCGCTAGCCTTTGCTTTATGTGGGAGAGACTATGCAGACGGTAAAGGATCGAATTTGTAAACACAAATCGACTATACGGAAAGAAAATCTCCTGTTACCTGTCCCGGCACATTTCAAACAACATAAACACTCTATTTCACAGTTAAAATACCAGGTGATTGAACGGATATATCCCCCAAGGAGGGGGGGGCGATATAAAAACCCTGTTGAGAAAAAAAGAGGCGTATTGGATCCATACACTGGATACACTACATCCAAAAGGTTTAAATAGAGAATACGAATTGCAAGCGTTTTGATGTACCTTTTTGATAATGATTTTTTATGTGTTCATAGTTCTATGTACATTTTCTCTATAGACATCAATCACACGATAGTGATGAAAAAGGAAAAATGAAAAACGAAAAAAACGAAAAAAACAATTGAAATAAAAGAGAAGTGATACATAGAAAACAATGAACACACCTTGATTAGATTGAATGTCCAGGATTGGTCAATTCACTCATGATGTCACTAGAATTTGATAGGCTAACATGTATAAATTGCACAGGAGCTATTGTTGGGTGACATGGTTTGGACTACCAAAATAACTTTTGCAACTTTTTTTTTTTACATGACACACTTTTAAAAAGTCATTTTTTTTCAAACTATAGTTCATTTTTAAAATATGCAAATTATTATAATTAGTTATACATATATATATATATATATATATATATATATATATATATATGTTATATAATATGTATAGTTTCACGTGAATAGGGTGATAATGGTGATAGTTTTGGTTGGTGTGGGTGTTTTTTTCTTTTATGTATTTTATTATTTTTTATCCTTTTTTAACCTTTTTTTTTACTTTATTAATGTATTTCTGCTACAAAAAGGCATTTGGGGGACACTGGCCTTTTTTATTTTGCATGTTGGCTCTGGGGGCTGCATGCGTTCCGTGGGCCACGGGTTGTTTACCCCTGCTCTAGAGATATGGTATATTCCCCCTGGGGGAAACACACACTGTACCACAGGTTATGAACCTAGGTTCTAAAGGATCAAGTCAATCCAGTACAATCAGTAGAGATCCATTGGACACCATCTATGGGCACCATATAATGCTTGAAGGGGTATTACAGGATTTTGCTATTGATGGCCTATGTTTATGATTGGCCACCCATATCTGATCAGCTTCTACCCCTACCAATCAGATGTTTTGCAACAGCTCTGGTGGTGAAAGTAGGTGCCAGAGCTACAAAGCTCCATTCATTGTATACTGGAAGTTAAAGGGGTTCTCCGGGCTTTTAATATTGATGACCTATCCTCAGGATAGGTCATCAGTATCAGATTAGTGGTCTAACACCCGGCACCCTGCCGATCAGCTGTATGAGGAGACGACTCGTGCAGTGCACACTTGCCGTCTCCCTTCTTTCTCCCTGCTAACCGCTGTCTATATTAAAGCAGTAGCGAGCAGGAAGAGAGACAGGAGACGGTAAGTGTGCACTGCGCACACCATCTCCTCATACAGCTGATCGGCGGGGGTGCCGGGGGTCGGACCGCACCGATCTGCTATTGATGACCAATCCTGAGGATAGGTCATCAATAGTAAAAGCTCGCAGAACCCCTTTAATCGAAGTAAATGGGATCAGCACTGCTGTTCTAAGCTCTATCTACTGCAGAATAATGGAGATGTCTAGTTTCAGTGCCAGAGTTACTACAGAACAGCTGATCAGCGAGGGACGGTAGTGTTGGACCACTGCTGATCAGATATTTATGGCCATCAATGTTATAATCCTGGAATAGCCCTTTCCTATTCAACATGACTAGAGCATTCATTAGCTTTCAATGACAGGTTCCACAATGATAACTGCTGATTTCCCCGCCATCAGCTTATTTCCATAAAATGAATAGAAACCAAATAGTGACCATGGGAAATTATCAATATGATCTAGAACACAATGGGAGCAGAACCTGCAGCCTGCGGGTGGGGATGGGGAGGTGAGTATATGTGTCCTGCAATGCCATTCTGTGCAGCCCCCAACCATCTAGTTGCCCTTGTGTAGTTTCCATGTCAGTGAGTGGTACACAGCTCAGCAGTAGGGATGGGCAGGAACTAATGTTTCAGTCCCCCGTGTATCAGAAGAACGAGGTTCCTTCACTCCTCTGACATATACTTTGATATGCTGTAAATCAGCGGTCCCCAACCGCCGGGCCGTGGTCCAGGACCGGGTCCTGGAAGATTGTTTGCCGGGCCGTGGCAATCAGGGCCGTCTTTAACGCGGTACTAATGAAGCGCTTCCATTATGGAAGCACTTCAATAGTACCGGAGGACCAGGAAGCAGGGAAGGACCTGTACTCACCGCTTCTTGGTCCTTGGCTCGGCTGTCAGCTTAAGAGGATCGCGATGGTGAGGAGCGGTGGAGTCCAGAAGCAGGAGAGGTTAGTGATTTTATTTATTTTTTTGCGCTGATAGCTATGGGGGCCGATGACTGACATAAGGGGTGATGGTTGACATGGGGGGCTGATGGCTGACATGGGGGGGCTGATGGCTGACATGGGGGGCTAATGGTTGACATTGGGGGGTGATGGTTGACATGGGGGGCTGATGGCTGGCTGACATGGGGGCTGATGGCTGGTTGACATGGGGGCTGATGGCTGGCTGACATGGGGGGTTTGATCTGAGGCATTGGGGGTCTGATCTGAGGTCTGATTGACATTGGAGTCTGATTAGGGCAGAGCAGTCTTATAGGGCGAAAAATACGGTACAGTGCAGCAGAGACCCTAGTCAGTTTATATAGTCGTTATATAGTGTTATATATTCTAATATGCACCTTGCGTTTTGTTATGCGCGTGAATAAGTCAGCGTTGACCAGCACCCCCTAAGAAGCCCTGCCCACCCCCTAAGCCCTGCCCCAGAACCCCCCACCCCACCCGATCCCTGGAAAAATTGTCTTGCATGAAACTTGTCCTTGGTGCAAAAAAGGTTGGGGATCACCGCTGTAAATGATTTAGACGGAAATACCGCCTTCATTATTTTTGCAGCACTAGGGAGTGGTTCAGTATAAAAGTGTGGCATTTAAACCAGAAAAGGTTGTGTCTCCTTGATCTATAAGCACCCAAAGCCAGAGAGTAATTTCTTTGTATCTGTGAGATGAGCTTAATGTGCCCGTGTTTGTGGAGTTCTTCCATAAAGACAGTGTGGTTCATACTTCATTATTGTAAGGTTCTTCTTATCTTTGTGTCAGGTATACTGTGCTTTCCACATCAAGAGCTTTTCTGAAATGAACTCTTAATATACAGAGGGCCCTTGTTGTGAATATAGCCCTCTATACGGGTAATGATTTTTTTCAAGACGTCTTGACAGATATCTGTCTGTTTTTATGTCTCTGTCTTATTGTTCTTGTCTGGCACACATTTTGTTACATTATAGCAAAAATTTCTGCACAAAGTTTTCCTCCTTTTATTCTGCTTTGGCCGGTGGCAGTCATACCGTATGGTGCTGCGGGTCCATCTCTCGTATGTCTTGTGTATCATTCATTGCAGTTAGAGATCTGTGATTTTTGGTAGTTGAGAAGTCTGGCGGGGAACAGACCACACCGCTGTTCCATCACACCAGATGCTGACTGTGAACTGCAAGTCAAGGTGAGATCAGTAGATGACAACTGAAGGGAAAATGAGAGAATAGGAGAATAAGTGACAATAGTTAATTTTCTTTAACAGGGCACCAACATATGGGAAAGTAAAATTAAGATGCTTGAATTTCAATAGAATCCAGAAGTATGTCCAGGGTAAGTACCACTGATGGTCTCATAAGTGCCTGCCTCAGATGCTCATGTAAGTGTCACCATAGGTACTTACATGAAATGTTTTAATAATTACATTCCTGCAGTTGAGATTAATTGAAGTGAGTAGTATCAGCTCTGCAGTTCTGTCCATTACACAATGGATGGAGCTGTGGGCCAGACAGAGAAGAACGAGTTCAATGCAAGAAACTCGCTGCGTGTGGCAATGTGAGTTCCCATTCTGAACTCTGCTCCTCTGACAGGATTGCACAGCATTATAATGATTTGTCTGCGTGTCCCTGTGAGACCTGGTATCTACTGAATTACACTGCCATAAACGTTGCCACCTGGTGGTGAACCAGGCATATAATATGTAATACAGCAAATACCAGTTACAATTATTGCACAGTGTAAGAGGACCTGGAATAAATACACATTTGACATTATGGCTAGCCTGTTAGAGACAGTAGCAGGGTGTAGGAATGATGATACCACTCTGGGTATTACATATATAGAAGATAGGCCATCAATATTAAAATCCTGGAATACTCTTTTTCTCTTCAACATGGGTAGAGCATAAATGTCTGCTTCAGATGTCCCTACAAGTGTTGTCGCGGGCATTTGACTCAGAAGTCCTTAGAAACCACTTGCTGAGATGCCTCCATAAGTATATGCCTCAGATGTCCCATGGAAAACCACAGGTAATAACACATCATGATCTCATCATAAATGAGAAACTTGGCCCTAATGTGTGTGAACAAGACAAGAGGGATGGAACATAATACAAGACGAATAGCAAATCAGTGCACACAAAACTAGAACTTTTGGGGGACATTTTCTAACAGACTCTCTGTGCTGTGCAATTTTTTTGGTTTTTGTCCCTGTGGAGCCTGTGGAGCCTTATCAAAACTGGTGTGAAGAAAATCTGGCTTAGTTGCCCATAGCAACCAATCAGATTCCACCTTTCATTTCCCAAAGGAGCTTTGAAAAATTAAAGGAAGAATCTAATAGGTTTCTATGGGCAACTAAACAAGTCAACTGGAACTACCGAAGCTGAAATGCAACGGGCTGACCCACCAGAGGTGATCGGGTCCCAGTGTTAGGAATTCCGAGTGATATGTTATGCCCCTAACAGTTTCTATAACGCTGCTCCTACCTGGATACTGTCGCTCCCCTGGGTTAAGCTCCGTAGCAACAAAGGAGTTGTAGTTGGTGAATTAAGTAGAGTCCGGACTTGGTGAAGTTTAACAGTTTTACTTAAATAAATTTGCAATAAACTTGTGTAATCCAAACAATATTTGATAGGCTCCAGCAGGCTAAGGGTAAACTGGCAGGTAAACTTGAGTACTTAGATTTTTCTCTCTGCTTTGCTAATCTCTGGTTCAGTCGGGTTACTGGACATTCTGGAGGTTCTTGTACCGTTGAGCGGAGTGCCTTTGACCGGTGACCCCCTCATAATACTTAGTCTATGAACTGCAAGGAGTTGGGGTGCTTCAGAAGCTGCTTCCCCTGGAAGACTTCTGCTACTGGAAGGGAGAACACCCACTCACTGCACCATGTTGACTGGTCTCCTTCCAACTCTCAACTCTACTCTCAACTTCCTGCAAACCTCTCTCTTGGTAGGAAGTGGGAATAGCCCACTACTACCCAAAATGAGGGAGAATGGAATGGTTAGTCCCACTATATCTAAAGGTCTCTGCATGGTGGTGTCACACATTGGTTAGGCATTTAAGACAGTAGCAGGTTGTAGGAATGGTAGTGCTCACTCTGTGGGACTACAGAAAGTCCAAAATATGCAGTGACAAAATCTACACCACATGTCAAGTTAAATCTGTTTGTGTTTCCTATCTGCGCTGGCAGAGAATGAGTCTCATTTATGACAAGGCTCAGGCTTCATCATAAATTAGGCAGACCGCTGGCCAGGGCTGGTTTTAGACAAAATATGACCCTGGGCAAAATCAAAAGTGGGGCCCCAAATTTCTTAATAATGTATTAACAAGTTACATTCTGTACTGTACCGGACCTCCCTCACAGATTTACACCCCATAAAACACACAGATCTGCACCCTCAAGGCCCAGAATACGCCACATGCCCACTCACAGGAATGAGATTCCCTCCCTCACAAAAAGGTACAGTAATTGAGCGGGTTGTCATACAGCATGTACCCAGGACTGCACTGCACACCCACTAGACCCTCCCTCACCCGGCCGCTTGTAGGCATACACAAACCCTCCATCCCAAAGTCCCTCCACAAGCTCCAGTAGTCTGTGCATAAGGAAAGCTCTGTCCTAGACACATTTGGTCATGTGACCATTAGAGTTGAGCGAACACCTGGATGTTCGGGTTCGCGAAGTTCAGCCGAACTTCACGAAAATGTTCGGGTTCGCGAAGTTCAGCCGAACTTCACGAAAATGTTCGGGTTCGACCCTAACTTCACCCCGAACCCCATTGAAGTCAATGGGGACCCAAACTTTTGGGCACTTAAATGGCTGTAAAATAGCCCTGGAAAGGGCTAGAGGGCTGCAAAAGGCAGCAAAATGTAGGTAAATGCCCTGCAAACATATGTGAATAGGGAAATGACTTAAAGTAAAATACAGAGGATGTGGCAGCAACGCCACCACATCTGTCATTGTCACCAAGCATCTCCAACAAATCCCATGAAAGTGTTCAGCTATCAGCTGTCCATCTCCCAAACACTGGAGAGAAAAAGAAATAGAAGTACCCCCCTACCCATGGCTCTGAATGCCTTATTTCAAACTTCCTGGTCCTTTGAAATGTTGTCATTCTGTCTGGTGGACAGTTCTAAAAACCTTATGGTGGTGGCTATCCCACAGTACGTGTATCCCAGCTGCTGCTACTTTTGCAGGCGAGCCATCCCTTCCCTGCACAACAAAGTGGCGGACAAAATCAAGTGTGCACTGCGCAACGCTATCTGTGGCAACGTTCACATAACCAACAACACAGTGGGTAAACAGCAGGTTGTTTCAAAACTTGTGTGTTTGTGGGACAAACCCTGCACCGCGTAGGAGCTGTGGACAGGCATGGAACAACAGACCGACATTGGTTGGTGCCACTGAGCCTCCAGCCCGGCCTGGTGTTGTGCGCTAATGGGCGAAATATACTAGCAGGTCTGGGCCTAGCCGGTTTGACACACATCCCCTGCCTGCCACATGTGCTGAATTTGGGGTGCAGAAATTCCTAAACACCAGACAGTGAAAATCAATTCAGTTAACCGAACACACACAGCACCCCCACTATTTACAAATTTTCTTAAAAACATATTAAAATAACTATAATGCAGCTAAACGTACTATATAAACAAACAAAACTATATACACACCTTATCCTTAACTTAAGGCCAGTGACATCCAAGTGGCTCAAAGGGTGGGTTCCTACACCAACATAGTCCCTGGCCTGGAACACAATTGTCCAGCCAGGGCACAGTTCTGGAGGATAAGTAGGATGAGGAGGATGAGGAGGAACCGTGTTCTCAGCAGGGTGGCACCCAAACCAGCTCACGGGCAGCTGGGTCACCATCAGCACCTCAGAAGGCTGGGTTAGCATTGGTGAAATGTGGAAAAGCTTTGTCATCACGCCACAACAACGTGCACCACCAGCAGATCTGGAACGTCTTAGCAGGAGGCAGCCTTTCAGCAACATGGTGGAAGAGTACACGTACTCACTGATGGGTTTGCCCAGGGGCGTAGCTACAGGGAAGTGTGGGAAGCACACTGTTTTGGGTCCCTGACCTAGAAGGGGCCCATCCAGGAGGAGGAGGAGGACTAAAAGACTTTGTCAGGGCCCCCTCAACAGTATTATACAATGAAATTAGATACAGTGGCAGTATAGACAGTGTAGAAAGCGGATGGAAAATAAACCCAAACAGCCTCACACCCTACACACTCAACATCCCCCCCCCCCTTTCACTCAAACCATTAACAAACTATTTACAAATTTACTTAAAAACATATTAAAATAACTATAATGCAGCTAAACTAACCATATAAAGAAACAAAACTATATACATGCCTTATCCTTAACTTAAGGCCAACCAAATACAAGTGGCTCAGAGGGTGGGTATCTGCACCAACATAGGCCCTGGCCTGGAACACAATTGTCCAGCCAGGGCACAGTTCTGGAGGATGAGGAAGAGGAGTAGGAGGAACGCTGGGGGATACAGAGGACACAGACGATATACCTCCCTCAAAGAGGATGGCTTGTCCTGGCAGACATGAGCGACTACATGCTGCAGTGCATGCGCAGCGACCGCCCAGTTACTGCCACATTCTAACTTTTGCTGATTACTGGGTGGCCACCCTGCTGCATCCCCGTTACAAGGACAACGTGCCGTCCTTAATTCCCTCACTGGAGTGTAATAGGAAGATGAGCCCGCTAGTAGACACACTGCTGATGGCATTCACACCTGACACCGGGGACTCAGTGGAAGCACAAGGGGAAGGCAGAGGAGGAGGAAGAATTTGCCAATGCAGCTGGGTCAGCAGCAACACCTCAGAAGGCAGGGTTAGCATGGGCAAAATGTGGAAAAGCTTTGTCATCACGCCACAACAACCTGCACCACCAGCAGATCTGGAACATCTTAGCAGGAGGCAGCATTTCAGCAACATGGTGGAACAGTCCACGTACTGACTGATGGGTCTGCCTAGGGGAATAGCTACAGGGAAAGCAGGGGAAGCAACTGCTTTGGGGCCTTGACCTAGAAAGGGCCCATTCAGGAGGAGGAGGAGGACTAACAGTATTATACAATGAAATTATATACAGTGGCAGTATAGACAGTGTAGAAAGCGAATGGAACAGCTGCTGACCTAGTCTGAGAGAGTGATCTTTAGTAGCCACAGGCATAGCGGCATGAAAGGAAGGGGTTTGCGCAAAAATTACTGGGGGAGGGGGGGCCCCATTCAAAAATTTGCTGTGGTGCCCAATCATTTTTAGCTACGGCACTGGGTCTGCCCCATTCAACTTCTGGGTCATCAAATTGGGCACATGTCCTGAGGTTGCCCTTTACGCCTTGGAGGTGCTGGCCTACCCTGCAGCCACTGTATTGTCTGAACGTGTGTTTAGCATGGCTGATGGCATTATCACAGACAAGCGCAGCCGCCTGTCTGCAGACAATGTGGGCAACTAAGCTTTCGTTTATTAAAAAGAACCAGACATGGATCCCACAGGACTTGTTTGTACCTTATGCAGAATAGACATGAATACCGGCCTCACCCAACCACTGCTATACTACCGTGCACTTACACTTTGTATTATTATTTATATTTTCCCAATGTTTTGGGGTCTACACTAATTTATTTTAAAAAATTAAGTATTAAAAAACTGTTATTGGCGACTACCTTTGGCTTCACAGCCCAAAAAGGCTTTATTTCATGCAAGAATGTAACCGCCAATTGTAAGTTCTCTGTCAGTTATGCAGTGCAGGGGTTTGTACCTGGCAAATATGGTAATATTTCACCCAACAATTTAAAATCTATCCTTTGACGGACACTATTAAACTTGGCCAGCCACAGCTGGAACCACTGATTTACGGTATAGCTATTTTGGCAATATAATTTCACCCCAGAACAAGGTCTACCCTTTGCCGGACACTATTAAACTAGGCCAGCCACAGCTGAAACCACTGATTTATGGTATTGCTATTTTGGCAATTGAATTTCACCCCAGAACAAAATATATCCTTTGCCAGGCACTATTAAACTTGGCCAGCCACTGCTGGAACACCAGATTTACGGTATTTCTATTTTTGCAACTGAATTTCACCCCAGAAAAAAATATATCCTTTGCCAGACACTATTGAACTTGGCCAGCCACTGCTGGGACACCAGATTTACGGTATTGCTATTTTGGCAATTGAATTTCACCCCAGAACAAAATATATCCTTTGCCGGACACTATTAAACTTGGCCAGCCACTGCTGGGACACCAGATTTAGGGAATTGCTATTTTGGCAATTGAATTTCACCACAGAAAAAAAATCTATCCTTTGCCAGACAGCAGACAGTATTACACTTGGCTAGCCACAGCTGGAACACCAGATTTAGGGGATTGCTATTTTGGCAATTGAATTTAACCCATCAATAAAATATAGAAATTTCTATCCTGAGTTTCTAGGGGTGACAATAAGCACAGCCAAGCCCCTGATGTAGGATATAGCAAAAAAAAAAAAAAAAATAGTATTGATAGATTGATGGACTTGGTGGCAGCTTGTGCTGGTGCACCACAAGACACAAAATGGCCGCCGATCACCCCAGAAAAAAGTGACAGAAAAACACTCTGTGCAGCCTAAAAACCAGTGAGCAATTAACTAGCAGAAGTTGAATGATTCACAGCTGTAGATCGATCACTTAGGTGTTTTTGCTGTGTTTTTTCTGCCTAATCTTGCCCTCACAGCAGCTGCGTCCTATCCCTACATTAATCAAAGCAGAGTGACGTGTGGCGCTACGTGACTCCAGCTTAAATAGAGGCTGGGTCGCATGCTGCACTTGGCCAATCACAGCCATGCCATTAGTAGGCATGGCTGTGATGGCTTCTTAGGGCAAGAAGTAAAACGCTAGCTGATTGCCTGCTGTGCAGCCCTTCAGAAAGCGGGAAGAAATCGCCGAACAACGAACCCGAACTTTTTTGAAAATGTTCGGGTTCGGGTCTGTGTCCCGAACACCCCAAAATTCGGTACGAACCCGAACTATACAGTTCGGGTTCGCTCATCCCTAGTGAGTGTGACCATTAACACCTTCCCAACATCCGCTGTTAATGTACAGCGCATGTCGGCTCTTTAAAGATGGCACCCACTCTGAAGCAGAGTGGACACCATAGCAACCGGGTGCTTGCTGTTTTAAACAGCAGGCACCCACAGCTAATGTTCGCGAACTGCAATAATGCTGACGTGGAGATTTAACCAGTCAAGTGTCACCATGGCATCTGAGAGTAATAAAAACCGGGAGCGCGCGCTTCCTGTTCAACTGCTTTTCCTCGGCAGAGATCGAGGAAGGCTCCCAGTTCTAATAAAGAGCTGCAGCCTGTACTAGGCTTCCAGGCTCATCATTAGTATATCCCAGTACAGGCCACTAGGTGGCAGCACTGAACTGTGATACAGTGATTTCTATACAGAATAATGGAGCAAGTTCTATTATTTTGTATAAGTTGCAATCTGATGTTCACAAGTTGTAGTCCACTTGGGGACCAAACAAAAAGTAAAAAAAAAAAAAAAAAAAGTTTTTAAAAAAATATAAAAATGTAATATAGAAATAAACAAAAAATATCAGAAAATAATAAAAATAGCCGCTTTGTTATTTTTATGGAATTGTCAAAAACCACAGATCGTCCCTGTAAAAAATGAGCCCCCCCACATATATCCGTAGACATAACTATCACCCCCCTCCCTAACTGACACATATATCTGTAGACGTAACTAATGCCCCCCCCCCTAATGTTGGCCATGATGCCGGGAGACCTTGTGCCCGAAGTAAAACTACAGCAGCCCCTGATTGGAGTACTTTTCACTAAACCCAGGTGTGAAAGGTGCTTAATGTGTCACCAAAAACAGAGGTAGTGCTCTTAGTAAATGACCCAGAATGTATCTAGTCTAGACAATTCTCTGTGAGCTAAACACATCTGCATAACAGATTTTACCCATGTCCTGATCATTTTTGCAATACATCAGCCTGGATAAAATGTATTTGGCTTCGTTCACATTTTTGTGTCAGTATCACGTACGTGAAAAAAGCGTCCTTATTTAATCCGTGAAGATGTCCATGACGGATCCGTGGATGATCTGTGTGTCTGTTTTACCCTTCATGTGTCATCCATACTCCACGTACATTGCTCAGCTGAAAATTTATTTCAAGAGCATTTCCTATCTGTCTTCCGTTAAAAACGGACACACCATGGATGCCATGCGTGTTGTGTCGGTGATTTTCACGGACCCATAGACTTCAATGGGCGTGTTTGGTCCGCATCAATGACCAAAGTAGTGCATGTCTCTGTGATTTTTTTACTGACCCATTGTGTTAACAGACACATTTAAATCAATGAGTATGCATGCTGTCTGTGGAAAATGCGAACAGCACACGTCCGTGAAAAACGGAAATGTGAACGAGTCCTTAGACTAGATTCCATGCTCTTCAGCTCATAGCAGATTGTCTAGACCAGGGATCAGCAACCTCCGACACTCCAGGTGTTGTGAAACTACATCTCCCATCATGCACACTTGCTTGGCTGTTCTCTGAACTCCCACAGAAGTGAAAGGAGCATGCAGGTACTTTCACAACAGCTGGAGTGCCGAAGATTGCTGATCCCTGGTCTAGGCTGTATACATGTAGCAAATCTTCAGCTGTAAGAAATATTAGGACAGTTTAGGTTTTCTATCTATATATGTATATTAGAATGTCCTCACTGTCTTAGAAATTATTACAATGGCTGATAGTGTTAAACTCCATAGCTCAAATTAGATGTCTTCATATTCAGTCATTTCCTCCCATTACTATTATCATGCTGGTTAATCTGCAGAAAGTCACTTTGGGTCGTGTCATCAGAAGTCATAGGAGTCCATTATATGCTGTCTCAGCTGGAACAATTAGACGGAAGACAAGAATGTCATATCAGGTATCTAAGCAATATGATGACGGCAATCAGCTTCAAGTGTTTTACATCTTCGCTTCATTTTATTTATCAGCATTAGAAACAAAGAAGGCGACTCCGCGGGTGGAAGAGAGGATGAAGACAAGGAGGCAAATCCAAGATGATAATATACAAGATGATATAAAGACCACTGCAAATACCATTAGCATACTACAGTCCGGTACTTATCTGCTGGATTCTGTCTCTGGAGCTGGCATTCACATACTTAAAGGGGTTGTGCAGCCTGTTTATATTGATGACCTATTACAACTCCCAGAATCCACCTTTCACTTCTATGGGAGTTACAAGAACAGCCAAGTAAGTGTGCATGCTTGGAGTTGTAGTTTAACAGCAGCTGGGGTGCCGAATGTTGCTAATCCCTGACCTATCCTCAGGATAGGTTATCAACATCTGATCAACCCCCGTCAATGAGCCGTTTGAAGAGTTTCATCTCCCCTGTACTTGCTCCATTCAAGAGACGAAGAGCAGCTTAATGAAGAGGAAGTAGAGCTCTTATGGAGCGTCGCCCCCTCTTTAAAAACCTGATTGGCATGGGTACTGGGTGTCAGACCCCTGCTGATCAGATATTGATGACCTATCCTGAAGAAAGGTCATCAGTAGCAACAGGTTGTACAACCCTTTTAAGGACTTGTTCACATCTGCACCCTGTAGGCCAGGCATGTCCAAACTGCGGCCCTCCAGCTGTTGCAAAACTACAACTCCCAGCATGCCATACTAGCTGTAGGCTATCCAGGCATGCTGGGAGTTGTAGTTTTGCAACAGCTGGAGGGCCGCAGTTTGGACATGCCTGCTGTAGGCAGTGTTCTGGGCCTTCATCACAGATTCCGCCACAAACAGGGGAGAGAAAAGTCCAGCTGACTCCTGCATACAGGTCTTACCACTCCCCTGGGGTTATGTACAGTTACACAGTGGTAGGAGAATATATAGCACTGCTCCTTTCCCTGCAGTCTGTCAGCACTTCCCCCACTAACCCCTCTCATCTTACACACTGGCCCGCTGAGGATCTAAGCTTAAAAAAACGACGACAATAGAGCCTGATATTACTCGCTTTAGGAGTGGTATCTGAAGCTGCTATACAGCCTGAGATATAGTCATTAGTAGGAAGGAGGGATGTCATACTTGCTTAGCTACTGAAAACTATCAGTACTTCTACAACATGTGGCAGTGAAAATGAAATGCTAGCACCAGCCTTCTGCCGGTAATATCAACTAGGCTGGTGGTTTACAGGCCAGGTGGCAACCCTACGCCTACTGGAGACTTCCACATCCATCTTTAGAAAACTGAGAGTATTCCTTTTCCCTTTCTCTGCAGGTACATGTACTTGATGCTTACTAAAGGCGTGAAGTATTTACTGAGGGAAATGAGACCTGAGTGTGAACCCACTGGACTGACCTCCAGGTAACACAATACACCCAGTGGATGCTGGGAGGCCATAGGCTTATCACGTAAGCGTAGTCAGAGTTAGGGCAGGTGGCAATCAGGCAAAGTCCGTAAAACATATTCCAACGTCCAGTACACAGAATGACAAATAATAGCAGAACACCTTAGCTCAAACAGGAAACTAGACTTGCTAAGAACTTGCGCCCAGCAGTTGAAAGAGGTGCCTTTAAATACACAGACCAGTCATAGGCTGGGGAAGATAGAGGGCGCGTTAATGCTACTTCACAAAAGGAGGAGAGACGTACCTGCGCACGTCCTAACTAACAGTACAGGACTCTCAGCAGGAGAGCAAGCTCCGCTCAGAGCTGGAAAGTGAATGCCAGAGACTACATGGCTGCACTTGTGCCAGCAAGGAAGGAAACACCAGCATGGGTCATATACAACAGTTAAGCTACCCGCTGCCTGCGCTTGTAAGGGGAGCATGTGGCAGCAGGAGGAAGTGAAGGAGCCCCACGCCCGTGCCTGTGAGTAGGGACAGCAACGCAGGCACGGACCACTGGGCTAACAATGATACATGATAGTTTATGCAGGGGCTGTTATAGACTGTACATCTGAGGCCAAAGAGCTTTAAGTTTATACTGCGACCAGCAGCAAGTCATCCCACCTCCCTCCACACTGGATGCACCGCACAGAATGAGAACATAAGCAAATAGTGCTGCATCCATATATACAGTACATTCTGGAAGAGCTTGACTAGCATTTATTGATACTTCCAATTATAGGTCTACAAATGATTATATGCCAATGAAATAGCGGTATGCTAATGCAGAAAACAGTGTGAGGATAAGGGGCAAGTACAACCGTGCTGGACGTCAAGGTGAGAGTAATCTTGACTTAAGTGTGAGACAATTCCTAAGGCAGAAGGCCAGGGGTGATGTAACATGGGGACAGTCTGTTATCATAGCTGCAGAATAGTGTGAAGTGTGTCACCTCCAACTGACTCATCAGTAACAAAGTTGGCTGAGGGCTAACCAGATGTTCTGCCGAGTCTATGGGGCTTCACCATCTGGTTCCTCCTTATGCATCATCTCCTCTGATTGGCTACATCATTCTCTGCAGAACTGAATGCAGACAAAAGCAAAACTGATGTTGATATAGTCAAATAAGCCGTAAGTCAGCTTTACCGAGGCCACCTGTCAGCTCTGGGCGAAGGATGGAGCTCTATCTGAAATGTCATCTCCAAATGGCAGTCTGTGTAAATAACAGTAGGTGACTATGAGTAATATCTGGTACTGTAACTAAGTCCCAGATGGCACTCAAGAAATCTCTCTGGGTCTTAGTGTCACATCTCCAGACTGAGAGGGTCCGAGGCCAGTAAAATCATACGTTTGTAGGCTGTGCCCTGGGCCCACCCATGTGCATATGTTAAAGAAGTCCCTTTATGTTACTGTCACTTTAAGAAAAGTCTGTTTTGTTGCAGGATTATGAAGAAGGGACGGTGGACTGCTGAATATTTCTGGTATGATGGGCAGTGTATACCCTACAATGGGTTGTTGGTCAGTGAAAACATATTTATATGAAATATGTCATGTGCTGTGCCTGTAGGATATTACACAAGTTACTGTGACAATGTGTTACTATGTTGCGCTATGGTTCACTTGGAGGTGGTTGCCTTTAACTATAGTGAGTATTAGCCTCCGGTGATAGAAGGAGCAGGGTGGAGGGGGGATCTGACCCTATACATAATGTTGCTGGAAGTCACTAATGCAGGATGCTCAGTACCAGAGAACCCTGAGAACACTGCAACAGTCACACAGAAAACAAATTTGGATGGATTTTTTGTGACTGTTGTTTCACAGTCGCAGCATGTCGCAGTGCGACACCATTGACTATCATTATAAAAATTGTTGCGCGACACATGTTGCTTGTAGCTCTAGCCTTAATGGCTGGAGGAAGGAGCTTCATCATGACTTAAATGAGTTGTCTCATCTCAGACATCTCAGACATTGATAGCATGTCTAGGATATGCCATCAAGGTCATATAGATGTGGGTCCACCCTCCAGCAAGCACTGGTTCGGCTATTTCCAGCAGTCCCATAGCGGTGAATAGAAAGTTGGGTGTGCGTGCACAGTGTGCTCTCCTTTTACTGCTATGTGACAAAAATAGCCGGTGGAAGTTTAAGTTTGCTGCAAATCACTGTAGGGAAATTTATTTTGTCCCACACTCCAGAATTTGGGCTTCAAAAAGTCATCAAAAAGGGGCTTTGCGACTTTTTGGGGTTATTTGCACAAAAAATGTTGTGACTTTTTGCAATTTCTTGCAATTACACACCAATCCAGTTTGGAAAAGTTGGTGGGCATAGACAACTATGCAAATGCATTTTAGTCCAGATATATCACTGCAAGGGTGACTGAGTTTTGGTAAAACATTTGATATGTCATAGAGATATACCAAAAGCTTTGATTGGTGGGGGTCTGAGTGCTGAGACCCCCACTGACCTGTAGAATAAGGGGAGAAGCGCATGCATATTACGCTTTATTTTTTGTATGAGGCGAGGACTTGTCTTTTGCCTGGGGAGTGGTTTTCCTCTCCCTGGCTGTGAGCCGAGCGCTATGATTGGCTGCACTCACAGCCAGGGAGAGGAAAACCACTCCCCAGGCAAAAGACAAGTCCCCGCCTCATACAAAAAATCCCCGCATGTGAAAACTAACGGGGACCGGAGCGCGCGAATGGGGGGTTATTTTGAAAAAAAAAAATGTTGCCTGGACGTCAGCGGGGGCCGCCCAGGAAGGTAGTGTAAGTATTTCACTACCTAAATCTTTAAAAGAAGCCATCTTAACGATCAGTGAGGGTCTCATCACTCAAACTCCCACCTATCAAAACTTTTGATATGTCTCTATAACATATCAAATGTTTTACTAAAACTTGAGACTCTTTAAAAAAAAGTCAGAAAAAAGTTTCACTCCAGTAGTGAAAATAAAATTATAGCAGCCTCCAAAAAACATGAAATAAATATGAAACTACATTAGGGGGCAGGGTAAAAAAATGGAGTAACACTTCTATAAAAAAAAAAAAAAGTTAGGTTTACAGATGCATAAAATTTTGAGCAAAGGATACAACACAAACTCAATCAAAACTGTCTTCCAATATTTATCACACAAAAAGCAGTAGCCTGTATGGTGCCATGAATGCGCAACCACACCACAAACAATCAACAAATGCCTATCATACCAGACATAAACAGCGCCAAAAAGACAATGTATCAGACCACATTTATATAAAAATATAAACTTTATTAATTAACAAGATATAAAATAAATCAAATAACAGAAGAAGACAAGTGCAGGAAGGCGGCATCCAGGAGGAAACAACCAATGATGATACAGCAATATACCAGTTAAAGTGCAAGTGGACGAAGGATCGCCGAAACGCGATTCCGGCTGGCGTCTTCCCAGAGGAGACAACACATGGGTACGGTATATTTCTTTACACTTGTAGCACTTGCACTTTAACTGGTATATTGCTGTATCATCATTGGTTGTTTCCTCCTGGATGCCGCCTTCCTGCACTTGTCTTCCTCTGTTATTTGATTGATTTTATATCTTGTTAATTAATAAAGTTTATATTTTTATATAAATGTGGTCTGATACGTTGTCTTTTTGGCGCTGGCTTCCAATATTACCTTCTGTGCCTGTGTAACTGCAAACATCAAGTATCTAAATCTAAAGTATCTAGTATCTAAATCTTTTCATCGGACCCTTCACATCGATCTGACTTTAAATTTGTTGACACCTCGTGTTAGACTTGCTTTCAGATAAGGGTAGCTGCTATCATTTGTGTAAGAAAATATTATGGGCTCTTCTATATTCTGGGCTTTAAACATGACCCAATTATAGATTTCTATAGATGATCTCTATATTGTTATATCCATGCTGAATAAGACTACAACTCTCTCATTGGAGAAAACCTTTATCTGTGCTTTCCTGTTCCATTTCAAGTTCACTACTGGGTACAAATGTTTTTTGAGTCATCTTTGCAATTCTTTCTGAAGAATGGCAGTTTAAAAATACTGTATTTTGCATGGACCCATCTATTGTGTGATGGGCGGTTCAATGTTATCCCCAATATATGCTCACCCCAAAATACCAATTTTCTATTTAAATAGGTTAAAATTATGTGTTTATTTTGTGATCAGTCTTTATAGCATTAGTACCTCACTTTAGATTTCCAAATCCAAAGAAGTTATTTAAACCATGACATGCTGGATACTGGCAGCCACCACTAGGAGGAGCGCTGGAGCTTATTGCATACTGATTACACATTGAATGCAATAATGAATACAGCATGTAGTAAGCTACTAAGTTCTCCCAAGTGGTAGCTGCAGGCTCAGCATCTTACCCTGGGTTCAGACCTGAGCGTTCTTGAAACGCGCGTTTTACGTGCGTTTTTGTCGCGCGTATTACAGCACGTTTTTGCAAATAGGAAACGTGCGTAAAACACGCGTTCGTGTGATTGACCACTGTGGCGTCAATCACAATACGCGCGACAAACGCCCCAAAAAAAGCTCAAGTACTTGTTTATGCGTCGGGCATTTTACAGCGTGTTCAAACGCGCTGTAAAACGCTCAAGTGAGAACCAGGGCCATAGGAAAGCATTGGTTTTCATGTGTTGAGCGTTTTACAGCCCGTTTGAACGCGCTGTAAAAGGCTCAGGTGTGAACTTAGGGTTAAGGTTTAAATTATTGTCTATGTAGAGGATTTGGTCTCTGAATTAGGGCTCATGCACACAAACGCATTTTCTTTCCGTCTTCACTCCATTTTTGTTGGTCCGCAAAAAAAATGAAGTTACTCCATGTGCATTCCATTCCCGTATGTCCGTTCCGCAAAAGAATAAAACATGTCCTATTATTGTCTGCATTACGGATAGTACTGTTCTATTAGGGGCCTGCTGTTCCATTCCACAAAATACGGAAATCACACGGACATCATCCATACGTTTTGCGGATCGCAAAATACATACGGTCGTGTGAATGAACCCTTAGAAAAGCAGAGCTCTGACTGCTATAAAGATTGATTAATAAATTAAACAGCACAGAATTTTGCATCTAAAACCAACATTGCGATAAAAAGTGGATATTGACTTTATGGGTTTCTACAATTTGGCTACTGGATGTTTAAACAATTTGGTTGAGCTCCTGAGACTTCCAATAAGATTTATTAGCATCTGATTATTGAGGAAGGGTTATTAGACTTGTGTCATTTTTCACTGCTGACAGTTACATATTATATATGAGACACTATCACATTGAGAGAAGCTCTATCAACCTGTATACATCCTGACCTGACTGTGAATCATTCATCTAAATGAAGAAGAGAAAAACATGACCTGTGCATCTAATTATACTATGGAAGATAAGCAGCTGCTCTGACATCAGGTCATCTCACCAGGAATACAGGAATTCATTATCACGATGCGACTGAAATTATCGCTGTTTACCAGAGGGATAGGTTAATTGGTGACATCTAATGTTCAGTTTCAGTCTATGTGTCCACAGCTAAGTGACATCATATACAGAACATAAAGACTGATTCAAAAACCTTCATAAAATACTATACATGTCGTAAAGAAAACATGACTGCCTTTTTTTTTTTTTTACTTCAAAGAGGTTGTCCTCTCTGGAGAACCCTATTCCACATGCCCCTTGAGGGTAGTCAGAATGGAAAGACTATGCACCTTGCACTTTGGCAGACTCAACAACACCATGTATTATATGGTTGTTCATTTAGCCGAATGGGCACCACGTAATACTACATATTACCTGATAACAGATGATTGCTAGTGGCTAGAGAGGCTGTACCCTAGGGTGAGTTCATTCCAAGAAGGAACTGTCCAGAAGTAACAACCCCTGTAATAGGTTGCCCACCTTGGAAAAGTCATTTTTTCCATAAAACCCCCTCAGTGGTGTCTCCTGAGATGATACCTAATCCATCACTGTGGAGTAAATGTAGTATTGTACAGCACTTAATGGGGAAACATGTGAAGCCCTCAACTATTCAAGGGTCAACTGTATTGTAAGGGCATTTTTACGTATTTTTACGGCATTGTCACTTTAATTCTGTTCCCCTTTATAATTATCATTACGAGTAAGGGCTTACTTGCCCAAAACATGTCAACCAGAGCGGTGGAGGGGGATGTTATCCACGTATGTGAATTCTTGCCACTGTGAAAAATAAAGCACCAAGGTTTTAATCGGATTGCTGGAATGTTTTTCCTTCTTTGCTACATATATAGAGGACTGGTCCGGTCTGTTCCGTGCAAGTAGAAAATGAATGGTGAGCTGAAAGAAATTAGTTTTTTAGCCATGTGTTATAACATGATCGACCGGATCCCTACCCCATATTTAGGCTAGTGATGTTTAGTTACTTTTTCGTTTTCTACATGTGATTTATTAGGCTAGAGAGGTTTATTTACTTTTTATTATTCTGTATGTGATTTGTTTGTCTGTTATTGTATATTTGATCACACTTAGCAAGTATATTTATTCACTTAGCCTGAGTAAGCTTAGTCATGCTCAAATATTTTGAATTCATGTTACTTTACAACAATTTCAGAGGTGGCCATAAAAAGCATAGTCCCCTTTGCAACAAAAGTATGTGAGATCCTTCAGATGCCACATCTAGATTCTTGACAGTGAACTCTGGTGATCATGCAGTCTTTTGACATTTAGTAGTAGCAAACTCTGCTATTTTCTATTTCAGATAGTGATGGACCCCCTTTCCCCAAAGGACCCTTGTATAGCTGCGGAGTCTGCACATATGGAGAGTCTGCCAACAGTCCATCCCTTTATCCGCCATAATTCAAATTGCCCACTCCCATTTCCAAGACTACTCTCTGCACCAGTTCTATAGAATGTACTACCCCGGGCAATCAGGTTAAATCCCAATGTTCACAGCTTTAATTGTTTCCTAATAACTATACATACACACACACTTGCTAATAACTGGTGCATTCACTTTATCTGTAGCACCCTGTTTTATAAAAGATGGCTGGACACTTGCACAAACCAAAGCGCTCTTCCCTCTTGTTTCATCTCTATCTCCTGATAGATTGTAAGGACCCTTACTCCTATTATTTCAATGGTTGATTAGTTTGTAAAGCCTGTATTATACCAGGTGTTTGTCAGGCAGATCATCGCTGACAAGTGTTGATAGAAATGTTTGTTAGCGATGAACTGCTCTGTGTAATAGTGCCCTCGATTACCAAGCCAATGGTCGTTCATTGGTCAACTGCAATCTTTAAGCAGGTTTAAAAATCATCGCTCACCAGCAGTAGATCATGCTGTGTAATCACGATCTGCAGCCGGCAAATAATGATTCAGTATGGGGACGAACGATGGCATTCGTGATCGCTCCTCCCCATCCTGTGGAAGGTATCATTATATGTCATAGCGGTGGTTCCTCCGCTATGAGTAGGCGATTGCCGGGAAGGAATCGCCTGCAAAATCTGCAAATCTAAAACAGCCTTTACTCTGTAATGCCTGATAATGCTTGTACATGAACCCTCTGATTGTAATGTGTTGAAGAATATGTTGTTGCTATTAAAATAAACATTATAATTATTTTTATCAGTGAAGTCTGGCATTTGGGCATGCTGGGAGTTGTAGTTTGGAAAGTCACAGATTGAGGAACACTGCTCTACACAGTACCGAGACTGGATATGGTTGGGCTTTCCCATTTGCTAAATTTACAATCAGAAAGACAAAGTAGTTACCCAATTACCCATGAAACCAAAGCAATCACAAAACAAAAGCTCCCGGTTCATACAAAGTTCAGATATTGTTATGAAGCAATTAGCGTCAGGCATCATCACTATGAGTAATGTAAATGAGACAATTAGCTGGCTTTAATTTTTGTTGCTTTTATTAAAATGCTACTATACAGAAGGTTTCCACATCATTTGCACTTCTAGCTTTGCAGATGTCATTACATTCACAGTCCCCATGGTCTACCAACTTGTTCCCTTACAGTACGGAGCCATTTTACAATCTGAAGGAGAATTGTGAAACACGTAACATATAAATGAAAAGTAAGCAGGGATACAATTACATGAATACAACTATAAAAGCTAAATTAAGATTGCCCAATTAGAAAACACAATTATCTTCTGTTTCATGAAAGTTTACAGACTGTTACCTCTCTCTGCCACCACTAGGGGCACTCACTAATATGGATTTATTGCTGAGTTCAGTAGAAGATTCATAAATCCTATGGCAGGAAGCCCCCCTTAGTGGTGAATTTAGACAGCCAGAAGTTCAGCTCTTACCTTTAGATGTGTGAATGGAAGCAAGGGATTTGTAGACCTATAAAGAATTCTGGACCTAGTTAGGGCGAATAGACCACTCTAGACTACCAATATTAAAGGGGTTATCCCAAAAAATTATTATGCAGTAAATAGGATATTTTAAATGAAGTGCAATCATTGACAAAAGGAATAACGCACCAAAAATGAGTCATTAGAATGAAACGTTCTTTGTGTGAATGTAATGATGATATATGTAAGTGATCACAATATTAAATGAAAAGGATATGTTTATAGGAAAACTGTATAATTAAAGGGAGGCTCTAGTCCCCAGTTGAGCCACCTCTATCCTGGATACAACATGATATACATCTGTGAGCAGCACATTTGCCCACAGATATTGCAGCTGGGCCTATAGATCCTGCACAGTCACAGGTTGCTGAAGCTGGTGTCCCAGCTGGTCCCATAAATGATCAATTGGCGATTAATCTGGTGACCACAAATGCAAAGGAAATGTTGCAATCTGGCAGAAAAATTTCTGGGATACCCTTTCTATGTGTGGGCAAGTATTATCCTACTGGAAAATTCCAGCAACACACGTGGCTGCAGGATGTCCTGTACATATCACTGAGCTGTTAGCGTCCCTCGTATCACTGCTAGCCGGTATGACTGACTGTCCTTTGTGATGGATTCCAGATGATCACACCAGCAGTTGGAGCAGTGTGTCGCTCCACAGCAAGGGCAGGATTTAAGCGCTCACCATTAGGCCTCCATACCTAAACCCAACCATTGTCAGATCCAAAAGAGAACCTGAATTAGTCGCTAAAGACTATATAGTTCCAGTCAATAGCAGTCCTTGTTTCTCTCTCACGACACCGCTGCAAACCAAGGTGACGGCGGCTGGCTGTCAATGGCTGGAGATGTAATGGGTGCTGTGAAACAAAATTTCCATCTGTTAAGCACCTGGAAATGGTCTGGGAAGAGACAGGGGTGTGTAATGAAGGTGCCACCTATGTCTGGATAGTGGACAAGAAAAGTGTAGGAGCTGCTTGCTGGTGGATCAAAGGATCCACTCTAGTGGTGGGGTGGTCTGTTTGTGCCATATGTGTGTCTGTCAGCTAGGTCAAAATCACCTAGATGGAGGGCAAATCGTCAAAATGACCATTTTGCTTCTCTCAGAATAGTGATAAGCTCCCACTCAAAGTCTGTTATCTGGTCAAAGAGGCATGTCTAACAGTCGACGATCTCTCACCAAGGTAAACTATCCAAAAGTAGCCACTGAAAGCTTTTTTATAGGGCAGCAGGGGAAGCACTTTTACGCCCTCTTATGGCAAGACCCAGTATCTAATCAGAGCATACCTGTAATCATTTATACTGTATATCTGCCTATGACATAACTGCATGGCAAGATTTGCAGCAATCCAACATTTCTATCTGGGTGTTTTATTTTTTTTGTCAGTGAGTGTATTATTGCAATATATGTAGATGTAATAAAAATATAGTTTTTATTAAGTACACAGCATTTCACACCCTAGAAGTGCCCCCTGCTGTTGCTCCTGTGGGTGTAATTAAATATTAGACTAATATGCTTAGTAGCTTCCCTCCACCTTTCCACTAAGTGCTGGCATAGTGATCTCATAGTGAAGCTGGGGAATCGGTCCTGACGTCTTTCACTCATATATCCCGACTTCATAGATGATAGAAATATATAGCTGTCTCTCTCTCTCTAGACAGTGGAGAAGGAAATTGCATTACATACCATAGGGCATTTATTAGTGGGACTGAGAGTCGTGTGTAAGGGACTATTTTCTATGCAGGGGTTAACAAGAGAGATGACTTCAGTTCCTTCCTGAGAGATGCAGGTGCTTGAAGAGCTGCTGCCACCCACAGAAAGTGAAGAAACAAAAGAACTGCAGGTAAGTAAGTAAGAACCGAAAAATAGAGAAAATTACCCTGCAACGTTTTTGCATTGATATAGTTAATGTTTTTTGTTTTTGTTTTGTTTTTCTGGATAGCTCCTTCCAAAATTTTACCATGCTAAGCCATTAGGAAAATATAAGGGAAGACAGGATTCTGACGCACATGTCATGAAAATGAGAGCCACTAATTGGTACAGTGTAGAAACCATGCTAGAACCAACAAGCCCATGTAAGTATTTACAGTGGCAGTCACGACCACCACTATAGATATGAAGAAACATCCAAGAGATGAGGTATGGGCTAACATGAGGAAAGCTCAGAGAATGACAGATGTTTATACTTTTGATGGTATTTGGAGCTCAGTCTGTATAATATGGGAGCATTATATCTTGATGGCACAGATTGGCCACAGCACAAGTTCCTGCTTATCACACAACGCTGTTAGCGACTGATGTAAATAGATGAAATAAGCTTTTTCACCAGAAGAAGCTTCTCAATTTCTACCTGATGAGAGCAGAAGGGTGCAGCTGAATTCCTAGAGGCAGCCCTTTGATCGACCAGCTGCTCCATCATCTCTGCCAAATAATTGCTTATCAGCACCTTGCATTGCAGGACCCGCCTTTACTATATAAGTGTGAAGGGGGAACGAAATTGGTCTGTTCTGCACTTTGACCTGAGGATGTATGTGAAATCAGCGATAAAGAGTCTGATGTTTCACCTCGAGATGTAGAAATTTGCAGTTACACTAGAAATCACATGCCATATAACCAGCCTTTATAGAGCACCTCGTGCCCCAGCAAACTCTCATCTGTTTTATTTTGGTGACAGAAAAATTCAAAAGCCAGTGGGGAGATTTATCAAAACTGGTGTAAAGAAAAACTGGCTTAGTCGAAGATAGCAACCAATCAGATTCCACCTTTCATTTTCCAAAAGAGTTCTGAAAAATTAAAGGTGGCATCTGATTGTTTGCTATTGGAAATTAAGCAAGTTTTGAATTAGAGAAGAGCAAAACATTCGATTCAGACGATTCTCTGAACTTTGACAAGTTGGCCACTGTGCCTAAATATATTCATCCTACGTATTGGCCCTATCTCAGTGTAAAGGCTTCGAAGTTAAACTGTAGGGTGATTTCAGGGAGAGTGTATTGCAGTGTGCATTGCTTTCTAGTGCAGTGTTTCCCAACCAGTGTGCCTCCAGCTGTTGCAAAACTACAACTCCCAGCATGCCCGCACAGCAAAAGGCTGTCCGGGCATGCTGGGAGTTGTAGTTTTGCAACAGCTGGAGGCACACTGGTTGGGAAACACTGTTCTAGTGTACTCACATTAATAATGAATCTGTTCTGTAGGTACTGTGGCATCAGTATTACAGGTGTAATTTATTGCTGTCTTTTTCACTGTGAGGTGCAACATGATTCATAGTTAATCCCTTCTGTAAAACAAAAAGAAAAGCATACAGCACCCTTCAGTAAAGAAAAAAAAACTATGCACGTCCCTGCAGAAGGCAGTACCAATAAAATAATGGAGAAAAAGAGGTTCTTTTAATGCATGTAGTGCTTTTTAATCCCTTCTATTAGCTGTAGATTTACAGTGCGTCAGTATTACAGGTCACTGGTACTGTCATAGTAACATAGTAACATAATATATAAGGCCGAAAAAAGACATTTGTCCATCCAGTTTGGCCTGTTATCCTGCAAGTTGATCCAGAGGAAGGCAAAAAAAAAAAAAACTGTGAGGTTGAAGCCAATTTTCCCCACTTTCCCCACATCAGAATAACTACCTGGATCAACAACCCATCTCTAGTAGCTATAGTCTGTTATATTATTACACTCCAGAAATACACCCAGGCCCTTCTTGAACTCTCTTTTTATTGTACTCACCATCACCACCTCCTCAGGCAGAGAGTTCCATAGTCTCACTGCTCTTATCGTAAAGAATCCTCTTCTATGTATGTGTACAAACCTTCTTTCCTCCAGACGCAGAGGATGTCCCCTTGTCACAGTCACAGTCACAGTCCTGGGGATAAATTGATGATCGGAGAGATCTCTGTACTGACCCCTGATATATTTATACATAGATATTAGATCTCCCCTCTGTCGTCTTTTTCTAAAGGGAATAACCCTTATTTTGATAATCTTTCAGGGTAGTGTAGATCCCTTATTCCAGTTATTACTTTAGTTGCCCTCCTCTGATCCCTCTCCAGCTCTGCTATGTCTGCCTTGTTCACAGGAGCCCAGAACTGTACACAGTACTCCATGTGTGGTCTGACCAGTGATTGGTAAAGTAGTAGGACTATGTTCATATCACGGGCATCTATGTTCTCATCAGTGTCAGCTGCCTGACACTGGTATTTACAGCTTAGTTTGCTGTTCACTAAAATTCCTAGCTCCTTTTCCATGTCAGTGTTACCCAGTGTTTTACCAATTAGTATGTACAGGTGACTTGCAGTATTCCTTCCCATGTGCATAACCTTACATTTTTAAGTGTTAAACCTCATCTGCCACTTCTCTGCCCAAGTCTCCAATCTATCCAGATCCATTTGTATCAGTATACTGTCCTATACTGTCAATTACTTTACACAGTTTAGTGTCATCTGCAAAAATTGATATTTTACTGTTCAAGCCTTCTACAAGATCATTAATAAATATATTGAAGAGGATAGGGCCCAGTACTGACCCCTGAGGTACCCCACTAGTGACAGTGACCCAATCTGAGTATCTACCGTTAACCACTTGAAGACCACAGGTTTATACCCCCCTAGTGACTAGGCCCTTTTTTACAAATCCGCACTACACTACTTTCACCGTTTATTGCTCCGTCATGCAACTTACCACCCAAATGAATTTTACCTCCTTTTCTTCTCACTAATAGAGCTTTCATTTGGTGGTATTTCATTGTTGCTGACATTTTTACTTTTTTTGCTATTAATAAAAATTTAACGATATTTTTGCAAAAAAATGACATTTTTCACTTTCTGTTGTAATTTTTTTTAAAAACTACATTTCTATATAAATTTTTCTCTAAATGTATTGTTCTACATGTCTTTGATAAAAAAAGTCCAATAAGTGTATATTTATTGGTTTGGGTAAAAGTTATAGCGTTTACAAACTATGGTGCAAAAAAGTGAATTTCGGCATTTTGAAGCAGCTCTGACTTTCTGAGCACCTGTCATGTTTCTTCAGGAGCTAGAATGTCAGGAAAGTATAAATACTCCCAAATGACACCATTTTAGAAAGAAGACACCCCAAAGTATTCGCAGGGGGCATGGTGAGTTCATGTATCATTTCATTTTTTTCACAAGTTAGCGGAAAATGACACTTTCTGAGGAAAAAAATAATAATAAAGTTTCCATTTCTGCTAACTTCTGGCAAAAAAATAAAAATCTCATACGGGCTCATTATGCCCTCAGTGAATACCTTAGGGTGTCTACTTTCCGAAATGGGGTCATTTGTGGGGTGTTTGTACTGTTCTGGCATTTTGGGCGGGGCTAAATTGTGAGCAGCCATGTAAAAGCTAAAGGTACTCATTGGTTTTAGGGCCCTTCGGACCCAGGCTGCAAAAGTGGCACTCATGTGGTATCGCCGTACTCAGGAGAAGTAGGGCAATGTGTTTTGGGGTGTATTTTTACATATACCCATGTTGGGTGAGAGAAATATCTCTGTAAACTGACAACTTTGTATAAAAAATTTAAAAATTGTCGTTTACAGAGATATTTCTCACACCCAGCAGGGGTATATATAAAAATACACCCCAAAACACATTGCCCCACTTCTCCTGAGTACGGCGATACCACATGTGTGACACTTTTTGCAGCCTGGATGCGCAAAGGGCCCTAATTCCAATGAGTACCTTTAGGATTTCACAGGGCATTTTTACGCATTTGGATTCCAGACTTCTTCTCACGCTTTAGGGGCCCCTAAAATGCCAGGGCAGTATAAATACCCCACAAGTGACCCCATTTTAGAAAGAAGACACCCCAAGGTATTCCGTGATGGGTATGGTGAGTTCATGTAAAATTTTATTTTTGTCACAAGTTAGTGGAATATGAGACTTTGTAAAAACAAAATTAAAAAAATATATCAATTTCCGCTAACTTGTGCCAAAAATAAAAATTCTGTGAACTCGCCATGCCCCTCAGCGAATACCTTGGGGTGTCTTCTTTCCAAAATGGGGTCACATGTGGGGTATTTATACTCACCTGGCATTTTAGGGACCCTAAAGCGTGAGAAGAAAATGCGTAAAAATGCCTCTCTAAAGGTACTCATTGGAATTTGGGCCCTTTGCGCATCTTGGCTGCAAAAGTGTCACTCATGTGGTATCGCCGTACTCAGGAGAAGTAGGGCATGTGTTTGGGGTGTATTTTTACATATACCCATGCTGGGTGTGAGAAATATCTCTGTAAATTGACAACTTTGAATAAAAAAATTTAAAAAGTTGTCAGTTTACAGAGATATTTCTCTCACCCAGCATGGGTATATGTAAAAATACACCCCAAAACACATTGCCCTACTTCTCCTGAGTTCGGCGATACCACATGTGTGACACTTTTTGCAGCCAAGATGCGCAAAGGGGCCCTAAATCCAATGAGTACCTTTAGGATTTCACAGGGCATTTTTACGTATTTGGATTCTCACGCTTTAGCACCCCTAAAATGCCAGGGCAGTATAAATACCCACAAGTGACCCCATTGTGGAAAGAAGACACCCCAAGGTAATCCGTGAGGGGCATGGCGAGTTCACATAAAAAAAAATTTTGACACAAGTTAGCGGAAATTGATATATATATATATATATTTTTTTTTTTACAAAGTCTCATATTCCACTAACTTGTGACAAAAAATTAAATTTTACATGAACTCGCCATACCCCTCACGGAATACCTTGGGGTGTCTTCTATCTAAAATGGGGTCACATGTGAGGTGTTTGTACTGCTCTGGCATTTGAGGGGTCTCCGCAATCATTACACGTATGGCCAGCATTAGGAGTTTCTGCGATTCTCCGTATATTGAGCATACGGGTAATGAGATTTTTTTTCCGTTCAGCCGCTGCGCTGAAAAAAAAAAAATGAACGGCACAGATTTCTTCATTCGCATCGGTCAATGTGGATGAAAAATCTCTGCCAAAATCAGTGACTGCGGTGCGGTGGGCGCTAGCTACCTAACAAGTAGCTAGCTAACTGGCGGTGATAGGGGACCCTTATGCCCCATTCACACGTCCGAAATTCTGTTTGCGGAACGGAATTGCGGACCCATTCATTTCTATGGGGACAGACTTTGTCCCGCTCGGATCCGGAATTACGGATCCGCGCTCCGGGTCTGCACTTCCGTTCCGCAAAAATATAGAACATGTCCTATTCTTGTCCGCAATTGCGGACAAGAAAAAGCATTTTCTATATAGTTCTGTGCGGATCTGCAAAATGCGGAAAGCGCATTGCCGGTGTCCGTATTTTGCGGATCCGCCGATCCATGGATCCGCAGATCCATGGATCCGCAAAACACATACGGACGCCTGAATGAGCCTGTAGGGGGTGATTAGTGACAGGGGGTGACAGGGGTGATCAGGGGGTGACATGGGTGATCAGGGGTTAATCAGTGATGGGGGTGGGGGGTGTGTGTGTAGTGATTGGTGCATTTTTCCTATTTTCCTCTGGTGGTCCCAAACAAAGGGACCACCAGACGAGCAGACATTAGGCATATCAGACGCTGTTTAAAAAACAGCGTCTGATATGCGATTTAAATGCGTTTTTTTCCACATCTACAGCCTGCCAGCGCATGATCAGCGCTGGCAGGCTGTAGTTTCAGTTGTCCCGGCTCCGATCACATGAACGCGCGCGCACGACGCGCGCGCGTTCATGTGAAATCTCAGGTCTCACGAGATGACGCCGATAGGCGTGACTGAGACCTGAGAGAGCCGCCGCGCTGACGCCCATCAGCGTTAGCGTGGCGGCAAGAGGTTAATAACCACCCTCTGTTTTCTATTGCCTCTGTTTTCTATGAGCCAGTTACTTACCCACATGCAGACATTTTCTCCCAGTCCGAGCATTCTCACTTTATATACTAACCTTTTATGTGGTACAGTGTCAAATGCTTTGGAGAAGTTCAGATATACGACATCCATTGATTCGCCGCTGTCAAGTCTAGAACTTACCTCCTCATAGAAACTGATTAAATTAGTTTGACATGACCGATTCCTTATGATGCCATGCTGATATGGCGTTATTTGCTTATTTTCATTGAGGTGCTCTAAGTTAGCATCTCTTAGAAAACCTTCAAACAGTTTACCCACAACGGATGTTAAACTTACCGGCCAATAGTTTCCGGGCTCTGTTTTTGGACACTTTTTGAATATTGGTACCACATTTGCTATGCGCCCCTCCTGTGGAACACTCCCTGTCAGTATAGAGTCTTTAAATATCAGAAATAAGGGTCTGGCTATGACATTACTTAATTCTCTTAGGATACAGGGGTGTATGCCATCCGGTCCTGGCGATTTGTCTATTTTAATATTTTTAAGACGCCGTTGTACTTTTTCCTGGGTCAGACAGGGCACTTTTAATGGGGAATTTACTTTTACATTCTGCATTTCATCTGACAGTTTATTTTCTTCAGTGAATACATTGGAGAAAAAAATATTTAATAGCTTTCCTTTCTCATCATCGCTCTCTGCAACTCTGTCAGGACTAATTTATCGCCATGGACTTAACTTCAACAGCATTGACAGTGACAATAGATGCCCCATGACAGAGTGCGGACAGGGGACAGCAGCAGTGGCAGTAACAGTGACAGTAGTGGCCCCATAACAGAGTAGGGAGGGGGGGCAACAGCAGTGGCATATAGCATAAGATGGTGGCAGATCACAGTAGTAGCAGAACCCAACAATAGCAAGTGATAGCAAAGTTCAGTGGTATGCATATGTCAGTACAGGCAGAAAGCGGGTGGCAGCATCAGAAAGGTGGTAGAAGCATGTGGCCAGAAAAAACAGGCCATTTTGCTGAATATTCCTATGTGGCAGCACACTACAGTGTGATCATTAGTGGCAAAATGATCTATTGTGTTGCAGCAGGCACCGGTGTCTGGAAATCGGTGTCTGCTTTATCAAAGCCTGATTCATCTTTCTGAAGGCTACTCTCTTAAGATTTTCGGAGGAAAGGTGAGTTCTCTTAGGGGTAACTATGTCCCCTGCCGCACTGAACACCCACTCTGATGCCACACTACCGAGCAGGAAAACATGCCCATGGCAAATTTGGCCAGTTGCCGCCACAATTTATGTTTGCATGCCCAGTAGTCCAGGAGATCTTGGATTAGGGGTGACAGGGTGCAGTACAAGTATGCCACCACCTGCTGGTTGAAGTTCAGCTGCATGTTCTCCTGCTGGGTGGTATCTTCAGTAGGCGGCTGAAGAAAACTCCAGACTGAAGTTGCTGCATATGGAACTGGTGCTTCTCCTGCCCCTCCACCACCACCAGTCATGACAGTGGAGTGTGAGCACAGAGGGTCCCCCCAGTCAGATATTCCAGAGGACGGGCGATGGCACTCAAAGACAGTGACCACCCAAATACACAGCATGGGGGTCATGTATTATACTGAAATATTCCTATATTAGGCTTAATTCAGGCGCAGATGGCAGCAAAATATTTAGTTGCTCCTCTATCTGCGACTTCTCCCCGCTCACAACAGGTCTAAGATTGTGGGCGTGGCGATGGGTCTTTTAGACGCTGGTCTTAATAAATGTACCCCTATGTCTCTATATAGCATCCCTCTCAGAAGGTCTAAAAAATGCCCAGGATCTAACAATGTGGATAGCCAGTAGTCATCCCTCTGCCAAATTCTGACAATGTGGCTATCACTATGCAAACCAGAAATGGTGCATCTGGCCATTTGCGCAAGAGACTCAGAGGGCCTCCCTGCCTTCAATTCCACTGCATATTGCTCGAGTCTGTCAGTCATCTTCATCATCATCCAGCTCCTCCTGATCCTCTCCTTTTATTTGGGCAGATAAACCACCTAGTGGTGTATAAAATTCCTGGGCGGTTACATCCTCTGCCAGTTCTGCATTCCTCAGGGCTCAGGTGGCCGTGAGATGTACAGGGAGTGCAGAATTATTAGGCAAATGAGTATTTTGACCGCATCATCCTCTTTATGTATGTTGTCTTACTCAAAGCTGTATAGGCTCGAAAGCCTACTACCAATTAAGCATATTAGGTGATGTGCATCTCTGTAATGAGAAGGGGTGTGGTCTAATGACATCAACACCCTATATCAGGTGTGCATAATTATTAGGCAACTTCCTTTCCTTTGGCAAAATGGGTCAAAAGAAGGACTTGACAGGCTCAGAAAAGTCAAAAATAGTAAGATATCTTGCAGAGGGATGCAGCACTCTTAAAATTGCAAAGCTTCTGAAGCGTGATCATCGAACAATCAAGCGTTTCATTAAAAATAGTCAACAGGGTTGCAAGAAGCGTGTGGAAAAACCAAGGCGCAAAAAAACTGCCCATGAACTGAGAAAAGTCAAGCGTGCAGCTGCCAAGATGCCACTTGCCACCAGTTTGGCCATATTTCAGAGCTGCAACATCACTGGAGTGCCCAAAAGCACAAGGTGTGCAATACTCAGAGACATGGCCAATGTAAGAAAGGCTGAAAGACGACCACCACTGAACAAGACACACAAGCTGAAACGTCAAGACTGGGCCAAGAAATATCTCAAGACTGATTTTTCTAAGGTTTTATGGACTGATGAAATGAGAGTGAGTCTTGATGGGCCAGATAGATGGGTCCGTGGCTGGATTGGTAAAGGGCAGAGAGCTCCAGTCCGACTCAGACGCCAGGAAGGTGGAGGTGGAGTACTGGTTTGGGCTATTATCATCAAAGATGATCTTGTGGGGCCTTTTCGGGTTGAGGATGGAGTCAAGCTCAACTCCCAGAGTCTACTGCCAGTTTCTGGAAGACACCTTCTTCAAGCAGTGGTACAGGAAAAAGTCTGCATCCTTCAAGAAAAACATGATTTTCATGCAGGACAATGCTCCATCACACGCGTCCAAGTACTCCACAGCGTGGCTGGCAAGAAAGGGTATAAAAGAAGAAAATCTAATGACATGGCCTCCTTGTTCACCTGATCTGAACCCCATTGAGAACCTGTGGTCCATCATCAAATGTGAGATTTACAAGGAGGGAAAACAGTACACCTCTCTGAACAGTGTCTGGGAGGCTGTGGTTGCTGCTGCACGCAATGTTGATGGTGAACAGATCAAAACACTGACAGAATCCATGGATGGCAGGCTTTTGAGTGTCCTTGCAAAGAAAGCTGGCTATATTGGTCACTGATTTGTTTTTGTTTTGTTTTTGAATGTCAGAAATGTATATTCGTGAATGTTGAGATGTTATATTGGTTTCACTGGTAAAAATAAATAATTGAAATGGGTATATATTTGTTTTTTGTTAAGTTGCCTAATAATTATGCACAGTAATAGTCACCTGCACACACAGATATCCCCCTAAAATAGCTAAAACTAAAAACAAACTAAAAACTACTTCCAAAAATATTCAGCTTTGATATTAATGAGTTTTTTGGGTTAATTGAGAACATGGTTGTTGTTCAATAATAAAATTAATCCTCAAAAATACAACTTGCCTAATAATTCTGCACTCCCTGTAGTTGCCACGTCTTCTGTCCCATCACCAATCATATTTCTCAGCATCCCCTCCAGGATATGAAAGAGTGGAATGACATAATTCATCCCGTAGTTCTGCCGACTAACAAATAAAGTGGCCTCCTCGAAGGGCCTGATCAAATTGCAGGTGTCACATGAGCTGCCACTGGCTAACGTGGAAGTACACCAGGGAGTAGAGCTGTCCGTCTGCTGCATTAAGAAATCGTTGACCGCCTTTCTCTGCTCCTACAAGGGGTCTAACATATGGAGATGTTGGAGGAAGAACATTTTGCCTTTGCAGCTGGACATTTTTAACATCTCTTGGAGTTCAATGGAAGACTTGAGGAACTGGGTGACAACAAGATTGAAGAAATGTGCCATGCAGGGCGCATGGGTCAGCCCTTCCTGACACAGCACAGACAAAATGTTCTTCCCATTATCAGTAAGTAGAGTTGAGCGAACACCTGGATGTTCGGGTTCGAGAAGTTCAGCCGAACTTCCCGAAAATGTTCGGGTTCCGGATCCGAACTCGACCCAAATTTCACCCCGAACCCCATTGAAGTCAATGTGGACCCGAACTTTTGAGCACTAAAAAGGCTGTAAAATAGCCCAGGAAAGGGCTAGAGGGCTGCAAAAGGCAGCAAATGTAGGTAAATCCCCTGCACTTAGAGATGCAAAACAGTGTGTGCAAATGTAGAGGATTATTCTGTATTTTAACACTTACTGTAATATACCCTTTAACGGAAATAAATACACTTGGAGATGCACGGTAGCATGTGAAGTTATTGAGGATGACCTTATCAGCACTTGTATTTACACCTTGAGTGTAATATACCCTTTTACGGACAGAAATACACTATGAGATGCACAATAGTGTGTGCAAAGTTAAAGGATTATGCTTTCAGCAATTGTAATTTAACACTTTGTGTAATATACCCTTTTATGGAAAGAAATACACTTGGAGATAAAGGCTGAGTGTAATATACCCTTTTTCGAACAGATTTACACTTGGCTTGCAACAGCTGGAACACCAGATTTACGGTATTGCTATTTTGGCAATTGAATTTCACAACAGAGCAAAATATATCCTTTGACAGATACTATTAAACTACTTGTCCAGCCACAGCTAGAACACCAGATTTACTGAATTTCTATTTTTGCAACTGAATTTCACCCCAGAAAATAATAAATCCTTTGACGGACACTATGAAACTTGTCCAGTCACAGCTGGAACACCAGATTTACAGTATTGCTATTTTGGTAATTGAATTTCAACCCAGAACAAAAGCTATACTTTTACGGACACTATGAAACTTGTCCAGCCACAGCTGAAACCACTGATTTAGGGTATTGCTATTTTGGCAATTGAATTTCACCTCAGAACAAAAGCTATCCGTTGACAGACACTATAAAACTTGTCGTGCCACAGCAGAAACCACTGATTTAGGGTATTGCTATTTTTTGAACTGAATTTCCCCTCTCAATAAAATATAGAAAAATTCTATACTGAGTTTCTAGGGGTGACAATAAGCACAGCCAAGCCCCTGATGTAGGATATAGCAAAAAAAAAAACCTACGAGGATGACCGGGAAATCTATAAGATGAGGCAGAGAGAGGCCAAGCAAGTTATAAGAGCTTCTAAAGCTCAGGCAGAAGAGAATTTAGCTCAGTCAGTGAAAAAAGGTGATAAGACATTCTTCAGATACATAAATGAAAAAAGGAAATTAAAAAAAGGAATTACCAAATTAAAAACAAAAGAAGGAAGGTATATGGAAGAGGATAAAGAACTAGCTGACTGCCTCAATGAATACTTCTGTTCAGTTTTTACAAAGGAAAATGAAGGAGAAGGACCTCAGTTAGGGAGGAAGACTAATGAATCCTTTGATGCATGTGTCTTTACAGAGGAAGAGGTTCTAAGTCAGCTGTCCAAAATTAATACAAATAAATCACAGGGGCCTGATGGGATACACCCAAAGCTATTAAAAGAGCTTAGAGGTGTACTAGCAAATCCATTAACAGATTTATTTAGCCAATCACTGGTAACAGGTGTCGTCCCAGAAAATTGGAAATTAGCAAACGTTGTGCCAATTCACAAGAAAGGTAGTAGAGAGGAATCAGGCAACTATAGGCCAGTAAGCCGGACATCAATAGTGGGGAAATTAATGGAAACCATACTCAAGGAGAGGATTGTGGAACATCTAAAAACCCATGGGTTGATTGATAAAAAAACAGCATGGGTTTACTTCAGGGAGATCATGTCAAACTAATCTTATTGACTTTTTTGATTGGGTGACTAAAATAATAGATGGCGGAGGCGCAGTAGGCATCGCTTATCTGGACTTTAGTAAGGCTTTTGATACTGTCCCACATAGAAGGCTTATCAATAAACTGCAGTCTTTGAGCTTGAGCTCACATATTGTTGAATGGATTAGGCAGTGGCTGAAGGACAGAAAACAGAGGGTTGTAGTCAATGGAGTATATTCAGACCATGGTATTGTTACCAGTGGGGTACCTCAGGGATCTGTTCTGGGACCCATATTGTTTAATATCTTTATCAGCGAAATTGCAGAAGGCCTCAATGGTAAGGTGTGTCTTTTTGCTGATGACACAAAGATTTGTAACAGGGTTGATGTTCCTGGAGGGATACACCAAATGGAAAAGGATTTAGGAAAACTAGAGGAATGGTCAAAAATCTGGCAACTAAAATTTAATGTCGATAAGTGCAAGATAATGCACCTGGAGCGTAAAACCCAAGAGCAGAATATAAAATCAGTGATACAGTACTAACCTCAGTATCTGAGGAAAGGGATTTAGGGTCATTATATCAGACGACCTAAAGGTGGGCAGACAATGTCATAGAGCAGCAGGTAATGCCAGCAGAATGCTTGGGTGTATAGGGAGAGGCATTAACAGTAGAAAGAGGGAGGTGCTCGTGCCGCTCTACAGAGCACTAGTGAGACCTCATTTGGAGTATTGTGTGCAGTACTGGAGACCATATCTGCAGAAGGATATTGAAACTTTGGAGAGAGTTCAGAGAAGAGCTACTAAACTAGTACATGGATTGCAGGACAAAACTTACCAGGAAAGGTTAAAGGACCTTAACATGTATAGCTTGGAAGTAAGAAGAGACAGAGGGGATATGATAGAAACTTTTAAATACATAAAGGGAATCATCACGGTAAAAGAGGAGAGAATATTTAAAAGAAGACAAACTGCTGCAAGAGGACATAGTTTTAAATTAGAGGGGCAAAGGTTTAAAAGTAATATCAGGAAGAATTACTTTACTGAGAGAGTAGTGGACGCATGGAATAGCCTTCCTGCAGAAGTGGTAGCTGCAAATGCAGTGAAGGAGTTTAAGCATGCATGGGATAGGCATAAGGCCATCCTTCATATAAGATAGAGCCTGGGGCTATCCATAGTATTCAGCATATTGGGCAGACTAGATGGGCCAAATGGTTCTTATCTGCCGACACATTCTATGTTTCTATGTTTCTATGATGGATTAATGGACTTGGTGGCAGCTTGCGCTGGCGCACTACAAGACACAAAATGGCCGCCGATCACCCCAGAAAAACGCTCTGGGCAGCCTAAAAACAGTAAACAATTAACTAGCAGAAGTTAAATGATTCATAGCTGTAGATTGATCACTTCATTAAGTGTTTTTGCTGAGTTAATCCCTTCCTAATCTCACCCTAACAGCAGCTGCATCCTATCCCTACACAGAGCAGAGTGACGTGTGGCGCGACGTGACTCCAGCTTAAATAGAGGCTGGGTCACATGCTGCACTTGGCCAATCACAGCCATGCCAATAGTAGGCATGGCTGTGATGGCCTCTTGGGGCAAGTAGTATGACGCTTGTTGATTGGCTGCTTTTCAGGCTTTCAAAATGCGCCACAGAAATCGCCAAACAACGATTCTATGGCGCAACGTAAATGTTCGGTTTCGGGTCCGTGTCACGAACACCCCAAAATTATACAGTTCATGTTCGCTCATCCCTATCAGTAAGTATGGTTCCTATCTCCTATTGGTGAGGAGACAGCCAGTGTTCGATTTCTTTATTGATGACGCTGAGCTCCATTTGCACAGGCTGACGAGGTGCAGAACCGCGTAACAACACCTATGTTTGCATAGGTGATATGATGGAGGACCACTGTGTCTAGAGGGGAGGGTGAGGACAAGGTGAAGGATGAGGAGGCAGAGGAAGACATTGGTGCAGAAATCCCACGATTATAATGCGGAGGCAGCATTGCCATCACCTGGGCAAGTTGCTGGTCTGTCTGGCCAGGAACGACATGTACCCAGTGGGCTGTGAACGACATATAGTATGTTGTCCTTGACCATAGTTACAACTCCATGCATTAGTGCTAAAAAGTAATTCTTTAATACTGAGGCACAGTAAGTCTATCTGTAAAATAACATATTAACTATGAACGTCGCAGCAGCTGAACAAGATGCATGTGGCGATATATTAGACCGCTCATTAATACTGAGGCACAGTAAGTCTATTTTTAAAATAACAGATTTACTATGAATGTCACAGCAGTTAAACAAGATTCACGTGTCGATATATTAGACCACCCTTTAATACTGAGGCACAGTAAGTCTATCTATAAAATAACCATTAACTATTAATGTCGCGGTAGTTGAACAAAAAGCACGCAACGATATATTAGACTGTCCTTTAATATTAAAGCACAGTAAGTCTATCTGTAAAATAATGGGTTAACTATGAATGTCACAGAACTTGAACAAGACACAGATGGCAATTTATTAGACTGCCCTTTAATACTGAGGCACAGTCTATCTGTAAAGTAATGGATTAACTATGAATATCGCAGCACTTGAACAAGATGCACGTGGCGGGATATTAGACCGCCCTTTAATACTGAGGCACATTAAGTCTATCCGTAAAATAACAGATTAAATATGAATGTCGCAGAAGTTGAACAAGATGCACACAGCAATTACACTCAACCTGCTGTCTCCCTATGCTCTCCTTACAGTCTCCCTGCACTGTCCTGGCACTTTCCCTATCCAGTATTAGAACTGAGGGCAGACCCAAACCACTCTGTGCACCCTTGCTTCTCCTGATTCATCTGCCAGCTCCTCCTTCTCTTTCTTGATTGACAGGGCCAGGTTACTGCATAATCATTTCACAAGATTAGGAATAACTGTTTGTTTTCATGGGGATTGAAGGTAGAAGCAAGGGTGCACATGGGCTAGCGTTAGAATGGATCCGGCAGGCTGTTCCCCTGCCGTCACAGCCTACCAGACCCTGCTAGCGCAAGTGTGAAAGTAACCTTACTCATGTCTTTTTAACCATACATTGTGTTTCTGAATAAAGGATTAATATGTAAGTTTGCCTTTTTAGCAGAGCTGGTGAATCTATAGTACATAGTGATTTGATATTTACATGCTAGCACAAAGCTCTAAGACCGGGCTCTGCCCTCAGCATGATGTCTAGCCCTGTCAATCAAAGGTAGGGGGGAGTGTGCAGAGCACAGGGAGTATTACATAGCAGTGCTCAAAGGGTTCAGTCCAGCCTCCTGGTGCTCCAATTGCTCATTTGCTGGTCCGATAGGGTTGATCCTGGTCATAGAGCCTCTTTAAATGGGGATCTAATCCCGATAATAAAGGGATGAAGAAAAGTCCATAAACTTCTGGAGTTTTTTGGTTGCTCAGTTCTCTAAGAATGATGAGATTACAGTACATGGATCTACTATTTGGCTCCTGTGTGATGTTATTTAATGGACACTATATAGCAACAATATAGAAGCCTGGTGTTGTGCACATAGCTTAATAGCTTTTCTACATGCAATCAGGCAGTCTGGGCATACTGGGAGTTGTACTTTCATAAGAACTGGAAGACCACTGCTTGCAGATTACAACTACATTTAAAGGGCATCTTTCAGCAGGATCAGCCCTACTAAACCATATCTGCCCGTCAGCGCTGACCCTGGTGATTAAAAACATACCTTTCTCCCTCTAATACGTTGCTGTATTTGGGAGAAACATTTTTCAAAATATGCAAATTAGGTCTTAAGTGCACCAAGGGTGGGCCCTACCCATACAGTGTACCTTAGCTCCTCTGCTCTGCTTCCCTGGACACCCCCCCCCCTCCTTCTCCTCGATGATTGGCCCTGTCAATCAAATGCAACAAAGAGTGTATAACAGAGGAGCTAGGATGCACAGAGTGACTAGGGCCTGCCTACAGTGCACTTAAGCCCTAATTTGCATATTTTGAAAAACGTTTATATCTCCTAAATGAAGCAACATATAGGAACATTGAGAAAGTTATGTTTTTAATCTGCGGGGCATCCCTGATGGGCAAAACAATTTGCTGAAATTCCCCTGGATGACAGAATTAAGTAAAATACGAAAGCCAAGACTGTGCATCAGCCCGAATGAAACATCTCTCTTGCTCATCTCCATAAAAGTGATTGAGGCAAATTAAGAAAGCAAACAAAATTTTCAAAATGTGAGAGTGGCCACTTAAAGATTCAGCATTTCAACGGCACAGGGAATTTATTACCAACCCTGATGTTCAGATCGGCCAGATTCCAAACCCCCCCCCCCCCCCATGGATGCATCATGGATTAGTTGAACCCCCTCAAAGTGCTTCCAAGTCAAACTGCTCCGAACCTTCAGCTGCCCACCTAATGCTGCATGTCTTCAGAGTGGCAGACGGGTCACCCGAGATCAAACTCCCCTCACCCACCCACAATTTTGAAAATGTCATCAGTGCATGGGGAGATGTGGCTTTGCACTAACCACTTCTCCTAATAAATTATGATATCTTATATACGGGACCCAAATTAACTCTTAAATAACTCTTAAAATCTAAATTCAGAGGTACCTGATATCCTCACAGATTTCTTGCTGCTGGCCATGGTGCTAAAACTCTTATTGCCCCCTGTTCACTACTGAATGTATCAGAGCCTCATCACAATACATCTGCTTCCACTCAGAGTTTCTAGCAGAGTTTTCCTAAGGGCTTTTATTCACTTTTAAGAGACATTGCAGCTTAAAACTCTTAAACTGTATTGTTTTATCCTTAGTTAACCTGGGCAACCATTCTGAGTTTTGAACAAGTGTTCACCAGAAACAAGATTGTATATGTGTATATATATATATATATATATATATATATATATATATTTTATAGCTGTTCTGGGACTTACAAGTCAGTGCAGTATCCCAGACCTGGGGGTATCTGAAATTGTTTAATGTTTACCATTTATTCTATCAGAGGAGGTAATGGTTGGCAATGGTTGGTAGGAGCAGGGCTAACCACTGTTCCTCCCCTTTTGTTAGGAGTCGGCTGGTCCTGCTTCCTGCCAGGAGAGGGGAGTTCCTGTTCAGAAAGTGGAGGAGTGAGGAAGCACATGTCAGAGCTCCCACTCCCATAAAGCGTATCTTATTCCCCTGTGAGACCTACACTCCAGAGGGAAAACTCAGGAATCACATCTTCTTCTCCTGTGAGAACAACTTAAACCTGCCTCAGTAAACCACTTGAGAAACAAGACAACAGGGTGGTCAGCAAAATACAGCTTTACAGACACTGCTTCATGGTAAGGGACAACAGTTCAGACACCACCACCTACCTAAACCATAGCTAAACCAGACTAACATAAAGCCTGTACTATATTGGTCACCTATATCTACAAGTGCTTGCTAGTGCCAACCTATTTGCATCCAACAAGCCACCATACCTCCTCATCTGGTGGCATTGAAACTGCACTTTATAATCATTATTAATTATATAATTAATAAGTTATATTTTGCCCTAAGTAAAGAAAGACTGTTATACTTTTTTTCTGGACTGATTTTTCAATCTTAATTTTTGCTGCACTGAACACCAGGGAGCGACAGCCTGAGGGAGTATACCATGACACAACTTCTCATCAGGGTCACTACCACCCCTCAGCACCGATCCTCATGCACTTGCTGCATAATTTTGCATCCGAAACAGGACCTCCGTGCCTTACTACTTTTGGCCTAAATTGATGTGTAAACCCCTTAAATCTGAGATTCATTTGCTGCCAATCTGTGTGAAACTGACCCAGATGTGGCACTTTGGCAAAATAATGGTTAATCATCCATTTTCTCTTTGTGTCTCAAGTTCTGAGGACCAACGCTGGAACGGGCAATAAGCTACTTCTCCAGGGCTCAAGAGTGGTAAGCAAATTAAACCATCCAGGAAGTAGAGGGCGCGGTTTTCCAGTTTAAGCACACTGAGCCTCGCTGGCCGAAGGACAACGTAACCCTTACTAGGCCACCATGATGTGCAGTGACGAGCCTGATGTGATGGGACTTGTCCTGGACAACAAAACAGAGAGATATTCTCCTGCTATCCATGCATTCCTTGCCTGCTAGTGTGGCAGACACAGCTGGAGATTCTACCCCGCCACCCAAACAAGCATCTACAGAAGTAGGCCAGGTTCACTACCATCTCAGACAATGCTTTCCCTGGACTGCAGGGGGATGCAATTCAACCTCCAATTTTGACTTCTGGGGTCTGTCTTTATTCTGAGGGTTGAGTCTAAATAACCTTTGGGGACTAATGTGGGACATGTAGTTTCCTGGAGTAGAGAGTCTGGACATTTGTGGCCATTTACCCCTGTTTCCCCTATGCAAAGTCATCTACTCCTCATCTGGGGATGAGATTCAGAGATTTGGTATGGTTATTTTGTTGCTTAAAGGGGTGCTCAGTCATGGGCTTTTTCTCTGCCGACTGGATCGCAGTCTTTCCGGTTGGTGGATGAATTTTTCAAAGCTCTAGATCTCATCTATAATGACCCAGATCAGACCTCCCTACCCGAGACCAAGCTACGTGGCCTTCGTCAGGGAGACCATTCTGCTGAAATCTATTGCTCTAAGTTTAGGAGGTCAGCTACGCATACTGAGTAGAACGAGCCGGCTCTCCGTAGTCAGTTTTGTCAGGGATTATCAGAGGTATAAGTATCCTGACTCTCTGGAAGCAGCTATGTCTCTTGCAGTACGCATTGATAGACGTCTGAGAGAGAGATCTAGGGGCCCCCACTCTCAGGACGTACTATCACATAACGTATTGTCTTCCTCTGACACTTTGGGTGAAGATACTCCTGGGTTTATGTCTTGGACGAACCCATGCAATTAGGGGGAGCTACCCCTAGATCTACTCTACTAAGCATATTAGTTGTAGGAAGGGAGTGTGCTATTTCTGCAGACAAAATGGACATTTTATCGATGTATGTCCATGTATTCAGACTCAAAATGAAAAAAAATGGGATGTCTAATTCCCACTTACTCTTGGAGGGGTGAGAGGGGAGTCAGAGAACGTGCATTTGTCTTTGACTGGTAGTACCCGATTTAACCTGACTGCCGAGGTGGAGCTAGAGTCCAAGACTGTGGGGATTGAGGTGTTTATCGACAGTAGTCCGTATGCATGGGTTGTCTCTAAGTGCATTAGAGAAAAACATTTCCATTTTTGCTATTGATTCTGCACATCTAACTCAGAAGTGTTTATCTCAGGTGGTGCATGACATCTGTAATGCCCCAGAGTAGCATTACCACCTTTGTGCCTTGCTACTATCTCTAATGGGCTAGTGTCATGTCATCTGTGTATTTATTACCAGGTCCTGTACGATGTGCATAATCTTGTTATGTAACTGTTCACGTGTTATATACACCTGGTTCACCAGTAGGTGGCAGCATAAATGGCAAAGCTATCTTACATAGAATGGAGCTTTCCTTTCCATTCTAACACCCCACCCTGTGGTGTGGTGGGCATGTCCCACTTGCTGCAGGGGGGATGACGTTCTAGTCAGAAGTGAGTCTAGCTTACCCCTGCTAGGGAAAGCCCTGTCTAGACCAGCTAGAGCACCTTTAGCTCTGCAAGACATGAAGGCAAAAGCTGGAAGCCTCAGAAGCAAGGAGTAAAGTTTCCCTGGACAAAACTAGAGACAGACCAGGCTACAAGAGAGAAGTTGCAGCATACAGAGGAAGCCAAGTTATTCAGATACCCTGTCAGCACAGCAGAGGCAGAGAGCAACAGATGTAGCAGAGAGAAGTTTGCCTGCCACAGTTAATGCTAATGCCTGCTGGAACCAAGATAAAGCCTGAAATTTTGGGAGAAACGTTTATTCAAAATAAAACTTCATCACAAGGTTTGGACTCAAGTTATTTCTTTCATCCGCCAATTCAACAACCCCCCTTGCTGCGGAGCCAACGCCTAGGGTCCAGTGTATACAGGTAGGAGCACCATGACTCGTGCACAACAACACCTTAAGGGACATTTAGGCTACCCTACACCACTCTGGCATTCCTACACCTTGATACCATCTACCATATCACTAAAAGGGGCCCTATGCCCTTGTTGCTTTACTTCGACTGGCATCACGAACAACAAGTACTTTTTTTACTCTTAAAGGGCCCTGGGGGGAGGCGCCTGCTGCACATCCGATTAAGAGTGGGTGACTTTCATCAGGAATTCATCTTGTGTTTTGTGTTAGAGGGTCTGCCTGCTCCGTTGGTTCTGGGTTTACTGTGGTTAAGCAAGCACAATCCAACCATCGATTGGCAATACATCTTTTTCTGCTTTAACCACTAAAACATTACCCTCTTTTAGATCTGATTTTGCCAATGTGGATGCCAGGATTTACCTCCGCATCAGGAATATGATTGTACTATCAACCTTATTCCCGGAGCTAAGTTGCCCAAATCTAGGTTGTATAACCTTTCTAGACCCGAAAGAACGGCCATGAAAGAGTGACCTTCCAAATCTTCAGTGGCAGCAGGGTCTTTTTTTTTGTTAAAAAAAGGACAGAACTCTTAGGCCATGTCTGGATTTCCGTGAGCTCAATCGGATTACTGTCCATGATCCTTACCCCCTTCTTTTGATTCCCGATTTGTTTAACCAGATTATTGATGCCAAGGTAATCTCCAAGTTGGATTTAAGGGGGCATATAATCTAGTCTGGATCAAGGAAGGGGATGAATAGAAGATTGAATAGAAGCTCAGGGGGTCACTTTGAGAACCTGGTCATGCCTTTTGGGTTGACCAATGCTCCTGTGGTTTTCCAGCATTTTGTGAATCATTTTTTATCACCTAGTGGGGAGGTTTGCTGTTGTGTATTTGGATGACATACTAATTTTTTTCTCCAGACGTGGAGACTCATCATGATCACGTTAGACAGGTGTTACAGATCCAAAGAGATAATAAATTGTACGCAAAATTAGAGAAGTGTGTTTTTGCTGTAAATGAGGTTCAATTCTTGGGCTACCTGCTGTCAGGTTTTTGAATGGATCCAGAAAAATTTCGTGCTGGGACTGGGATCCACCTGAAAATCTAAAGGCTCTTATGCCGTTTTTGGGGTTCACCAACTATTACCAAAAATGTATTCAGAACTATTGGACAGGGGGGAAATCCTTAACTGACATGACTAAGAAAGGGACGGATGTTTCAGTGTGGTCTGATTCGGCGCTGCAAACCTTTTCTGCGGTTAAGGAGTGCTTTGCTTCTGCCCCTATATTGGAGCAGCTGGATGTATCACAACCTTTCATTGTGGAAGTTGATGCGTCTGAGGTGGGGGTAGGAGCAATCTTATCGCAGAGCCGGTCACCTGGTAAATGGCGCCCATGTGCCTTTTTCTCTAAAAAACCCCTCTGCCGCAGAGAGAAATTATGATGTGGGTAACAGAGTTGTTGGCCATAAAGTTGACTTTTGAGTTGGAAGGGTTGACATTGGTTGGAAGGGTTTTCACAGATCACAAAAATCTGGTTTACCTCGAGTCAGCTAAATGACTCAACAAGAGGCAGGCAGATGGTCTTTGTTTTTCACCAGTTTCAATTTTATTGTCACTTATCATCCTGGGGTTAAGAATGTCAAGGCAGATGCCTTGTCATGTAATTTTCCTGGAGGTGGTGATTTTAAAAAACAAAGTCCGATACTGTCGGAGGGGGTAGTGATATCAGCTCTATACCGCGACCTAGAGGTGAAGGTGTTAGAGGCTCAGGGAGATGCACCGGAGTCTTGCCCCTCTGGGAAATTGTTTGTTTCATCAGAAATGTGTCATGAGGTGTTTGAGGAACATCACTGTACGGTTCTTATGGGACACTCTGGGAGTAGATCACACTGCCGACCTCATCTCTCATAGATTGTGGTGGCCGGGTTGCGTAAGTGTGTTGAGGACTATGTGTTGGCCTGTAGTATCTGTGCAAACACTAAGGTGACACATACTCGACCTTCTGGATCTCTACTTCCGTTGCCCATACCGTCTAGACCATGGACTCACTTGTCTATTGATTTTATTACTGAACTGCCTAATTTGTCTGAAAAGACAGTTATTCTGGTGGTAGTTGATCTTTTTAGTAAATTGGTGCACTTTATAGCATTGACTGGCCTACCTAATGCTAAAACCCTTGCACAAGTGTCTGTTGGCAACAATGTGAAACTTCATGGCATTCCCTCTGACGTGGTCTCGGATCGTGGGACTCAGTTTGTGTCCAGATTCTGGAAGGCGTTCTGTACTCAACTGTCTTTTTCTTCTGCTTTTTATCCTCAGACAAATGGACAGACGGAGAACCAGGAGGAATGGTCCTCGTTTTTGTCTTTGGCAGAGCTTGCCATAAACAATCGTAGACAGGAGTCCACTAGTAAGTCGCCATTTTTTGGGGCATATGGGTTTCAGCCACAAGTTGGCACATTCGTTCGGATACTTCCGGTATCCCTGAGGAGGAACGTTTTTCATCATTATTGTCTTCTATATGGCAGAAAATTAAAAATAACTTGATGAATATGGGCAACAAGTATAAACATGTTGCTAACAGGAAACGTATGAATGGTTCGGACCTAAGTGTGGGTGATTTTGTGTGGCTGTCGACAAGAAATGTTAAGTTTAAGGCTCCTTCTTGGAAGTTGGGTCCAAGGTTTATTGATCCATATAAGATCACTGCCATTATTAATCCTGTAGCTTTTCGTCTTGAACTTCCACAGGCTCTGAAAATTCATAATGTGTTTCACAAATCTTTGTTGAAGAAATATGTTAAATCTTTGGAGTCGTCCTCCTTGCCACCTTCTCCTGTCATGGTGGACGGCAGTTTGGAATTCCAGATTGCCCAGATTATTGACTCTCGAGTTTTCTGTAGATCTCTTCAGTATCTTGTTCACTGGAAGGGTTATGGACCAGAGGAGAGGATGTGGGTACCGCATCTACCATGAAAGCCAGTCGTTTGGTGAAAGCCTTTCACAGGTCTCATCCGAATAAGGTTGGTCCTGGGTGCCCAGAGGTCACCCGTAGAA